>JBBGZY010000012.1:650000-1250000 GCA_037952925.1 Lithobates clamitans | reverse complement strand
ATTGATCCATGTCCCCTGGGGCAGGACCCGGGTCCCCAAACACTTTTTATGACAATAACTTGCATATAAGCCTTTAAAATTAGCACTTTTGATTTCTCCCATAGACTTTTAAAGGGTGTTCCGCGGCATTCGAATTTGCCGCGAACACCCCAAATTGTTCGCTGTTCGGCGAACTTGCGAACAGCCAATGTTCGAGTAGAACATGAGTTCGACTCGAACTCGAAGCTCATCCCTAGCCAGAACCTTTGTGAAGACCCTGGGGGGCCGTGGCTAGACCGAAAGGTAGTGCCACAAACTGGAAATGACTGCCCTCTACAGCGAAACGTAAGAACCTTTGGTGTGGACTGAAGATCGGCACATGAAGGTAAGCATTCTTGATATCTATGGATGCCAAATAGTCTCCCTTTCTCAGGGACCTTATTACTGAGCGAACCAACTCCATGCGGAAAGATCGGACGTCTACAAAGAAGTTGAGAGCCTTGAGGTCTAAAATGGGCCTTATTTCCCCATTTGGTTTTGGCACGGTGAACAGGTTTGAGTAAAACCCCTTGAATCTTTCTTCGTGCGGGACCTTTACAATTACCCCCTGCATCAGCAGATGGTGTAAAGCTAGGAGTAGGCAACTTCTTTTCTCTGGATCCGCCGGGACCCTTGAGTGTAGAAAGCGGTTCGGGGGAACCTCCCGGAATCTCTATTCTGTAACCGTTCTTTACAGTGGAAATGACCCATCTGTCTTGAACCAGTTCCTCTCAGGCCTCCCCAAACAGCCGAAGCCTGCCCCCCACCCGTGAGAGCGGGGGCGCTCCTTCACAAGGTAGACTTGGAGTTAGGCTTGGGTGGCTTTTGGGTCCAGGGTTTTTTCTGACCCTGTGGTCTTTTAAACCCAGACGGCTGAGGCCGTCGATACCGTTTAGGGGAAGAGGCACCAGGCCCTGGGGGATTAGGAATTTTATAAGAGGGCTGCTTCCCCTTCTTTTTAATAGGAAGCAGAGCTCTCTTTCCTCCAGAGATCTTTTTATCCAGATCATCGTCAAACAGGCGTTCTCCATGAAATGGAAAGGCAGCAAGTAGCCTTTTACATGGTGTCTCAGCAGACCAGTTCTTTAGCCACAATACTCGCCGCATATGAACTGATAATAACGCAAAACGAGACATCTGTTGAATTGAGTCCTTTAAAGCGTCCACCGCAAAACACAAGGCATGAGGGATCTCTGATAGCTCTTCAGCAGATTCCCCCTGGCAAGGAATGCTCTTTATTATCCTCTTAAAGCGATCCTTTAGGGATTGACAAATCCCAATAGCTGCAATAGCAGGCTGAACTGCTGCACTGGCAACCGAGAAGGAAGCCTTCAATAAGGACTCTAGCTTTTTATCAGCCGGATCCCTGAAAACCTGGGCATTATCCACTGGACAGGTTAAGTTTTTATTCACGGAAGATATGGCAGCGTCTACCAAAGGTGTGCTCCATTTCTTCCTAAATTTTTCCTCCATAGGGTACAAAACAGAAAACCTTTTGGGAGGTAAGTATATCCTGTCAGGATGCTCCCAGTCCGCATAAATCACCTGCTCCAGTAATGGATGCAAGGGAAAGGCTTGGGAAATTTGCTTATGTCGCAA
The DNA here is from genome assembly GCA_037952925.1 of Lithobates clamitans. Classification (NCBI taxonomy): domain Eukaryota; kingdom Metazoa; phylum Chordata; class Amphibia; order Anura; family Ranidae; genus Lithobates; species Lithobates clamitans. The sequence continues at coordinate 1,248,383 of JBBGZY010000012.1, read as the reverse complement.
AGATCCCAGAGTGGAAGTGAGTGCAGACTCCTGAACTGGAGGTAACTTAAAACCAATTCGTACCATCTCCATTAGAGATTGGATAAACAATTGCTGGCAATGGGAGGCTGAAATTGGCTCCTCAGAGCCGGAGTCCTCAGCCGAGGAATCTTCAGCCTCTCCTACCTCCTGGTCCTTCATGACCACCTCCTCTGGATCTTCTGCCCATTCAGGTTCCAGGTTACCTGGACCCATCTGGCTAAAAGAATCCTGGGGCTCTAGTGACTCACCACTTGGCCCGGGCCCGGGGGAGGGAGATCTATTACGCTTCCTTCCCCTCTGTGTTACAGAGTCAATCATGCCAGCTATCTTGCCTTCAAGACCCGCTAAGGCAGATGCCAAATCATCTTTTGTAACATAAGCCAAGGCAGGTACATTGGCAGTGGCTACTATGCCTGACAAGTGCAATGGCTCAGCCAGGTCAGAAGCCGCAGGTCCCTCAGAAGAAACTGAGGCTGCATCAGTATGGGGTTGGTCTCCTGTTATTTGTGGAAGGACGCTTACCCCTGTGCTTGCCTTGTTCCCTGCTCCTCGTTTTTTGGAAGACATTGCTTACACATGAGGAAACTAAACAGGCAGTACTCCCCACAAACTATAACTAGTTTTAAACCTGTCACCGCTGTGTCCAAGACCACCAGGCTCACGGGCCACCATTCGCTCTGCTTCCTTCATGCGCACGCCAAAGCTCCCTGCTTTAAAAGTACTAGCATGAGAGCGAGCGCACGCATCAGCGATTGGCGACCCGCCTACCGCCTGGCGCATGCGCCATCCTGACGCGCACCTGTGACGTGGATAGCGGTGGCGCACGCGCACACCGGCGGCGCACGCGTACGCCGGTGACGCGCGCGGTGTGCACGCGACGCGCACGCGCATGTGCACTCGCGCGCAAAAAATTTAAAAATGCGCGCCAAACCAGCCTCTGTAATCCTAGCACAGGCTCAAGGTTATACTAGCAGTTTTACAAGGGGAAATACATATATTCACATGTATATACAAAAAAGCCCAAAGGGAGTACTCACCATCCCAAGCAGCAGGGCCTGTCTTGCCAGGCCCAATCTTCCCCCATCACGGCGGGTAGCGCCTCTAGGGACCTTCAGGGACCGGGTCCCCCATAATGGGGTCCACACCCCTGGACCTGTAAAGCACCCTTTATGGTTTCCTTGGGCAAGTTTGACCAGGAATACCAATTTCAACAAGGGTCCAGCGCCTAAAAAGGACACATTACAAGCAACACCTCGTTCTTGAGCCGAGGTTCGGGTACCATCCACTTTAGCTTAGTAAGCCATCCGAATGGATCCGATTATAACGTCCTCAGTGGGACATTTCTTTGAAGAAACTGAAGAGCTTCAACAGCCATGACCATCACCTTCAAGACACTGGCAAAAAAACTGAGGCACTTCCTGTGTAGGAGGGGTTATATGGGAGGAACCGTCTTACTATTGGTTGCCAGTGTCCACTGGCGCGCCCTATTGTGAATGGTATAGGGTCAGTTACAGCTAGATTGGGGGAATTTTTAGACAAGTTCCTACAACCTAGAGTGAAGGGTACCAAGGCATACCTTAAGGATACAACTGACCTACTGCGATCTTTGCAGGAAATCAGGTTTGATCCAACCTTAGAAATATATTTGGTGATGGCCGATGTGGCCTCATTATACACCATTATTCAGCATGAGGATGCTGCATTAGCGTTGAACTGGGTGCTCGGTAAGAGAGATGACATCCCCCACGTGCAGAAGGCGTTTGTGGGTCATGCTTTGGATTTCTGCATGACACACAATTATTTTTGGTACAATGGACACTTTTTTTCACAGAAAGTTGGCGTGGCGATGGGAGCTAAATATGCTCCCAGCCTTGCCAACCTGTTCTTGGGAGGATAGACAAGTATTTAGCAGTAAACCAACTCAGCTGCTATTTTACCGCAGATTCATAGATGACCTCCTGTTCATTTGGGAGGGGTCAAGGGAATCTGCGATTGATTTTGTACAACGTCTGAATAACACCTCCAACAATATTCGCTTAGATTATGTCATCAGTGAAACTTCAGTTAACTTCCTGGACCATAGTTAAGACTAACAATACTGTGAGCACAAAAGTTTACTTTAAGATGACAGACCACAACATTTATTTATCCATCAGGAGTGGACATCATCCTGCCTGGATAAAGAACATACCAAAGGGACAAATGCTTAGAGTCCGATGTAATTGTTCGGATCTGAACACATATACTGCTAAAGCGAATATACTTAAGGAGGGGGGGCGTGACCGGATGTGGGAGTGAGAGGGTTTGTGTGAGACTCCCTCCGCTCTGACCAGCTAAGATACTGGTCGAGGGAATGCAGGCTGGCCGGCGGTTGGAGAACGCAGTCGAACCGGGCTAAACTGAGCCTCAGAGATCGGTGTCCCTGCATATACCTGGCTCCAGCGCGGGCGTGGGCTCGGAGGATGGGACAAAGGGGGCGGCGTGAGAGGCCCCTCTAGCTTGTCAGCAGCCATTGAGGAGACCGGCTTTAATAGCAGCAGTGCCGGCATGTGTGGCGGTGAGAGGGCTTGGACGACGGGACCATAGGGACAGCGTGAGAGGCCCCCCCTTCGGCATGTCAGCAGCCAATGAATAAACTGGACTCAGCAGCAGCAGAGGCGGGGAGCGGAGCGGTGAGTGGCCGTCAAAAGTAAAGAGGCAACGCTGTGCATCTGGGGATGAGCGCGACGACGCCAGACACAGGTGAAAGCTCTTCCTTCTGTCCTCTCACGCCATATCTGCCATACATATATGTTTTTTTTCTTAGTTCTCAATTGGAGAAACTTGAACTAATTTGAACTGAACTTGCTATATGAAATCTTGGCTAAGCTGATACTGTTGCTTTACCAGTTGCTGGTGCTAAGGACACTGTACCTGAAACACAGAAAAAAGCAGCCCCAGTCCGGGGTGGGAGACGGACAGGGAGTTGGTTTGTGAGGCAGTCTTAACAACAATAGAACTAATAGAACCAGTGGAACGGTGCTTTAAAGTCTATTTTTATAATACTAGCCGTAATCTGAATTATATTACTCACTCGTCTACCTATTGCTCTATTTGCCGCTAAGCTGGTGATGTGGAATTACAGGTGAGCTGTGGGATTTTTTCTTGCTATTATTTTCAATTAAAACCAGCAGCATGGGACAGCATTAATCGCAGTCTAAATTAATAAAAGGAAGGCTGAGGTCTGGAGGCCCAAACCACTGCAAATTGGAGCCGCAGTATTGGACAATAAATGGAAAATTAGTCCTAGTCCTACTTTTTTCTTTTTTTTTCTTTCCCCTAACATAACACTATGGCTAGGAAACGGGCAGCAGAGGAAAAAGCAAACCAGCACCAGTCACAACATCTGCCACAACAAGAAGGAGCCCAGGTCACACGCTCTGCAAAAAAACAGACAAACCAAGCAAAAGCCGCAGCGGCAGCCGTAGCAGCGGCAGCCGCAGCAGCGGCAGCAACAAAGCTAGAGCGATTCGCTCGAACCTCCCTCTCACCATTAAAATCCCAACAACCAGCTCAGACAGGAACCTCGGCGGTTAGGAAAAGCCAAGGCAGTGGACTGGCATCGGCAATGGCAAGCCCGATGGCAGCACCGCCCACAAAAGAACAAGAAGTGGGGAAATTTGACATCATAAGTGCTGATACAGCAACTAAAAAGCCACCTAATATAACCGAGGCAAATACGGAGGGAGAACAAAGTAGAGGAGCGGAAGAGCCTACAATGAGGGATCTTCTATATGCGATAACTGCATGCAAGGAATCAATTACTGGTCTGGATTAGGGATGAGCCGAACACCCCCCTGTTCGGTTCGCACCAGAACATGCAAACAGGAAAAAAGTTCATTCGAACACGCGAACACCGTTAAAGTCTATGGGACACTAACATGAATAATCAAAAGTGCTAATTTTAACCACTTGAGCCCCGGACCATTATGCTGCCTAAGGACCAGAGGTCTTTTTCCAATTTGGCACTGCGTCGCTTTAACTGCTAATTGCGCGGTCATGCAATGCTGTACCCAAACGAAATTTGCGTCCTTTTCTTCCCACAAATAGAGCTTTCTTTTGATGGTATTTGATCACCTCTGCGGTTTTTATTTTTTGCGCTATAAACGGAAAAAGACCGAAAATTTTGAAAAAAAATGATATTTTCTACTTTTTGTTATAAAAAAAATCCAATAAACTAAATTTTAGTCATACATTTAGGCCAAAATGTATTCGGCCACATGTCTTTGGTAAAAAAAATGTCAATAAGCGTATATTTATTGGTTTGCGCAAAAGTTATAGCGTCTACAAACTAGGGTACATTTTCTGGAATTTACACAGCTTTTAGTTTATGACTGCCTATGTCATTTCTTGAGGTGCTAAAATGGCAGGGCAGTACAAAACCCCCCCAAATGACCCCATTTTGGAAAGTAGACACCCCAAGGAAATTGCCGAGAGGCATGTTGAACCCATTGAATATTTATTTTTTTTGTCCCAAGTGATTGAAAAATGACAAAAAAAAAAAAATATTTACAAAAAGTTGTCACTAAATGATATATTGCTCACACAGGCCATGGGCCTATGTGGAATTGCACCCCAAAATACATTCAGCTGCTTCTCCTGAGTATGGGGATACCACATGTGTGGGACTTTTTGGGAGCCTAGCCGCGTACGGGGCCCCGAAAACCAATCACCGCTTTCAGGATTTCTAAGGGTGTAAATTTTTGCTTTCACTCTTCACTGCCTATCACAGTTTCGGAGGCCATGGAATGCCCAGGTGGCACAAAACCCCCCAAAATGACCCCATTTTGGAAAGTAGACACCCCAAGCTATTTGCTGAGAGGCATATTGAGTCCATGGAATATTTTATATTTTGACACAAGTTGCGGGTAAGTGACACTTTTTTTTTTTTTTTTTTTCATAAAGTTGTCACTAAATGATATATTGCTCACACAGGCCATGGGCATATGTGGAATTGCACCCCAAAATACATTTAGCTGCTTCTCCTGAGTATGGGGATACCACATGTGTGGGACTTTTTGGGAGCCTAGCCGCGTACGGGACCCCGAAAACCAATCACTGCCTTCAGGATTTCTAAGGGTGAAAATTTTTGATTTCACTCTTTACTGCCTATCACAGTTTCGGAGGCCATGGAATGCCCAGGTGGCACAAAACCCCCCCAAATGACCCCATTTTGGAAAGTAGACACCCCAAGCTATTTGCTGAAAGGCATGGTGAGTATTTTGCAGCTCTCATTTGTTTTTGAAAATGAAGAAAGGCAAGAAAAAGCATTTTTTTTTTCTTTTTTCAATTTTCAAAACTTTGTGACAAAAAGTGAGGTCTGCAAAATACTCACTATACCTCTCAGCAAATAGCTTGGGGTGTCTACTTTCCAAAATGGGGTCATTTGGGGGGGTTTTGTGCCACCTGGGCATTCCATTGCCTTTCGAAACTGTGATAGGCAGTGAAGAGTGAAATCAAAAATTCACGCCCTTAGAAAGCCTGAAGGCGGTGCTTGGTTTTCGGGGTCCCGTACGCGGCTAGGCTCCCAAAAAGTCTCACACATGTGGTATCCCCGTACTCAGGAGAAGCAGCAGAATGTATTTTGGGGTGTAATTTCACATATTCCCATGGCATGTTTGAGTAATATATCATTTAGTGACAACTTTGTGCAAAAAAAAATAAAAAAATAAAAAATTTGTCTCTTTCCCGCAACTTGTGTCGCAATATAAAATATTCCATGGACTCGACATGCCTCTCAGCAAATAGCTTGGGGTGTCTACTTTCCAAAATGGGGTCATTTGGGGGGGTTTTGAACTGTCCTGGCATTTTATGCACAACATTTAGAAGCTTATGTCACACATCACCCACTCTTCTAACCACTTGAAGACAAAGCCCTTTCTGACACTTATTGTTTACATGAAAAAGTTTTTTTTTTTTGCAAAAAAATTACTTTGAACCCCCAAACATTATATATTTTTTTAAAGCAAATGCCCTACAGATTAAAATGGTGGGTGTTTCATTTTTTTTTTTCACACAGTAATTCCGCAGCGATTTTTCAAACGCATTTTTTGGGGAAAAAACACACTTTTTTAAATTTTAATGCACTAAAACACACTATATTGCCCAAATGTTTGATGAAATAAAAAAGATGATCTTAGGCCGAGTACATGGATACCAAACATGACATGCTTTAAAATTGCGCACAAACGTGCAGTGGCAACAAAATAAATACATGTTTAAAAGCCTTCAAAAGCCTTTACAGGTTACCACTTTAGATTTACAGAGGAGGTCTACTGGAAAAATTACTGCACTCGATCTGGCCTTCGCGGTGATACCTCACATGCATGGTGCAATTGCTGTTTACGTTTGACGACAGACCGCCGCTTGCGTTCGCCTTAGCGCGAGAGCAGGGGGCGACAGGGGTGCTTTTTTTTTTTTTTTTTTTTTCTTTATTATTTTTTTGCTTTTTAATCTTACTTTTAAACTGTTCCTTTCATATTTTTGTTTTTAATCATTTTTATTGTTATCTCGGGGAATGTAAATATCCCCTATGATAGCAATAGGTAGTGACAGGTACTCTTTTTTGAAAAAATTGTGGTCTATTAGACCCTAGATCTCTCCTCTGCCCTCAAAGCATCTGACCACACCAAGATCGGTGTGATAAAATGCTTCCCCAATTTCCCAATGGCGTTATTTACATCCGGCGAAATCTAAGTCATGAAATACTCGTAGCTTCCGGTTTCTTAGGCCATAGAGATGTTTGGAGCCACTCTGGTCTCTGATCAGCTCTATGGTCAGCTGGCTGAATCACCGGCTGCATTCTCAGGTTCCCTGTTGAGACAGGAGAGCCAGAGAAAAACACGGAAGACGGTGGGTGGGGGGGGGGCATTCCCTCCTACGGCCTGTAAAAGCAGTCTAGAGGCTAATTAGCCGCTAGGATTGCTTTTACATGAAAGCCGACCGCTGGCTGAAAAGAATGATACCAAGATGATACCTAAACCTGCAGGCATCATTCTGGTATAACCACTCAAAGTCGTGAATGGCGTACTTGAAGACAAAAAAATGGTTAACAATGGTTAACAATAAAGCACAGTAAACAGTAAAGTATAAATAATTACACACCTGAAAAACAAACATGATAAAACATAATAACAATAACAATAACAATAAAACATTGCAGAATAGAATACAGTAAAAAAGAGCAGAACAATAGAGAGAGAGAATAGAGAGAGAGAGAACAATAAAACGTCAACTATTTTTTTTTATTTCATATTTTTTTTTTTTACACTTTTTTTGTAACTAACTTTTATAACTGTAACCGGTTCCAGGTTCGGGTCTCTCAAAATGCGATGGCATCTTGGGAGACCCTGTGAAAGTGTGCCTAGTATGTGCAATGCTGTACCCTACGCTAATACTCAACTAGTGAATGGTAGCGTTCAAAACATTCACCAATGCAAAGACCAGGATTGTCAGGACAGGAGGGACAATAATAGCGGGTGTCACGCCTATATCCGCGCTTGCTGCAGACACAACATCTTTTTTGGGGGGGTTCGTTGGGTAGGGGTACTCGGGAGGACATAAAAATGCCTCTCATGCAGCCGACTGCATTTGGTTGGGGATGTGAATGGGGGAAGTACGGGCGCTGCAGAAGCGGTGGGTTCCCAATTAGGATTGGCGAATGCAGCAGGAAGGGCATTATGGGCACGATGGGCCTGTGTTTGTCTTTTTGGTGGCAGCAGGACACTACTTGTGCTTGCCACCTCACCAGCTTGAACTGCACTTATGGGACTCGCCACGTCACCAAGTGTTACTGCAGTGCTGGTTTGACTACGACCGGGGTGTACTAGGCCGCTGGTGCTTGTCAGTTCACCAAAACGATACCAAAAAAACTGTTAGCGATCGCAGGGATCAGGCCTGACTCTGCGAACGCTGCAGTTATGCGTTTAGTGTTTTGTAAGTGACAGTGATCGATCGATACTGCACTTGGGTGGGCTGGGCCGGGCGGAGGGGCAAAACGCAGGTGCTAGCAGGTATCTGGGCTGATCCCGCTAACACTGCGTTTTTGGGAACCCTAAACTGCTGGGGACGCCAGTATAGATCTGATTGGATCAGATATTGATGCGATCAGATACTATACCACTAAGGGAGGTGTACGGTGCGTGCGTGGGTGTTATCGGTACTGGCGCTAACCTGACGCTGCCTGGGGTTGGTGCTTGCCAGTTCACCAAAACGCTACAAAAAAAACTGTTAGCGATCGCAGGGATCAGGCCTGACTCTGCGAACGCTGCAGTTATGCGTTTAGTGTTCTGTAAGTGACAGTGATCGATCAATACTGCACTTGGGTGGGCTGGGCTGGGCCGGGCGGAGGGGCAAAACGCAGGTGCTAGCAGGTATCTGGGCTGATCCCGCTAACACTGCGTTTTTGGGAACCCTAAACTGCTGGTGACGCTAGTATAGATCTGATCGGATCAGATATTGATGCGATCAGATACTATACCACTAAGGGAGGTGTACGGTGCGTGCGTGGGTGTTAGCGGTACTGGCGCTAATCTGACGCTGCCTGGGGCTGGTGCTTGCCAGTTCACCAAAATGCTACCAAAAAAACTGTTAGCGATCGCAGGGATCAGGCCTGACTCTGCGACCGCTGCAGTTATGCGTTTAGTGTTTTGTAAGTGACAGTGATCGATCGATACTGCACTTGGGTGGGCTGGGCGGAGGCGCAAAACGCAGGTGCTAGCGGGTATCTGGGCTGATCCCGCTAACACTGCGTTTTTGGGAACCCTAAACTGCTGGGGACGCTAGTATAGATCTGATCGGATCAGATATTGATCCCATCAGATACTATACCACTAAGGGAGGCGCATGCTGTGTGCGTGGGTGTTAGCGGTACTGACGCTAATCTGACGCTGCCTGGGGCGACGCATATCTCCGCCGGGCGATCGGGGGGCTAAACCTTTATTCGGTAATAAACGGCGGGTGCCCTGACACTATAAAAAATAAACGAACTAACCAGCGTCAACTGTAACGGTTATACGGTGATCAGTGGTGAAAGGGTTAACTAGGGGGCAATCAAGGGGTTAAAACATTTATTAGGTAGTATATGGGGGTCCCTGACGCTATAAAACGCTGACGGCGAACCTAAATATTTACCTCACTAACTAGCGTCACCAGCGACACTAATACAGCGATCAGAAAAATGATCGCTTAGCGACACTGGTGACAGGGGGTGATCAAGGGGTTAAAACTTTATTAGGGGGGGTTAGGGGGGGTACCCTAGACCTACAGGGGGGTAACAGTAACTGTGCTAACACAGTAACTGTCACAAACTGACACAGCAGTAATCAGGGAAAAAAAAAAACTGCTGGTGTCAGTTTGTGACAGGGGGGTGGGTGATTGGGGGGGATCGGGGGGCGATCGGGGGGGGGATCGGGGTGTTTTGTGTGCCTGGCATGTTCTACTGTGTGTGTGTGTGTTGGTGCACTCACTCACATGGCGTCTCTCCTTGGGCCGGAACGGAAACTACCAACCCGAGGGGAGATGACATCACTTCCTTTGCTGCTGTTTAGCATACAGCAGCAAAGGAGTGTTCCCATTGGCCGGCGGCGATCGCGAGGGGGGGGCCACGAACGGATGGCCTCCCCCTCGTCTCTGATCGCCGGGGGACAGAACGGGACCGCCTCGGGCGGCGGGGGGGGGTCCCGCGGGACATGTACGTGATTTTGCCTGCCCGTGCCACCTTGCCGACGTACATCGGCGTGAGGCGGTCCTTAAGTGGTTAAAGGCTAATATGCAAGTTATTGTCATAAAAAGTGTTTGGGGACCTGGGTCCTGCCCCAGGGGACATGGATCAATGCAAAAAAAAGTTTTAAAAACGGACGTTTTTTCAGGAGCAGTGATTTTATTAATGCTTAAAGTCAAACAATAAAAGTGTAATATCCCTTTAAATTTCGTACCTGGGGGGTGTCTATAGTATGCCTGTAAAGGGGCGCATGTTTCCTGTGTTTAGAACAGTCTGACAGCAAAATGACATTTTGAAGGAAAAAAGCCATTTAAAACTACCCGCGGCTATTGCATTGCCGACAATACACATAGAAGTTCATTGATAAAAACGGCATGGGAATTCCCCAAAGGGGAACCCCCAACCAAAATTAAAAAAAAAAAATGACGTGGGAGTCCCCCTAAATTCCATACCAGGCCCTTCAGGTCTGGTATGGATATTAAGGGGAATCCCGGCCAAAATTTAAAAAAAAAATGACGTGGGGTTCCCCCTAAGAAGAGAAGAAGATGAAGAAGATGAAGAGAAGAGCGGGAGCCTCCCCCCATGCCATGGGTGCGGAGCGGTCCGAGGAGAAGAAGATAGAAGATGCCGCGGAGGAGATGCTGGACGAGAACGCCGGAGGAAGAACCAGAAGAGCCAGAAGAACCAGAAGAACCAGAAGATGAAGGAAGATAGAAGAAAGATAAGAATAAAGGAATTGTCAAAAACTGTCTCTTGTCATTTTTAACATTTTTGACAGTTTTTTAGTGAAATGGTAGGGGTACTTTTGTACCCCCTTACCATTTCACACAGGGGGGGGCCAGGATCTGGGGGTCCCCTTGTTAAAGGGGGCTTCCAGATTCCGATAAGCCCCCCACCCGCAGACCCCCACAACCACCGGCCAGGGTTGTGGGGATGAGGCCCTTGTCCTCATCAACATGGGGACAAGGTGTTTTGGGGGGCTACCCCAAAGCACCCTCCCAATGTTGAGGGCATGTGGCCTGGTACGGTTCAGGAGGGGGGGCCGCACTCTCGTCGCCCCCTCTTTTCCTGCGGCCTGCCAGGTTGCGTGCTCGGATAAGGGTCTGGTATGGATCTTTGGGGGGACCCCACGCCGTTTTTTTTTTTTTTTGGCGCGGGGTTCCCCTTAAAATCCATACCAGACCTTAAGGGTCTGGTATGGAATTTAGGGGGAACCCCACGTCATTTTTTTTTTAAATTTTGGCCGGGGTTCCCCTTAATATCCATATCAGACCTGAAGGGCCTGGTATGGAATTTAGGGGGACTCCAACGTCATTTTTTTTTTTTATTTTGGTTCGGGGTTCCCATGCCGTTTTTTATCAATGAACTTCTATGTGTATTGTCGGCAATGCAATAGCCGCGGGTAGTTTTAAATGAGTTTTTTCCTTCAAAATGTCATTTTGCTGTCAGACTGTTCTAAACACAGGAAACATGCGCCCCTTTACAGGCATACTATAGACACCCCCCAGCTATGAAATTTAAAGGGATATTACACTTTTATTGTTTGACTTTAAGCATTATTAAAATCACTGCTCCTGAAAAAACGGCCGTTTTTAAAACTTTTTTTTGCATTGATCCATGTCCCCTGGGGCAGGACCTGGGTCCCCAAACACTTTTTATGACAATAACTTGCATATTAGCCTTTAAAATCAGCACTTTTGATTTCTCCCATAGACTTTTAAAGGGTGTTCCGCGGCATTCGAATTTGCCGCGAACACCCCAAATTGTTCGCTGTTCGGCGAACTTGCGAACAGCCAATGTTCGAGTCGAACATGAGTTCGACTCGAACTCGAAGCTCATCCCTAGTCTGGATATCCAGCTGAAAGGCATAAAGGAGGAACTCGCAGTGTTGGGAGGCAGGCTGAAAGAGACAATGGAAAGAACAACGGTCCTGGAGGAAAGATTAAGTGCAGTAGAAGATGCGTTATCTCCGCTCAGACAAGATATAACTGAGATGAAGAAACATATAAACAACCAGGCAGCCAAAATAGATGAATTAGAAAATAGAAATCGGAGAAATAATGTAAGAGTAATTGGCATGCCTGAACGGAGCGAGGGATCTGATCCTATAGAATTCATGGAGGGATGGGTTAAGGAGACATTTGGGGCTGCAACTTTTTCTTCCTTTTTCGGTATCGAGCGTGCCCATCGAGTCCCCTTTAAACCCCGTCAGGGAAGGGAGTACCCAAGACCCATACTTATAAAAATGTTTAACTTCAGAGATAAACTATCACTGCTCCAGAAGGCAAGAGAAATGGGAGAAATTCTCTACAAAGGGGTAAAAATTTCATTATATCAGGACTTTTCTCCAGATCTTCAAAAACGCAGAGCGGCATATATGCCGATTAAACGCACGCTACAGCAAAACAAGATGGACTATGCATTGCTGTACACCGCCCGTATGAGAATATCTACAACGAACGGTATACACTTCTTTGATTCCCCACGGAGCGTGGAAGAGTGGCTGGAGGACAATAGGAAAACAGCACGGAATATAGGAGATAAGAGACCAGAGACTAGTTAGACCCTTTTTTTGGGGGTTTTCTTTTTGTTTCTCTCCCTCCCCCCCTTTTTTTTCCCCTCTGGACTCTGCAGCTGGTATAATATAAAAGTTAATTTTTTCTTAAAGGCACAGGGGTAGAGGGAAGGGAGAGAGGGAGAGGGAAAATAATGATAATAATCAATAATTAAAAATAATAAATAAGAAATAAATAAATAAATAATAATAAGTAAAGCACGGATAGAAGCACTAGGGAGAGAAATGGGAATAGAATAAAGTAGAAGGATAGGCATACACTAATTAGATTAAAATGGGGCTGGTACGATAAAAGTATTTAATTTAAATGCACAAAAACTACTGCACACGAATAGCACTAAAAAGTGGTCAGAGAGGGGGGGAGGGGGGGGAGTTAGGGACCCCTGGAGATAGGGGGTATAGAGATGTATGGTATAGGTGAGGATCTGGGGAATGAGTGTAGATGGGAGGTCAGAAATAAAGCCCCTACGGTAGGCCCAGTTGGGCAAGGAGGGAGGGGAAAGGGAGGGAGGGAGGGGGGCGGGTGAGGCAGGAGGGTGTGGGGTGGAGGTGGGGGAGGGGAGAGGGGGGAGGTACTGGAAGGGCGGGAGGGGGAGGTTTAACACAAATGAATAGTGGAAGATATCACAAACATAAGTTTTGCCACAAATGTTCTTTATGTCTCACTACTGATAAGTGGGGGAAGAAGGGGAAGGTATGTAGAAATGTATTATATGCTGGCAGGGTCCTAGGGGTAGGTAAAACCTTATTGATTAACTCTGTTCCCGCAGGTGGATAGAACAAGAGGGGCACTACAGGAATTTTTGCAATTCAATAGGGGATCAGCCAGTGCAGCGGTAGTATGGGACACACTCAAGGCATTCTTGAGGGGATGTCTCATTAAAGAAATCGCGGGAATTAAGACTCAATCCAGCGAATGGGAAAATAGGGTGCGGGAGGAAGTGAAAGAAAGGGAACAGGCTTTAATAATGGACCCGTCACAATCTAATCAAGATTCCTGGAAGGAGGCCCAAGTAGTATATAACTCGGTTTGGTTATCTGCAGCAGAGAAGAGAAGATATTTTCAGCAACAGAGTTACTTTGAAGAGGGGGAAAATACTGGCCGCCTTTTAGCCCTTATAGCTAGAGAGCAACGGGAATCTACCAACATCTTAGCTGTGAGGGCAGAATCTGGGGAGAGGCAGACCCTTAGTTCAGATATTTTAAATAGCTTTCAGCAGTTCTACAAGGATTTGTACTCTAGTAAAACTAGTTATATTCCATCTGATTTGGTACAGTTCTTACAAACCTGTCAGTTCCCGCAGTTAACGGAGGCGGACAGGGAAATGTTGAATCGTCCAATTACACTAGCTGAATTAATAGAGGCTTTGGAGGGGGCAACGCACCATAAATCCCCAGGCCCAGATGGGATACCGATGAAGGTATACTCTCATTATAGGGAGGACCTTTTACCATCACTGTTGCAGGCTATATCGGAGCCTGGGGAAGTGGGCAGCTTGCCAAATAGCATGCAAGAGGCAATAATAACAGTACTTCTAAAGCCAGGAAAAGACAGACTTTTATTGGACTCTTACCGCCCAATATCTCTATTAAATGTGGATGTCAAGCTTTTTGCCAGCGTTCTGGCCAAGATGCTATCCCAAGTTATCGGCAAGCTGGTTCACTGTGATCAGTCTGGCTTTATACCCACTCGTTCAACGGCTGATAATATAAGAGGCTATATATGAATCTACAGGTGCCAGTGGACAATCAGGGGGGTAGGGCCATTCTGTCACTGGACGCCGCAAAGGCGTTTAAAAGTGTGGAATGGCCCTACCTCATGGAAATATTGGAAAGATTTGGAATGGGAAGTAAATTTGTATCGTGGGTAAAGGTACTTTATCTTAAACCTAGAGCCAGGTTATGTATTAATAATAACCTTTCCTCTCCATTTGAATTGCACAGAGGTACCAGACAGGGTTGCCCACTGTCTCTATTGCTGTTCGCCCTGGCGATAGAGCCCTTGGCCATATTGATTCAGAACTCACCAGAGGTGGTGGGGTTTCGTAGGTATCAGAGAGAAGAAAAAATATCCTTATACGCAGATGACGCACTTATATATCTAGGTGACACGGCCTCCTCATTGCGGGCAGTGATGGAGATAGTGGGAGACTACGGTAGCTTCTCAGGCTTCACTATCAACTGGTCAAAATCAACCCTAATGCCATTAGATCAGCTGAGGGATCGATTACCAGAGGGGGTGGAACAAATAGTTACAGTTAATAGTTTTAAGTATCTGGGAGTGACGGTGTCCCCAGATCCAGCTGAGTACCTTCGGCTGAACCTGGGTCCACTGCTCGCCAGACAGAAAGAAAAATGCAATAGCTGGTGTAGGCTTCCACTATCAGTTATAGGACAAGCAAACTTAAAAAAAATGGTATGGGCTCCACAGCAATTGTATGTTTTTCATAATTCACCAATATGGATATCAAAAAAGTGGTTCAAGCAAATCGATACATTAATGAGGGTTCTGATATGGAAAAAAAGGCACCTAGGATTAGTTTAGATACATTGCAATATGGATAAGACAGAGGAGGGCTGGAAATACCCCATCCTAAAATGTATTTTCTGGCATCACAGCTACAACAAATGGCAGGGTGGGGACAGAAAGGAAATGAGGACCCTATATGTAAATTGGTGACCATATCGGAACCCGCATTAGAGGTGGCCTCCCATTTGGAAATGGATTTACCAAGTATGAAGGGCCTAGAACCCACAAGTATCCTCCTTCAAATGGTATGGGGAGAGATCCGGAAAGCGCTGAAAATAACGGGTGTGCTCCCATTTACACCGATATGGTATAACAAAAGATACACTGAGGTTCAGGAATTACAAGGTTTTACACATTGGAAAGAAAAGGGGATTTGGTTTTTCTCACAGCTCTACGAGGGTGAGGTGCTAAAGACATATGAACAACTATGTAGGGAATTTCATTTGAACCCCAGGGGTTTTTATCAATATCTCCAACTTCGCCATGCGTTGCAGGCACAACAAACAACACACTCCCTGACAGTATCAACATCATTATTATTGAGTGACGTTTTAATAGCAGATACGAGGAAAGGGTTAATATCAAAAATATATAGGGAATTACTGAGCTCGGTTCAGGCCCATGCCTCGTTAAAGTGTCGAAATAAATGGGCAGAAGACATAGGGGAGATAGATGAAAAACAGTGGGAAATGGCACTTGAAGTTATTCCAGTGGTATCGTTATCTGCATCCCAAAGGTTGTCACAACTATTTATTTTACATAGGGCCTACAGGACACCAGCACAGCTATATAAGAGGGGAGGAAGAGACTCCCCGTTGTGCCCTAAGTGTAGAGTGCACAAGGGGGACTTCATTTGCCTAATCTGGAGGTGCCCAAAGCTGCATAGGTATTGGGATGAAGTCTCCCAGTGCATTACTAGGCTGGCGCAAGTCCCCATCCCCCTAAACCCGATAGTGTACTTGCTTGGAGCCATAAACGTAAAAATGTTCCCGGGAGGAAAGTATTATATGTTAAGTAGACTGATGTATTTAGCTAGAAAACTTATTGCAAAGCACTGGATGGCCCCAACGGTACCCACAGGGAAGCAATGGATTTCGTATGTAAATTCTTTGCTTCCTAGAGAGCGACTGGCCTATAGCCGCAGAAGTGACAAGGACAAATTTGACAAGATATGGCAACCATGGCTGGGGGGTGTGGACTTAGCACCACATCAACTGGTAGTGGAAAGGCTTCAGTTGTAGAGATATGGGGGGAATATGAGAGAGGAAAGGGTAGATAGGAACAGAAGAGGGAAAGGAGGAGGAGAGAGGAAGGAGAATGGACGGGGGAAGAAGAGAAAAGGGAAAAAGATGGCCCGAAGGAGTAATGATTGTATAATTAGATAAGAAAGAATATTGGTTGTGGGGGAAGTCAGTGGCAAATGAGAGTGTGGTGAATAACATATTTTAAGCCATAGGAGACGAGTGTAGTGGTGGAGGTGGGGGGGGGGGGAATAGGGAAGGGAAAAGGTTGGGATATGATTTAGTAGTAGAAATATAATATTGAAATGAAATAGGGCACGAATATAAGAATGGGTTTGTATAATTTATGTGTATTGCGTTATCAAATAACACAATACTTTAAACAGTATTATCCGGGAAGTAGCAAATATCCCTAGGGAACAGTGCTTGAAAGCAAGGGACATTGTGGTACCAACTAACCAACATCAGCTCGGGTTCATTTCAGATTTTTACCACCAGTATAAGGATGTTGAAATGATCTTTAAGAAACACTGGCATATCCTGTGCAGAGATAGACATTTGGGGGAGGTTTTACATAACCACCCTAAATTTATTTACAGACGGGCACCAAACTTTGGCCATAGGGTTGTCAGGAAAATTTTAAATCAACCAAACTATCAAACCATTAGAATTGATTTACAGGGATTCTATGCATGTAGGAAGTGCATTTGTTGCAAAACGGTACAGGTAATTAATAGAGGTATGACTCAAATTACTAATGTGGAGGATGAAACTTATAGGATTAGAGAATTCATCACATGTAACTCCTCCTATGTAGTTTATCTTTTGTGGTGTCCGTGTGGATTATTCTATGTTGGACGCACCAAGAGACTATTAAAGGTGCGGATTGCTGAGCACTTAGCAAACATTAAAAAAGGTTTCCAATATCATAGTGTGTCTCTCCACTTTAAGGAGAAACACAACCAGGACCCAAGCCTGCTACAATTTTGTGGTTTGGATGTGGTGCATCAGTCCTGGAGAGGCTCCAACTGGGTTAGAGATCTCTCTCAGAGGGAAACCCGATGGATTTTTCTCCTCAAAAGTTTATTCCCTAGAGGAATGAATATTGAACTTGACTTGGACTGTTTCATTAGTAACTTTTAGCTATGCCTCACTATCACAAATTTATCAGCAATATCATTTTTGTGTACAGGTGTTGGGGGATCGTTTAGATCAAGCTTACACCCCCAAGTGAGTGATTATTCTCAATGAGTGGAGGGCCCATATATTTATATACATATATCCCTATCAGTGTTAATATCACTGGATTTTATTAATTATCACTGTATTGTGGTCACGCATCACGCAGGATTACTTTGGAATTTTAATAGTTTTTTGGGGGGGTTATAATTTATTTGAATAATATTTAATTTATTATGCTTTGTCACATATTATTTAAGACTGTATACTACCTTGACTTACAAGGAGTCATTATCACTGATTCACTTTTCACTATTTAATATAAATTTGACATAATTTAGAAGTTATGGATATGTAAGTGCCTATTATTATAAATATGGGTATGGTTTCAGGTTTAATGCAGAGCGGAGCGTTAATCGATATATAATGTGCTCTTTAATGCTGTTCTAAATGTATTTACTCCCCATATGCTGTTTCCTATGAGGAGATGTTCTGTTCATTACGGACACTAGGACACAGGAAGTGTGCAGACGCAGAGCGATTTGCGCCCGCCCACTCAATATTCGATTTGGTTAAATGTGTGATTGCCTTGCTGGGTAGCCAAACCCATGATTAAGTCCCAGTGATGAAACATGTCGGAGCGTGGCTACATGGCAATCCTACACATGTGTTAGAGGAAGGAGTGAAGGGTGATGGAGCGGGGATCAGTGGAGGGACGCGTGCTGCGGACGGGTGAGACGATCGTTAGCATCCATACTCCCTGGGTCCACTGTGGCTGCTTGTTGTGTTTCATTTACCATTGCATGTTGTGCCGTGATGTTTCCTGAACTGCTGTGAAGTGATTTGCCTACTATTTTTATCTTGAATGTGAGTGTATTGGAGTTGTTTTAGTTTTGATTAAAATTTTAAACGGTATTACACTATTGGAGCATTTTTTCATTTTATATGTGGAATCACCACCTCAAGGAGAGTGTCTGGTCTATATAGCAGTGGATATTTATGATCGCATGCTAACCCCCATGAGAGTGGGTTGAGGCTCTGTCCGGCCAAACACGAGAGTGGGGGGCCTTAATAGCTGGTGAGTTTGAACTTCATAAGGGAGTGGAATCACATCACGGAGGTGTGGTGGATGTTCTTGAATCACAGCTGAGCGGATTGGAGACACCTTCACTTTTTAAATTATTTTGCATGTCTTCACGATCCATGTGGACTGTTCATTTTGCTTTTTTTCTTTTTTTTTTTTCTTTTTTGATTTTTATATTTATTAATTTTTTGTTTTTGTTTTTGAGGTATTATTTTATTCACATCATTTTTTCTTCTCTCAGTCCGGTCTTTTATGCTGGTATTAATACACCAGTTTAACACAACTGTCACGGGGCGTATTATATTGAATTTTTTTCACAGTTCAGACATACTGTTGTTATTATAATTTTTTGTGTTAGAGTGTCACATTTTATTAAAGTTTTCATATATGGTTTTCACATGTTATAGTAATAGGGGAGGTCACTGTGCCAGTGCACTTTAAACTCACCCTATATGCACTGCCTTTTAATTCAGTGCACTTCCAGCCCACTTTATAGCATCAGGGTGTGCGGTAGTGCCTGTCTTACTCCCACAACAAGGGGGGATAGCGCCACTATTCATCTTCAAAATTTAGGGGTGGATTCAGTTTACACATATTTTATATTTAAGTGGCAGCTCCAATAGGGTTGTCATATTCAGTCTAAGCGCAGAGGTGGTAGTGCAGGCTTGGACGGTGTTTTTGACCTGTTTACCTACAGTTTATATTGTCTTGCCTATTGCCTGTGTTTGACCCTCTTCTTGCTTAAAGTTTGTCTGCTCCACCCAGCAACGATACTTCCACCGGTTCCTGGACTCCTGCATCCCCAGACCCGGCTCTGCAGTTTCCCACAAGGGACCCATACCTTCCCGTGCTCCTTAGTGTCACCCATTCCCTGTTTCATCCACAGGGAACAGGGTGTGCGTAGTGGCAAAGGAGAGCCGCTCTCGGCATCTCGGCTTTGGTAAGTACTCACCTGACACCAACAGTACCAGGAGACTAGATTCTCCATCATCTGCAGCTTCGAGGGCGTTGTCCCATACTTTGAGGAGCGCCGTTTCTGTGCCGTGGCCTGGGCGGAAGCCTGATTGCAGGGGGTCCAAGAGATTGTGTGTGTCCAGGTGGAGTTGTAGCTGTTGTACGACTGCTTTCTCCATGACCTTGGAGATGGTGTTGAGACTTGTTATCGGTCTGCGGTAGTTGGGGTCTTTAGGGTCGAGGTTGGGTTTCTTTAGAAGAGGTTTGACGATGCCTTACTTGAGGGTGATCGGGACAGTCCCTTCTTTGAATGACTGATTTATGAGGTGTGTTATAGTGGAAGTGAGGATGTCGGAACATTCTTTCAGAAGTTTTCTGGGAATGATGTTGTTTGGTGAAGTGCTGTCTCTGAGGCTTCTGATGATGTTTTTGGTGCTGTCAGTGGTGATTGGGATTAGTGAAAATTTCGGTCCTTGTGTGATGTTTGCATCGATTTCCTCTTTTTGCTTTCGTTAATTGAGGTTGGTAGTTTTTTTTCTGTTGAATTGTTTTACAGATGTTATTGATTTTGTCGATGAAGAAGTCAGATAGCTTATTGCAAAATTTGTGAGTTTCATTTGCTGAGGGCTCTAGGCAGGTTGGGTTCATAGTCTTGGCAACTATTTTGAACAGTTCTCGACGGTGGTTTAAGGCTGTTGAGATGGTGTTCGAGAAATGTTCTTTTTTTGCTTTGAAGATTGTTTTGTGATATTTCTCGGTGAGAGCTTTGTAGTTTGAGTGGTTTTCCTTGGTAGAGTTTCTTCTCCAGGCTCTTTCAGCTCTTCTGCGTTCACACTTCAGTAAAGTAAGGGTGCCAGTGAACCATCCCAAGTTTTTTTTTCGGATGAGTGTGCTGTGTTTTGGGGCCACTGAGTCTGCTGTTTGTAGTAATGCCTTGTTTAAGGAGTTGAGTGTTTGTTCAGTTGAGTGGTTTAAATTTATTGTTGCTATTTTGTTTGATAATGTGGTTTTGAAGAGTTCGGAGTGTAGTTTCTTCTGAGATCTAGACCAGTGTGTTATTGCGTTATTCCGTTTTTAGAGGGTGGTGTTGGTGGCGATTTTGAATTTGATGGCGTGGTGGTCCATCCAGGGTAGCGGTACGTTGTCGACTATGTTGATGTCCATATTTTGTTTGAAGATGAGAACTAAAATATGTCCTGAACCATGTGTAGGAGCATTTATCAGTTGCTGGAGACCTAGTTCTTCCAGTTTGTTGATGCAGGCGGTGGCTCTAGGGTCGAGGGTGGAGTTTGCCCAGAGGTTGAAGTCTCCAAGTACCAGAAAGTTTTTGGTTTTCAGGGTGAGTGTTGAGATGAATTTCGTGAAGGGTGTAAGGAGATTGGTCTTCGGCCCTGGAGGTCTGTAGCATAGTAGTATGTGAATAGTGTCTTGGGGTGTTGTTTGAAGATGAAGGGAGAGTGTCTCCATGAATGGCACTGAGTTCTGTGATGTTGGTTTGGTGAGTGTGAGGTGAGATTTGAAGATTACTGCTAGGCCTCCTTTTTTTCCTCTTCTATGCTCAGTTAGGATACTGTAGTTCTCAGGCACCAATCCGGTTAAGATGGCGTTGCAGTCGGGTGTTAGCCAGCTTTCCGTGATGAAAAGGCAATCTATATTGTTTTTGATGATGAAGTCGTGGATTTCCAGTCTGTGCTTGACTGCAGATCTGGTGTTGATCAGGGCTTTTGTTAGTTGTTGTGGTTGAATTGGTGTCTCTCTGTTTGATGGTTGATTGTAGGTTGGTCCTTAGTAGTTGTTCTTTTTGTAGTCGTTTTTGAATGTAGGTTGGTAATGTTGAGGCAGTATTTCTTAGCCTATGGAGGGCGTTCGCTGAGTATTTATAAATGCACATGGTGAGAAAAGACAAAGTTGCTGAAGGAAGGATGATCTGATGATGGTACTGATGTGGCGATGATGAGCTTGCTGAGAGGATGGAGGTTCTGATGGCTGCTACTGCTACGGGGTGGAGTTGTTGATGGTTCAGATGGTGGTGCAGGAGTTCTGAAGGGGGTGATGAAGGGGGGGCAGCTGCTGGCCTACCTACCTTCCTGTTGATCCAGAGGAAGGCAAAAAACCCCTAGCTAAGCTGGCCAATTGCTGCAGCAGAGGAAAAAATATTCCTTCCTGACCCCCTGGAGGGCGATCGGACTCGGGGACCCTGGATCAACTGCTAGTAAGCCCCTGGGAGCTTACCTGATCTGGGATGGTCGAGAGGGGAAGAGACGATGGAGATGGGTGATGGGGGGCGGGGATGGGGGAGAGAGTTCGGGGAGACCTGGCCACTACTTACTGGTACTGCAGCCGCGTCTGGGAGGATCGATGATGGAAGCAGGGTAGGGCCTGATCCGTGGGTGTCCTGGCTTCTGGTGTCGGCCCGTGCCCTGCAGTGAGGTCCGGTAGCGAGGAGGCAGTGTTCCAGGGGCCCGCTAAACCAAAGTGGAAGAGAGGAGGTGGCCAACTGTGCCGGATCAAGGCTGCAGTCGCGGTCTGTTCCCCAAGTCTAGTGGCTAGAGACAGGGGGATCGGACGGCGGCTGCAGGAGGTATCCTGGTGAGCTGGGTGGGAGGGGAGGGGGGTCCGCTGGGACCGAGTTACGGAGGGTCCTACTGGGATGTGCGGGGATGGCCTCTGGGTGGCCGGAGGATTGCTGTGGCTCAGGAGGGTGTACCAAGATGGCCACCGGCTAGGCCCGAACCAAGTGCTGTCCAGCCACATGGATCACGGTGCTCAAGCTGCTGACACAGACGTTTGCTCTAACCTGTGTGTCCACAGTGGGTGACAAACTGAGAGGTAGCGCTAGAGGGAACGGATGGCCTGGTAGGTATGCTGGTGAGCTGGGTAGGGAGGGGAGGAGGGGGGGTCGGCTGGGATCGAGGTCACGACAGGTCCTGCTGGGAGAGGGGAAGAACTGCGGGCGGCCGGTGAATTGCTGTGGCCTAGGGAGGGTGTACCAAGATGGCCGCCGGATAGGCCCGAGCCGCGGGATGTCTGGCTGCTCTGATCCCAGGG
Source organism: Lithobates clamitans (assembly GCA_037952925.1). Lineage (NCBI taxonomy): Eukaryota > Metazoa > Chordata > Amphibia > Anura > Ranidae > Lithobates > Lithobates clamitans. The sequence goes on along the minus strand of JBBGZY010000012.1, from coordinate 1,225,991 downwards.
CTGCTGATGGAGTGTCCAAGGGTAAGGAGGCTGGAGCGGTGGCGGCAGTGTGTGAGCCTGCGGGTCAGGCTGCTGGTCGGCTGTGGGAGGTGACGCGGCAGGCCTGCACTGGCCGGGACTAGGTCGGAGCCGCGGAGTGTCCTGCGGGCACTGGGCCGGAGCCGCGGAGTGTCCTGCAGGACAGGCCAATGTGACTGGCAGGCTGGAGCGTGGCGTCCAGATGCGGTGGATGGCACAGTAGCAGGTGGGGGTCCCGGTGCGGGTTCCACTGGGGTGACCGGATGAGTCCTGGATGGCTGGGTGGCCAGAGCCGGATGGCTGAGCTAGAGCTGCTGACACAGATGCTGCAGCACAGACGTCTGCTCTCTCTCTCTCTCTCTCTCTCTCTCTCTCTCTCTCTCTCTCTCTCTCTCTCTCTCTCTCTCTCTCTCTCTCAGTCTACTTGTTGGCTTTAGGCACTGGTGCTGGTGCCACAACACTGCAACCCCTCACAGATACTCTAGTTTAGAGCAGAAACAAGCCCTGCTGCAAAATATTACAGCAAAAATTGTAATTACACACCCCTGTTAAACAGGGGCAGAAAAATTGGGCCTTAGGCACTGGTGGTGGTGCCACAGCACTGCAACCCCTCACATATACTCTAGTTTAGTGCAGGAACAAGCCCTGTTGCAAAAAATTACAGCAAAAATTGTAATTACACGCCCCTGTTAAACAGGGGCAGAAAAATTGGGCCTTAGCAACTGGTGGTGGTGCCCAGAACAAAAATGTTCTTACAAGCTATCAACATGAACATTGAGGAGGAATAGGATAGTCACTCAGCATAACAGGATAGTCACTCAGCATCAGCATAGGCAGTCTTCAAGGGATCTCACATTCATAAAACAATTAGTCGGTTACATCAGCATCAGGTGCTTGGTAGCTGGTGATCCAAGACTGATTCCTTTTTATGAAGGTCAGCCGATCAACCGAGTCGGTGGACAGGCGCACTCTGTGATTGGTTACAAAGCCTCCAGCAGCACTGAATGTGCGTTCCAAAAGAACGCTGGATGCGGGACAGGCCAGTAGCTCAATTGCATACTGTGCAAGCTCTGACCAGTGATCCATCCTCAAGACCCAGTAACCCAGAGGATTTTCGTTGGGGAAAGGTGTCTAAGTCTGATCTTGCCCCTAGGTAATCCTGAACCATATGAATAAGACGCTGGCGATGGTTGCTGGAACCGATCAGACCTTGGGGCTGCGGACTAAAAAATTGTCTGAATGCATCTGTCAGACGGCCACCTTCTCCACCGCCCCTTCTGTGACTGACCGAAGCCTCAGCAACACGTTGTCCAGGACCAGGAATTTGTAACCTCCCAGGCTCTGGAAACGTGTTGCACAAACCTTTCTGCAAGGCCTCCCGAAGATGTTTTATCCTCTGCTCCCTCTGCAACGGCTGGATAAGTTCCGCAACCTTACCCTTGTAACGTGGATCAAGGAGGGTTGCCAGCCAGTACTGATCCCTCTCCTTGATACCACAAATCCAAGGGTCCTTTCGCAGGCTTTGCAGGATCAGGGAGACCATGCAGCGTAGGTTTGCTGAGGCATTCGGTCCGGAGTCCTCTGGGTCACTAAGGATGACCTGACCCGCAGCTACCTCCTCCCAGCCACGTACAAGTCCATGGGTTTCTGGGGACTGTAAACAATCCCTTGAAGACTGCTGCTGATGCTGAGTGCTAGGCTCCACCTCCATGCTGACACAATCCTCCTCCTCCTCCTCTTCCCGTGTGAGCGGCAGGCCCGCAGGAACACTGTCTGGATAAATGGGGCCTTGAGAGGTAAGGAAGTCCTCCTCTTCCTCCCTCTGTTCTGCCTCAAGTACTCTGTCCATTATTCCATGCAAAGATATATATAAGAAAGATGCTGCGCTAAACTTATATGTGTGAGGACTGTATCAAGAACTCACATAAAGAGACAGTGAAGTATTTAATAACATAAATAAATATGTAACAAAAGAGTGCAAAAAACAATAAAGTAAATCTGACATGGGCAATGTGAATTCGGGACATTAAAAAATTCAAAAAGGGAACAATCCGTACAAATAGCAAAGTTCTATTTGGTGTATCCACGTGATGGGGAATGGTGTATCCAAGTGGTGTGTCCAAGTGATGGGAAATAAAGTGCTCAAAAAGGAAAGCTGGCAGCACCACCACCCTTAGGAAAGAGGCTTACTGGTATTCACAGACCTGAAGAGGCTTATACCTCTCAGATCGTGATTTGCTTGTGATAAGTATCCAAAGGGATGCGGCTAGTCCTTGTTCCAAGAGCGGTCACCCGTTCTTTACTTGATGTAAAGACTCAAGGGATGTACGATATATTCAGAGGAGGGGGGGCAGTCATCGGATATCCACGTATTTATGCGTTGAAAACCATGTCAGGGAAAACGCCATATAGTGTAACATCATCAAAAAATATTTATTCATAAAAAAAATTTAAAGCACTCACATTTATGTAGCTGTATACAGGCTAGGTATAGTGTAATGTTGTTGGTATGGTCCAACCGATGTGTTTCCTCCTCTTAGACGTCATCTGGGGTATGGACACAAATGTCAGATTTACTTTAATGTTTTTTACACTCTTTTGTCACATATTTATTTATGTTATTTAATACTTCACTGTCTATTTATGTGAGTTCTTGATACAGTCCTCACTCGCAGCATCTTTCTTATTTATATCTTTGCTGTTTGTCTCCTGGTGGTGTTTGCTGCTTTACTTATATATTTTTAATCTCAGCGCAGTATATACCCATATTTTTTTCATTATTCCATGTAGCGTGTGCTCCAGCAGGTAGACAAGAGGGACAGTATCACTGATGCATGCACTGTCACTGCTCACCATCCTCGTGGCCTCCTCAAATGGTGACAGGGCAGTGCATGCATCCTTGATCATGAGCCACTGGCGTGGCAAAGAAAAGCCAAGCTCCCCTGACCCTGTCCTGGTGCCAAAGTCACACAAGTACTCATTGATGGCCCTCTGCTGCGTGTGCAGCTGCTGCAGCATGGCCAACGTTGAGTTCCATCTGGTGGGCATGTCGCAGATTAGGCGGTTCTTGGGCAGGTTGTATACCTTTTGGAGGTCAGCCAGCCGAGCACTGGCATTAAATGACCGGCGGAAATGCACACAGACTTTCCTGGCCTGCCTCAGGAGAACCTGTAAGCCTGGGTACCTGCACAAGAACCGCTGCACCACCAAATTAAGGATGTGACCCAAACAGGGAACATGGGTGAAGTATCCCTGTCGGAGGGCGGAGAGGAGGTTGGTGCTATTGTCGCAAACCACCATTTCTGCCTGAAGCTGGCATGGCATCAACCACCTCTGAGCCTGCCCCTTCACAGCTGACAGAATCTCTGCCCCAGTGTGGCTCCTGTCCCCTAAGCACACCAGCTCAAGCACCGCATGGCATCTTTTTGCCTGAGTGCTTGCATAGCCCCTTGAATGCCTATGGAGCACCGCTGGTTCAGAGGACAAATCTATAGAGCAAGAGGCCATGGAGGAAGAAGAAGAGGAGGAGGAGGAGGTGGAGGAGAGAGGTGTGTCAGAATCACCACTAGTAGCATTTTGGAAGCGTGGTGGAGGAACAAGCTCCAACAATACTGCACCCTGTCCTACATCCTTCCCAGCTGCCAGTAGGGTCACCCAGTGCGCCTTGAAAGATGGGTAACGTCCCTGTCCATGCCTGCTGGACCATGAGTCAGCGATAATATGCACCTTACCTCTGACCGCCCTGTCCAGCGAGGCCAAGACATTGCTTTCCACATGCGGGTAGAGAGCCAGAATCGCCTTCCGTGAAAAAAAAGTGGCGTTTGGGAAACTGCCACTGAGGTGCCGCACATTCCACAAATTCACGAAAGGGGGTAGAGTCTACCAGCTGAAAAGGCAGCCGTTGGAGTGCTAGCAATTTAGCCAAGCTAGCATTCAGCCTCTGGGCATGTGGATGGCTGGGACCGATTTTCTTTCGCCGGTTTAGCAACTAGGGTAGGGAAATTTGCCTGCTACAATCGGACGTTGGTGTAGTGATAGCAGATTGCCCGCAAGTACTTGGCACACCTAATTCTACACCTTCATTCCTCTCAGTGCAGGTTTCTGAGAGAACTGAAGGTATAGTGGGGTTGGAGATCCCAGCTGATGAAGAGCAAGGAGAGGTCTGCCTTGTTCTTTGGTGTGGGTCTTTTAAGTACGCTTGCCAATGGACTGCATGGGAGTTCGACATATGTCTGGTCAAAAAAGGCCCACACCAAAAAATTTTGGAAAAACGCGCGGAGTCAGCAGCGACCTGCACATGCGGAGCTCTGCGGTGTGATGTAGTCAATTAGTCAATTGGCTGCCCTTAAGCTGGCCCCTGGAGGGCATCCTGCCTCTTTGGAGATGTGCCTCCTCCTCCTCCTCTCTCCTATCAGGCACCCACGTAGAGTCAGTGACCTCATCATCCCCTCCCTCCTCGTCGCTGGAGCAAACCTGGCAGTATTCTGCAGCTGGGGAAACATGACTGCCAGTTTGTTGTCCTTCTTGGGCACGCCCTCTCTCTGGGCTCATGTTACTGCCTTCCTCAATCTGAGTACCATCAGCGGAGCCTTCAAAACGCTGCGCATCCTCCTGCAGCATTTACCCAACACTGTGGTCGAACAGTTCGGGGGACTCATCAGGGCATGATGGTGAGGCTAGGGAAGGAGTGACTGATGACATTGAGCCGATGAAAGAGGCCGCTTTGGCAGCTGCATTGGCAGCCAAAGTACTCTGAGCCTGGGTGACAGAGGATGAGGAGGATGAGGATGGCTTGGTCATCCACTCTACCAACTCTTCTGCATGTTGTGGCTCAACACGGCCAGCTGCCAAAAAAAAAGGACAAGCATGCCCCACGGCCACATGCTGAGGATGCACCGTGTCCACGACCAGCAATGTTGGCTGCAGACACAGAGCTTGCTTGCCCTCTTTTAGAGGCCTGTAAGCGTCTGCCTCTCCTTGTTGGCCTTCCAGACATACTGTATTTGATATATTTGTAATGTATTTGAATAGGTACACCAGAAATGGCCTGCAGTGAGATGTAGCTGCACAAAGCTGGGATGTATATATATACTGAATATACTGCAGCTAACTGAATGAACTGCCTGCCTGTAGTATATTAGGAAGAGAACAACAGGAATGGTCTGCAGTGAGATCTAGCTGCACAGGATACAGTACTGAATATACTGCAGCTAACTGAATGAACTGCCTGCCTGTAGTATATTAGGAAGAGAACAACAGGAACAGTCTACAGCGAGATCTAGCTGCACAGGATACAGTACTGAATATACTGCAGCTAACTGAATAAACTTGCCTGCCTGTAGTATATTAGGAACAGAACAACAGGAATGGTCTGCAGCGAGATCTAGGTAAACTGGAGACAGTACTGAATATACTGCAGCTAACTGAATGAACTGCCTGCCTGTAGTATATTAGGAAGATAATAACATGAACGGTCTGCAGCGAGATCTAGCTGCACAGGATATAGTACTGAATATACTGCAGCTAACTAAATGAACTTGCCTGCCTGTAGTATATTAGGAACAGAACAACAGGAACGGTCTGCAGTGAGATCTAGCTAAACTGGATGCAGTACTGAATATACTGCAGTTAAATGACACTCTCTCTCTGAATGCCACACTACACACGGCTGACGTGCAGGCAGCCTTATATAGTGTAGGGCGTATACTTAATCCCCTGAGCCATAATTAGCCAAAAACACCCTGCCTTTGGCCAATTATGGCTCTGTTTGCTTACGGCACTGTGATTGGCTAAAGCATGCGGGTCATAGTGCATGCTTGGCCAATCATCAGCCAGCAAACCACCGCGATGATGCTGCGCATTATGGGCCGTGATGCACTGCTCGAATTAGGTGCGAACGGCCCATAATGTTCGATCTTCGAACAGCCCATGTTCGAGTCAAACTCATGTTCGACTCAAACTCAAAGCTCATCCCCAGTTCTGAGGTTGAGGATGACAGGAACGTGAACCTAGAGAGAGGGAGGAACACTGGTAGACAAATTGGCATTCCTGTTCCCCAATCCGCAGCGCATTGCCAAGTTGTCTCCAGTGGTAATGATGAAGATGGAGGAGATGGAGATGATGATGATGATGATGATGATGATGATGATGATGATGATGAGGTCACTGATGCGACTTGGGTGCCAGATAGAGCAGAGGAGGAAACTGAAGTTGAGGCGGCATAACCCCAAGGAGGCTGACATCAAGAAAGAGTAGAGAGCAGCCACCCTATTCCATCACATTCTGCAGCTTTTATCTCCCGGCCCACTCCCCAAAGCTCAGCTGTCTGGGCCTTTTTCAGCACATCTGCAGCAGATCACACTGTTGCTATCTGCAAACTGTGTCTCAGGCACATCAAACGTGGCCAAAACACCAACCATTTGGGTACCACATGCCTAATAAGGCATTTAACGTCCAACCACTCAGCCCGTTGGCAAGAGCAGCTAAAAGCCACACAAAAGGGGCACAAATCTGTCCCTACTGCTCCTCCTTACCCACTTCAGCCTGCCCCTATACCGAGTCATTACCTCTCAGCAGCCTCCACTGACAGGGATGATGGTATAGCACAGGGTGTCCCAGGTCCTAGCAGCACATCTGCCAGCAGCACACCACCAGCTGTAAACTGTAGCCGGCAAATTTCTCTGCCCCATCTGCTGCAGCAGAAAAAAAAATACAGTCCCTGCCACCCACATGCCCAGCTTCTAAATGCAAGCTTGTCAAAGCTGTTGGCTCTCCAACTTCTGCCTTTCAGCCTGGTGGATTCTGCCCCCTTCCGTGAATTCGCACAATGTGCTGTACCACAATGGCAGGTTCCTAGTCGCTACTGCTTTTCACGTAAGGCCATTTCATCTCTCTACCATCACATGGAAGGGAATTTTCTTGCATGGTTGGACAAGGCAGTCAGCCCTAAAATCCCCCTTACTGCTAACACGTGGTCCAGCAAGCAAGGCAGTCAGCCCTAAAATCCACCTTACTGCTAACACATGGTCCAGCAAGCATGGGCAGGGATGATATATTTAGTTCACAACACACTGGGTAACGCTGCTTGCAACTCGAAAGGATGCAGGACAGGGCTCGGTGCTGCAGTTTGTTGTGACCCCTACGTCTCCATACAGCTGGTGGTTATGATGCCAGACCTGTGAGCTCTACCCCCTCCTCTTCCTCCTCCACCTCCATGCCCTCCTCTGAAGAATTTTCCTATGAACATCAGGTACCCCCTAAGCATTCAAAGGGCTATTCCATGAGTCAGGCTAAAAGGTGCCATGCAGTGCTTCAGCTGGTGTGTTTAGGGGACAGAAACCAAAGCGGAGCAGAGATTCTTGCAGCTCTGCAGGGACAGGCCCAGAGGTGGTTCACACCACGCCAGCTGGAGCCAGGAATGGTGGTATTTGATACTGGCTCAAAGCTCCTGCAGCCCTTAGACAGGGAAAGTTGACACATGTGCCATGCCTGGCACATGTCCTCAATTTGGTGGTGCAGCATTTCCTAAGTACGTACCCAGGGTTGCAAGATGTACTAAAACAGGCTAGAAGAGTCTGTAGCCATTTCAGGCAGGCATATACAGCCAGTGCTCGGTTGGCTGAAATTCAGCGGGAATTCCACCTGCCCGTAAACCTCCTGATTTTAAACATGCCCACCAGGTGGAACTCGACTTTGGCAATGCTGCAGCGGCTATACATGCAGCAGAGGGCCGTCAACAAGTACCTGTGCCAGTACGGCACAAAGACGGGCTCAGGCTCCCTCGATTTTTTTCCCCACGCCAATGGTTGATCATTAAGGATGCATGCACTGTATTGTACCCATTTGAGGAGGCCACAAGGATGGAGAGCAGTGACAGTGCATGCATCAGTGACACAATCCCTGTTGTGTTCCTGCTGGAGCAGACTCTGCATGGCATTATGGACAGGGCACTGGAGGCAGAGAAGCAGGAGGAAGAGGAGGATTTTCTTTCCTCTCAAGGCCCACTTTATCCAGACACCATCATTTCTATGTCACACAACACACAGGAGGAGAGAGGGGTGGAAGATGAGGAGGAGGAGGGTTCTGGCACTTTTATAGGCTTCGAACTAGAGGAAGACATGCGTCAATCTGTAAGCGATGGCTTTCCAACCCAAGGACCCTTGGGAGTAGTACGTGGCTGGGAAGAGGAAGTTCCAGATGCTGTCATCCTGAGTGACCCCGAGGAGTGCTTCTCAAGCCTCAGCAAATTTGAGGAGCATGGGCAACCTCATGCTTTAAAGCCTGCAAAAGGACCCAAGAATACATGGCATAAAGGAGAAGGGTGATTACTGGTTGGCCACCGTTATAACGGGAAGGTCTCAGAATTCATCCCGTCCCCACAGAGTGCAGAAGATAAAATCTCTTGAGGACACGTTAAAGAGGATTTTATTGAATGTTTTTCCTAATGCCAGTAGGTTACAGTGTGGTGGAAAACATAGTTTTGAGTCTTCTGTTGGTCAAGAGAGGAGCGTTGGAGAAGGCGTCCGCCAAAGTGAGGCATTTCGGAATTTTTTAGTCCGCACTGCCCAGGGCTGTCAGCTTCCACATCCCATCGGCAGCGTCTGCATCACATGGTGGACGATTACCTCGGGGCCAAAACAGAGATGGAGAGCTTTCCAGCTGACGATCCACTGACTTACTGGGTCATGAGAATAGACCACTGGCCAGAACTTACCCAGTATCCTATTGAGTTGTTGGGCCGCCCTGCATCCAGCGTGCTTTCAGAACGGGCATTCAGTGCTGCAGGAGGTTTAGTTACTGATCATAGAACGCATTTGTCCACAGACTCCGTGGACCGTTTGACTTTTATAAAAATGAATCAGTCCTGGATTACATTATGAAGCCCCTGATGCCGATGTCATTGATTAAGTCTTTTTGGGATGTGGAATCTCTGCGGGAATCAGAGGCTGCCTAGCTTTGCAGGTGTTCAATCATTTAATCTGGAAGAATGTTTTTGGTATAGGTTTCATGGGCACAATTAATGCCCAAAGACCAATTTTTCAGCACCTGTTTGACAGGTGCATATCATTGCAATTTTTTACAGCAAGGCCAATTCTTGCTTTCATCAAGAGTACCTCTATAGGGTTACAGTGGGAAGGCACTACTGACACCCAAAGATCAATTTTTTTGCACCTATTTGACAGGTGCATATCATTGCGATTTTTTACAGCAAGGCCAATTCTTGCTTTCATCAAGATTACCTCTATAGGGTTATGGTGGGAAGGCGCCACCGACACCCAAAGACCAATTTGTATGCACCCGTTACCTCTATCCAAAGTCAAAGTGACATCAGAATGTATCCAAAAAATCTATTGTTCCCAGTGCACTACATTGTGGCCTCATCATTCACACTGGCTCCCCAGCTTTATAAATGCAATTATTGCTACAGCAGATTCTAGACATGGTACAGATCTGCCACTATACAGGAAGACTAAGGGGACCCCCCCCCCCCGGCACTAAATTGGAAGGAATTTTTATGCTTTCACTTTAAAAATCAAAATATCACTGCTCATTTAAAAATAACGTTTTTTACACACTTTATTTTTATTTATACACGTCCCCCAGGTCAGGACCCGCCCTAAAACCATTGTATGCCCAATTACTTGCATATAAGCCTTCAAAATGGGCACTTTTGATTTTTGACGTTCAGGACCCATTGACTTTAATAGGGTTCCTTATTCGGGTCCGAACTTTCGCAGTGTTCGGAAGTTCTTGTGTGATCACCTGGCCTAAATGCAGTGGCAGCACAGGCTTTCTGCTACACGTTGGCAATGTTGCAGCGGGTGCACCAGCAGTGGGCAATCAGCAGGCATCTATTGGAGAATTGAACAAGGACAGACACTGAGGAGTGGGGATTCTTTTCACCACATCAGTGGTTCCTGATTCAGGACTGATGCAACATCTTCCTACCATTTAAACAAGCAATGGTGGTAAGCCATGGCAAGGCAGGGATTAGTGATACAATCTACAGCTTTACTCACATCACTTACGTGTAATGAAGGCTGTCCTATGTTGGTAGCTGGATCCTGGAGAAATCTTCACTGCTGAGATGCCTGTCCTCTTTTTGTCCCTGAACTACCCGCACTGCTATGGTTTACAGCTTTGAGTATTCATTCAGAATAGCAGTACAGATGGTGCAACAGGGAAACGCCCACTCCTCCTTACCCGCTTTGTGACATCCAGAGCACTGGACATTCTTTGTTTTTTGCTTTAGATCTGTATCTATCAGTTACGGTTGGTCCAGCTGCACTGGTTTCCTGTTCCCCCCCTCCCCCTCACCTTTCCCCCCCCCTTCCCTCCCCCGAGTTCAAGTCATGCTATTTTACATAGTACATGTTATGTACCACATGGTATGTTGATTATAAATTATATGTTATATATCACATGTCTTGATTGAGCTCCCTGGGTGCACACTCATTGGTGCTGGGATATTATTGTTGTTGTTTCGCCTGGATCCACTTCCCAAGTGTGGCGGAACACCTGGGGACTTCCCCGATGTACTCCGGAGCGGTAAGACGCAATTTACAACCCGCATTTGAAGCCACACAGCCCCAGCCCGGAACAGCCAAGATGGCAACGGCTCACTGTGCTTCCACAGACTGTCTCCCCAGCACACAAACCGCGGCCTCCCCCTCTATGCTGCAACACGATTTTCCTGCAAAGAACCATAACCTGGACCCAGCCTCTCCAGCATCTACTGAGTCCTTAATAGGTCGCTCCTTAGCTGGCCTGGACTTCTCCCCCATGGAGGCAGGCCCTCCCCAGACACACCAGCTACTACAGCCCGGGGGTTCCGGCCCACTCCAGCCTGTTGATGTAGCAGACATGTTCAATAAGTTTGCTGTACTCTTGGACAGAGGTTTAATTAACACAGCTAACAAGATAACAAACAATATAAAAGCAGATCTTCAGAACATAGGATCTCGTATGGAAATCATAAAAACACACCTGGAAGCCACCTCATCGAGAACGAATCAAAATACTGCATGCATACAGATACTTCAGGAACAGCTGGAAACAGCGCATGCAAAGATTGACAACCTTGAGAACAGAAACCGTAGGTATAACTTCAGATTAAGAGGGCTCCCCGAATCATACAAAGACATCCCCGAAACCATTAAAGCTTTCATCAAGGATTTACTTCCTGACACTCCGCAACACAGATTGGAGTTAGACCGGGCCCATAGAGCTCTCAAACCACCTAGAGCTGACGGCCTTCCCCACGACATCGTGGACAAACCATATTTTTACTCTGTTAAGGAGGAGGTGATGAGAAAATCACGATCCCTGCCTAAAATTGTTTTCCAAGGTCACCAACTGCAACTTTTCACGGATCTTTCTCCATCCACTATCCAAAAGAGGAGAGCTTTAAAGCCAATACTCCAAATCCTAATGGACAAAGAAATCAAGTATTGGTGGCTCTTCCCATTCCAGCTCAAATTCCTCTGGAAAGGCAAATCGTTCACCTTCGGCTCACTTCAAGAAGGAGACAAACTTTTGCTTCAATTAGGTATCATCAGCCTAGACTCGAACCCTAAACCGTCAGGATCGCTTCCAAACTCTGCTAAGAGGCAACTCCCAACCAGCCCTCTGACTCCAGTATGGGAATCTGCGAGGTCCAAAAAATCTAAGGAAACAGTTCCTCGATGACCCTATTGACTCTACTATCTTAAATGTCTTTACTTGTCCTCCTGGACCCCTTGTCTTCCCCCAGTGACACCCTGGGGAGACTCACGCCCCATGTTAGTACCTCATGAGATGAGCACCCTTTGGCCTATGCTTACACCTCGGCCGAGGTGGTCTCACAAGTAACCCAACTCGGAGATGGGAAAACCTCACATAAATGCGCCTAACATGCATAATGGTCAGACCCCCCCCTCCCTTCGCTCATACCCCTTTGTGAATGATTATGAGGTGGAGAGGGGACTACAAACCTTTATTGAGGCCCAAACTTAGGGGTCTTATCCTCTCCCTTCCCTACCCCTGCATATGGTGTCTACTATATCCTAGCAACTTTAAACATTCCCCATACCTCACCCCCTTCCTGTGGGTTCTTTTACCCCATATGGAACCAGTCTTATATCCCTATTTCATAATTGACCACTGTCCTACCTTACTATTTTTCAAGGTTATTTGCAGGATCACCTCCTAATTTACTCTCCCTATCTGTTATTATAATAGACTCGAGGTGAACTGTTCTTTATTTTTTTTTTTTGTTTTGTTTTGTATTAACTGGCCCAGTGCCCTTAATAGCTATGTTTCTCAATGTACATATCAACGTGGTTTTTGAGGCCTATCTGCTGGGGTGGCGTTCATGCACCCCCTCTTGTCTAGTGGAACAGGCTATACCCTTCTCTAGACAAACTTAATCCCTGTTGGTTAGAGGGATTCTAGAGTACACCTTACTAATTGATGGAGGAATCTGTCACCTCCACCTTACGGAAGACTCCCTTGTCTTCCACCTTTCCTTTCACCTCTCATTTCCTCTCTCTTTTACAAGGCTTTTTTTACTTTCTCTTTACAGAAGTCGACTGGGGGGGGAAGACCCCTGATACTACCCGACGCCCTCCGAAATCCCAACCTGGCTTGCGATCTGTCTCGGACATCATGGACACATGATGGTAAGTGCTGATGAGTTTCCAAACTGCCCCCCACCTCTGCTCAATGGCTGATAATCATACGGTGAGAATACCTCTCAAGGTAGTGACACATAATGTGCAGGGTTTAAATTCCCCAATTAAAAGACGTAAAGTTTTTCACTATATGCACACCCAAAAAGTTGACGTACTACTTTTACAGGAAACCCACTTCCCAAAAAGTTACCGCCTATCTTTCATACACTCCAACTTCCCATCCTTCTCTTTGGCCAATGCCGAGACTAAAGGAGTAGGATTTTCTTTTCTAAGCGATGTAAATTCACCTTAAAGTCCGAACATAAAGACCCAGAAGGCAGGTACTTACTTTTAGTGGGTAATTTAGATGGTCAATTATACACATTTATATCTTACTATGCACCTAACAGGGGTCAATTGGCATTTTTTCAACACATGTTAATGACTCTGACTCCACCAGCAGAAGGCACAGTGATATTTGGAGGAGACTCCAATACTGCTTTCGACCAGGGGCTGGACAAGTCCAGACCACAAGGCCAACGTCACACTAGACCCACCAAACAAAGCCTCTGAATAGCAAAACTGCTTTTTCAACATGGCCTAATTGATATTTGGAGGGAAGTAAATCCTACTGCTCAGGATTTCACACACTTCTCAAACCCACATGGATCGTTCATGAGGATTGACCATATCCTCCTTACTTCAACCTCCGTTCCACTAACAAACAAGGCATATATCAAAGATGTGGTCTGGTCGGATCACTCCTTGGTAGTCTTGGCTCTCCGCTGCCAGGGGAGCCAGAATCTTGATAGACGTTGGAGACTCAATGACTCCATCTTGAGTGATCCGATCAGAGCAACGGAAATTGATCAGCATATCCAACATTTTCTTACCAATGACACACCTGACACTAGCCCCTCCTGCTTATGGGCAGCTCACAAGGCAGTACTTAAAGGTCACCTAATTCAAATAGCCTCCCGAATTAACAAGTCTAATAAAGCGGAAATTGAAAAGCTGGATAAAGATTTTACTGCTTTAGCTAAACAACACAAGACTAACCCAAGCTCAGTGCCCATCACTAAACTAGACGCAGCCTGGATGGCACTCAATCTTGCCCTTACCACCAAGGCTGAAAAATGGTTACGGTGGAACAGAACTAGATTCTATTGCCAAGGCGACAAAATAGGCTCAATGCTAGCTGGTAGGCTCACCCCAAAATTTAGATTCCCGGCCCTCCCTAAAATTAAAATTTAAGGTGGCACCCTCTCTCAAAACCCACAACGTATCATGGGGGAATTTCAAAATTACTACAAATCTTTATACAACGGAGAACACGGTCCTCCTCAACAGGCGATAGATAGTTTTCTTAATAATATTCAAACACTTAAATTAAAAGACAGCCATCGTCAAAAATTAGATGCCCCTATATCTGCTGAAGAACTATGCACGGTAATAAAGAATTTAAAACCACACTCAGCTCCAGGCCCAGATGGCTTTTCTGTCCACTATTATAAATCATTCTCTACCACGCTGGCTCCCTATATGGCTCGCTTTTTTAATGCCCTCAGGCAGGGGGGACAATTGGACTCTTCACTTAACATGGCCCACATCACAGTCCTCCCCAAACCCAATAAAGATCCCAGCTCAGTCGGCAATTATAGACCAATTTCCCTTATTAATAATGACCTAAAGATCCTGACCAAAATCCTTTCAGACCGCCTGGCTTCCTTTATTAGCTTATACATTCACAAAGACCAAGTAGGCTTTATCCCTGGGAGACAAAGACCCGATCAAACACGACGTGCAATAGACTTAATTTCCCTCCTCAACTCTATATGGGATAAGAGCCCTCCCAGACAAGGTTGCCTGTTATCCCTAGATCTTCAAAAGGCTTTCTACTTTGTCCACTGGACGTATATATTCAATACTCTACATCGATGGGGCTTTGGAGACTCATTCCTCAATGTTATGCATGCTCTATATTCATACCCTTCAGCCCAGGTGCGTCTGCAGGGATTTTATTCTGAATCTTTCCCCATTTCCAGAGGCACAAGACAGGGCTGCCCACTCTCCCCACTGATCTTTGCCATAGCAATTGAATCACTTGCAATAGCCATCAGAACCAACCCAAACATCCAGGGTATCCAATGTGGCTCCCGTCATCACAAATGTGCATTATTTGCTGATGACATCCTAATGTTTATCTCTTCTCCTTTAACCTCCCTTCCCAACATTTGTCGTCTCCTTAACGATTTTGGAGCGATCTCATGCCTTAAGGTAAACTACAACAAGTCTCACACACTTAACATTAACATTCCTGATCCGTTGCTGGCCAGGCTTAGGGAGAGCTTTCAGTTCACTCGGAATGACTCAAGTATAACTTACCTGGGGATTAAATTAACCCCCAGGATAGAGCTCCTCTACCACGCAAATTACTCTCCGCTCTATCAAAAATTAGAGGAAGACTTGGCCAGGTGGTCTGGGCTCTCTCTCTCCTGGCTCTGCAAAATTAATTCAGTTAAAATGACCCTGCTACCCCGCATATTATATTATTTTCGGGCCCTCCCAATCCCTATTGACAAAGCTCGTCTAAAACGATTCCAAGCTAAAATTATCAAATTTATCTGGGGTAAAGGAGGCCATAGATTCTCCAAATCAATCTTGTTTAGCTCTAGGACGGAAGGGGGTTTGGGCCTCCCCAATCTACTCTGGTACTTCCAAACTGCTCAACTTGCACAAATATAAGCGGTTTATTCACGCTGGGAACAACCTGACTGGCCACACATTGAGAGACAGGCAGCCCCCCTCCATACCTTAGACTACCTCCTCTGGTGTCCTAAAAAACTGAGACCTCCAATCTTATCCGCAACACTTTCACACTCCTTTGCTCTTTGGGATGGCTTAAGAAAAAATAAGCAGCTCTCCTCCCCCATAGAACCACTTAAACACATCTTCCAAAACCCTGAATTTCCACCGGGTCTTAACATTAAAGCATTTAAATGGTGGCTTGACAAACTGCTATACAGGATAGGTCACTTCTTTAGACCTTTGGGCCCACTCTCCAAAGCATACTGTGTAAGTAACCTGGAAATGCCTTCCTCAGAATTCTTTCGATTCTCTCAACTCTCAAACTTCTTACAGAAAAAATGCAAAACATCCCCAAATGGCCCCTTAATAAATGCTTATGAATTATGGTGTGGCCAGGCCAATGAGCAGAGGGGGGGCAATTTTGGTGGTTTATAAAGCTTTATCATCAGCACGCTCCAAGGCACCTTATATGCTTCACTGGGAAGAGGACCTGGCACAGCATTGGAAACTTGACACTTGGCACCAACATTTTTCTCACTCCTTCAAAGGTATCTTTAATTCCTGCTATATGGAAGCTAGTGTAAAAGTCCTAACTAGGTGATTCTTAGTCCCTTCAAAACTGGCTGCAATTTCCCCTTCAACATCTCCTCTCTGATTTCGAGGATTGCGACATACGAGGAGATATGCTCCATACCTGGTGGACATGCCCCAGAATACGCCAGTTTTGGCACAAGATCTTTGCCTGGATCAACAAAATTACCACATTATCTATTCAGGTGTCTCCTCTCATAACGCTCCTAAACTTCCCTGTACAGGGGGCCTTCAGGAGTTCTCAACGCCTCATTTACTTCATCCTTCTGGGCGCAAAGCTCACTCTAGCCAAGGCTTGGAAACAACCATCTGTTTGAACTCTCATGGCTAAAAGAAAGATATCCTGGATTATGAACCAGGAAAAGATGGCTAGCGTACTCCTGGATTGCTCAGATAATTTTAAACTCACGTGGGAACCTTGGGCAACATTTGTGGGCATTACTCTCTACTAATGTCCCCGTGGGGTAATACGATGCTCTTGTAATCCCCCAGTCGACTTCCACTCACTTTTTCTCTTTTTTCTTCTCTTCCTCTTTTATCTCATTTTTTTCTTTCCTCTTCTCTTCTTTTCCCTCTTTTCTCTTGGTAAATCTCTGATCCCTATTCTTGACCCCAACGGCCTTTACCAA
Source organism: Lithobates clamitans (assembly GCA_037952925.1). Classification (NCBI taxonomy): domain Eukaryota; kingdom Metazoa; phylum Chordata; class Amphibia; order Anura; family Ranidae; genus Lithobates; species Lithobates clamitans. The sequence continues at coordinate 1,209,295 of JBBGZY010000012.1, read as the reverse complement.
AACCGAGACCTGACATTTTTCAGCATTTTGGTCTTTTCTTAAGCAGGTTTTTTTACATGCTATGCAAGGTTTTATAGAACAGATCTTTGTTCCTAAAATCTATTGTTCAACAATATGTTATGTATTCTCTATTGTTTAAAATTTCGAGGCCTCTGGTTTTTCAAGTGAGCCAACAGCATTCTCTTTCAGTTGCAATTACCCATAGATTGGAACTCCCTGAACTTTCTCTTAGCTACGAGCAAAGATTGTGTATTTCCTGAGTGGGGGGACTCGGAAGGTGGAGACTCTACCACAGTATGCTCCCTATTGGGGTGGTGGAGCGCTCCCCTTCCTAGCTCCTTCCCGCTTCTCAAACCTATGTAACCTCTGACTGCATACAAAGAACTATTTGTATACTCTATTTCCTGGTCAGTTCCATACTGCACATTTTACCTGACTTATGTATAGAATGTTAGTTTAAATCTGTTGGCACTACTCTGTCATAAATGTGAAATTATTGTATCCCCAAGGGCTGAAGACCCCATATTTTATCTATGCTTTGTGATGTATTTCTTTTACTTTAAAAATAAAAGTATATTGAAACAAATTAATAGAAAAACAACAAATAGTAAAAAGTAAGCTGCTCCCCAGATTTGATCAATGTGGTCAAAAGCAAGTGAATGGTAAATAAAGGGTGCTAGTACAATGTCTAGTATTAACCAAATTAATACAAATTTAAGTGATATAATATATATATATTAACCTATATAATGTGAATCAACAATAGTGATCAAAAATAAGTAAAAAAATGTAAAAAAAATATATGTGCAAATGATCAATCACAAATAGGGATGGGCTGAATGGACCCCTGTTCAGTTCGGACCAGAGCTTCCGAACACTGCAAATGTTCGGACCCGAACACCGAACCCCATTAAAGTCAATGGAACATGAACGTTTAATATCAAAATTGCCCATTTTGAAGGCTTAAATGCAAGTAATTAGGCATACAATGGTTAAAGGGGTCCGGGTCCTGCCCTGGGGGACATGGATCGATAAAAAAAAAGTTTTTGTAAAACGTAATTTTTAAATGAGCAGTGATTTTTTTATTTTTAAAGTGAAAGCCTAAAAATGAAAAATTCCTTCCAATATAGTGCCAGGGGGGTCCCCTTAGTCTAACTGTAAAGTGGCAGACCTGTACCATGTCTAGAATCTGCTGCAGCAATAATTAAATTTATAAAGCCAAAAAAAAGAAATTTTTCCTGCAAGCTGCCTTTATTTTGCTCAGAAAACAGCTTGGGAGCCAGTGTGTATGATGAGGCCACAATGTAGTGCACTGGGAACAAGATTAGAGATTCTTTGGATACATTCTGGTGTCACTTTGACTTTGGATAGAAGTAACGGGTGCATTAAAATTGGTCTTCGGGTGTCGGACTGTATTTTATTTTCCGCTGCAGAAGATGGGGCAGAGAAATTTGCCGGCTACAGTCTACAGCTGGTGGTGTGCTGCTGGTAGATGAGCTGCTAGGACCTTGGACACCCTGTGCTATACCATCATCCCTGTCAGTGGAGGCTGCTGAAAGGTAATGACTCGGTATCGCAGGGGCAGACTGAAGTGGGTAAGGAGGAGGAGGAACAGATTTGTACCCCTTTTGTGTGACTTTTAGGTGCTCTTGCCAACGGGCTGAGTGGTTGGACGTTAAATGCCTTGTTAGGCATGTGGTACCCAAATGGTTGGAAGGTTTCCTCCCAGGGTGGTTAGACATGGGATATATAAAAGACAATGGAGATGCCCATAGCGTAATTCAATTTATTAAAAAAAGTAAAAGCATATAACAAAGCCAAAAGGCCGCTTACATTTGCTGGTGCCTACCCGTCACTGGGGCTGCTAGCACGTCAGTAGTAGCGCTGTGCATGGATGCCGTGTATCCACCTCCGTGGTTGGCATGCGTTCCACCCGTCGGTAGCAAGAACCAAGAGGGCCGGATATGACGTGGGATAACGTGACCAGGTACTGCTCCGACGTACGTTTCCTACACAGCGGATTGAAAAATAATTCTGTCTTTAATCCAAAAAAGGGCACAAATCATTATATAGAAGTATTTAGGAATATGGTACAAGATGAAGTTTGACAACTAGAAGTAAAAAAACACCAAAATAACCAGTCTATTTGGGAAGGCATCAAATCATTGGAAGATAATAGACAGATAGTGGTCAGACCCACAGATAAGGGGGGTCGGGCTGGTAGTACTAACTAAAGATCATTACAATAAAGAAATACAAAGATTGCTGGATAAAGCTGACACTTACAAAAAATTGAGCATTGATCCCACACCACGGTTAAAAATTTAACTAACAAGATGGGTAGAGAAAGGACTACTAAAGAAAATACTTGATCAAAAAGAAGTGGACTATCTTATTCTATATGCACCCAAAATTCCAGTGCTGTATATAGTACCCAAAATACACAAGAATAAAAAAACACCAGGCCACCCCATTATAAGTGTGATTGTCTCTCTGCACTCTAGGCTGGGGGAATATCTCGATAGATTCCTCCAGCCTTTATTTACACAGAGCCAATCCTACCTAAAAGACAGTAGGGAACTAATTGTGCTTTTACAAACCATTGCTGTAACTGACAACACACTAATGGTTACAGTAGATATTGAGTCTCTATACACAAACATACGTCATATGGATGCGTTGGAGGCAGTAAAATGGACTCTGTGAAAGGAACCCAAAATGACCAAATCCCAAACTAATTTTCTGGTGGAAGGATTGGCTTTGGCCATGGGTATTAATTATTTTTGGGCACTTAATGATTATTACAATAAAAAAGGGGGAGTTGCTATGTGGGCACGTTATGCCCCAAGTGTGGCGAATATAACAAATGGGAATCGGAAACAATCTTTAAAAATAGAACCAAGTCGCTACATTTCTACACAAGGTACATTGATGACGTCATCCTGCTATGGGAGGGCTCTCATACAAGCTTTCTTAGATTTTTGGGGAAAAATGAATAGTAACAAATATGGTCTAAAGTTTACGGCAGAATACAGTCTAGTTACTGTCAACTAATTGGATCTTATGCTCACCAAACATCAGAACACCATTGGAACAAAGACTTTCTTCAAAGAGATCGATAGGAATGCATTTGTGCCGACCCACAGTTGCAACCATCCACAGTGGATAGGGACTGTCCCAAAATGACAGTATATGCGCATTAGGTGCAACTGCGACAATGATGATGATTTCTTCCTACAGGCAGGAGTCCTTACTAATAGGTTTTTGGAGCAGGGATATCCATTGCGGACGCTTGGGAAACTTGGCAAACACTTCTAGTAACCAAACCAAAAAAGGAATATAAAGGGGAGGTGGAGTTTATATCGGGCTTCCACCGACAGTACAAACAAGTGGAAACTATTTTTTTTTTTAAATTTGGCCAATTTTGCTGAAGGATAGGGACTTACAATTCTCACTACCAGCAAAACCAAAATTTACCTATAGAAAAGCCCCTGAACTGGGGAACATAATTGCTTGTAATGTACCAGACCGTCCAAGAAAACCATCTACCTTTTTGGATGGGTCTGGCTTTCACTATTGTACTAGATGTAAGGCCTGCAAAACAACAAAGAAACCAGGTACTAACAAAAAGATCTCCCATTTTCAATCGTTGGTTAACAAACAAGAATTTAAAATCAAACCCCTTATCACATGTTATTCTCATCATATGTTCTGGAATGTCCGTTCTCCCTACAATATGTGGGTAGAACCACTCACCAGTTAAGGATTAGAATCAAACACTTGCCGCCCGCCCTATTACAAAAGGACGGCGGGAAAGTGGTTTGAAAATCTTGACTGGGCGTCATATGACGTCCTTCAGGATGCACCGCTATTGCACGCCCCCGGGGGCGCGCACCATGGCGATCGGGGATGACTCTTGTCCCTCGTTACACATCTACTGTCTGCACAACACGCACCCCCCACCAATAAAGGGAACCTGTCACAGGCCATTAGAACCTGTCACAGCCCATCAGGACTGCCACAGCCCATCAGAATATGTTACAGTCCATCAGAACCTGTCACAGCCCATCAGAACCTGTCACAGCCCATCTGGATCTGTCACAGCCCATCAGAACCTGTTACAGGCCATCAGAACCTGTAACAGCCCATCAGAACCTGTCACAGCCCATCTGGATCTGTCACAGCCCGCCATCAGCACCGCCATCGGTACCGCCATCAGCACAGCCACCGCCATCAGCACCGCCATCGGTACCATCTGGATCTGACAGCCCATCTGTCACACAGGCCGCCATCAGTACCACTAATGGTACCGCTATTAATACCGCCATCGGTACCATCTGGATCTGACAGCCCATCTGTCATAGCCCATCTGTCACACAGGCCCGCCATCACTACCGTCGCTCAGTCCCGCCATAAGTACCGTCACACAGGCCATCAGTAACCTGTCAGTACCATCACACAGGTCCGCCATCAGTGAGCTGTCAGTAGCACCACCAGTTCCGTCAAACAGGCCCGCCAAAAGTACCACCATCATGTCCCAAAGAGTTTACACAGCTGAGGAGGCATATAACATGCTTACCATGTCAGATGATGAGAGCAGCGGGGAGCTCTCATTATCCGATTCTGGTTCGGAATACGAGCCAGTGGAGGGTAGTGGATCAGAGTCCGAGTCAGCAGAGGAAACTGCCCCTCCTAAAAGAGTAAGGAGATCAGGACCTAGATCAGGACCAAGATCAGAATACCTGCCTACCACCAGCAGCGCCAGACCCCAAGAAGAGGAGCCCAGTACAAGTACTGGAATTGCACATCCAGCCCCAAGAATCCGGGCCCAGTCCTACCTTCCAGATGCCCTGGCAAACCCCTTATGGTTGCCTGCCCACTCAGGATCCGCTACAATCCCCCCTTTCACTGCACAGCCAGGTGTGCAGCCCAACACTTCCAATTTTTCATATTTGGACTATTTCTATTTGTTGCAGTACATGGTGGACCAAACAAATCTCTATGCAGAGCAATTTATTGCTGCCAACCCCAGTTCGTCCTACGCCCATGTGTTCCATTGGCGACATCTCATACTAGACTAATTCAAATTGTTCTTGGGCCTTACTTTTAATATGGGGCTTACAAAGAAAAACGAACTGCATGCCTACTGGTCCACCCACCCCATTCACCACATGCTCATATATTCTTCTGTTATGTCCAGGACACGGTACGATATGATTATGCATTTCCTGCATTTCAATGACAAGTCGCGCTGCCCTCCCCAAGATCATCCCAACCATGACAAATTATATAAGCTTCGCCCCCTAATAAATTCTTTTACCAAACGATTTTCTGAAGTCTTTATCCCTGACCAAAATATTTGTGTAGATGAATCCCCTATCCACTTTACTGGCCGGCTGCATATCAAGCAGTATATCCCAAGTAAGAGACCCAGGTACGGGGTGAAATTTAATAAATTATGTGACCGAGCCACTGAATACGTGTACTCATTTCGTATTTATGAGGGCAAAGACTCCCAGCTCCAGCCCCGTGAGTGCCCCACATACATAGGAGCCAGTGGTAAAATTGTGTGGGACCTTGCATACCTCCTGTTCAAAAAACCACTTATATGTAGATAATTACTACAGCAGCTTGCCCCTTTTCCGTCACCTTTATCGTGAAAAAACCCTGGCCTGCGGTACCTTCCGAAAAAATAGGAAAGGCTTCCCACAGTATTTCAGTATTTACTATCAAAATGGCTACAAAAGGGGGACGCCGCATTCATGAGGAATGAGGAGGTGTTGGCCATGAAGTGGCGGGACAAGAACGATGTTCACATGATGACTACAATTCACAATGACACCTTGGTGAAAGTTCAGAGAAGACGTGGCCCCGTAGTAAAGCCTGAATGTGTCCATGACTACAATCTGTATATGGGGGGGGGTGGATTTAAATGATCAGATGCTGCAACCATATTTGTCAACCCGCAAGTCCAATTATTGGTATAAAAAGTTGCATTTCATCTGTTTCATATGGCCTTGTTCAATTCATTTGTCTGCTATCAAAAATCACCCAAAAACAACCCATCACCTACCTCAAATATATTGAAAACATTGTCACTGCCCTTAATTACCAGCAAGGACCCGCCCCAGGAGGCATTCGTTCTGATAGTGTCTGATAGAGTCGACTTCATGAGCAACATTTTCCCTATAACATTCACCCAGCAGAATCCGGAAGAAGACACCAAAAGAAATGTCATGTATGCTCAAGTGGAGGAGCTAGAAGAGATACAAGTTATTATTGTCCCCAATGTCCCTCCCAACCTGGCCTGTGTATCGGTGATTGCTTCAAAAATTATCACACATCCATCAGATATTAGTTCCACTTATTAGTAACAGACTGCCATTTCCCCATTTCAATTACCTGTGTGCATCATTTGCCTGCCACCATGTTTCTACCTTCCATGTTAACTGACCCTGGCCTGTTTACCGACAATGTCGTTGCCTGCCGTTTTAACCATGTTTCTGACTTCCACGTGCACCGACCTCAGCCTGTTTACCGACGATGCCTTTGCCTGCCGTTTTAACCATGTTTCTAACTTCCACGTGCACCAACCTCAGCCTGTTTACCAGAGATGCCTTTGCCTGCCATTTTAACCACGTTTCTGGCTTCCACGTGCACCGACCTCAGCCTTTTAAATCGACCATGTTTTTGCCTGCCACTTGGACTGATCTTTTTCCCTTCTACTTCAGTACACAGGGGTCTCACATATGTGAGGGGCTTCAGAATAGTGTTCTTAGTAAAGAAAATCAGTTTTTGGTTTTCTGTGTTCACAGAACAGGGTCTGGTTGCCCGGAGGCTTCAAAGAGATTTGGGTGGGAGAAGCCTCTACCCCTGTTCCCCTGGCCCTAAGCTTGATGGTCCTTCCTGCTGCCTGGACCAATACTTTGGCTGTGCTGACCATATCGCTGCCTGTAATGACCCAGGACTTTATGGACTGTGTTTATTTCTGCTGCCTGGACCAATACTTTGGCTGTGTTGACCATATCTCGGCCTGCTGCCTCTACTGACTATAGACAGTATTTCTGCCTGGAGATCTCTGCCTGCTACCTGGACCAATGCTTTGGCTGTGCTGAAAGTATCTCTGCCTGAACTAACTATGGACAGTATTGCTGCCTGGACGATTGCTTTTGTTGTCGCTGACCACATCCCTGCCTGCTGCCTGGACCGATGCTCTCCTCTCCTCCTAGTGTAGTGGACCACTACACTACTAAAACCACAGGTAATTTTTTGTTATTTGGTATGTACATGTTATGTGTTAGAAATATGAAGGGCCTTCGAAAATATGATCGGTAGTCATGAAATTATATGTGTAATATTTATGCTCCTTGAATGACTGGAGGTGCTATTTGGAAGTTGGGCCTCTGTATGTGGCTAGGCTGTGTAAAAGTGTCACACATGTGGTATCGTTAAACTCAGGAGGAGTAGCAGAATGTATTTTGGGGTGTCATTTTTGCTATGTACATGCAATGTGTTAAAAATACCTTATAAATGGACAACTTTGTGTAAAAAAAATGCGTTTTAATTTTTTTCCCATGTTTTCCAAAAACTTCTGGAAAAAAATAAACCATTTAAAAGACTCATTATGCCTCATAGATAATACGTTGGGGTGTTTGCTTTCCAAAATGGGGTCATTTTGTGGGCGTTTCCATTGTCCTGGTGCTCCAGGGCCTTCAAAAGTGAGATAGGTCGTCATGAAATTATATGTGTAATTTTGGGCGTAGTTTCAAGTATGCCCAGCTGTGTTCAAGAAATAACCTGTCAATACAATAAGTTTGTGTAAAAAAAAAAAAAAAAAGTCTTCATTTTCCCAAGAAGTGTGGGAAAAAATTACAACTTCAAAAAACTCACCATGCCTCTTACTAAATACCTTGGACTGTCTACTTTCCAAAAAGGGGTCATTTGGGGGGTATTTGTACTTTCCTTGATTGTTAGAGTCTCAAGAAATGAGATAGGCCTTCGGTACATCAGGTGTGATCAGATGTGATTAATTTTCAGTGATTTGCACCCTAACTAGACTCTATAACTTTCACACAGACTAAATAATATCCACTAATTTGGGTTATTTTTTACCAAAGATATGTAGCAGTATAAATTTTGGCCCAAATTTATGAAGAAAAATGACTTATTTGCAAAATTTTACACTAGAAACTAAAAAAAGTGTTTTTTTTTCAAAATTTTCGCTCTTTTTTCGCTTATATCACAAAAAAGAAAAAACCCAGCAGTGATTAAATACCACCAAAAGAAAGCTCTAATTGTGAGAAAAAAGTTATAAAAATGTTGTTTGGATACAGTGTAGCATGAAAGAGTAATTGTCATTCAAAATGTGAGAGTACTGAAAGCTGAAAATTGGTCTGGGCGGGAAGGTGTTTAAGTGCCCTGTATTGAAGTGGTTAATGAACAGCTTGCAAATATTAAAAAAGGTTATCTCAATCATAGTGTCTCTCGACATTTCAAACTTTTTCATAATAGTGATCCGACCCTTTTAACTTTCTACGATATAGATAAAATATCAAAACATTGGAGGGGTACACACATGAAAAGAGCCATCTCGCAAAATGAAACCCACTGGCTGTATAAATTGCACACTATGCAGCCATTTGGGATGAATATCAAATTAGATTTAATTTGCTTCTTGGCAAACAATTAAATCTCGGCATATGTGCACATTTACTCCTTTTTTTCTGGCTCCCTCATACTATGACCATAGATATACCTCTACTATGGTTTTTCAATTTTTATTTAGGTATTGTAGCGCTCTATCTGTTGTTTTGTAATGGACTGTTATGTATCGTGAAATGTTTTATTCATGAGTAATTTAAGTGAGTGTATTTTTATGATTGTATATACAAGAACTATTAGCTTCCAAATCATGTGAACCGGCACCGTGGCTGCGAAATACGAGTCCCCTCTTTTACAATTAACACGTCCCTAATTCGACTCCTTCTTTTTTTCTTTGTATTATGATTAATATGGTCCATACAATGTTTTACCCTCAAAAGATTTAGCTAAAGCTTTTGCACTCTCATTTTAATGTGCACAAGTGTTTTTTAGCTGCTAGCAATTTGAATTTGCATCACGGTTGCACAATACCATTTCCCCTTATTGCAATTACCACGCCTTTAGCCCGCCCCCATGCCCCCCCATTACATGTTTCATAGTGACTAGGGATGAGCTTTCAAGTCGAACATGAGTTCGACTTGAACATCGGCTGTTCGATTGTTCGATGAAGATCGAACATTATGTTCGCACCAAATTGGAGCGGCGCGTCACGCCCCATAATGCACTGCGTCATCACAGTGCATTGCTGGCTGATGATTGGCCAAGCATGCATCACAGCACTGTCAGCAAGGCAGGGTGCCTTTGGCCAATTATGACTCAGGGGGTTGAGTCCACGTCCCACACTATATAAGGCCGCCTGCATGTCGGCCCTGTGTAGTGTGTTGCTGGTGTTAGATTGAGCAGGCAGTCCATTCCTGGTGTACTGTTTCTAATCTACTTCAGGCAGGCAGGTGATTCAGTTAGCTGCAGTGTATTTAATATATATATACAGTCAGACTGGTATACAGTGGGACGGAAAGTATTCAGACCCCCTTAGATTGAGTGTTAGATTGAGCTGGCAGTCCGTTCCTGGTGTACTGTTTCTAATCTACTTCAGGCAGGTGATTCAGTTAGCTGCAGTGTATTTAATATATATATACAGTCAGACTGGTATACAGTGGGAACAGAAAGTATTCAGACCCCCTTAAATTTTTCACTCTTTGTTATATTGCAGCCATTTGCTAAACTCATTTAAGTTCATTTTTTTCCTCGTTAATGTACACACAGCACCCCATATTGACAGAAAAACACAGAATTGTTGACATTTTTGCAGATTTATTAAAAAAAGAACAACTGAAATATCACATGGTCCTAAGTATTCAGACCCTTTGCTGTGACACTCATATATTTAACTCAGGTGCTGTCCATTTCTTCTGATTATCCTTGAGATGGTTCTACACCTTCATTTGAGTCCAGCTGTGTTTGATTATACTGATTGGACTTGATTAGGAAAGCCACACACCTGTCTATATAAGACCTTACAGCTCACAGTGCATGTCAGAGCAAATGAGAATCATGAGGTCAAAGGAACTGCCTGAAGAGCTCTGAGACAGAATTGTGGCAAGGCACAGATCTGGCCAAGGTTACAAAAAATTTCTGCTGCACTTAAGGTTCCTAAGAGCACAGTGGCCTCCATAATCCTTAAATGGAAGATGTTTGGGATGACCAGAATCCTTCCTAGAGCTGGCTGTCAGGCTAAAATGAGCTATCGTGGGGAGAAGAGCCTTGGTGAAAGAGGTAAAGCAGAACCTAAAGATCACTGTGGCTGAGCTCCAGAGATGCTGTCGGGAGATGTGAGAAAGTTGTAGAAAGTCAACCATCACTGCAGCCCTCCACCAGTCGGGGCTTTATGGCAGAGTGGCCCGACGGAAGCCTCTCCTCAGTGCAAGACACATGAAAGCCCGCATGGAGTTTGCTAAAAAACACATGAAGGACTCCAAGATGGTGAGAAATAAGATTCTTCTGTCCGATGAGACCAAGATAGATCTTTTTGGCCTTAATTCTAAGTGGTATGTGTGGAGAAAACCAGGCACTGCTCATCACCTGTCCAATACAGTCCCAACAGTGAAGTATAGTGGTGGCAGCATCATGCTGTGAGGGTGTTTTTCAGCTACAGGGACAGGACAACTGGTTGCAATCGAGGGAAAGATGAATGCAGCCAAGTATAGGGCTATCCTGGACAAAAACCTTCTCCAGAGTGCTCAGGACCTCAGACTGGACTGAAGGTTTACCTTCCAACAAGACAATGACCCTAAGCACACAGCTAAAATAACGAAAGAGTGGCTTCACAACAACTCCATGACTGTTCTTGAAGGGCCCAGCCAGAGCCCTGACTTAAACTCAATTGAGCATCTCTGGAGAGACCTAAAAATGGCTGTCCACCAACGTTTACCATTCAAACTGACAGAACTGGAGAGGATCTGCAAGGAATAATGGTAGAGGATCCCTAAATCCAGGTGTGAAAAACTTGTTGCATCTTTCCCAAAAAGACTAATGGCTGTATTAGATCAAAAGGGTGCTTCTACTAAATACTGAGCAAAGGGTCTGAATACTTAGGACCATGTGATATTTCAGTTTTTCTTTTTTAATAAATCTGCAAAAATGTCAACAATTCTGTGTTTTTCTGTCAATATGGGGTGCTGTGTGTACATTAATGAGGAAAAAAATGAACCTAAATGGCTGCAATTGACAAAGAGTGAAAAATGTAAGGGGGTCTGAATACTTTCTGTCCCCACTGTATATATCCACTGTATCCAGTTTAGCTAGATCTCACTGCAGACCGTTCCTGGTGTACTGTTTCTAATATACTTCAGGCAGGCAGTTGATTCAGTTAGCTGCAGTGTATTTAGTGTATATATACATCCCGGCTTTGTGTGTATATATATATATATATATATATATATATATATATATATATACACTGTATCCTGTGTAGCTACACTTTCAGGCAGGCAGGCCAGGCAGGCAATTCGGTGATCTGGAGTGCATAAAATATATATACTGTCTCCTACATATATATCCACTGCATTCTAGTCCAGCCAAGCCTATATCTGACTGCAGGCCATTGCTGGTGTACGTTTTCAAATACACTTTTAGGAAGGCAGGCAAGTGATTCAGTGATCTGCAGTGCAATAAATATATATACAGTCTCCAACATATATATATTCACTGCATTCCAGTCTAGCCAAGCCTATATCTGACTGCAGGCCCTTGCTGGTGTACGTTTTCAAATACGCTCACAGGCAGGCAAGTGATTCAGTAATCTGCAGTGCATTAAATATATATACAGTCTCCAACATATATATATCCACTGCATTCCAGTCTAGCCAAGCCTATATCTGACTGCAGGCCATTGCTGGTGTACGTTTTCAAATACACTTTCAGGCAGGCAGGCAAGTGAATCAGTGATCTGCAGTGCATTAAATATATATACTGTCTCCTACATATATATTCACTGCATTCTAGCCTAGCCAAGCCTATACCTGACTACAGGCCATTCCTGGTGTATGTATTAAAAAAAAAACTTTCAGGCAGGCAGGCCAGGCAGGTGATTCAGTGATCTGCAGTGCATAAAGATATATATACAGTCTCCTACATATATATCCACTCTATTCTAGTCTAGCCAAGCCTATACCTAACTATAGGCCATTCCTGCTGTACGTTTTCAACGACACTTTCAGGCAGGCAGGCAGGTGATTCAGTGATCTGCAGTGCATAAATATATATATACAGTCTCCTACATATATATCCACTGCATTCTAGTCTAGCCAAGCCTATACCCGACTGCAGGCCATTCCTGGTGTAATTTTTCTAGTAAACTTCAGGCGGTGTTTTGCTAATCCATCTTTACAGCATGTCTGCAAGGCCACCAAGGAAAGGCAGATGCTCTCAGGCCACTAAAAGAGGGCAAGCAGGCTCTGTGTCTACAGCCAACAGTGCTGGTCATGGACACAGTGCATCCTCAGCAAGTGGCCGTGGGGCATGCTTGTCCTTTTTTTTCGACAGCTGGCCAGGTTGAGCCACAATATGCAGAAGAGTTTGTAGAGTGGATCACAAAGCTGTCCTCATCCTCCTCATCCTATGTCACCCAGGCTAAGACAAGTTTGGCTGCCAATGCAGCTGCCAAAGCAGCCTATTCCATCGGCTCAATGGCATCAGTCACTCCTTCCCTAGCCCCACCATCATGTCCTGAGGAGTCCCCCGAACTGTTCGACCACAGTGTCAGGTACATGCTGCAGGAGGATGCGCAGCGTTTTGAAGGCTCCGATAATGGTACCCAGGTTGAGGATAAAGGCAGTAACGTCAGCCCAAAGAGAGGGTCCAAGAAGGACAAGAAACTGGCAGTCATGTTCCCCCAGCTGCAGCATACTGACAGGTTTGCTCCAGTGGCGAGGAGGAAGGGGATGATGAGGCATTGACTCTAGGTGGGTGCCTGATAGAAGAGAGGAAGAGGGGGATGAGGAGGCACATCTCCAACGAGGCAGGATGCCCTCCAGGGACCAGCTTAAAGACAACCAACCGACTGCTTCACACCACAGAGCTCCGCATGTGCAGGGCGCTGCTGACTCTGCGCGTTTTTTCAAAAGTTCTTTGGTGTGGGCCTTTTTTGAGATGAGTGCATCAGATTGCACCGCTGCTATTTGCAACATATGTCTCAAGCGTATCTCGTGTGGCCAAAACATCACCCGCTTAGACACCACATGCTTGGCCAGACATATGTCGACCTGCCATGCAGTTCATTGGCAACAGGACTTAAAAGACCCACACCAAAGAACAACGCGGACCTCTCCTTGCTCCTCATCAGCTGGGATCTCCAACCCCACTATACCTTCAGTCCTCTCAGAGACCTGCACTAAGAGGAATGAAGGTGTAGAATTAGGTGTCCCAAGCACTTGCTGGAAATCTGCTAGCGGTACACCTAAATCCGATTGTAGCATGCAAATTTCCCTACCCCAGGTGCTAAACCATCAAAAGAAATTCGGTCCCAGCCATCCACATGCTCAGCGGCTAAATGCTAGTTTGGCTAAATTGCTAGCAACTGCTGCCTTTTCAGCTGGTAGACTCTGCCCCCTTTCGATAATTTGTGGAATGCATGGTACCTCAGTGCCAGGTTCCCAAACACCATTTCTTTTTTTGGAAAGTCATTCCGGCTCTCTACCGGCATGTGGAAGGCAATGTCTTGGCCTCGTTGGACAGGGCGGTCAGCGGTAAGGTGAATATTACCGCTGACTCATGGTCCAGCAGGCATGGACAGGGATGTTACCAATCTTTATTGTGCACTGGGTGACTCTTCTGGCAGCTGGGAAGGATGCAGGACAGGGTGCAGTAGTGTTGGAGGTTGTTCCGTCACCACGCCTCCAAAATTCTACTAGTAGTGATTCTGTCACACCTCTCTCCTCCACCCCCTCCTCTTCTTCTTTCTCTATGGCCTCTTCCTGTGCAGATTTGTCCTCGGAACCAGCGGTACTCTGTAGGTGTTCTAGGGGCTATGCAAGCACTCAGGAAAAAAGATGCCATGCGGTGCTTGAGTTGGTCTGCTTAGGGGACAGGAGCCACACTGGGGCAGAGATTCTGGCAGCTCTGCAGGGGCAGGTTCAGAGGTGGTTGACGCCATGCCAGCTTCAGCCAGGAATGGTGGTTTGCGACAATGGCATCAACCTCCTCTCTGCCCCCCCACAGGGACACTTGACCCATGTTCCCTATTTGGCTCACATCCTTAATTTGGAGGTGCAGTGGTTCTTGTGCAGGTAGCCGGGCTTACAGGATCTCCTGAGGCACGCCAGGAAAATCTGTGGGCATTCCTGCCGGTCATCTAATGCCAGTGCTCGGCTGGCTGACCTTCAAAAGGAATGCAACCTGCCCAAGAACCGGCTCATCTGTGACATGCTCACCAGGTGTAAATCAATGTTGGCAATGCTGCAGTGGCTGCACACGCAGCAGAGGGCGATCAATGAGTACCTGTGTGAGTATGGCACCAAGACAGGGTCAGGGGAGTTTGTTTTTTTTTCGCCATGCCAATGGCTAATGATCAAGGATGCATGCACTGTCCTGTCACCATTTGAGGAGGCCACGAGGATGGTGAGCAGTGACAGTGCATGCATCAATGATACAGTCCCTCTTGTATTCCTGTTGGAGCATGCGCTGCGTGGAATAATGGACAGGGCACTTGAGGCAGAACAGAGGGAGGAAGACCTCTCAAGGCCCCCTTTATCCAAACAGTATTCCTGCAGGCCCGCCTATCACACAGGAAGAGGAGGAGGAGGATTGTGTCAGCATGGAGGTGGAGCCTGGCACTCAGCATCAGCAGCATTCTTCAAGGGATCGTTTTCAGTCCCCAGAAACCCATGGACTTGTACGTGGCTGGGAGGAGGTGGCTGCAGATAATGTTGTCCTTAGTGACCAAGAGGACTCCGAACCAAATGCCTCAGCAAACCTACGCTGCATGGCCTCCCTAATCCTGCAAAGCCTGCAAAAGGACCCACAGATTAGTGGTATCAAGGAGAGGGATCAGTACTGACTGGCAACCCTTCTTGATCCACGTTACAAGGGTAAGGTTTCAGAACTTATCCAACCTTCGCAGAGGGAGCAGAGGATGAAACATCTTTGGGAGGCCTTGTAGAAAGGTTTGTGCAATGTGTTTCCAGAGCCTGGGAGGTTGCAATTTCCTGGTCCTCCTGGACAACGTGTTGCTGAGGCTTCGGTCAGTCACAGAAGGAGCGGTGGAGAAGGTGGCTATCTGACCGATGCATTCAGACAATTTTTTAGCCCGCAGCCCCAAGGTATGATTGGTTCCAGCAACCGTGTGTTTCCCGTGCTTAGAACAGTCCCTGCACAAAATGACATTTCTAAAGGAATAAAAGTCATTTAAAACTGCTTGCGGCTTTAATGTTATGTTGGGTCCTGGCAATATGGATCAAAATCAGTGAGACAAATGGCATGGGTACCCCCCCAGTGCATTACCAGGCCCTTTGGGTCTTGTATGGATATTAAGGGGAACCCAGCACCCAAAATTAAAAAAAGGAAAGCCGTGGGGCCCCCAGGCCCTATATACTCTGAACAGCAGTATACAGGCGGTGCAAACAAGACAGGGACTGTAGGTTTGTTGTTAAGTAGAATCTGTTTATAATTTTGAACTGGTACATTTTTAAAGTGTAGCTCCAGCCAAAAAATCTATTTTTAAGCTTTTTGGAAAACATAGGGATAGGTTATCACCCCTGTAACATTTGTTTTGCTGTCTGTGCACCTCTTCAGGAGATTTCACCTCACTTTCTGTCCCAATGACAAATGTTTTTTGAAAATTTTGGGTTTTAAGTGAAACAAGGATTGGTGATAAAGCATCAGTGGAGAGGAGACACGTTTTTCCCATATTAACTCTTACAGGAGAGAATTTCCCAACCTAGGGGTAGATTTCATCTCACTTCCTGTTGTCTCCTTCCGTTGCAAGTAGGAGTTGTTTGTAAGTTGGATGATTGAAAGTAGGGGCCTGCCCCTACTCTGCCCCTGCCCTACCCTGCAGAAATTGGGGCCTTAGGTGTTGGTGTTGCCACAACACTGTAAGCCCTCACAGTTACTCTTGGTGGACGCAGGAACGGGCCCTGCTGTGAAATATTAGATCAAGAATTGTAATTACATGCCATTGTTGAACAGTGGTAGAAAAATTGGGCCTTTGGTGGTGGTGGTGCTGGTGCCACAACACTGTAAGAGCTCACAGTTATTATTGGTGGGCGCTGGAACGGGCCCGGCTGTGAAATATTATATCAAGAATTGTAATTACATGCACCTGTTGAACAGGGGCAGAAAAATTGGGCCTTTGGTGGTGGTGGTGGTGGTGTTGCCACAACACTGTAAGCCCTCACAGTTATTCTTGGTGGGGGCAGGAATGGGCCCTGCTGTGAAATATTAGATCAAGAATTGTAATTACATGTCCCTGTTGAACAGGGGCAGAAAAATTGGGCCTTAGGCACTGGTGCCACAACACTGCAACCCCTCACAGATGCTATAGTTGGAGCTCAGGAAAGAGCCCTGCTGCAAAGATTTGCATCAAAAATTGTAATTATACGCCCCTGTTAAACAGGGGCAGAAAAATTGGGCCTTAGCCACGGGTGGCGGTGCCCAGAACCAAAAATGTTCTTACAAGCTATCAGCATGAAAATTGAGGAGGAAGAGGATTGTCACTCAGCATCAGCATAGTCTTGAAGGGATCTCACATTAAAAAAAAATATTCAGTTACATCAGCATCAGGTGCTTGGTAGCTGGTGATCCAAGACTGATTCATTTTTATGAAGGTCAGTCGATTGACCGATTCGGTGGACAGGCGCACCCTGTGATCGGTTACAAAGCCTCCAGCAGCACTGAATGTGCATTCCAAAAGAACGCTGGATGCAGGACAGGCCAGTAGCTCAATTGCATACTGTGCAAGCTCTGGCCAGTAATCCATCCTCAAGACCCAGTAACCCAGAGGATTTTTGGTGGGAAAGGTGTCCAAGTCTGATATTGTCCTTAGGTAATCCTGCACCATGTGAATCAGACACTGACGATGGTTGCTGGAACCGATCATACCTTGGGGCTGCGGACTAAAAAATTGTCTGAACGCATCGGTCAGACGGCCACCTTCTCCACCGCTCCTTCTGTGACTGACCGAAGCCTCAGCAACACGTACCGGAGGACCAGGAAATTGTAACCTCCCAGGCTCTGGAAACGCTTTGCACAAACCTTTCTGCAAGGCCTCCCGGAGATGTTTCATCCTCTGCTCCCTCTGCGACGGCAAGATAAGGTCCACAACCTTACCCTTGTAACATGGATCAAGGAGGGCTGCCAGCCAGTAATGATCCCTCCCCTTGATACCACGAATATGAGGATCCTTCTGCAGGCTTTGTAGGATCAGGGAGGCCATGCAGCGTAGGTTTGCTGAGGTATTCGGTCCAGAGTCCTTTGGGTCACTAAGGACAACATGATCCGCAGCCACCTCCTCCCAGCCACGTACAAGTCCATGGGTTTCTTCGGACTGTAAATGACCCCTTGAAGACTGCTGCTGATGCTGAGTGCCAGGCTCCACCTCCATGCTGACACAATCCTCCTCCTCTTTCTGTGTGATCGGTGTGCATGCAGGAACACTGTCTGGATAAAGGGGGCCTTGAGAGGTAAGGAAGTCCTCCTCTTCCTCCCTCTGTTCTGCCTCAAGTGCCCTGTCCATTATTCCACGTAGCGTGTGCTCCAACAGGTGGACAAGAGGGACAGTGTCACTGATGCATGCACTGTCACTGCTCACCATCCTCATGGCCTCCTCAAATGGTGACAGGACAGTGCATGAATCCCTGATCATAGCCCACTGGCGTGGGGAAAAAAACAAGCTCCCCTGACCCTATCCTAGTGCCATAGTCGCATAGGTACTCATTGATGGCCCTCTGCTGCAGGTGCAGCTGCTGCAGCATGAACAACGTTGAGTTCCACCTGGTGGGCATGTCACAGATTAGGCAGTTCTTGGGCAGGATTCCTTTTGGAGGTCAGCCAGCTGAGCACTGGCATTATATGACCTGCGGAAATGCACACAGACTTTCCTGGCCTGCCTCAGGACATCCTGTAAGCCCGGGTACCTGCCAAAGAACGGCTGCACCACCAAGTTAAGGACGTGAGCCAAACAGGGCACATGGGTCAGTTGTCCCTGTCGGAGGGCGGAGAGGAGGTGGGTGCCATTGTCGCAAACCACCCTTCACTTGCTTAAGCTGGCATTGCGTCAACGACCTCTGAACATGCCCCTGCAGAGCTGCCAGAATCTCTGCCCCAGTGTGGCTCCTGTCCCCCAAGCACACCAGCTCAAGCACCGCATGGCATCTTATTGCCTGTGTGCTTGCATAGCCCCTTGAATGCCTACGGAGCACCGCTGGTTTCGAGTACAAATCAGCACAGGAAGAGGCCATGGAGGAAGAAGAAGAGGAGGGGGTGAAGGAGAGAGGTGTGACAGAATCACTACTAGTAGAATTTTGGAGGCGTGGTGACAGAACAACCTCCAATACTACTGCACCCTGTCCTGCATCCTTCCCAGTTGCCAGAAGAGTCACCCAGTGCACGATGAAAGATAGGTAACGTCCCTGTCCATGCCTGCTGGACCATGAGTCAGCGGTAATATGCACCTTACCGCTGACCGCCCTGTCCAGCGAGGCCAAGACATTGCCTTCCACATGCCGGTAGAGAGCCGGAATCCCCTTCCACGAGAAAAAGTGGCATTTGGGAACCTGCCACTAAGGAACCGCACATTCCGAAAACTCAGGGTGGAAGGGGGAAGAGTCTACCAACTGAAAAGGCAGCAGTTGAAGTGCTAGCAATTTAGCCTAGCTAGCATTCAACCACTGGGGATGTGGATGGCTGGGAGCAAACTTCTTTCGGCGGTGCAGCAGCTGGGGCAGGGAAATTTGCTTGGTACAATCTGATGTCGGTGTACCAATAGTAGATTGCCCGCAAGTTCTTGGCTGCGACACACCTAATTCTATACCTTCATTCCTCTCAGTGCAGGTTTCAGAGAGGACTGAAGGTATAGTGGGGTTGGAGATCCCAGCTGATGAGGAGCAAGGAGAAGTCCCCTTTGTTCTTTGGTGTGGGTCTTTTAGGTACGCTTGCCAACGAGCTGCATGGAAGGTCGACATATGTCTGGTCAAGCATGTGGTGCCCAAGCGGGTTATGTTTTGGCCACGCGAGATACGCTTGAGACATATGTTGCAAATAGTAGCGGTGTGATCTGATGCACTCATCTCAAAAAAGGCCCACACCAAAGAACTTTTGCAATAATGCGCAGAGACAGCAGTGCCCTGCACATGTGGATCTCTGTGGTGTGATGCAGTCAGTGTGCTGCCCTTAAGCTAGCCCCTGGAGGGCATCCTGCCTCGTTGGAGATGTGCCTCCTCCTTCTCCTCTCTCCTATCAGGCACCCACGTGGAGTCAGTGACCTCATCATCCCCTCCCTCTTCATCACTGGAGCAAAGCTGGCAGTATGCTGCAGCTGGGGGAACATGACTGCCAGATTGCTGTCCTTCTTGGGCACCCCTCTCTCTGTGCTCACGTTACTGCCTTCCTCTAGCTGGGTACCATCATGGGAGCCTTCAAAATTCTGGGCATCCTCCTGGAGCATGTACACAACACTGTGGTCAAACAGTTCGGGGGACTCCTCAGGAGGACATGTGGGGCTAGGGAAGGAGTGACTGATGCCATTGAGCCGAGGGAAGAGGCCGCGTACATTACACTGTAAGTGCAGTTAGCTGACTTGCCTGCCTATTCTATCTAACTTAAATCAAATGACACTGTCTCTCTGTCTATCTCTCTCTGCTGCTGCAACACACTACACAAGGTCGACACGCAGGTGGCCTTATATAGTGTGGATCGTAAACCCCCTGAGCCATAATTGGCCAAAGCCACACTGGCCTTGGCCAATTACAGCTCTCTATACAGACAGCGCTGTGATTGGCCAAGCATGCGGGTCATAGTGCATGCTTGGCCAATCATCACTGCACTGCGAAGCTGCAGTGAATTATGGGCTGTGATGCGCCACTCAAATTTGGCGCGAGTGGCCCATAACGTTCGCAATTAGTTGAATGGTCAAACAGGCAATGTTCGAGTCGAACATGGGTTCAACTCGAACTCGAAGCTCATCCCTAATGCTGAGTGACTATCCTGTTGTGCTTAGTGTCTATCCTATTCCTCCTCAATCTTCATGTTGATAGCTTCCAAGAACATTTTTGGTTCTGGGCACCACACACATAGTCATTGGGACAGAAAGTGAGGTGAAATCTTCTGAACAGGGGCACAGACGGCAAAACAAATGTTACAGGGGTGATGATAACCCTTCCCCATGTTATCCAAAAAGCTTAAAAATAGATTTTTTGGCTGGAGCTACACTTAAAAAATGTACTTGTTCCAAATTACAAACAGATTCAACTTAAGAACAAACTTACAGTCCCTGTCTTGTTTGGACCGCCTGTATACTGCTGTTCAGAGTATATAGGGCCTGGGGGCCCCACGCCTTTTCTTTTTTTAATTTGGGTGCGGGGTTCCCCTTAATATCCATTCAAGACTTTAAAAAGACCTGAACAAATTAATGGGGTGGGCGACTACATGGCAAATGAGGTTCAATGTAGAAAAATGTAAAATAATGCATTTGGGTGGCAAAAATATGAATGTAATCTATACACTGGGGGGAGAACCTCTGGGGGAATCTAGGATGGAAAAGGACCTGGGGGTCCTAGTGGATGATAGGCTCAGCAATGGCATGCAATGCCAAGCTGCTGCTAATAAAGCAAACAGAATATTGGCATGCATTAAAAGGGGGATCAACTGCAGAGATAAAACGATAATTCTCCCGCTCTACAAGACTCTGGTCCGCCCGCACCTGGAGTATGCTGTCCAGTTCTGGGCACCAGTCCTCAGGAGGGATGTACTGGAAATGGAGCGAGTACAAAGAAGGGCAACAAAGCTAATAAAGGGTCTGGAGGATCTTAGTTATGAGGAAAGGTTGTGAGCACTGAACTTATTCTCTCTGGAGAAGAGACGCTTGAGAGGGGATATGATTTCAATTTACAAATACTGTACTGGTGATCCCACAATAGGGATAAAACTTTTTCGCAGAAGAGAGTTTAATAAGACTCGTGGCCACTCATTACAATTAGAAGAAAAGAGGTTTAACCTTAAACTACGTAGAGGATAATCTCCTGAATGACCGCAATATACAGGGATATGTAATGTAATACTGACACATAATCACACACATAGGTTGGACTTGATGGACTTGTGTCTTTTTTCAACCTCACCTACTATGTAACTATGTAACTATGTAAGACCCAAAGGGCCTGGTAATGGTCTGAGGGGTTACCCATGCCATTTTTCTCAATAATTTTGATCCATATTGCCGGGAGTCTACATTACATTACAGCAGCAAGCAGTTTTAAATGACTTTTATTCCTTTAGAAATGTCATTTTGTGCAGGGACTGTTCTAAACACGGGAAACACGCACCACTTTACAGGCATACTATAGACCAGGGGTCTCCAACCCCTGGGCCGCGGCCTACTATCAGGCCGCAGCCTGTTTACAGGTGAGCCTCAAAGTCCCCACAATCTGAGGTGTGGCAGCGGCGGGCGAGCAGAGAGATCATTGAAATTCCACCCACACAGCCCCGCCGCTACACTGTTGGGGGTGAAGCAGGCGAGCAGAGAGATGGCATCATCTCCCACCACCCACTTGCATCACCGCTGTTCCGCCCACACAGCACTGTTGGAAGTGAAGCGGGGGAGCAGAGAGATGACATCATCTCTCACCGCCCGTCCCGCATCACCGCTGTTCTCTCTTACGCAGAACCCACCACTCCACTGCACTGCCTCTGTGCTTAGTGACAATTTGCGTCTAGGAGGCAGGAGACAGTGGCATGTGCAATCTGCATCTGGTGGCAATCTACATCTGGTGGCATGTGGCAATCTGCATCTGGTGGCATTTGTCAATCTGCATCTGGTGGCATGTGGCAAGTGACTGTGGCAATCTGCATCTGGTGACAATCTGCATCTGGTGGCATGTGGCAATCTGCATCTGGTGGCATGTGGCAAGTGACTGTGGCAATCTGCATCTGGTGGCAATCTGCATCTGGTGGCATGTGACTGTGGCAATCTGCATCTGGTGGCAATCTACATCTGGTGGCATGTGACTGTGGCAATCTGCATCTGGTGGCATGTGGCAATCTGCATCTGGTGGCATGTGACTGTGGCAATCTGCATCTGGTGGCATGTGGCAATATGCATCTGGTGGCAATCTGCATCTGGTGGCATGTGACTGTGGCAATCTGCATCTGGTGGCATGTGGCAATCTGCATCTGGTGGCATGTGACTATGGCACATCTGGTGGCATGTGGCAGGCGATGTGGCAAGTGGCAATCTGGTGATAGGCACCATGGCAAGCTGCATCTGGTTGCAAAGTGACAAACTACATCTGGTGGCAGATTCTGCATTATGGTGAGTTGAACTATTTAATTTTATATTACAATATAATAATAAAAATAATGCGCTTCAATCATCCTGACACCATATTAACCATGGTGTTGTGATGATTGAAGTGCTAACACCAGCCTTTTTCTGACAAATTGGCCGCAAAAAAACGCATTGTCACCCAGACACCCCCCCCCTTGGGCCTTGGCACAATTTTCATCCACAACACCGGTCCCTGGTGCCAAAAAGGTTGGGGACCACTGCTATAGACACCCCCTAGGTACGATATTTAAAGGAATATTTCACTTTTATTTTTTCACTTTAAGCATCATTAAAATCACTGCTCCTGAAAAAACGTCCATTTTTAAAACTTTCTTTTGCATTGATACATGTCCCCTGGGAAAGGACCCGGTGCCCAAATCCTCTTTAGGACAATAACTTGCATAATAGCCTTTAAAATTCACACTTTTGATCTCTCACGTTGGAGTCCCATAGACTTTAATGGTGTTCGAATGTTCACGCAAATTTCGGTCCGTTCGCATGTTCTAGATGCGAACCGAACCGGGGGGTGTTCGGCTCATCTCTACTAGTGACTAGGTACGCTTTCTAAAGACGTTTTTACGAAACTTACATCGGAGCGCTACCTGGCGCTATCCCATGTCATATCTGGCTCTCCTGGTTGTTGCTACCGATGGGTGGAACGCACGCCAGCCACGGAGGTGGATACACAGCACAGCGCCACTACTGAAGAGCTAGCAGCCCCAGTGCCGGGTAGGCACCAGCAAATGTAAGCGGCCTTTTGGCTTTGTTTTATAATTAAATTAAGGTATGGGCATCTCCATTGTCTTTTATTTATCCCATGTCTAACCACCCTGGGAGGAAGCCTTCCTATTCATCTCCAGTTTATCCATGTGAGCAGGCACTATCCTGCACAAGCGATTTGTGACTTTCTTTGTAATAAAAGAAGTCAATTACATTTGGTAAACAGATCTTATATCCAGCGTGACGCTTTCTTGGTGAAGGATATCTCACTTTATGCCTAAAAGATTATCTACACAGAAGATCACTCTGTCTTTACTAGAACTGTGTTTTTCTTCCTCATTTGGGACTTTATTTTTCACGATTATAATGTGTTTGGGATTGATCGTCTGCACATATATTTTTTTACATTTTTTTTACTTATTTTTGATCACTTTTGTTGATTCACATTATATAGGTTTTTATGTACGACTTGTTTAACAATTCACATCACTTACATTTGTATTCATTTGGTTAATACTAGACATTGTACTAGCGCCCTCTATTTACCATTCACTTGTATACAGAAGAGATCTGCGTCATCCAACGATTATCACCTTTGAGAAGACGTGCTATTGTTTGGGTATTCCACCCATCCCTGTTATACCTTTTTATGCAATAAACCTTTAGAAGAATTCCATGGAATGGACTGCCATTACTGCTTTTATCTCATTTGGGAATTCTGCTTTAATTACACAAGGCCCAACTTAGTGGAGGTGCTGACAAAGACTGTACCTACCTTGAGAAGGCTCAGTCTTCAGTTTACTGTACAGGTGCATTGTGTTTTAATAGCCAGCAGAGAGAAACATCAAGGAGTGTTTAAAAACAGGGCTACAATATCATACTCATCAAATAGACTATGCAATTCCTTTGAATTAAAAAAAATAAAAATGTGTGTGGGCATGTGCAGTAACTTTGGTTGCTGTCAATATACCAGCCCACAGGTATCCCATGTTTCACTTTCAGATCCTACATACTAGCAGAATACAGTGCATAAAAGGTGTAAGCTAAAAAACATTAATGTACAGTTAACACTACTAGCCATTACTATGGAAACTATGTTCTACTGCGTATCAATAATGTGGAACATGGAGTGACTATAAGCAAGTGCGAAATACAATGGCATTTTATAAGCAAAATATGACAAATAATAATCTAACCAAAACCAAGCAGTGAATCAGAATAACCTCAATAGAGTAACACTGCCATCTAGTGATCCTCAGGAGCACCGGTGAAGATCATGGTCCTACATCTGTTTTGTTTTTTGTTTTGTTTTTTTTTTGGGGGGGGGGCATGCAATATTCTGCTATAAACACAGTTTAATATGCATTTGAAAACAATGTATTTATTATGTATTCTTGAAAAAGAAAAGTATTTGAAGACTGCTTTAATTGCAGTTTAGTCACCCTTCGCTACAGTAAGGTCCCACTTTACTGTATCCATAAAGCATACATAGACCCCAAACTAGACAATGTAATGAATTGCAGTTATCAGTCCTTAGATAGCTGGGGCTGCATTTTTTTTTTGTTTTTTTCAGGCTTTTTTTCTTTATTTTTGTCTGATGATCCTTCCAGTAACACACTTCCTGTGCTAGAGTGAATGCAGTTTGCTCTACTCATTTTATTTATTTTTATTTATTTCAGGTACTTATATAGTGCCGTCCATTTACGCAGCACTTTACATATACATTGTACATTCAGTCCCTACCTTCAAGGAGCTTACAATCTAAGGTCCCTAACTCACATTAATACATACTAGGGACAATTTAGACAGGATCCAATTAACCTACCAGCATGTCTTTGGAGTGTGGGAGGAAACGGAAGTACACGGAGGAAACCCACGCAGGGACAGGGATAACATGTAAACTCCAAGCAGGTAGTGTCTTGGTTGGGATTCGAACCAGTAAATAATTTATTGGTGTTTTGTAGTTCACAGAAGATAGCTGGTAAGGTTTATAACATTGTTTGAAATATCAGTTCAGTGCACATTAGGTTATTTTTTTACTTCAGATTTTATTTTTGACATTTTGATTTTTTTATTTTTTATAACGAAAACACTGAAAACAACCCAAATAAAAACCACAACAAAACTAGCATTTAAACCAAGGTCAAATCACCATTCCAAACAATATCAGCATTAGTACATTTGATACATTTTCATCTAATTTTTCCAGAGTATTCACAAATATTTCGAGATACAGATATGCTCCGGAGCAAATAGTATATATCTATATATCAGTGCACATTAGGTTAAAAGATCAACAGGTATTCTTCTGTACTTGCAGAAAATGCAGTTAACCTAAGAAAAGAAAATGGAATGCAACCACAACATCTAAGGAAGGGTAAGCTGAAAAAAAAAATTACATTTATATTCTTGGGTTTAGATAAACTTTAACAAACATAAAGAGAAAGATGACAATATTATTCAATGTTGCAGCTGTTTATCCTCCTTTATCTCTTGCTTACTCATCATTGAACTGTGGATATATCTGATCACAGTGGTAGTTCTCCCTAGGCTCTATTTTCTCTGTAAGCTGCTTAGTTACTCAGCACTCACAGAGCCTGAAAGCTAGCTAAGTTGTTTTATCTTATAGATAATTAGCTCACAGTGATTTCATATATTTCATGTTCTGTTTCAAATGCCACTTTATGCATTGGCATAACTCCTTAGTCCTAGTATTTCCTGACTGTATGGTCACCTGTTGGTCCCCTGTTGATTGGCAAGCAGCTTACCGTGTAAGTTTAAGCAAAATTTTCCAAAAAAGCCCCCTATGCAATTCCATATTTTTGCACTTGCTCCCATCACACATGCAGCTGTACAATGGATAGATAATGAAGAAACTCCCGTACTGTCAGAAATACCTATGCTAAGGGGCACTGCTGTAACACCTAAATGGCTGATCCAAACAGGCAAAAGTGGTGTGAATAAAGTAAGTGGTAGTTGCGCTGTGATAAGAGGCGAAGGAAGGAGGAGGAAGGGGAAGGGGCTAGCTCAAATGTATAGACAGGTGAATGAAAAATGAAAAAATTATACAAAATATAAAGGTATAATGAGCATGAGGGCTAGTATCATACTAGCACATAAAAAAATATAATGTAAATACTGAAACAGAAGAAAAGAAAAATCTCAGTGCAAAAGGGCTAGTACCATACTAGCACATATGTGGTAACTCAGCAAATACTTATCAAAAGAAAAATCTCAGTGCAAAAGGGCTAGTATCATACTAGCACATATGTAGTAACTTAGCAAATACTTAATGGTGACTCCAAGTAAATAAATAAATGGTGAACAGTCCCACCGCCTTGTAGTACAAAGTGCTCAAACAATGAGTCATCAGTTCCAAAAGGCAAAATGGAAAAATTATACAAAATATAAAAGTGTGATGAAATGTAATAAAGTGCAGTCTAATGAGCACTAAATCCGAATAAACTGAAGAAACAAAATAGCCTAAAACGTATAAAAAGCTATGAAATGAGTGACAAATACAGTGTGGGTAAAAAAAATTGAACAAAATTAAATATATAAATCAAACAAAGTCCATGTGCATGAGGGCTAGTATCATACTAGCACATAAAAATATTGTAAATACTGACACAAAAGAAAATAAAAAATCTCAGTGCAAAAGGGCTAGTATCATACTAGCACATATGTGGTAACTCAGCAAATACTTATTGGTGACTCCAAGAAAAATAAATAAATGGTGAACAGTCCCACCACCTTGTAGTACAAAGAGCTCAAACAATGAGTCATCAGTTCCAAAAAGGCAAGTCCACAAGCCACAGGGAAGGGAAAAAGGTCTTCAGTGGGGACACCTCTGTGCTCGCAAGCAGCTCACCTTACTGCTGCAAGACAACAGCTTGTAATCCAGTAACAAATCACCAGCAAGCAAGGGTCCCATCCAGTAGTTCAGGCGATTCGGGTGGTGGGTGTGCAGGATGGTATATAAAAAACATAAGCAGACAGTATATAGTACAACTCCGTGGCAGCCAAAGTGAAAAAAGGGACAGGTCACAGAAGGGGGATGCACTCACTTTTGTAAAATGAGTGTGGGCATCAATCCAACGAACGTCGAGTTTGTATACCTCAAAAAGGGTGTCTTCAAACCGTCCCTATTTCCTCAATGCTCGTCACAATGGGATGCATATATGTGGAGTATTGGAAGAGAGTGTGTCACGTACCTGGTGATGGAGCCTGATATGCAGAGGACGGCCTCTCTTACAACTCTGACTTGGAGCCCCTGATAGAGCTGACAGAAAGCACCAAGATGCAGAGTCGCACGAGTGCCTGGCGGGATCACTGAACCTGGAGCTGGATCGGAGCACTCGGCCGGGCTGTAGAGGTGTCTGTAGGAATCCCAGAGCAGTGGTAGGCAGGTAGCTGGAGTGAGTAGACAACCGATCCCCACAGGCAGAAGTGCAGGTGCAGCAGAAGGGATGGTGGCACCCTCGAGGCTGAAGAGAAGGCAGGTACAGGTAGGCCGGGTCATACACAAACGGGCACGTCAGGAACAGAGGCTGAAGCGGAAGCGGAATCAGATTACAGGCCGGGTCGTCAGCAGACTGGCAGCGAAGTGGCAGAAGGAGCAGGCAGATGCAGAGTAGAGGACAAGCCAGGGTCGGATGCAGGTAGGAAACAGGAATGTCAGGAAGCAAGCCGGGTCACAACAGGAACAGAAGTCAGGTAGGTAATTGCAGGATACACAGGGAACGCTGTAGAGCAGACAGCACTGAGTCTGGAAACTGACTGAGTTTAAGTAGCCTGTTTGGGTGTCAAAAAGCTGTCACAGGGTGTGTGTGCACCAATGGAATTCTGACAGGGGCAGAGGTAACAGGTCATCTTCTTCAGCAGCCATTTTGGGTGCTGGCATGCCCTTCCTGACAGGCAGAGGTAACAGGTCGTCTTCTTCGGCAGCCATCTTGGGTGCTGGCATGCCCTTCCTGACACTGCCCCCCCCAAAGGGCAGCCTCCGGATGCCCAACTTGGCCCACTTGTCAGGATGGGGGTTCTTAAAAGCTTGAACCAAATTTTGGGCATGGATATTACCTTCAGGTTCCCAGGAGTTGTCCTCTGGCCCATACCCTTTCCATTTTATCAGGAACTGGATCTGATTTCTTCTCTTCCTGCAGTCTAAGATTGTTTCCACCTCAAACTCTTCCTCCCCGTCAATAATTACAGGTTCAGGCGGGCCGGAACTTCGTCCTGGAATGGGTCAGGAATGGCAGGTTTCAACAAGGTTATGTGGAACACAGGGTGGATTCTAAATGACTCAGGCAACTCTAATTCATACGCAACCTCATTGATCCGTCTCTTCACCGGAAATGGTCCTATAAATTTAGGGCCCAGTTTCTTCGAGGGACAGGCCAGTTTCAAATTAGTAGTTGCTAGCCACACTTGGTCACCAGGGTTCAAGATCAATTCTCCCCTTCTTTTTCTGTCAAAAACTTCCTTATTGTATGCCTGTGTCTTGGCCATTGTTTCCTGTAGCAGTTTGTTATTGGCATTGAAGAAATTTATAGTTTCGGAAACAGCTGGTACAGGGGAATCTGGAATTGTATTAGACAAAAAAGAAGGGTGGAAACCGTAGTTTGCAAAAAATGGAGATTGCTTTGTAGCAGAGTGTACTGAATTGTTATAAGAAAACTCGGCCAGGGGAAGCAGAGAAGCCCAATCGTCTTGAGAAAATGAGGAGAAACATCTCAGGTACTGTTCGAGGGTTTGATTAGTCCTCTCTGTCTGCCCATTCGTTTGTGGGTGATATGCAGAAGAAAATGAAAGTTCAATCCCGAGTGCATCACATAAGGCTCTCCAAAATCTGGATGTAAACTGCACCCCACGGTCGGAATCCCGTGAAGCCTTACGATCTCCTTGACAAAGGTTTGAGCTGTTTCTCGAGCAGATGGTGTGCCCTTCATGGGCAGGAAGTGTGCCATCTTAGACAGTCTATTGACAACTACAAAAATGGTGTTGTGGCCCTCAGATGGGGGAAGTTCTACAATAAAATCTATTGAGATCATCTTCCAAGGTCTACTGGGGACAGGTAAGGGTTTTAGCAGACCCCAGGCTCTGGATCTGCTGGTTTTATTGCGAATGCAAGTGGTGCAAGATTCCACATATTTCCTACAATCTTTTTCCATCCCAGGCCACCAAAATGTCCGTTGTACTAATTCAGTTGTCTTGCCAATGCCAAAATGACCTGCCAGCACATGATCATGGCATCGCACCAGGATGGCCATTCGGAGGTCTTCCGGCACAAAGACCTTGTCTTCATGCCAAAGTAGCCCATCCTTTGCCAGTAGAGAGACCCCGGCTGGTGAAGGGTTCCTTACTAGAGTTTGTTTAATTTGTTTTATTAACTCTCCTTGAAGTAACAGGAAGTTCCCAGGGGATAGAATGGTATCCGGAGATGAGATTTCTTCAGGTTTGCTGAACATGCGTGATAACGCATCGGGTTTTGCATTCTTGGATCCAGGCCTGAATGTTAAGTGAAAAGTGAATCTAGAAAAGAATAGTGCCCACCTGGCTTGTCGGGGTTTCAATCTTTTTGCTGTTCTTAAATACTCGAGGTTCTTATGATCGGTATAGATTAAGATTGGGTGTGCGGCCCCCTCTAGAAGGTACCTCCATTCCTCCAGGGCAGCTTTGATGGCCAAAAGTTCACGGTCCCCGACGTCGTAGTTCCTTTCGGCATTTGACAGCTTGCGGGAAAAAAAAGCAACTGGATGCAGTAGAGCCTTAGCTCCCCGCTTCTGAGACAATATTGCTCCTACCGCTGTTTCTGAGGCGTCTACTTCCAAGACGTAGGGCAAGGCTGGGTCAGGGTGTTTCAGGACAGATGCAGATGTGAAAAGTCTTTTTAGGGTGTCAAAAGCTTTCTGAGCTTCCAGAGACCAAGAGAATCTTGTACCTTGTTTGGTTAAACTTGTAATGGGGGATATGATTGCAGAAAAATTTCTGATGAATTTTCGATAAAAATTTGCAAACTCCACGTAACGTTGGACACCCTTCTTATCACTGGGAGCAGGCCAATCCAGGATGGCTGTAACCTTCTGGGGATCCATCTGGATGCCTTCGGTGGAAATGATTAAACCCATGAATTGGATGCTTTGGCGTTCAAATACACATTTTTCTGGTTTTGCATAAAGTCCGTGTTGTCGAACGCGACTCAATACATTCTTGACGTGACTACGGTGGTGATCTAGAGAGGGCGAGAAGATTAGTATATCATCAAGATAAACAACAACAAATAGATCCAGGAAATCTCGGAAGACATCGTTGATGAAGTGCTGAAAGGTAGCTGGGGCATTGCAAAGTCCAAAGGGCATCACAAGGTATTCAAAATGCCCAAACTGTGTGCGGAACGCCGTCTTCCATTCATCCCCCTCTCGTATGCGAACCAGATTATAAGCACCCCGAAGATCCAATTTTGTGAAAATGGTGGCTGTACCGAGTCGCTGGAATAATTCAGGCACAAGTGGAAGAGGGTAACGTTTTTTTACAGTGACCTTATTAAGTTCACGGTAGTCCACACAGGGCCGTAATGAGTGGTCCTTTTTTTCTACAAAGAAGATCCCCGCACCGGCAGGAGATGTGGAGGGGCGAATAAACCCCTTTTTAAGGTTGTCATCAATGTAGTCTTTCAAAGCAACAAGTTAAGATTCAGATAGAGGAAAGATCCTGCCAAAAGGAACTTCAACCCCAGGAAGGAGCTCAATTGGACAGTCATAAGCCCTATGAGGAGGAAGCGTTTCTGCCCCTTTTTTGCTGAAAACATCCAGAAAGTCGTGATATGCTACTGGAACGACTTGGCGGGCTTCGGACTCCAAATCGATGCACAGCAGGGGAGATTGGTCCTGATGATTTTCTTGCCAACAATGCTGAAGGCAATAGGGGGAAAGAAACTTGATTTCTTCTGTAACCCAGTTAATGTAAGGGTTATGAGCTTTTAACCAAGGCATACCCAGAATGATTGGGAACAGAGGGGAAGCGATTGCATCTAGGCGTAGAAGCTCTTGATGGTTCTCGGCAATAGTGGTAGATAATGGGATGGTTTCATGAGTAACCAATCCAGATTTAATGGTGGATCCGTCTGCCAGATGTACAGAAAGTCTCTGAGCCTTGGGTAGTAGAGGAATTTGATGTTTGGCAGCAAAAGCTAAATCTATGAAACAGCTGCAAGCTCCAGAGTCAATTATAGCGGGGGTCTGGATAGTTCCTCCTGGGAGCTGTAACAAAATGGAAAGAGCAATATGAGCAGAGTGATTGGGTAGAGATGGAGGAGAAGCGGATGTAACTGAGAGGCACTTGCGGATCTTGACCGGACAAGACCTCACATAATGTCCTGATCCTCCACAGTACAGGCAAAGATTTAGCTGGCGTCTGCGCTGGCGTTCTTCTGTAGTCAGAGAAGGACGGAGGAGACCAAGCTTCATGGGTTTAGGTGCGTCTGAAGCGGATGCGGAAGGAGCAGGTGAAGCGGGACTGAAAGAACCACTCGTGGAAGCATCCATACTGGACGGGACTGGTCGGTGGCTCGTTCCGACCTACGTTCCCTTAAGCGACGGTCAATCTGGATTGACAAATTTATAAGTGTCTCCAAGGTGGAGTGGACACCTGTTCGAGCTAAATCGTCCATGAGATTATCAGAAAGGCCCATGCGGAACTGGTAACGCAGGGCAGCATCGTTCCAGTTAGTGTCGGAACTCCAGCGCCTGAATTCTGAAACATAGTCCTCCACGGCCCTGTGACCCTGTTGAAGCGTGTGAAGGGCGGCTTCCGCAGTAGTGGCTTGCTGGGGGTCTTCATATAACTGAGCCATGGCTCCAAAAAAGGAGGCTAAGTCCGTCAGAGATGTGGCCTTTTGTTCAAGGAGTCGGTGAGCCCAGGCCTGTGGTTCCCCCTGAAGCAAGGAAATGACAAACTCGACCTTGGTGGCTTCCAGGGAGAAGGTTCGTGGTTGTAGCGAAAAATAGAGTTTGCAAGGCTCTGAACTCGTTGCGTTCTCCGTGCAACTTTTAGGAGTTGGGACTCTGGGTTCAGCATAATGACTGCAGGAGCTGCTGGCATCCCAGAAGTTGAAGGTGCTTGAGCAGCAGAGGCAGACAAGGTCTGTATTTGGCCTTCCAGCTGGGTATAACCCTGTTGTAAGTCCTTTACAGCTTGTGTTAATCCGGCTAGGTGTTGGCAGAGTTCCTCCATAGGAGAGGGTCCTTGCACAGGCTCAGACATGGCTGTCTGCTACTGTCACGTACCTGGTGATGGAGCCTGATATGCAGAGGACGGCCTCTCTTACAACTCTGACTTGGAGCCCCTGATAGAGCTGACAGGAAGCACCAAGATGCAGAGTCGCACGAGTGCCTGGCGGGATCACTGAACCTGGAGCTGGATCGGAGCCATCGGCCGGGCTGTAGAGGTGTCTGTAGGAATCCCAGAGCAGTGGTAGGCAGGTAGCTGGAGTGAGTAGACAACCGGTCCCCACAGGCAGAAGTGCAGTTGCAGCAGAAGGGATGGTGGCACCCTCGAGGCTGAAGAGAAGGCAGGTACAGGCAGGCCGGGTCATACACAAACGGGCATGTCAGGAACAGGGGCTGAAGCGGAAGCAGAATCAGATTACAGGCCGGGTCGTCAGCAGACTGACAGCGAAGTGGCAGAAGGAGCAGGCAGATGCAGAGTAGAGGACAAGCCGGGGTCGGATGCAGGCAGGAAACAGAAACGTCAGGAAGCAAGCCGGGTCACAACAGGAACAGAAGTCAGGTAGGTAATTGCAGGATACACAGGGAACGCTGTAGAGCAGACAGCACTGAGTCTGGAAACTGACTGAGTTTAAGTAGCCTGTTTGGGTGTCAAAAAGCTGTCACAGGGTGTGTGTGCACCAATGGAATTCTGACAGGGGCAGAGGTAACAGGTCATCTTCTTCGGCAGCCATTTTGGGTGCTGGCATGCCCTTCCTGACAGGCAGAGGTAACAGGTCGTCTTCTTCGACAGCCATTTTGGGTGCTGGTATGCCCTTCCTGACAGAGTGCACATATAAATCAGTTTATTAGGTTAAAAACAACATGGTACACTTACATTTAGCAGAAGGCTATAGTAAAAAACATCCACGAGCACCGAGCTCGTATCCTATCATCAGTCTGTGACAGTTCCCATGCTCCAAACCTCACGCGTATCGTCACGTCACGTGACTTCATCAGAGGAACTCCTCTGATGGGATGGGGTTTTTTTTGTGTTATTTTTGTGTTATCACTCATATTCTCATATTGTATCTATTCTCATATTCTATGAGTACAACTGTATATA
This sequence comes from Lithobates clamitans, assembly GCA_037952925.1. Classification (NCBI taxonomy): domain Eukaryota; kingdom Metazoa; phylum Chordata; class Amphibia; order Anura; family Ranidae; genus Lithobates; species Lithobates clamitans. The sequence goes on along the minus strand of JBBGZY010000012.1, from coordinate 1,175,607 downwards.
TATATATATATATATATATATATATATATAGAGAGAGAGAGAGAGAGAGAGAGAGAGAGAGAGAGAGATCTATATATACAGTGGGGACAGAAAGTATTCAGACCCCCTTTAATTTTTCACTCTTTGTTATATTGCAGCCATTTGCTAAAATCATTTAAGTTCATTTTTTTCCTCATTAATGTACACACAGCACCCCATATTGACAGAAAAACACAGAATTGTTGACATTTTTGCAGATTTAAAGAAAAACTGAAATATCACATGGCCCTAAGTATTCAGACCCATTGCTGTGACACTCATATATTTAACTCAGGTGCTGTCCATTTCTTCTGATCATCCTTGAGATGGTTCTACACCTTCATTTGAGTCCAGCTGTGTTTTATTATACTGATTGGACTTGATTAGGAAAGCCACATCTATATAAGATCTTACAGCTCACAGTGCATGTCAGAGCAAATGAGAATCATGAGGTCAAAGGAACTGCCTGAAGAGTTCAGAGACAGAATTGTGGCAAGGCACAGATCTGGCCAAAGTTACAAAAAAATTTCTGCTGCACTTAAGGTTCCCAAGAGCACAGTGGCTTCCATAATCCTTAAATGGAAGATGTTTGGGACGACCAGAACCCTTCCTAGAGCTGGCTGTCTAGCCAAACTGAGCGATCGGGGGAGAAGAGCCTTGGTAAGAGAGGTAAAGAAGAACCTAAAGATCACTGTGGCTGAGCTCCAGAGATGCAGTCAGGAGATGGGAGAAAGTTGTAGAAAGTCAACCATCACTGCAGTCCTTCACCAGTTGGGGCTTTATGGCAGAGTGGCCCGACGGAAGCCTCTCCTCAGTGCAAGACACATGAAAACCCGCATGGAGTTTGCTAAAAAACACCTGAAGGACTCAAAGATGGTGAGAAATAAGATTCTCTGGTCTGATGAGACCAAGATAGAACTTTTTGGCCTTAATTCTAAGTGGTATGTGTGGAGAAAACCAGGCACTGCTCATCACCTGTCCAATACAGTCCCAACAGTGAAGCATAGTGGTGGCAGCATTATGCTGTGGGTTTTTTTTTCAGATGCAGGGACAGGACGACTGGTTTCAGTCGAGGGAAAGATGAATGCGGCCAAGTACAGGGATATCCTGGACGAAAACCTTCTCCAGAGTGCTCAGGACCTCAGACTGGGCCGAAGGTTTACCTTCCAACAAGACAATGACCCTAAGCACACAGCTAAAATAACAAAGGAGTGGCTTCACAACAACTCCGTGACTGTTCTTGAATGGCCCAGCCAGAGCCCTGACTTAAACCCAATTGAGCATCTCTGGAGAGACCTAAAAATGGCTGTCCACCAACATTTACCATCCAACCTGACAGAACTGGAGAGGATCTGCAAGGAGGAATGGCAGAGGATCCCCAAATCTAGGTGTGAAAAACTTGTTGCATCTTTCCCAAAAAGACTCATGGCTGTATTAGATCAAAAGGGTGCTTCTACTAAATACTGAGCAAAGGGTCTGAATACTTAGGACCATGTGATATTTCAGTTTTTCTTTTTTAATAAATCTGCAAAAATGTCAACAATTCTGTGTTTTTCTGCCAATATGGGGTGCTCTGTGTACATTAATGAGGAAAAAAATGAACTTAAATGATTTTAGCAAATGGCTGCAATATAACAAAGAGTGAAAAAATTAAGGGGATCTGAATACTTTCCATCCCCACTGTATGTGGTATCACTGTGATCATTATTTTGGGTTGTTCTTTGGTGGTAGGTTATGGTAGTAGCAAGAAATATAGTTACATTTTAAACAAATTATTTTTTTTTACTATTTTGGGCCAGTTTGATAATAAAAAAAAAAAAATCAGGAGATATCCATTACCATTTACCACCAAATGAAAACCCAATTTGTCCTGAAAAAAACAAGGTATAATCTATCTGCATGCGTAAAGTGATGATATGTACAGTTTTACTAACACATGTCAAAATTGCAAAATTGGGCTTAGGCATTTCGATTTTTTTTACTCTTAGGTGCGAAGGGGTTAGTCATGGCTTACAAAGAAATTACTATAACTTCTATAGATAGCACAAACATAATTGTCAATCCCACCTCCCAGAATCACATGACTCCAGGAGGGAGGAATAAATTATGCAGTTTAAAACATGCATGCATATAAAACGACGCATAAAAACAAAAGAAAACAGACATCAGAAAGCAGAAGAAAAAATGAGTAAAGAGGGAATGCGAGTCTGTGATCTTTGTATCCAGTATGCCTCTCCTGGCAGTAAACGTTGGTATCTATCACCTCCTCTTTTAGCCGACAACACTCTTTATATACCATTAAAAATTCATGTGCTATTATGCACATTTTTAAAGTGTCTAGAAACATTGGTAATGTTCCTCACATTTCCATTAAGGCTATCACAATAGTGTTCACTGTTCAGCTATTCTGCAGCAAAGTGGGAGGATGGTGCAGCCAACATACTGTAGTTTACATGCAGTACACTGGATAGGATAAAATAAATGATCTGTGCCACAATTAATATATGTTTGAATCTTAAAACTTTCCCCTGTGGCATATGAAATGAAATCCTTGGTCACACAGTGCAGATGACAATATCTGTAAGTTTTGAGTCCGCATCTGTATGAGCCAGAAAAAGATAACCAAGGTGTTTCTCTGCTGCTGGAAACTATATGGCTGGGAGATTAAATCAAACGTAAATTGGGAGAACGGCAGCTAGAAAAACAGATGGCATTCTTCAAAATATCATACAGAATCTTATCGGAAAAAACAATTGGGAGATTCTTTTTAATAATGTCGACAATGTGATGATACTCCACAGAATAAAAGGTAACAAAAATTACCTGTTAATTTTTATGTTTAAATTTTCCAGCATTCTTAATACCGGATTCTGCACTATAGGAGTATTCCAATAGGGATTGCTTCTATTTAGCAGCTGCAATCCTGTAACCTCTGTCAATAGACCATTGGGGATAGCCCCTGGACCTAAGTCTCTCACTAATGATTTTACACTTTTGAGCAAATGAATCTGCAGAGGAACAATTCCTCCTGGCTCTAGTAAATTTGCCTACAGGGATGTCTTTAATAGTTTGAGCTGGATGCCAATTATCAGCCAGAATCACTCTCTAACATGATATCCAATAATCTAACATGATTTTCAAAAGCATTTGACACAGTTCCCCATAAACGTTTACTGTACATAGTAAGGTCCGTTGGCAAGGACCATAGGGTGAGTACATGGATTGAAAACTGACAACAAGGGCGAGTTTAGAGCGTAGTGATAAATGGGGAGTACTTGGAATGGTCAGAGGTGGAAAGTGGGGTCCTCCAGGGTTTGGTCCTGGGACCAATCCTATTTAATTTGTTCATAAACGACCTGGAGGATGGGGTAAACAGTTCAATCTTTGTATTTGCGGATTAAACTAAGCTAAGCAGGGCAATAACTTTTCTGCAGGATGTGGTAACCTTGCAAGTAGATCTAAACAAATTAATGGTGCGGGCAACTACGTGGCAAATGAGGTTTAATGTGGAAAAATGTAAAATAATGCATTTGGGTGGCAAAAATATGAATGCAATCTACTCACTGGGGGGAGAACCTCTGGGGGAATATAGGAAGGAAAGGGACCTGGGGTTCCTAGTAGATGACAGGCTCAGCAATGGCATGCAATGCCAAGCTGCTGCTAACAAAGCAAACAGAATATTGGCATGCATTAAAAAGGGGATTAACTCCAGAGATAAAACGATAATTCTCCCACTCTACAAGACTCTGGTCCGGCCTCACCTGGAGTATGCTGTCCAGTTCTGGGCACCAGTCCTTAGGAAGGATGTGCTGGAAATGGAGCGAGTACAGAGAAGCGCAACAAAACTAATAAAGGGACTGGAGGATCTTAGTTATGAGGAAAGGTTACGAGCACTGAACTTATTCTCTCTGGAGAAGAAACACTTGAGAGGGGATATGATTTCAATTTACAAATACCATACTGGTGACTAGGGATGAGCCGAACACCCCCCTGTTCGGTTCGCACCAGAACATGCGAACAAGCAAAACATTTGTGCGAACACCGTTAAATTCTATGGGACTCGAACATGAATAATCAAAAGTGCTCATTTTAAAGGCTTATATGCAAGTTATTGTCATAAAAAGTGTTTGGGGACCTGGGTCCTGCCCCAGGGGACATGGATCAATGCAAAAAAAGTTTTAAAAACGGACGTTTTTTTGGGAGCAGTGATTTTAATAATGCTTAAAGTGAAACAATAAAAGTGTAATATTCCTTTAAATTTCGTACCTGGGGGGTGTCTATAGTATGCCTGTAAAGGGGCGCATGTTTCCCGTGTTTAGAACAGTCTGACAGCAGAATGACATTTCAAAGGAAAAAAAATCATTTAAAACTACTCGCGGCTATTAATGAATTGTCGGTCCGACAATACACATAAAAGTTCATTGTTAAAAACGGCAAGGAAATTCCCCACATGGGAACCCCGAACCAAAATTTTTTAAAAAATGGCGTGGGGATTCCCCTAAATTCCGTACCAGGCCCTTCAGGTCTGGTATGGATATTAAGGGGAACCCTGACCAAATTTTTTTTTTAAAAATGGCGTGGGGGTCTCCCTCAAAATCTGTACCAGACTCTTCAGGTCTGGTATGGATTTTAGGGGAACCCCGTGCCAAAATGTTAAAAAAATGGCGTGGTTCCCCCCAAAAATCCATACCAGACCCTTATCCGAGCACGCAACCTGGCAGGCCACAGGAAAAGAGGGGGGACGAGAGAGCGGCCCCCCTCCTGAACCGTACCAGGCCACATGCCCTCAACATTGGGAGGGTGCTATGGGGTAGCCCCCCAAAGCACCTTGTCCCCATGTTGATGGGGACAAGGGCCTCATCCCCACAACCCTTGCCCGGTGGTTGTGGGGGTCTGCGGGCAGGGGGCTTATCGGAATCTGGAAGCCCCCTTTAACAAGGGGACCCCCAGATCCCGCCCCCCCCTGTGTGAAATGGTAGGGTGTACCCCTACCATTTCACAAAAAAACTGTCAAGAATGTTAAAAATGACAAGAGACAGTTTTTGACAATGCCCCCCTCTGACGTCACTGGGAATGCCACAGGGAAGTTCCCGTCAAGTCCCCGTGCGTCAGAGGGGGGCGGGTCACCAGGTGGCCCCTCCCTCCATTATTTAAGAACCGTCAGAATACGAGAAGCGTCACACAGCGGGAGATTCCCATCATGGATGCAGAGCGGCCCGAGAAGAAGAAGGGAAGAAGACGCCGCGGAGGAAGATGCCAGACGAGAACACCGGAAGAAGAACCAGAAGAACCAGAAGAAGAAGATGGAGGAAGAAACCGAAGGAAGATAGAAGAAAGAAGATAGAAGAAAGAAGATGGAAAAAAGAAGACTTTAAATAAAGGAATTGTCAAAAACTGTCTCTTGTCATTTTTAACTTTTTTGACAGTTTTTTTGTAAAATGGTAGGGGTACTTTTGTACCCCCTTACCATTTCACACAGGGGAGGGACAGGGATCTTGGGGTCCCCTTGTTAAAGGGGGCTTCCAGATTCCGATAAGCCCCCCACAGGCTATTTTTTTTACATTTTGGCGTGGGGTTCCCCTTAATATCCATACCAGACCTGAAGGGCCTGGTATAGAATTTAGGGGGACCCCCCACGCCATTTTTTTAAAAATTTTGGTTCGGGGTTCCCCTGTGGGGAATTTTCATGCCGTTTTTATCAATGAACTTTTATGTGTATTGTCGGACTGACAATTCATTAATAACCGCGAGTAGTTTTAAATGACTTTTTTTCCTTTGAAATGTCATTTTGCTGTCAGACTGTTCTAAACACGGGAAACATGCGCCCCTTTACAGGCATACTACAGACACCCCCCAGGTATGAAATTTAAAGGAATATTACACTTTTATTGTTTCACTTTAAGCATTATTAAAATCACTGCTCCCGAAAAAACGGCCGTTTTTAAAACTTTTTTTTGCATTGATCCATGTCCCCTGGGGCAGGACCCAGGTCCCCAAACACTTTTTATGACAATAACTTGCATATAAGCCTTTAAAATTAGCACTTTTGATTTCTCCCATAGACTTTTCAAGGGTGTTCCGTGGCTTTCGAATTTTGCCGCGAACACCCGAAATTGTTCGCTGTTCTGCAAACTGGCGAACAGCCGATGTTCGAGTCGAACATGAGTTCGACTCGAACTTGAAGCTCATCCCTACTGGTGACCCCACAATAGGGATAAAACTTTTCCGCGGAAGGCAGTTTAATAAGACACGTGATCACTCATTAAAATTAGAAGAAAAGAGGTTTAACCTTAAACTGTGTAGAGGGTTCTTTACTGTAAGAGCGGCAAGGATGTGGAATTCCCTTCTACAGGCGTGGTTTCAGCGGGGAACTTATTTTGTTACATTACAGCCTTTAGTTAAATGTTTATTTAACCTGAATTATATGTGATTGATTAGAACACAATAGTCTAAGTTGGTGAAGTAAAATTAGAAAAATATATACATAAAACTATTTTTTAGAAATAAAAAACTGATAATTGGCATGTGCGTATGTATTCACTCTGGTGCAACCAATTACCTTCAGAAGGCACATAATTAGTGCAATGATGTCCACCTGTGTGCAATCCAAGTGTCACATGATCTGTCATTACACATACACACCTTTTTTGAAAGGCCCCAGAGGCTGCAACACCTAAGCAAGAGGCACCACTAACCAAACACTACCATGAAGACCAAGGAACTCTCCAAACAAGTAAGGGACAATGCTGTTGAGAATTTGGGGTTAGGTTATAAAAAAATATCTAAATCTTTGATGATCCCTAGGAGCACCATTAAATCTATCATAACCAAATGTAAAGAACATGGCACAACAGCAAACCTGCCAAGAGACGGCCGCACACCAAAACTCATGGACTGGGCAAGGAGGGCATTAATCAGAGAAGCAGCACAGAGACCTAAGTTAACCCTGGAGGAGCTGCAGAGATCCACAGCAGAGACTGGAGTATCTGTACATAGGACAACAATAAGCCGTACACTCCATAGAGTTGGGCTTTATGGCAGAGTGGCCAGAAGAAAGCCATTACTTTCAGAAAAAAACAAAATGGCACGTTTTGAGTTTGCGAAAAGGCATGTGGGAGACTCCCAAAATGTATGGAGGAAGGTGCTGTCAGAGAGGTTACCTGGTTGGGCGCCGGTGCGCGCCGGGGCGCGTTGGTGTGCATGTTCCTGTGCGTGCTGGGGCGCATGTTCCTGGGGGCACCGACGTGTCTGGTCTGGCCGGCCATGGCGTGCAGGGTGGCGTCCGGGCGCGCGCGTTCGCCTATGGGCGTTACTGTGGGCGTGCCTGGTAGTGCTGGCGTGCACGCCGGTGTTCGGGGCGCACTCGGGCGCGTGCGGGTGCGCGGGCGCATGGCCAAATCGACGCGCGCACGAGCTCGGCGTTTGGCGCCAATCGGCCTATTTAGGTCTGCCTCAATTCCTGTTCGGTGCTGCCTGATCAACAGCTCTGTGCCTAAGTTCCGTGATCCTTTCTGTGTTCCGTATCTCTGAAGTTTTGACCTGTTACGACCCGGCTTGCCTTTTGGACCTCCCTGACTGCTGCCTGAACCCGACCCCAGCTTGTTTGATCCCGCTTCTGCCTGCTCCTTTTGTACCTCTGTTGCCAGCCCATTGCCGACCTCTGTCTGTGTGTGACCTGCCTAGTAGCTCCTGCTCAGCATCAGTTCCAGTGTTCCTGAGTTCTACCTGCTGCTTGAAAGACCACCTTTCTCCAGGATCCATACACCAGGCCCTCATACCACTTCGTACTCGCGGGCTTCCTGTCTGCTCTATCAGGGGCCCCGAGTCAGATACGTAAGGGAGCCTACCCTCTGCCCAAGTGGACTCACCTGTCTGGTAAGTGAGGAACCTGACAGGTGCTCTGGTCTGATGAGACTAAAATTGAACTTTTTGGCCATCAAAGAAAACGCTATGTCTGGCGCAAACCCAACACCTCACATCACCCAAAGAACACCATCCCCACAGTGAAACATGGTGGTGGCAACATCATGCTGTGGGGATGTATTTCAGCAGTCAGGACTGTGAAACTGGTCAGAGTTGAGGGAAATATGGATGGTGCTAAATACATTAATATTCTTGAGCAAAACCTGTACTGATGTAGCAGATGGAATATCGGTAAACGACTTTGCTGGACACAGGACTCGTTTAAGGGAGTTTTTTATTCCACTTTGGCCAAAGTGGACACCTGACCCGACTCTCGTCTGGATGCCAAGTGTACCCAATTACAGCTTAAATAGTGCATATATGTTTTCAGTATATATTGCGTCACAGGCGAATATTTCCGTTATACAAACATTTAACCTTTTAACAGCCAACCTACTTTTCTTGAAGCGAAGCAATTTAGCAAAGCTAATCCCTTGCATTTTTGCAAAGTTTGCAGGTATGCTTTTGCGGTTTCCTTAACTATCTTGTTAATCAGCTGATGTCTATGATGGGAGGGGGGGGTTTGACTGAGTTCTGTGTCTAACCACAGCCTGTCACAAGTAGTCTCAACATGAAATGCTAAGAAAAATGATTCCTAGCTGAAGTTCTAAATCAGTCTTACTACGCACATAACTATGGCCACATAAACTGACCCTTGTTGCCACTTCAGTACCACTCTGTGTTTGATTTGAGGCTAGGACGGAGGTTCACCTTCCAGCAGGACAATGACCCCAAACACACTGCTAAAGCAACACTTGAGTGGTTTAAGCCCAGACCTCAATCCAATAGAAAATCTATGGTCAGACTTAAAGATTGCTGTTCACAAGCGCAAACCATCCAACTTGAAGGAGCTGGAGCAGTTTTGCAAGGAGGAATGGGCAAAATTCCCAGTGGTAAGATGTGGCAAGCTCATAGAGACTTATCCAAAGCGACTTGGAGCTGTGATAGCCGCAAAAGGTGGCTCTACAAAGTATTGACTTTAGGGGGGTGAATAGTTATGCACATTGACTTTTTCTGTTATTTTGTCCTATTTGTTGTTTGCTTCACAATAAGAAAAAAAACATCTTCAAAGTTGTGGGCATGTTCTGTAAATTAAATTATGCAAATTCTAAAACATTCCATGTTAATTCCAGGTTGCAAGGCAACAAAACACGAAAAATGCCAAGGGGGTGAATACTTTTGCAAGTTTCTGTAGGTTGGACTTGATGAACTTGTATTTTTTTATACCCTCACCTACTTTGTAACTATGTAATAAAATCAATGGTTTTATCATTAAAATTGGCAGTAAATTTTAGAATAAAATCTTTGCCATTGATATACTGCAAAAAAAAGATCCACATCCAAATTGACACCTTTTGTTCCAAATAATGAGCAGGTCAATAATGAATCTGCCATATCAGAAAAGCTGATCAAAAACAGGTTGTTGTGGAAGAAGATGAAAAACGTCCACCAACCCATATAGACAGGGCCAGATTAATATAGGGGCTATTGGAGCTGCAGCTCCAGGCCCCTTACCTTAAGATTTAAAAAAAAAATCACAAGAAAAAAACGATTGACTTTGAGGGTTGTGGCTCGATGATCAGGGGTCTCATAGAGCTGAAGGTCTACCCCACTACTGGTCAAAATTTGAGGCTCCTATCACCTATGGTCCTGGAGATACGGGGCTCCTTGCGCAGCCTGTCAGAAGCTACATAGGGAGCGGACAGTTTAAATACAAGCTGGCACACTCTGTTTGCAGCAGACTGAGAGGATGAGCTCACAGTGCCTCTCCTTACTTCTTGTCAGAGGCACTGAGCTCAATGGATAGCTTGGAGCCTGCAGAGTTTGACAACTCGCTTGCAGTAGCAGCATAGTCCAACAATGTAAAACTGCCATTCAGAAATGTAAAAAAAAAAAAAAGGAGGCGGCAGTAACACCTCATGAATGCATGTCAGCTGCTGCTATACCACTCGTTGAAAAGCGATACACCACAGATCACTTTTCAGAGGGCAGTAAGCATTACTGCAAATGTGAAAGAAACTCGAAACACAGTATCCATTTCACACTCACCACCAACCAGGTCACTCCCCAGCCACTTTCCATGTTAGCCATCTCCCTTCAACTTATTTCACAGGTGACCATTTCCCAACCTGCAAATGACAGACCCTACTTCAAAAGATATCACTCCATTTACCTATAAGTTGTTTAAAATTTCTGATAAGTGATACAGTGCACCTCTGTGTCCTGTATCTGTGGACATGGTTTATGCATACCTACGTGTTGTGCATTGTCATCTTTTGTGCATGTTTGTAAACATTGCACTTTCCTTACTAGTTCAATGTACACTGTGTAATGAGTTTACATGTATCTTTTCTTCTTTTTGTAACCCAATAAAAATACAATTTTGAAAAAAAAAGATATCACTCCCAGTTGCCCCCCCCCACCCGCTGATTGATATCCCTCCATGACCACCTCACACCCCCCTGCTGACAGACCTCTCTCCCCAGCCTCTCCCCCCACACCTTCTCACCTGCTGACCTGTGGATGGGGGAATCAATCCCACGGTGTTATTGCGTTCTGCCAGTGGGGAGCCTTCCCAACCCACAGAATACAATGATCAGTATTTCTAACTATAGCTGGCAGCACTAACTGCTTTGGGAAAAACCTGACAGGCTGGTTGTACTCAAGTCGATTAATAGATTGACTTGTGTACAACCAGCTAGCCCATACATAGATCTACTATAGCTGGTCTCTGCTTAATTGGCTTAATTTCAATTCATGTATGGCCCACTTAACCACTACACAGTCCCTAAACATCCTTACACAAACCTTTACATTTTTCCTTCCCAGATTCCTACATCCTCCTCACCTGTACATAGTCCCCACTCTCATACCCTCCACACTACTCTCCTGTACATACTGCCCCTATCATACCCTCCACACTCCTCTCCTATACATAGTGCCCACTGTCATACCCTCCACACTTCTCTCCTATACATAGTGCCCACTGTCATACCCTCCACACTCCTATCCTGTACATACTGCTCACTGTCATACCCTCCACACCCATCTCCTGTACATACTGCTCACTGTCATACCCTCCACATTCCTCTCCTGTACATACTGCTTACAGTCATACCCTCCTTACTCCTCTCCTGTACATACTGCCCACAGTCAAGCCCTCCACACTCCTCTCCTATACATACTGCCCACTGTCATACCTGCCACACTTTTCTCCTGTACATACTGTCCACTGTCATACCCTCCACACTCCTCTCCTGTACATACTGCTCACTGTGATACCCTCCACATTCCTCTTCTGTACATACTGCCCACTGTGATACCCTCCACACTCCTGTACATACTGCCAACTATCTTTCTCTCCACTCACCACTCCTGTAAATACCACCCTCATAATACCTTCCACACTACTCTCCTGTACATACTGCCCCTATCATACCCTCCACACTCCTCTCCTGTACATACTGCCCACTGTCATACCCTCCACATTCCTCTCCTGTACATACTGTTCACTGTCATACCCTCCACATTCCTCTTCTGTACATACTGCCAACTGTGATACCCTCCACACTCCTGTACATACTGCCAACTGTCATACCCTCCACACTCCTCTCCTGTACATACTGCCAACTATCTTTCTCTCCACACTCCTCTCCTGTACATACCACCCTCATAATACCTTCCACACTCCTCTCCTGTACATACTGCCCCTATCATACCCTCCACACTCCTCTCCTATATACACTGCCCCCATCATACCCTCCACACTCCTCTCCTGTACATACTGCCCACTGGCATACCCTCCACACTCCTCTCCTGTACATAGTGCCCACTGTTATATCCTCCACATTCCTCTCCTTCACCTGCACATACTTCCCACTTTTATACCATCCCCTATGTACTTTTACTCCTCCCCTATGCCTCTTACACACAAAAACAGTTCTTTAAAATGATATTGAATATCCTCAATGTTACCAGCTCTAGAATGGGCACACTTTTGTTCCATCTTCACCCTGTCTTCTTTCCGGGTTCTGTGCCTTCGGTCACTTGCCTTGGCCAGGTTGTGTTGCTGTCACTTCCACGCATGCTCATTCGCATCCTCTCTTTCTCTCTCTCTCTCTCTCTCTCTCTAATCCCCCCTCTCTCATCCTCCCTCCCTTACCCCTCACCCCTCTCTCATCCCCTTTCTCTCTCTCTCTCATCCTCCCTCTCTTTATTTAATTTAATTTGTTATAACAAAAAAAATTAGCATTTTTAATTATTATTTATTTATTTATTTTTTTAATAAAATGACTCACCATAATCCTCAGCACCAGGCCCATGATGTTCTTAATCCGGCCCTACATATAGAGATTGGCTAGAGATGGAGAAAATGAGTGCCCATAGAGGTACCACGTAGTTGTAAATAATAAGTCTAATCAAATATGAAAAAATTGTGACAAAATATACACATTTAAGAAAGTAATCCTGGAGCTCATTCACATAAGAACTATATCTTCTAAAATGATGTCTCACTGCTACCAAAGCCAGAGAATGAGGTATAGAGATAAACAATACAGTGACATCAGAGGTAATCCAAACCAACTCCTTAGTTCACTGTTGAGGATCAAACAATACATGCCCAGTATCCTGAATGTAGCCTGGTACCCTCTGGACAAGGGGCTGCAAATGTATATCAACCCACTCAACTAGGGGCTCAAGTAAAGAGCTTATTCCTGCAACAATGGAGGGCCACTGTATAGGAACTTGGGCTTTATGTATTTTAGGCAAATGATGAAATACTGGCACTAAAAGATCACTCACTGTCAAAAAAATTCTGCAGTTTCAGCACCTAAAATGCCAGTTCCTTACCTTCATCCACCAAACTATACAATAACATCTTAGGCTTAATGTACATGGGACGTTTTACAACCTCTCCTGAATGATTGAACTTGACAGATAGTAACTGTGTTGCTGTGTTTACATGTCGCGTTTAGCTGCGTTTGCGCTTAGAAGCGTTTTTTTTTTTTTTTAACTAGTCAAAAATCGAAAAACGACTGTAAACGAAACACGGCTAAATGCGAGTTACCACGTGTACACACATTTACAAGCTGTTACAGGCGTTTGGTGTTTCAAATGCCTCTGAACATCTGTCCTGAATGCATTTTTTCTTTACATCACGGGACACAGAGCCATAGTTATTAACTATATGGGTATATAGGCACCTTCAGGTGATGGACACTGGCACACCCAATACAGGAAGTTCAATCCCTATATAACCCCTCCTCCTACCAGGAGTACATCAGTTTTTTTTGCCAGTGTCTAAGGTGTTGATCACGAGTGAATATGTGCTCTGAAGAGCTCCGCTGGAGGGATCCCTATTGGATTTAAACAGCCTCCACTGACCGGATCTATCCAAAGTGCCACTGAGGCCAAGGTGGATGGTACCAGGGCCTCGAATAAGAAAAACAAGGTTTTGCCTGTAACGCCTCTCCTTGCAGGGCTGGACCACGGGACCCAGTGCTTTGGTCATGATCACATGATCATGACCAAAGCACTAAAGCACTAAAGTTTTTCCTGGTGGGGTGCTATACAGGTCCAAGGAAGTGGAACCCCGATAAAAAGGGACCCGGTTCTTGAAGATTTGCTAAATGCAGCCCGCCGTGATGGGTAAAGGTTGGATCTATCTGTCATCAGCAGTATCCTGCGGCGAGGATAAGGTAAGGGAAGAAGCCTAGGAACTGTGAAAAGTCCACCTATGGTTTTTCTTCCTTGGGGAAAAAATGTTGTCATGCCCTATATCTCCACTAGAGGAAGTAAATGCACATACCTTAATTTGTTGTCTTCACTTCAGCTCAGTGTCAGTGTGTGTGTAGATTCAGCAGCAGCTGGTCACAGTGGGGATTCCTCATGTAGGTAAAGAGATCTGCCATTCCACATTTCTCCCCCCTGGAGGGACTAAAAGGATTGGGAATTCAACAAAGTGGTTGCTGCTCTCCTTTAAATCCCCCCCCCCGCAGGGGGTGCGGAGACTTCTGTTTTGCTCTAAAATAGTTCCCCCACTCTGCTAGTTATTTTGGGATCTGCCTCTCCTTCCCTCCCCTCTTGATGGGTCTGCAGGCAGACCCGAATTCTGCTTGCTTGCATGCACGCGCACAGGAACGATCTGAAAGTCAAAGGAGGGGGGGCGGGTGATGTACGGAGGGGGGGGCCTAGGCACGGCACCGTGTGCCTGGACGTAGCATCCACGAGGACACACGGCGCAAGTGCGGGGTGGAAACTCTGTACAAAGAGCAGTCTCTCCTCAGCTGGATAGGGAGGAGAGCAAGCTGGCTGATCACCCGGGACACAGGAGCCGTGGGGCACGTAAGGGCTGCATATGGGCATTCCCAATAGAGGAAAATAAATTTTTTCCCAGCGCTAGGCTGAACTTTTATTAGCGGCATTCTATTGCTGGACTATTGTTCAGCAATTAGTGCATTTAAATAGTTGCTATGCTTTGTGCTTAGGACTATGCCTCCCAAAAAGGCCGGTACAAACAGCTCAAAAAAATCACCCTCAGGCGCTGAGGACTCCAGTCGTGCCTCCACACTGTCATCTTCTCCTGAAATACCAGAAGTGGCTAGCCAAGGTGAGTCATTGGAACCAGTTGGTGTTGCAGCTGCTTCTCACATCTCAGCCCCTGTATACGTGACTGAAGATGCCTTTTCCTCCACCCTGTTGGGGTTAGAGGAAAGACTAGCGGCTTTAATCGCATCCTCCATCCAAAGGGACAGGAAGCATGGTAGATCCCCCTCCCCCACCTCAGACCCTTTACCAAGGGAATAGTGGGTAGAGGATGGGGTGTTACCACTCAGGCGATCAGGAGGAAAGACAAACCGATGACTCCTCTGCGGAGGAAACAACGGTGGATGAACCCTTTTCAGCCTCGCAATCTGAGAAATTGCTGGTACAATCTCTTACAGAAATAGTTCGTTCTGCTTTAAAGCTGCCCCTAACGGAGTCAGCTGAAAGTTCAGTTTCTTCTTTGGGTTCCTTAAAACCTTCACAGGCTTTGCATGCGTTTCCTGTCCATGCATTACTAGAACAGCTTATTTATGCTGAATGGGATCATCCGGATAAGCATTTTCTCCCTCCAAAGAGATTCGCAGTACTCTATCTCATGGAGGAGAAATTCACCAAAAGATGGACTGTACCAGCAGTCAACGCTGCTATATCAAATGTGAATAACTTGTCCAGTAGACAATGCACAAATGCTTAATGATCCAACGGATAAAAGGTTGGAATTCCTGTTGAAATCCTCTTTTTCTTTGGCAGGTGCAGTTACTCAGCCTGCAGTTGCTGCAATAAGCATCTGTCAATCCCTGAAGGACCAGTTTAGACAGGCCCTTAAGGAGGTTCCTGTACAACAAGCCCGGGATTTGGCCGAACTGCCAAGAGCATTATGTTTTGCTATAGATGCCATTAAAGATTCTATTCACCAGGCGTCCCGCCTTGCGCTTGTGCTAGTGTACATGCGTAGGATTCTGTGGTTGAAAAATTGGTCAGCCAAAGCACCATGCAAAAGGCTCCTGCTGGTTTTCCTTTTCATGGGGATCGGCTATTTGGGGATGATTTGGACAAATACATCCAAAAGATTTCAAGTGGGAAAAGTACTCTTTTGGCAGTCAAGAGAAGGAATAAACACCCTTCATTTAAACGGGCTCTTTCTCCAGCACCAGGGGCATCTGCCTCTGGGCAGTCACAACGGCCTCTGCCGCCAGAGTCTAGAGGAAAGCCTCAGGGTCAGGCTCAGGCACAAAAGAAGTCCTGGGGGCGGAAACCTGCAAGGCAGAATTCTAAAGCCTCATTATGACGGGGCGCCCCCGCTCCCCGGGGTGGGGGGAAGAGTTCTGCAGTTCTCAGAAGTCTGGCAAGAGGAAATTCAGGACAGATGGGTCTCCACAGTAACTCTAGGGTACGAACTGGAATTTCGGGAGGCTCCACCACCTCGTTTTCTGAGGTCAAACCTTCCCAAAGATCCAGGAAAAATGCAATCTCTGTTTCGGGTATTAGATCCATTACTGGCTCAGGGGGTGATTATCCAAATCCCCACAGAAGATCAAGGTTTGGGGTTCTTTTCAAACCTCTTCACGGTACCAAAACCAAATGGAGATGTCAGACCCATTCTAGATCTAAAAAATCTAAATCAGTTCCTGAAGGTCCACTCTTTTGGCATGGAGTCGATCAGGTCAGTGATTTCTATCCTACAAGGAGGAGAACTTCTGGCATCTATTGACATCAGGGATGCTTGTATGCATGTTCCTATATTTCCCGCCCATCAAAGGTTTCTGCAGTTCAAGATAGAACAGCATCATTTTCAACTTGTAGCCTTGCCCTTCGGGCTGGCTACAGTACCCCGGGTATTTACAAAGGTCCTGGCTCCACCTCTAGCCAGGTTAAGGGTGCAGGGCATAACAGTCTTGGCATGATCTATTGTTAATAGACCAGTCGGTTGCCCGTGTGGAGCAAAGCGTGCGCATTACAACCGAATACCTGGAAAAGCTAGGTTGGATTCTCAACCTAGAGAAGTCTTCCTTAAAACCACTAAAAAGGCTGGAATACTTAGGTCTGATCAAAGACACAGCCCAGAAAAATGTGTTCTTGCCTCAGGCAAAGGTCAACGCCATAAGAGAGTTGGTGCAGATGGTCAGATCAAAAGGAGATCCCTCCATTTGCCTTTGCATGAGGTTGTTAGGGAAGATGGTGGCTTCATTCGAAGCAGTTCCCTATGCCCAGTTCCACTCGAGACTGTTGCAAGACAGTATTTTGTCTACTTGGAACAAAAAGTTTCAAGCTCTAGATTTGCCAATGCGGCTGTCCCCAAGGGTGTCCCAGAGCCTCGGTTGGTGGTTGGTAACCCGGAATCTGCTGATCGGAAAATCCTTCAGACCAGTTATCTGGAAGATGGTAACGACAGATACCAGCGTTTCAGGTTGGGGAGTAGTACTAGAAAAGACGACTGTCCAGGGACAGTGGTCAAGAACTGAAAGAACTTTGCCCATCAACATCCTAGAGATTCGGGCAGCGCGCCTGGCTCTAAAGGCCTGGACATTCAGGTTACGGGGTTGTTCTGTCAGGATCTAATCCGACAATGCCACAGCTGTGGCTTATATCAATCACCAAGGGGGCACCAAGAGTCTCGCAGCACAGAGGAAGGTGAACCATATTCTAACTTGGGCAGAGAGGAATGTTCCGTGCCCATCGGCAGTTTTCATTCCGGGAGTAGAGAATTGGCAGGCGGACTACTTGAGCCTCCAGCAGTTGCTCCCGGGGGAATGGTCCCTTCATCCCAACATTTTTCTAGCTGTTTACCAAAAATGGGGGACTCCGGACATAGATCTTCTGGTGTCTAGGTTCAACATGAAGTTGGTCAACTTTGTGTCCAGGACAAGGGATCCACTCGCATGCGGAACAGATGCGTTGGTGACCCCATAAGCATTTCCCCCTATTCAGTTGCTGCCACAACTTCTTTGCAGGATCAAGCTGGAAAGAAAGCCGGTAATTCTCGTAGCCCCAGCATGGCCCAGAAGGTCCTGGTATGCAGAAATTGTAAAGATGGCGGTGGGGGATCCATGGTCCCCTCCACTACGTCCAGACCTACTCTCACATGGGCCAATATTCCATCCTACCTTACTAACTCTAAATTTAACGGCTTGGCTATTGAAACCCACATTCTGAAGAAACATGGGCTATCCGGGTCAGTTATCTCTACCTTGATTAATGCAAGGGAGCCGGCTTCCAGAATAATATATTATAGAGTCTGGAGGGCTTATGTTTCCTGGTGTGAATCTAAGGGTTGGCACCCTCGGAAATATAGCATAGGCAGAATTCTTGCCTTTATGCAATGAAGAGATGAAGCTGGCCTTGAGTACTATTAAGGGCCAAGTCTCAGCTTTATTGGTCCTATTTCAAAGACCGCTTGCTTTGCATTTTTTGGTCTGGGTTTTTATGCAAGGGGTGATGCAGCTTAATCCGCCAGTTAGATCACCTTTGAACCCTTGGGACTTTAACTTAGTTTTGTCAGTGTTACAAAAACAGCCTTTTGAACTGATACAGCATACTCCCTTAGTCCTTCTTACAAGGAAGTTAGTATTCTTGGTTGCTATATCCTCAGCAAGGAGGGTTTCGGATTAGCTGCTCTTTCTTGTAAAGAGCCATATTTGATTATTCACAAGGACAGGGTCGTGTTGCGTCCTCATCCAAGTTTACTGCCTAAAGTGGTCTCGGGGTTTCACCTGAACCAAGATATTGTCCTTCCATAGTTTTTTCCAAAACCATGTTCTAGGGGAGAGAAGTCACTACATTGTCTTGATGTGGTGAGAGCGGTTAAGGTCTATTTAGAGACGACTGCTCAGATCTGGAAGACTGATGTCTTATTTGTGCTGCCAGATGGTCCTAGGAAAGGACAGGCAGCGTCGAAGTCCACTATTTTTAAGCGGATTCGGCAAGTTATAATTCAGGCTTATGCTTTAAAAGGTAAGATTCCGCCTTAGTCAAGGCGCACTCTACCAGAGCAATTAGTGCTTCTTGGGCAGTGGATCACCAGGCTTTCATGGCTCAGATCTGTAAGGCCGCAACTTGGTCTTCAGTACATACATTCACCAGGTTTTATCAGGTGGATGTAAAAAGGCATGAGGATATCACCTTTGGGCGCAGTGTGCTGCAGGTAGCAGTATAGGTCCTCAAGTCTGTGGGCACCCTGTGGGTTGTGTCTCCCTCCCCTCAAATAGCATTGCTATGGGACATCCCATATAGTTAATAACTATGGCTCTGTGTCCTGTGAGGTACGATAACAAAAATAGGATTTTTATAACAGCTTACCTGTAAAATCCTTTTCTTTGAGTACATGACGGGACACAGAGGTCCCTCCCCTCTTTTGGGATTTGTGTATATTGCTTTGCTACAAAACTGAGGTGCTCTTGGTAGGAGGAGGGGTTATTTAGGGAGTGAACTTCCTGTATTGGGTGTGCCAGTGTCCATCACCTGAAGGTGCCTATATACCCATATAGTTAATAACTATGGCTCTGTGTCCCATGATGTACTCCAAAAAAAGGATTTTACAGATAATCTGTTATAAAAATCCTATTTTTGCTTTCCAAAAAATGCTTCTAAACTCAACTGCCTAGAAACAACTATAAATGACCCTGTGTACATGTACTGATAACATAGAGGAGAGTTCAGGGGCAGCTGAAAAAAAACGCCCAACTGCTCCTAAATGTCAGTTTAAGCCGCAGTGTACAGGCAGTCACCGAGTTACAAACGGGTTCGGGACTGCCTGTTTGTTCTTAAGTCGGATTTGTTCGTAAGTTGCTTTCTGATGTTTTCCGATGTTATGTCAAGTAGCCGCGCAGACGTCGTCTTCCGATGTTTTCCGATGTTTTCTGCTGTTTTCCAATGTTTTCCGACGTGCCCGCTATCAAAGTGGCCGCGCATGCGCAGAACATCACGCCGCCTCTCGTTCGTAAGTAAAAGTCTGAATGGGATTCTGTTTGAGAGGACAGTAAGTATCTAAATTGCTCAATTGTCTAAGGGCTTCTGCATGATACAGTGTAGTACTAAGCACAACAACCGCATCGCGCTTCTCTGCCTCTCTAGTTACCAGCTAATTATTGTCTTTTTGATAGCACAATCCTCCTCTTTGTTTAAATTAAACTTCTTAGGGATACTGAAGCAATTTTTCAGGGCAAGTAATTATTTTTCAACAATATCCTGAAATGCTTCCACCACAAAAACCTCTGGCATGAATTGGACAGAAGTATTTATCTTCCTTTTCCAACATGCCACTGCTTACTCCACATATTGTACACCTCAAGACGATTCAGCATACAACTGATCCAATGTCAGTCTGGCATAAGAATCTTGGAAGGAATTAAAACCACCACTTGCAATAGGATCAGCAGTATTCAAATCGGACTGAGAATCATTTATCTGATTGTCAATATCAATTGCTGTTTGTGCATTTCCACTAATGTTATCATTAGAAAAAATGTTTGTGTAATAATACATTTCTGATAAATGTATTAACATCCAAAAGAGTGTAAAAAACATTGAAATGAAAAGTGGGAACAAAATATAACCCATTTAGAAAGCAAAGAAAGATCAGAATCAAAACCAGACAAATTCACTACATTAGTTATATTATGTTTTGAACTGGTTATTGTCCCTTCTTCTGTGATTTATTGCGAATTAGATATCTTTTTGTATTTTATTGTCTTTGGTCATTTGAAATAAGATAAAGGGGATGGTTTTTTGTAGCTTCGTTAGAGTCATCCTCATGGAAAAAAAACAGAGCTGACTGAACTTCTAGGATTTGACATAGATTGAGAGCCGTTCACATCAGATGTCTCAGAAGGTGAATCAGAGGTATCAGGGGAACTGAAACTGACTCTCTTAAAGGCCCTTCTTTTGCGCTTATACTTTTAATTTCTACTCTTCAAAATTGAAAGGGGAGTCTCAAAAGATTCTTGGTCCCATCTACCCCACTCATAAACAACATCAGATTGGTAATCCTTTACATCTCTTAGGTACTTGAATCTCTTTGTATCCATAATGAATTGTTCCAGGTTATTCACAGTGTACAGCAAATGTTTATTCAAATCCTCATAGATCGGCACATGTACTATATATTTTTTAAAAGATGTATATACATTTCTCTATATACAGTTTGCCATAGTGTTGGAGTTCAAGGAGGCTGAGTAGCAGACATGGTCTGTGGTAACACAATTGTTGAGCCTGGTGTCAAAGCCTGATCATTGGAGGGATGTCCCTGAAGCTGACACCGCTGAACCCTGGACGGAGAGCTGAAGGAGCCAAGTCAATACCTTAGGAGCTGGTCACTTGGGAGCAGTGCTGGGACAAGGCCATTTGGTGCCCAGGGCGAAGATGGCAAACTGCCACCAACAACCCCCACCCCCGTTTTTAAGAAAGAATCAATGTTGTTTCAAAACAAGAATATACTTAAAACAATACAAATTCAATTAGGTTTACTGCGATAGGAGGCACTTTGAAATAATAATGCAACAAATGTGCTTGCAGAAAGGCCTGTTAACTGTTTTTTTCTGTCAATGCCCATGTGAACATACTAAAGTTTTCAGTTTTGCATTATTTTGTGTGAGGTAGTACCCCAATACCAAATATTCACATAAATAGGAAAAATTATAAATCAAAAAATATCACAAACTTCTCAACCAACATACATGGCCTTCAGCAAAAAAGAACCCTCAATACAAAATATCAATATATAAAAGTGCAAAATCAAGGGATTACACTAATATTTCTCACTGAAACATTTACAGTGGAACCTTGGTTTGCAAGTAACACGGTTAACGAGCATTTCATGAACCGAGCACTGTATTTCTAAAAATCCTAACTCGGTTTGTGAGTGTTGTCTCTCAAAACGAGAAGGATTCAGGCCAAAAGCGGTGTGCAGTACCGCTTTTGGCCTGAGGTGGGGGCGCCGGAGCTGAGCAGAGCCGAAAGTCGCCGATCGGCGCTGTTCAGAAATGCACGGAAAGGCCGGAGGACAGTTTGGCTGACCTTGTCAAACCTCGGAAAGGCTTGTGAACGGAGTCTTTCTGAGGTTTGCCAAGGTCAGCCGAAGTGTCCCTCAGGCCTTTTCGGCCGCTTCCGAGGCTCTCCGGCGCCCCCGCCTCTGGCCACATGCGGTATTGCATCCCATTGAAGTCAATGCAGAACAAATTATTTTCGTTTCCATTGACTTCAATGGGAAAACTCACTTTGATATGCTAGTACATTGGATTACGAGCATACTCCTGGAATGGATTATGCACGTAATCCGAGGTTCCACTGTATAACAATCAACTGTAATCTTTCCTGAGGTAGTCAGTGCCCCAATACAAAATATTCATATAAATATGAAAAGTGCAAAAAAAAAACAACAAACAGACATATTTTAAACAACATACTGGGCCTTCAGCCAAAAAGAACCCCTTAGTACAACATATTCAGTATACTCCTATGGAAAAGTTAGTATTATGACATAATCACAAATCACCTTTCTTGATTTCATAGGAAGCAAAATCATCTATGACACTATCAAAATGAATCTTTTTTGCAGTTGCATACTCAATAGAAAGTATACTGAGGTTTGAAAGCCTGTCTTGACCCATAGTCGATCCTTTCCAAGCCATCCAGATCTTTTTATACTTGGAAGCCAAGTTAAATGCAGATTACTGTAATTCTGTCACAGTCATTGTGACAAGAGCAGGGCCAGAGAGGAACTCAAATTCCTGGGATGTTTCCATTAGTGTTTGTGACTTCCATGTCATATCAGCGATTAGAACATCAAAAACCTGGTTAAAGTTGATTCTAAAATGCTCTTCTTCACTCAGGTTGACCTGAGCATCTCGGGACTCGTATAATGCTTAGGTTTTAGGTTTTCTTTGCCTCTTTGGTGGAAATGTTGCAGGAATCTGAAGTGTTTCACATACTTCTGCAGCATGATAATTAACCTGCAGCAGAAGACTTTCATATGTTGATAAGGATTCAAGATTTGACAAGTTTTCTATAATGTCTGTAAGAGCTTCACATATATTGGTGATCTGTGTAAATAAAGCTTTTATTGCATTTGCTCTTGAAGACCATTAAGTATCTGTATGACCCTTTAGAGTTTTCTTTACAAGTTTTGTTAGGGTTTCCCAGCGGGATGTGGAACTGGAGAAAAATGTAAACCTTCTTTGAACAGTTCCGAAAAAGGTTTTAACTTCTGGACTCACGAAAGCTGCATGTACCCCTTCCAGGTTTAGGCTATGGGCTGCACATGGAACAAATCTTGCATGTTGATTTTCTTGCAGAATTCTTGCCTTTGCCAGCCGTGTTAGCTACATTATCATAGCTTTGACCCCTTCCATCCTTAGGGTTATTCCATCGGTTTTTAACTTGTTAATAATGTCTGAGGCTAGACCACTTCCAGTTTTCTCTTTTGTCTGAATAAAATCTATAAAGCTGTCTTCTATTGTCACCTTCCCTTTAACAACAGTGACTTAGTGTATAATTCCACTCATTTGCTCATGATTGGAGATATCTGGAGTACAATCAAAAAGCAATGAAAAAACTTTGCCTTCTTTATCCTTAATAAAATGATAGAGCGAAAAGTGTTGGCCAATAAACTGATAAATTCATTTTGAATTTTATTGGAGAAGTAACTGACGGTTTGCCTCCGATGTGTTTCAATTTTTTCTTTTAATGACATGTTGTGATATCCTATTACTTCTAAAATGTCAAAAAATTTACCAGAATGTGGCCTATCAATGACATCTTCGGAACCTCTAAGTGCCAGATTGTTTTTGGCACAAAACAATATGCAATCCAAAATACATTTTAAGACATTTCGCCACTTCTCTTTTTCAGTATTAATAACTTTCTCCAGTTCACTGCCAATTACTTTCCTATCTTTCAAACGTTTTTCCATCATTTTCCACTTTGAATAGCATTCACGATGTTCTGGTGAATTTTCATGCGTAGGTATACGAGGATTCAGGTGTTTCCATGCACAGAATCCCTTTTTTGGGTCGGTTAATGCATAGTTGCATAAATGCTAACTAAACAAAATGCATGGAAAGCAAAATAGAGAATTTGAGATTTTTGAATAAATCAACCATGCACGATCAATATTTTTACCACTACGTACATTTTTAGTAAACCAAGTGGCATTGAAAGTGTGTCCTTCTTGTGGTTTACATTTTCCAAAATCACCATCTTTTCCTTGATCTGGGCCCTTTTCAACCAGATAACACCTAAACTTGTCTGTTAAAGTTGGCCATGAGGGAGGATTGCTTGGGTTAATCGTAATATAGGCTTCAGCTTCAGGTGAAGTATCCTCTAAAGAGGGCTCACTTGGTGTTGTTTGCTTTTCTGCTGCTTGGGCTTCAGAAACAAATGGCTCGCAGTCACTCTCTTCTGTAGAAAACATGTTCTCCAGACTTTTATCAGCCTCACTGACAGCAATCATCTCTTGATCTAGGGTGATGACATTGATATTTGTGGCTGAAGTATTGTCAGTTGCAGAACTTGTGCTGGCAACTTCTTCTGATGTGGTGGTATTCAGAGAAACGTTGCTTGTGCTTTGTTTCAACCATTTCTGCCACTGTTGAGATAACTTTCTGGCTTCCTCTTCTACTAATTTTCTTCGTTTTCAGAATTCTGCCCCAGACGGTTTTCTGGACATTCTTTAGAGAACAATAATACCAAGCAAACTCCAGTCAAAACTGGATGTTCATGCAGCAACGGTAAATCAGAGAATGTAGACTAAAATATCTAAATACATACAAAGTATGAGCAAAAAAATAACACATAGTACGCAGCTTCAACATTTAAAATATCCAAAGAACGTTAAAGTGGAACTTCACTCTCCCAATCAACACCTAATAGTTTTAATCCTTATGCTGATAGCATTAGTAAATAGATAAGAAAGTATACCATATTTACTAGGTTTATACTTTTTATTTATATTTACAAGTAAATGCTACATGAATAATTTGCCCTTACTCAAGATGGCCATCACCAGAAATGCTAGGGGGTGTTTTTCAAAGAGATTCCTCACCAAAATAGAGCATAGAGACATAGATGGATGGGTGAGTTTGCTTTGAATATTAAAAATGAATTACATTTTTTTTTGGTTTGTGGTGTTCAGATGCCGTGAAGATCCACTTTAAGTACAAGATGGGCTATCCAACTAACCTTAAAGGGGTTGTAAAAACATATTTCAAATAAAAATAACAAACATGTTATACTTACCTGCTCTGTGGAAGGGTTTTACACAGAGCATCCCAGATCCTCCTCTTCTGGGGGCACCTGCTCCCACTGCTATCTATCTATCCCCTGAGGACAGAGACAGCGGCTGGAGATGGTGCGGATGTTACCAAAGAACTTTTTTTAGCACATCAGAACTTTGTGTTTATAACTGGTGTTTGACTCAATTTGTAAAATGCAGCATAAGGGGGTTAATGTATTGCCACTGGTTTCTGATACATTAGCCACCAGTGCCAGGTAATTAACCCCTTTGTGCTGCATTAGTGGCACTAGTGTAACACTGACACTGGTGCAATTTAAGCAGCACAAATAGGTTAATTTACTGGCACTGGTCATCTGAATGTGAACGAAGACTGTAGCTGAAATACTTTCAGAAGTAATATATTATCCATTAGGTAGAGAGTCAGAAAACAAAATGTTCTATGTTCTAATTAGAATCCTCCTCCTTTCAGCCAGCGGCCAGCCAGACATCCCACCAGCACCACCACACCCCCCCCCCACTGACTGACCCCCACCAAAACCCCCCAAATTGCACTTGTAAATATGGTGTGACATAAAGTATTGCAACGACTGCCATTTTATTCTCTAGGGTGTCTGTAAAAAAATATATATAATGTTTGGGGGGTTCTAAGTAATTTTCTAACAAAAAAAATTATTTTAACTTGTAAACACCGAGTCTGAAAAAATAGGCCCAGTCCTTAATTGGTAATTACCCCCTGTTTCACATCTTTGTGATTATTGCCATTTCCATTTTATCCCTGATGTGTTGAAGAGCGTGGTGCTGCTTGAAGAGTTGTGGGCAGTGGGAACAAGGGACCCGAGAAAACAAAGGCTCTTTTTGGGGTTAATACTGTACATACTGTATAGGCTGAGCATACAGGTTAACAAATGACATCATAAAACTACATGATTAATTCACATCTTAAGCAGGTGAAAGACAAAAGGTGCAGGTAGGAAGATTAACAATGCCTTCAAGTTATATAAACTAATTTTAATATTTTATAAGGCTGAGCTACAATTTACTAAAAAAAGGAAATGTACACTTATGCTATGTACACACGAACAGGCATTCCGACAACAAAACCGTGGATTTTTTTCCGACGGATGTTGGCTCAAACTTACTATACACACGGTCACACAAATGTTGTCGGAAATTCCGAACGTCAAGAACGCAGTGACGTACAACACGTACGACGAGCCGAGAAAAATGAAGTTCAATAGGCAGTGCAGCTCTTCTGCTTGATTCAGAGCATGCATGGACTTTTGTGGGTCGGAATTGTGTACACACGGTCGGAATTTCCGACAACAAGCTCACATCGAACATTTGTTGTTGGAAAATCCTCTTGTGTGTATGGCCCAATACAGTTTGATGCAGGACATTAAAATAAAATAATTCAGTGACTGACACCACTGTTTTACAGAAGCATTCAGCTAGTGCAAGATGGGAAAATAAAATAATAAAATGTTCTGTTGCCAGCTTTCAAGATATCCATACAAGACCTGTAGCCCCATTTTATTACAGAGCATTTTTCTTTGAATTGTTAATGGCTACATTGTAACAGATGAGGTGCTATTAAGATACTGGTCTGAGAAGGTTGAGCAGCAGCAATATTCTTTAGCTAATCAGGTAGGTGAAATGTGAACAGATATTGTATTTTACTAGCTACCACTTGGAGGACATCTTCTGAGATATGGAAAATAAAATCATGGCTCCCAGGTTCATAAAGATTTCCAATTATCAATGGTTTTCTGCCGTTTGTGCACTTAATCTTATCGATCTCAATTTTTGTATACATGATTCATGTATACACGATGAGTTGTGCTCTCTTGTGATATTATTCTGTTGTAGAGAACCACTAGCTCCCCTGTGTGGCAGATATAAGTCACTTGTTTTATGTCACTCTACATATCCCCCCTCGCTGTCTGTCAAATGCCCTCTGAAAAGCCATCCACGGCATAACACTTTTCAGAGGGGCAGCAACGATTCCTAACTCAGTTTACATCATATTCCAAAGACCTATATCAAAGCAATCATATATTCAAACATATATTTGCTATATGAAGCTTGTCATGAGAGAAGCATGGAGGATGATAGTACTGACTTCATATAAATGCTAGTGTAGCAATAACTCACGGTAGAGCTGCTGGTTTAAAGCGGGCTGTTACCGTCACCTTCGTTACCTTAATTTCACCAGAACCGGGTCTAGGGTCCCGTTGAGTTTAATACCAGACAATGTAGGCACAGGACACTTGAGTATCTATTCCAATGCTTTAATAAATGTAATTGAAGGAAGTAGCAGGAAAGAGGTAGAAGAAGAGTTGCAGGGAAGTTCAAATACCTTTTCTTAGAGTATTATTAGAATCTTGTAGATGAATATACTCTCTCTCTAGAGTTGAATCTTTGCCCGCCTGGATAGGTTTCTCTCACTAACCTAGCAGCCAGTACGCAGCACGAACAAAAGTCTCCACAGACTTGAATGGAAAAGAAACCCATACGATTCTCTGCCACAGGATGTAATGGTTTACGATGAACAGCAAACACAGCACTAGAACCTTTAAGCCGACCCGGCAGTACTATGCGGTAGGATTACTTTAGGATACGTCCTCCAACTGATTCACCAGGCCCCTCTCCAGACCAGCACTCTGCATGATCCTTCCATGATGGGTCCTCCCCTGGGATCTTCTCAGTTGTTCAGCTTCTTCACATAGGACAGACAGCCCAGTACCATTCCCTTGCCGCTGTGGTAGGCCCCAGACAGGCTTCTGGGTCCACCCACACGCTGCAGCAACGTGGGCCTCCCGGTCAGAGGACCACCAGGTAGTACTCCTAGCACATACCTGTCGGCCAGGAGGGCCAGCAGGTGGAACGAAACGAACCCTAAAACATGGCGTCTGCCCCATAAATACCCTCTCCCAGGATGCAACTCGAAGGACCACCTGCACCGAGTTATCTCCGGGACAGAGGAACACTCATACGCTTCAACGTGTTGCCTTTCTAACACCGACCCATGGTGACAACGACACCCACAGGCACAGTGTGAAACTACATGCAACTCAGCCAAGCTGTAACAGAGGCAAATCTGACTATGTATGAACAGATAACCCACTAAATTTACCTATTAGCAGTAGATTGAAAATCTACTAGCGCTACACTAGTTATCTGTCTGAATCATTAATCTTAACCAGGTACAAAATGCAGAACAAAAAAGTCAGAAGTCCTTATTTCAGTCAAGTGACTCAAAGAACTGAATCCAGAGGCCCACCAAGGCAATAATATATAAAAGATAGATTAGGGGCTGTACCCAGGTGCTGGCTACTGCTAGATGGAATCAAGAAGATATAATCAAACAGAACTGTAGACTAGCTAGTTCCATTCAAATGCCTGGGACCCTGACCATTATATCCCTTCCTGCCTATAGAGGAGGAGACTTGTTCTTCTTGGACAGTGCAGATGATCTTGGGACCTGTAGTCCTGCAGTCAACTCTCACTGTATTTTAGAGCCCCACTGGAACTAAAAATTCTAGAAAGCTGATCTAGCAAAGGATTATAGGAGAGCTTATATAGTTGACTTCTTTTGGTGGGTTCACTCTCTCTGCACGGGGACATTAAAGACGATGGTCGAAGGCTGACGTTCTACATCTAGCTGCATCAGAACTCTGATCATCACACCAAGTGACTCTACTATTCAGCGTTCCTCACAGCCTTTCTCAGCTTTATCTGACACAGCTTTTAGCATACCAGTAGCCTGCTGAATGGCCGCTGCTTCCCCAGCGAAGTTATAAAGAACAGCTCATCTCAACATGGAATGCCAGAGACGACATCTGTACCAGGATTGGTGAGAGGACAGCTGCCCATCTTTCTGTTGTCCCAGTTGTAGAAATACACTGCTAGCAGACACCAGTTTATTCAAATCAATCAAGGAGTCCTTGCTTTGCTACTTCCCTAGTTCTGTCTACAGATCTGAATCTGTCAGTCTTCATTACTCTTCACTTTTAAAGGGTCCCAACATGCTAGCAGATATTATCCCCAACCTCTGGATTGACCGTATTCCATATCCACAACTACTCATTGCTTATTTAAAAGGGGACCCCTCCTTTATACAATTATCCACAAAAGGTCATTCTCGTGGTCCCTTTGTGTTGCACCAGTGTCACGCTTATTCCTAACGCAGGTGGTCAGGTACTATAACTAGCTTCTGTGTTCTTCACCTATAGCAGCCCTCTTTCCCATAAGGCAAGCAGGCCTACCAGTACTCAGTTGCCCCCTGGACTTATACGCAATGCTATAATGCCTGGCAACTACGCTGGAGCAGGCACAAACTGAGCAAAGCAAACAGGTACTTGCAGTTGGCAGACAGGCAGTGTGGTTCAACGACAGTCCATGTACAAGACAGGCAAGTTCCAAAATAGTCAGGGTCAATCCATAGTCAAAAGGCAGGCAGGGTTCAGAGAGTAGTCGATATCCTATCCAAAGTTGTCAACAAGGGAATCCAAACAGCAAAGCAGGACAGACAAACAGAGCTTGAAGCATGTGTTGCAAATGCCAAAAAATATCACAAGCATGAGACTGCAGGCTTGGCTGGCTTAAATCAGGTTTGGTCACCACCCAGAGACTTGCCACATCAATCCCCTTGCAGGTGGACAGACAGACAGGAGACTGACACAGCCAAAACCAGGATTCTGGAATGAAGAGTAGGAGGGTTACATGCTCCTGGCAACCAGTGGTCACTAGGGAGCTGGCGATTTTCTTAAGCCTCTCCCCCACAACCAGTGTTGCACTCTCAACAGACACCATTGATGCACAGTGGTTATGCATGGTCTGTTGACATTCTTTAAGCTTTGATATTTACCTCATGTTACTATTGCTTAATCCTTCAAATTGTGCACATTGCTGTACATAGTTTGTAATCTGCTAAGTGTTACCTTGAGCCATCGTTGAGATATTCAATAGAACTGTGGTTATTGAAATACTGTGTCCATTGCCCTTTTTACTCCGTGCTGGGTATTATTGGTAACTAGTTTGGTGAACATTGTTGATCGAACCATGTCTGAACCTAAATTGTCAAAGGGGTTGAGGAGTTTGCAAGGTCAAAGCAGCACCAGAGGACAAGCATCATCCAGCGGCTCCTACGGGGGTAGCAATACAGAGCTTTGCGTCATCAGGCTTTGGGCTGGGGATCAACAAATGCAATGTATTTTTCTTTCTCGTACATCACGGGACATAGAGCAGTCATATACATTACTACCTGGGTTATGCGCCACCTATAGGTGAATGGACACTGGTAGAATAACCAAAAACAGGAAGTGATCCCCTATATAACCCCTCACATACAGGAAGTAATCCAGTTTTTTTGCCAGTGTCTAAAATGGTGGATGGTCATTTGTTGAGCTCTTTGTGAGTTTCCATGCTGTATCCTGCACAGGTTCTTAAAAATCAAGGGACAGCATTTCTGGATCGGATCCATTTCAAAAAGCTACTATGCAAAGATAAATGGTACCCGAGCCTCGTAAAGAAGATTAAAGGATCAACAACGAGGTTTTGCCTGTAATGCAACCTTCGGGTGCTGGACCCTGCGTAGTGGAATCCTGGACACCACAGCGCTAAGGCATTCCTGCAGGGTGCTGTACGGGTCCAAGGGAGTGGACCCTCATGCTAAAAGGGTACCCAGTCCTTGAAGGTCCATGTGACAAAACCCACTGCGATGGGTGAAGGCTGGATTTCTGGCTTAGGCTATTGTCCTGCAGTGGGAGTGGTAAGTGGCCCTGTGAAAAACCAGGGTCCAATTATTATTTATTCCCCTGCAACAGTTGTATCTAGGCTGACATGTTTTTTTTTTTTTTAAGTTTTTCCTATGCTTGCTTTGTCCACTAGAGGGCATGAGTTTTCTGCTCTATGTTTCTCTTCCCAGAGCTGCACAAGCCAAGGGAAGCTTTTGAAAAAAAAAAAAAAGTTTTGCTTGCAATGCTTTTTTTGCCCACTAGAGGGCATAGGTGTGCTGCTCTGTGTGTGCTCTCCTCCCCGGGGGCAAGCGCGGGCTTGTGCACGTGGACCTGGCGGCTGAGGGAAGCTTTTTTAATGGCTAAAAGCACAGTTAGTTGCTGGCCAGAGGAGGGGACACAGTCTGTCCTGGGTGACGAGTCCTTCAGGTGATGACAGACACAGCCTAAATAATGTTGCAGTAGCTGGAAAAACAGTTCATTGTATAAGATTCTTCCAAGGGGGAATTGTGGTACTGAGGAACTTGTGTATTTGTATCACAAAGCCAGTTACCACTGCTTCAGCAAGCCATATCTTCTAGGAAGCAACCTGGGAAGAGCGCTGCAGCAAAGGGCGCATGTGTTCCATCAGTAGAGGCTAAACAGAACTCTGCTACCATAGCCTCACCTGAAAGACCGGATGACACTGAGCAATCTGAGCCGCTGCGTCTATCCGGCGTTGTGCCTGCTACCAATGCTTCTACCTCAGAGTTTATTACTAATGAGGACCTGGCATCAGCTTTGGCTGGTTTAGAGGGCAAGATTGCTGTGGCAGGTCCCCTTCCCCTATTCCTCCCATATTGGAGCAAGACTGGGTCGATGAGGTAGAAGAGGTAATGGCCGGTCAGGCAATTGATATCCAGACAGAGGAGTCTCCCTCAAATGATTCAGAGCCTGAAGAGGCTTAGACTATATAAGACTCCCAATCACAAAAGCTTCTCATCCATTCTTTGTACATTTGTACTTTCTTTGTACAGATGGTTCATATAGCTTTTAAGTTACTTCAGTAGAGGTCCCTGAAACACCTTGTTCCTCCCTGGGTTCTTTGAAACCACAGCAGGGTACACAGGTATTTCCTTTTTCACCCACTCTTGATGCAGGTGGTATATTCCCACTGGGAGCACCTAGACAGAATATTTGTGTCTCCAAGAAGATTTTTTTCTGTTATATCCTATGAAGAAGTGGAGCATACCAGTTGTGGATGCAGCAGGTTTCCTCCCTGAGCAAGACCTTAACTTGTCCGGTGGATAATACACAGGTCTTTAAGGTTCCTGCAGATAAGAAGCTGGAAGCCTTGTTAAAGGCATCCTTTTGCCCTGGCAGGTTCCGCTATTTAACCCACAGTAGCAGGAATTGGGGTCTGTCAAGCCTTGAAGAATCAGGCTAGATGGCCCAGTAGACCAGAGGATTCTGTTCAGGATGGAGCAGATCTGCCTCAGGCTCTTTGCTTTGCTATAGATGCCCTTAAAGACTCCATGCAGCAGATCTCCCGCATGGCTCCTTTGTCTGTGCGCATGCACAGAATTTTATGGTTAAAAAGCTGGTCAGCAGAGCTCTAATGTAAGAGGATGCTAGCTGGTTTTCCTTTTCATGGAGAACGTTTATTTGGGGATGATCTTGATAAGTACATCTAAAAGATATCTGGAGGAAAGAGTTCCCTCCTTCCTGTGAAAAAGGTAGCTACATGGCCCTTAAGGTGCCGCACGCTAATTCCTCAGGTTTTTCAGGCCCTAGGCAGTTCTGACAGCACCAGGGATCTGCTGCCAAAGGTAAACAGCAGGGCCAGGGCCAAAAGAGGCCGTGGGTCCAAAAATCCGTTATTGCTGGCACCTTCCTTGTGAAGGGACGCCCCCACTCCTGCGAGTGGGGGGAAGGTTGCTGTTTGTGGGATTGTGGGAAACGCTAATTCAGGACAGGTGGGTCACCTCCACAGTGTCTCAGGGGTACAGGCTGGAATTACACTGTTACCCTCCTCGAAGATTTGTGAGGTCAAGCGGACCTTTCAAGAAAGGGATTATTACTCCAAGCACTGGACCGTTTAAGGCGGCAGGGGGTGATCATGGAGGTCCCAGTTCCCGAAAGGGGAACAGGATTTTATTCAAATCTGTTCTCAGTTCCAAAGCCAAATGGCGACATAAGACCAATTCTGGATCTAAGAGCACTGAACCGTTTTCTCTCCAAGGTGGAGATTTTCTGGCATCCATAGACATCAGGAATGCACACCTGCATGTGCCAATTTTTCAACCTCATCAAAGGCTTTTGCGCTTTGTCATAGAGGAACAACATTTTCCGTTTGTGGCTCTGCCCTTTGGGCCCGCAACTGCACCCCGGGTCTTCCCAAAGATCCTGGCACCTGTACTGGGTCTTCTAAGATCTCAAGGGATCTTGATTGCAGTCTACTTAGACAATCTCCTACTCAGAGATCAATCATTGCAAGTTTTGATAAGAAACGTGACCTTTGACGGTGGCGGTCCAATTCCTGGAACATCTCGGATGGATCATAAATTCCGAGAAATCGGCCCTAAAAGTCTGGAATTATCAGGGACACAGTCCAGGCAAGAGTGTTCTTGCCTCCAAGAAGGGTTGAGGCCCTAAAGGATCAGGTTCGGCAGGTAAGCTGAAAGAGACACCCGTCTATCCGCCTCTGTATAAGTCTTCTGGGAAGGATGGTTTCCTCATTCGAGGCAATTCCGCATGCCCAGTTCCATTCCAAGGCATTGCAGTAGAACATTCTGTCTGCATGGAGCAGGAAGATGCAGGCTTTGTATTCCTGCATGATCATAACCCCCAAGGCTCGAGGAAGTCTCGTCTTGTGGTTAGTAGACCAGAAACTGGTACAGAGAACGTCTTTTCTTCCACTGTCGTGGAAGGTAGTGACCACAGATGCCAGTCTTTCTGGCTGGGGTGCAGTCATGGAAAGTTCCACAGTCCAGGGGAAATGGACTCTGAAGGAACAGGGATTACCCATCAATGTACTAGAGCTGCAGGCAAAATGCCTCGCGCTGAATTATTGGACATCAAAGTTGCAGGGTCAACCGATAAGGGTGCAAACCGACAATGCCACGGCTGTGGCCTATGTCAACCATAGGGGTGGCACCAAGAGTCGTCCGGCCCACATGAAGGTCAATCATGTGTTATCAGGGGCGGAAAGGCATGTGCCAGTGCTGTCTGCCGTCCACATTCCGGGGGGTAGAAAACTGGAAAGCGGACTATCTCAACTGCCAACAGATACATCCAGGAGAATGGTCTCTGCACCCACAGGTGTTTATGCAGATTTGCCAGCGGTGGGGTACACCAGATGTAGACCTGCTGGCATCCAGGTTCAACTGCAAGATTCAGCAGTTTGTATCCAGAGCAAGAGCTTCCCATGCGATCGGGATAGATGTTCTGGTACTTCCCTGGACTCAGTTCTCTTTGATTCATGCATTCCCCCCAATTCCTCTTCTGCCACATCTTTTGCGCCGGGTCCCAGAAGAGATGACATTAGTCATTCTGGTAGCTCCGGCCTGGACCAGGAGGGCTTGGTATCCGGAGGTAGTGAGTTTAGCAGTAGGCAAGCCTTGGACGCTTCTGCTCCGGCTCGATCTACTGTCACAGGGGCCTATATTCCACCTGAATTTACACTCGCTGAATTTGACGGCATGGCTATTAAAGCCAAGGTGCTAGGAGATCATGCTCTCTCAGGACCAGTGGTAACTACATTGGTGAATGCGGTTACCAGAAAGGTTTATCACAGGGTTTAAAAGGCTTACATTGAGTGGTGTGAGGCCAGAAGTTGGCATCCTCGCAGATATTTGGTAGAGAGAATTCACTCTTTTCTTCAGTCAGGCTTAGATAAAAGATTAGCCTTGACAACAATTAAAGGACAGGTTTCAGCCTTTTCAGTGTACTTCCAGGGCCTTTGGCTTCACATACCTTGGTCCGGACCTTTGTTCAGGGAGTGACTCACTTATTGTCTCCTGTTAAATCATCTCTTTGTCCTTGGGATTTAAATTTGGTTTTGTCGGTGCTACAGGAGCAGCCTTTTGAACCAATCCACGAAATTCCGTCAGTTCTTTTGACACGGAAGTTGGATTTTCTTTTTGCAATTACTTCAGCTAGAAGGGTCTCTGAATTGGCGGCCCTTTCCTGTAAGGAGCCATATTTGATTTTGCACCATGATAAAGTGGTCCTACGTTCTGTTCCGTCCTTTTTGCCTAAG
This sequence comes from Lithobates clamitans, assembly GCA_037952925.1. Taxonomy (NCBI): domain Eukaryota; kingdom Metazoa; phylum Chordata; class Amphibia; order Anura; family Ranidae; genus Lithobates; species Lithobates clamitans. The sequence continues at coordinate 1,140,878 of JBBGZY010000012.1, read as the reverse complement.
GTAGTTTCTGAATTTCATTTAAATCAGGACATTGTTCTACCTTCTTTTTTCTCTCAGCCTGGCTTGCCAGAAGAGAAGCAGTTGCAACTTTTGGATATGGTGTGGGTGGATCTGGAAAGGTCTGCAAGCATCAGAAGTTCTGATGCATTTTTTGTTTTGCCGGAATGCCCCAGAAGGGGTCAGGTGGCTTCTAAGGCATCCATTTCACTTTGGATTCGCCAATGAATCACTTAGGCATATGGCCTGAAAGGTAAAGCTCCTCCCTTCGGGGTTAGAGCTCATTCTACCAGGGGTGTTGGAACCTCCTGGGCCTTTCGGAGTCAGTGGTGTAGATTTGCAAGGCCGCTACTTGGTCTTCGGTACATACGTTCACAAGATTTTATCAGGTGGATGTTAAGGCAGCAGAGGACTCAGCTTTTGGCCATAGTGTCTTGCTGGCTGCTGTATAAATCTGATGCTGTTTTCATACAGTGTGTCTCCCTCCCCTCAAGGCTATTGCTCTGGGACATCCCAGATAGTAATGTAAATGGCTGCTCTGTGTCCTGTGATGTAGGAGAAAGAAAATTGAATTTTTTCTTCATACTTACCTGTAAAATCAATTTCTTTGGGTACTTCACATGAAACAAAGGCCCCTACTCTCTCTTTTTGGGAGTTCATTGCTGCTACAAAACTGGATTACTTCCTGTATGTGAGGGGTTATATAGGGGATCACTTCCTGTTTTTGGTTATTTTACCAGTGTCCATTCACCTATAGGTGGTGCATAACCCAGGTAGTAATGTATATGGCTGCTCTGTGTCATGTGATGTACTCAAAGAAATGGATTTTACAGGTAAATGAAGAAAAAATCAAATTTTTACATCAGTTTAAAAGGACATTTAAGGTTTTCACTAATAAATATCCAGCTCAGATTTTTTTTCAATTATAAAATGATAAATGGACCAAAATATAAATTAATTAATGTATCTTAGTTTCACATTAATAGCTGGAGCCTATTGGCTGCTTCTATAAGAGTGGCACAGTCAGAATAGTGTAATCATGTGATCAGGAACCATGCATATTGGTCGCTGTATCACTGTCAGAAACATTACAACATCAGTTTATTCCTTTATTACATCAAACAGCAGGACATGAAGTGAAAAAGTTTAGAAACCTCTAGCTTACTTGTTCAAAAGGTGGTGTGGTGCAAGCTTTGTTTTCATTGACATATACATCAAAGTCACGGGTCCTATGGCTGCACACTATTTCGGCTACAGGATGCTTATTAATGTATCCCCAGCAAGGGGAATATAGAGATTGTAGATGCAAAGGGGTTAAGGAAGCTTATGTTTTTCACCTTATGTTTTTGGAATACCTTAAAAAAGGGTGCTATAGAATGGACATTTGTGTGTATATTAAATATAGGTAATAATTAATTCAGTGTAATCTATGTTGTAATGGCAGATGTGTCTTCAGCTGTAGTATAAATATATTTCTCACACTGGTATCCATCAAAATGACAGAATGAGAGTTTCTGTGAACTTCATAAATATTCCCCGCAACACACAGAGCATTCTAAACTGATTTGAGAACATTCATCTCCAATCTGTCTTTATACGTTTTTTTATTATTTGAAAACATGATAGATGTCTATTCTAAATGTGCTCCCTCCCTCCTCTAATCAACTCCCTTTCCTGTCTGTGGACCAACTTTATTTTATGCAATTTTTAAATTTGTAGTGGACTGTTCTGAAGTCTTTAGGTCGGTCACATCATGGCACTGGGTCCTTTTCATCTTCACCTCTTCTTCAGGCTGGGTAATCCTTACAGCTTATGATAATGTTAAAGAGAGTGGTACGCTGTCTAGCTACTGTATGTATCAATATATTAAATAAAAAATGTTAAAAAATTATTTGCAAGTGTGAAAATACAATACTAAATAAACACTCATATAATCCTGTCCAGCTGTGTATGTGTATCTTTCAAATAAAATGAATCATATATCATGTGAAAAAAATCCCAAATCAAGTGAAAAATCTTAAATGTGCAACAATTCTTCAGTTGTGATCAGGGGTGATTCGCCAGAAGAAACCTCTACCAACCCCAAAGGGCAAATGCTCACCTCACTGATTGACCCCACTACAAAGGTCAAGCTTGCATATTTGTCAGGCACCAGGACCCCTGAGAGATTGTGACAAAACAACCAAAGGAACTTCCGTCTTTGTCAAATTAGCCTGTATCCCATTAAAATTCAAACCTTTGTGGAAGCAAAAAGCCCAGCCACTCCTCTGCCTTAAGTAATCCCACATCCAGGAAAGAGGAATACCTTCCAAGCTCAAATCAGAGAAAAACAGACATAGTGCTCACTGCAGTAAAACATTTTATTAAAAGACCAAAATGCACTCACATGTATAGCAAATAAAAGTGCTCAACTCAGTAAAAGCTGCTGCTCAGAGCTAGTGCTGTTTGGAAGAAAAAACCTATAAACCACAATGAAAAGCTTGGGACCCTCCGATTCACACCGGTGTATTCAGTCCTGGATTGCTGTGACTTTTCCCTATGCATTTTGTCACAAATGACATCATCAGGGGCACAGAGCACAGCAAGACAATGCATTGTATGAAGGCTAATTGAATGCAAAAAAAGCCAGATTCGGTTAAGCAAAAAGCAAATCATCTTTAGTACTATGGTATATCCAAGTCTTTAATTCATAGGGTGGTTGCAGGCAGAAAGAAATAAACTTAATAATCAAAAATAAATAATAACGTAAAATTTGTTTTTCTTTCTGCCTAATCTGATCCAGTCATTGGCTTCTTTTTGCATTTAGTTTTAAGCACGAGAGTACAACCATGGCTGGCTCGTCTGCATACATACAATGCACTTGCTGAGCTATGTGCCCTTGATTATATAAATGTGCAACCACTTTGTTTACTGGCTTGATTCCGTGTACTGAATGCTTAACCATTCCATTTTAAATGTGGATGCCTTGTCTTTTTGCTAATAAAAATTTTATTGGTACACACTATGTGGCACTTGCGAACAGAGCGAACAGACAAAAAATTTGTCCGAACATGCGAACACCATTAAAGTCTATGGGACGCAAATGTGAAAAATCAAAAGTGCTAATTTTAAAGGCTTACATGCAAGAAATTGCAATACCAAGTGTTTGGGGACCCGGGTTCTGCCCCAGGGGGGACATGTATCAATGCAAAAAACGTTTTTAAAATGGCCGTTTTTTCAGGAGCAGTGATTATAAGAATGTTTAAAGTGAAACAATAAAAATAAAATGTTTAGAACAGTACCACAGCAAAATAAAATTTCTAAAGGAAAACATTTAATTCAAAATTGGTCACGGCTGTAATATATTGCCAGATCCTGGCAAAATACATAAAAAATCCTTAAAAGAAAAACAGCGTGGGTTCCCCCTCCAGTCAATACCAGGCCCTTTGAGTCTGGTATGGATATTAAGGGAAACTCCAAGGCAAAATTTTTTACAAAAATGGCGTAGGGTCCCCCCCAATCCATACCAGACCCAAAGGGCCTGGTATGGTCAGGGGAACCCATGCCATTTTTTTCTTAATTCTGTCATAGGGCCCCCCTTCACCACTTCAATACACTATATTATATATTGTACACTGCACTATATACCCTGCACTGTATTATATATACTACACTGACTGCACTATTTATACTATACGGACTGCACTATATACTCTGAACTGCAGTACATATACACTATACAGACTGCACTATATACTCTGCTGAAAAATTGGGCCTTAGGTGTTGGTCGTGGCAGAACACGGTAACCCCTCACAGTTACTCTTGTTGGGTGCAGGAACGGGCCCTGCTGTTAAATATTATTTAAAAAATTGTAATTACATGCCCCTGTTAAACAGGGGCAGAAAAATTGGGCCTTGGGTGGTGGTGGTGCCCTAAACCAAAAATATTGTTGGAAGTTAGCATCATCATGATTAATGAGGAATAGGATAGGCAGCATAGGCAGTCTTCAAGGGATCCTAGATCCATAGCAAATTGTATCAGTTACATCAGCATCAGGTGCTTGATAGGTGCTGATCTGGGACTGATTCATTTTTATAAATGTGAGTCTATCAACAGAGTCTGTTGACAGGCGCACTCTTTGATCTGTTACAAACCCTCCAACAGCACTGAATGTGCATTCAGAAAGCACGCTGGATGCAGGACAGGCCAGTAGCTCAATTGCATATTGAGCAAGTTCTGGACAGTGGTCCAACCTCAAGACCAAGTAACTGAGTTGATGCTCTGTTGGAAAGGTCTCCAAGTCTGCTCTTGCCCCTAGATATTCCTGCACCATATAATGCAGATGCTGGCGATGGATGCTGGAACCTAACCTTGGCGCTGAGGACTGAAAAATTGTTTAAAGGCATCGGTCAGCAGATCACCACTAGCTTTTTGGTGGCGGAACAAGCTCCAACACTGAACTCTGTCCTGCATCTTTCCCAGCTGCCAGCAGAGTTACCCAGTGCGCCATGAAGGAAAGGTAACATCCCTGCACATGCCTGCTGGACCATGAGTCAGCAGAAATATGAACCTTACTGCTGACAGCCCTGTCCAATGAGGCCAAAACGTTGCCTTCCACATGGCAGTAGAGAGCCGGAATGGCCTTCCATGAAAATAAATGGCGTTTTGGAACCTTCCACAAATTCACGAAAGGGGGCTGAGTCTACCAGCTGAAAAGGCAGCAGTTGCAGTGCTAGCAGTTTGGCCAAGCTAGCATTTAGACGCTGAGCATGTGGATGCTGGGACCAAATGTCTTTTTACAGTTCAGCATCTGGGGTAGGGAAATTTGCCTGCTGAGATCAACTAGTGGTGTACTGCTAGCAGATTGGCTGCAAGTACTTGTGACACCTATTGTATACCTTCATTCCTCTCAGTGCAGGTTTTCGAGAGCACTGGAGTTATAGTAGGGTTTGAGATCCCAGATGTGGAGCAAGCAGAACTTACATTCGACTTAAACATCAAGCTCATCCCTACTCTCTGGATGCACTTTGGTGGAGGAGTTTTTGCCATCTCCTTTCAAGCACTATTTCCAGCTAACCATGACCACGAGCAATATCACCTATTTATCGGATCACTTTGCACTTTTTTAAATTTAAATTTTACTTCTATATTGGACTTATGATCTGTTTATCATTCAAATATTGTTTATGATTTTTTTTTAGTTGATGTTGGGGTTAGCGTAACATGTGGTTGTTACAACAGATGTAGGATGGACCTACTTTGCTCTGATGGAGCATGCCAGGGATTTACCATAACTGTGGGGTTTTACTGCCACTAGTGTGAACAAGCCCTTGCTGATGCAGAGAGTAGCACTGGCATGATGATGTGCCTGTTTACTATGAATGAGAGGTGATATGATTATGCCCCCTTATGGTACGGGATTCTTGATGCCATGCAATCACAGCATCCTCAGTCTTCTGAATTAAAGCAGAACTAAACTCCCTCATTCACTCACTACCTTGTCAGGTTCATGATCTACAGTCATCTTGAACAATCAGGCTAGAATAATGTAACTTCCGTGCATGCACAAGGGAGTTCTTTAATTCTGGCACTGCGGTGTGCCAGCAATGTACACTGAGCTGTGCATGAGCTGCCCAGGGTACCTGCGAACAGGCAGGTATGTTAATTTTATTACAGAAAAAAAAGCCTACCTGCTCACATTTTTATCAAAAATGTATTAATTTTTTTATTAGCAAATTAAATAATTATTTTTTTTTTATAATAGCAAGTCTAGCGGCCCATAGAAAACTAGAAACTATATTCCGAAACTGGTTAGGGAAATCATCTATTCCTAAATTTTAAATTGCTAGGGCTGGGTTCGAAGCAGTAATAACACCTGTGACTTTGGAAAGTAGATGGAACACACTCTGCCAGAAGCTTCTCAGGTTCTTGCATGTCCAAAATATATGTAGTAGGTTGCCAGTTTGGCCGCATCCATGCCAGCAGAGAGGAGAGCTTGACTGGGAGAAGTGTGCGATGAGGTACCATCTAGTTGCTATTTTTTGCGTTAACTCCCAATGGTTCACACAATGGGAAATATTGTATGAATAGCAAAATGCACTGTGCCATTGGGATGTTGAGAATGAGGATTGTAAATCTTTTTCCCATGCCACAAAGGGGGGCCTTTTGGAAAATAACAGTTTGCCCTGCAATAGGTTATAAAAGAACGATATTCCCTTAAGAGCACTAGATGTAAAAGTTCCATACCCCTGGGTGGATTGACACTCTTTGAAAGGGGGAAGTCCAGTAAATAGTGACATATACTAAATAGTTGAAAGGTGTTAGCTCCGGGCAGATTGTACTGTATTCCTTTTGAAGGTTCTTTATACTCTTGAAGTTGCCTTGTTCATAAAGGTCCAATACCCAGCGCAGGTTATAGCAGGACCAGTCTGAATGGTTTAAGTGTGGTAGAAATATTTTGAAAATCTTAATGGGTACCTTCACTTCAGCACTGAGTGAAGAATGTTTTAGACTGTGATGGAGAGCCCTCCAAGCTGTCAATGAAGCTCTGATAGTGGGTGGTAAGTCATCCAAAGATATAGGAGTCCAAATGTCTGCTAGTAGGAGAAGATGTAAATCTTCAACTGGGGCTAGGGCTGACTCTATATCTACATAGAGAGTTTCATTAGAGGAGCAAAACCAGTGACACATTTGGTCATGAAGGGTTGCATGATAGTAATCTTTAATATCCACCATCCCTATCCCACCTATCCGCTTAAGTTTTTAATAAACTGAGCATGCGAGCATCTGGCTCTCTTTTGGTTCCATATGAATCATTTGAGAAGGGACATTAGTTGGTTTATGATGGATGCTATGAGCGGAATGGGAAGTTTGCGGCAGAGATAAAGTATCTGGGGAAGGATAAGCATCTTAAAGGCCAGTCTACCTGCCCAAGATAATTTGTGACAGGAAAAATGTTTTATAACGACTTCAAGTTTCGAAAACAAGGGTTTAAATTAGTCTCTGCTAAAGTGGAAATCGAGGGGGTTAATCTGTTACCCAGATATGGTACGCTAGATGTTGTCCAAGAATATGGATATTCCTTTGCTAGGTGTAATTGGTCTAATTATGTATTTTTATTAATTCCGCTTTAAGTGACGCTGGGTGGCCTTCACCACGGAAGACTGAGAACATTTTGTTATGTGTATACAATAAAATAATACCATTAATGCTTCAGAGTCCCGAAACTAGCACATTTGTAAAGCACACCAATGATCTTTCTAAATGTGTGGTCCTTGTTTATGCTAGTTATCTGCCTGTTATTCTGCTCCTCTACCATTATTACTTTATAATTCCAGAACAGGTAAATAATATCAGGAAAGTAATTGGAAGTAACTCCTTATCTGTTTAATTGTTCTTGGTTGCTGAATCAAGATATAGAAGCAAAAAGTTCAGCGTAAACAGCCAGGCAACTAGTGTTTTTGGATGGAGAGGTCAGCAGTGCAACCCCCAGGGTTCTCTTGACATAACATTTTTCCTTTGGCTCAACTTCACAGCTATGTTTGCTTTACCATAACATAGTGGTAGCACATAATGCATTTTGAATGAAACCCCAATGTATTAAAAAAAACGCACCTGCTTAGCAGTATACTAGCAGGGAAAGTAAAGCATTAGCATTCATTGTGATACACTGCATTTGGGAAAAATAGCTGAAATTAAGAACAGGCTGCCTTAATGCTGAACCCCAGGAACATATAAAAGAAACAAATGAACATATAAAGAAATGAATTAAAGCAGAGGTCCGCCCAAAGATTTAAAGCCAGCAGCTGCACATACTGCAGCTGCTGACTTTTAATAAATGGACACTTACCTGTCCTGGAGTCCAGCGATGTCGGCACTACAGCTGATGTTTCCATCAGCTGTCGGGTGCATGCCGCCTCCATTGCGAGTAAGGGAACCGGGCAGTGAAGCCTTACAGCTTCACGCCGGGAACCCTACTGCACATGCGCGAGGCTCCGCTCCTCTCTCCTATTGGCATGGCGGAAGGAGGAGGGAGCCCAGGCGGTGACGTCAATACCCGTGGCAGAGGCTCCCGGAAGTGGGAACAGGATACCTGTGAAAGACAGGTATCCTGAAAGGTGCCAAATGCGGCACAGGAGGGGGAGAGAAGTACCACGAGCAGTTCCACTTTTGGGTGGAACTCCGCTTTAATGCAGTTCTGTATTTATTAATACATTAATAACAAGTATGTGAATGTGACCTGATATCAGCCTCTTGCAGTCCCTGTACAGCAGGGCTGGAGTGTGAGAGAAGGAAGCAACTCAAGGAGCCAAGCACTTCATATTCTGACATAAAGCATGTTGATAGGAGGACAGAGCAAAAAGTGAAAAGAGAGATGAGCTATCAGTGTACTGCTTTACCATTTACTATCCAGTCACAGGCTGGGGGCAGGTCCAAAATTACCTGGGTTTGCAGAAAGATGGTTGAATGATGCTGACCATCAGACTGAGGACATCTAGTGGCAGAAAACGTAAGAACTACAAAGGAAACCTCTAGATTAAAAGAGAAGTATGGGAACTGGGTTCTTGTTGGAATCATACTTACCTAGGTGGATGCTGCATCTGTTCCCTGCTGGCTCTAAGACTGAGAACTGAGCGATCAAACACCACTAATCACTCTATTCTCAGGGCTCCCTGCTCTACCCCCCGCTCCCTGGAGCGCTGGGCTGTGGAGAGAGCAGGAGCAGCCAGATCAGGCTCACAGAGGCTGAGCCCGGTGCCAATCCAGGCGTGTGGGTGGATATATATGGTCACGATCTTTCCCAAATCTGGACCAGCTCTGTGACGTCTGTGCTGAAAACGGGTCACAGAAGTGCAGAATGAACTTCACTCCTGTGTTCCACAGGAGAAGTACAGCCAAATGAGCTTTAAAAGTGAATATCAGAGTAAAAGCTGTTTTTGTTATTTATTTTTTAACCTCCCTGGCGGTATGATTCTTTCTGATTTTAGGTGCTGAAAGCGGTACAATTATTTTGCATGGAAATTTGGCGTTTTATATTGTAGGCCTGTAATTATTAACAATAACACACTTAAATCTGTCCAAACAAGAGTCTAGTAGATATCCCGGATATGATAAAGTTTGAAACACAAAAACATAAATTTTAATATAATAAAAAAATAATAATAATTAAAAAAAATAAAAATAAATAGTAATAAAATAAATTTCCACACGATTCACTATCGCTCAATTCTGCAAGTGTTCTAATTTACTATCGCTGTTTTCTAGCTGGTCTAAAGCCATTTTTGACGTAAAGGGACACTTTTTGGTTGCTATGGACAATCTCCAGTTTCCAGGCAGAAAGAACAGTATATGCAATATAAAACTGCATGCAGGGCATGGGCCAGAGCACTGGGGACAAATGGGATGTGAAATGATTTCATACAGTACTGTAATCTTACAGATTACAGTACTGTATGTGTTATGCTTTTTACATTTTTTTGAATTTGCCGCCAGGCTCCGCCCCCGTGCGTCGCGACGCTCGCAGGGAACGGAGCCTGGCACAGAGAGGCTTCGGGACAAGACACAGCCCGCGGACACTGCGGGGGACATCGCAGGATCCCGGGGACAAGGTAAGTAAGGAGGCACCAGGATCCTGCGATGCAATCCCGAGTGTGGCTCGGGGTTACCGCTAATGGTCCTGAATTTTAACCCCGAGCCACACTCGGGAATACCGCCAGGGAGGCTACTGGGCTGTTCTTTTTTTTTGTTTTTGGTTGGAGTTCTGCTTTAACGCAACACAAAATTCACAAGGTAACATGCCTTAACATATCAAACCAGAAAAGCCTGAATAAGGCCTTACACTGAATCTAAAATGCATGTAAAATTCTGTATCCTTGTTGTAGATGTGTTTAGTATGGTGCTGTTTTAAAAAATCCTATTAGTCTTATATTAGGTGAGCTTCCTAACAAGTGCACCTTCTATAATGCTAAATGGTGCCACGTGTAAAAAAAAATAAATAAAAAAATTTAAATATATGCATATATTTTTGTTTCCCTGTTTTTTTAAATACATGATGCTTTGCTAGAAAAGGAACATGAAATGCAAAAAAAAACAAACAAAAAACAAAAAACATTGCAGCCCATGAAACACATACATGTAAAATTTGTATTAGAAGATTTGCTCTTTAAGGCTCCAAAATGAAATAGCCCTAGATATGTAGCAAACCTATTTCTCATTGATTTCTATGGATTACAGTATGTAACTGCCCCTTGTCATTTGTTATTAAATAAAACCTTGTAAGAATAAATTGTGTTATTTTCCCAGATTTAAAACTTTTCTGCTGAATTTGCCATTTAATGCATTTTTAAAAATTATATTTGTGCCTGGGTTTAACTGCTAAAAATACAATATCTAAGTGGAGATGTGTTGGCAGAACTGTACTGGTCAGAGTGACATCTCTAATATTTATACAGTAAAGGTCCTACAGAGTATAGCAAATTATACCCAATGAAACATCTCAATGGGGACAGTAGAAATGGTGCTCTACTGCCATCAAGTGGATAAACTACTGGCTACAACTCCAGAAGAGAATTAGAACCTATCTTTAGTAAAGCTTCAGAACAGTCAATTAAAAAAAAACAATCTGTGGTTTTAAAATGTTTCCGGTTTCCTAAAGGCATCCTTTTTAGGGATAGTCTTCAGTGTGCTACAAGCAAAAATGCACTCAAACTGCAGTTTGCTAAGTTATTGTTATTTTAAGAGAATGGTAAAATCTACCTTCCCTGACAGTCTTAGATTTATAAAGGGGGTCAGCATTAATTAGGAACCCTTTAAACCACCCACAATAGTGGGCACATAATGAACTTTAAGTCTGAAACAGGCTATAAGAAAGTCTGGGCAAGGTGTACTATTGAGGCCGGGTTCACATATGTGCAAATTTGATGTGGTTTTCACCGAATCTAATTCACAAGACATGCAAGTGTGACCGGCTGTCAATGGAGCCGGTTTACACATGTTCAGGGCAGCCGCGGTGAGGTTTCCAAAAGGGTCCTGTCCGTTTTTGGGTCCAGTTCAGGTGCAAATTCAGGCTAAAATTCGGACCTGAACCGGTGAACAGAAAAGCACCCGACCCCAGGCTGGAAACCGCAGCCGCACGTATGTGAACCCGGCCTAAAGAGCACACTTTGTTATAAAGTGAAAAAGGTGAACTAACTCACAACACCCTTCCCACACCCCTGGTCTCCATTACACTTACCTGCCTACGCTAGCTGATTTAGCAGTTCAAGTATTTGAAAGCTGCGCTCTTCTGCGCCCTTCTTTCAGAGATTCTCATCGGTCAGCATGTTCATGTGTCTGCACTGACCAATGCTCGCTCACCACCATGATGTTACATGGTTTCCAGACAGCGTATTGCATTTTTCAGATGTCCGTACCACTACACCAGCTGCATGGGTAGCAGAAGATAATCAAGGAAGGAGATAATGCAGCAGGGACCCAGATGTGGGGAAGGTGTAGTGAGTTAGTCCACCTTTTTTTGTGAAAAGGTGAACTTTTTAAAGCCTATGTTTGCTAAACATTTTTTTTTTAAATCAACAAAAAAGACAGTACTTACATGCAACGCAAAGTGTCCCTTGGGTTGCTGACTTGCTTCTTAGTTGAAAACCGTATATATAAAAATTACATTTGTGTATTTGTTGGAGGGATCCAAGTCCTTGTTTAGCCAAGATATTCTTGAGGCTTACTTAGACTTCAATGGAAACAGGTATAACAGCGCTACCACCTTCTCAATCCATAGCTCCAGACCCAGTTCTAATGCCCTGTACACATGACCGGTTTTGCCATCGGAATAAACTCTGAAGGTTTTTCCGACGGAGTTATGATGGAATGCCGCTCAAGCTGTCTTACATACACACAGTCACACCAAATTCCGACCGTCCAGAACGTGGTGACCTACAACATGTAGGACGGAACTAGAAAACGGAAGTTCAATAGCCAGTAGCCAATAGCTTCCGTCTCGTACTTGCTTCAGAGCATATGTCGTTTTTGGTGCATCGGAACACCATACAGACGAGTGGTTTTTCCGATAGTAATTTGTTCCGTCAGAAAAATATAGAACATGTTCTCTATCTAAGACCTTCTGAATTTTCGACAGAAAAAGTCCGATGGGGCATACACACGGTCGGAATATACAATGAAAAGCTCCCATCGGACTCTTTCTGTCGGAAATTCCGGTCGTGTGTACGCGGCTTCAGCCTATGAGGCTTCCGATGTCTCCACAAGACACAATCCACATGAGAAAAAGTCGGCACCCAGGTGGGTCAACAAAATGCGACATTTCTTTATTAAATCACATGAATACAGCGAAGGTACTTGCAGAAGCATGGGTGCCTCAAAGTGGGTATACAGTATACACACACACACACCTGCTAGGTCTAAAGACAATCTACAATCTTAGCCTAGGTTTCCACTATTGCGACCTAAAAGTTGTGCGATTTTCTGCGACTTTTATGAAATTTGAAGCAATGCCTGTGTACTCTTGAGGTCCATAGCCCCCAGTCACATCAAAGTGGGATCAAAGTAGCGCAGGGACTACTTTGAAGTCGCTGCTATTTGAAGTTGCACCATTATGAATGGTACCTCCTTGGAATCATGGATTTGTGGAAGCCAAGCTTTACTCATGGCTGGAGAGATTGCAAAGATACCATATGCAGTTTTGGTTCCTAATCCTTCTGCTTGTTGACCTAGTCTTACTTTTGACTAAAGAACATGCAGTCATTACTCTTGTGGAGGGAATGCAATGAGTTGGAGGAGAGGAATGAAAATTCCGATGGCTTCCATTTATCTCTCCACTCATTCATGGGGAATCTCCCGCTGTGTTATGGAGCTGTGGTCTGAACTGTTCGACGGCTGTCCACTCACTGTAACAAAGCCCCGCCTCCTAAACCGTGATAGACAGAACACTGGTCCAACGCCGGGAAATTGGACCAGTGTTCCTTCTACCATGGTCTAGGAGGCGGGGCTTTGTTACAGTGAGTGGACGGCCACCGAACAGTTCAGACTCCAGCTTCATGACACAGTGGGAGATTCCCGCTCTGTGTAATCAGGGTGCTGGTGAGGCTGCAGATGGCACAGTGAGGCTGTATTGATGGCACTGATGAGGCTGCAGATGGGCACAGTGAGGCTGCAGATGGGCACAGTGAGGCTGCAGATGGCACAGTGAGGCTGCATTGATGGCACTGATGAGGCTGCAGATGGGGACAGTGAGGCTGCAGATGGGCACAGTGAGGCTGCATTGAAGGCACAGTGAGGCTGTATTGATGTGCACTGATGAGGCTGAAATGGGCACAGTGAGGCTTCATTGATAGACACTGATCAGGCTGCAGATGGGCACAGTGAAGTGCACTGATCTCTTATATCTTGTCTGCAGTCTCTGTCCATCTCTTGTATCATCACAGTATTTCTTTTTATTTCTTTTGGATAATCAAACTTATAACTGGCTGTAGAAAGATAGATATCACTTGAAGACAAACTTGCACTTTGTTTCAAGGCGGGGTCTGGGGAGGGGCCAGGGCCACGGTGGGGCTGAAGGAGGGACCAGGGGTGGGGCTGAAGGGGGCCCCCATCAGATAGGCTGTACAGGGCCCCGTGATTTCTATCGGCGATTAACATAAGGGGTTAATCCTCTTCTAGATATCACCATATTCGACTTGAACAGTCACCACTCTGACTTAAAAGTATGTGTTACTTGTGGAATGAGCCATAAGGGTTAGCTGACTACAACGGACAACCAGAGAAACAGCATACAGTCTTGTATCCACAGTGGCTGAACTGCATCACTGGCTACTTCATTTTCACTCTAGAGAGTTTATCACTGGCCAGAGCTCTGCTTTCATCTTGTCTGAGATTCTGACAGTATGGCTACCGAAGTGAGCTCAACCGCAGGTTACTAAACACTACTTAATAGTAGTATGAACCTTCTTCATCTCCAGATCCATTTGCTGTCCCTGGGCCTCTGCAAAGGATATTGCTTTTCTGCTGGCAGAATGGCACCCCTGGCTAATCTTATGAAGCCTGTTTGGCCAGCTGCTTTTGAGGCAGAGGTACCCTTTAAATGACTTAGTTGTTTGATTAGCTTAGTACCTGAGCATTATTGAATAGCGATCCACACAGTCAGTTTGGACAGAGTTAAAACATCCACTTTTTGCTTCTGTTATGCCAACTTGCCATAGCAACTTCCTAGAAACAAGCTAAGGCTGACCCATCTGACCAGTCTGATAAAGACTCCCTGGTCAACTGCTTCTGAGGTAGAGGTTGCCTTTAAATAAATGCAGCTGTTTGATTAGGCTTGGTATGGGACCAGTAATGTTTATAGGCCTTCTCAGTCTCTGCCCATTTGCCACTGCCTCTGGCCTGCAACTTGGCATGCATTTTGGCCGACACACCAGCTACCAGTCCACTATCGCCCCCAATGATTATTGTAGAGATTTCCTTGGTCTGCCTCTTCTGGCAGTTAAATGCATAGTGGTTCCTTCAGGGCTAAAGAGGACCTGTTCCTGTTGCAGAAGCAGGTTGACTCTCCTCTTCCTGAGAAGTGGTGTTGGTGTTGAGGGCTGGAGAGATTTACAATCCATTATGCCCATAATGTGCACTCTTTTAGGATATAGAATATACCTACCTTCCTTCACCTTAATGAACGTTGCTGGTCTCTAGGAAGGCTCTAGGCTCTAGGAAGGCTGATTGCTACTGGCCCACAGATGTCATAGTGACAAAGAGCTGAAGCGCGAATCGCGTTGTCAAGGCAACTCCCTTTAGTGGTCTGACCAAGCTACACATCCCAGCGACCATCCATCCATCTTTGGGACCCCCACACTGCCTTGTATTGGCGGCATTTATCATCCTTTTTGGCTTGCCGGTTTCATCTCCCAATTTTACGCTTTATGCTGCACAGCTGCATCCCCTGAGTGACACCATTCGGGATACAGACGTTTCATCTTTGAGGGGACACGGATCTGTATGTGAGCGGCACAGTGTCTCACCAGCTGACACCTCAGCGGCTCTCTTCAGTGATGCCGAGCCCTTCCCTCCTTAGAATGGCCTCCCAGCTGGACTGACGTCACTGCCCTCTGTCAGACGGAGCTTCAGTTCTCCTTCCTTGCGGCCAAGCGGCTGTGCCTTTCGCCGCTGTACACGTGGAGCTGCATTCCGGAGCCGGTGAGTCATCCCATCAGGGCTCGCATCTCACGTCCAGCAGGGATCCAGCGGGTCTCCAGAGTGTCTCCCACACCCGGGTTTCCCCTCCTCTATCCTGTCACAGCTTGTGAGTATGCAGTGGGGTGAGACTCCCTTTTTGACACTTGTTGCTCGATGGACAGCTTGTTTTTATACCACATGTTTTTCAATGATCTTTTTAAAGCATTGTGAATCCACAGGACTGGTTATATGGACTGCCCATTACCTTCAATAAATTATTTAGATTTATACTTCTGGCTGTTGCAGTCTGATTCCCTGACATCCAGAGCGCTGGAATATTTCTGTTTTTGGTTTTCTATCTGTTTCTACCAGTTATGGTTGTTCCAGCAGCACTGGTTTCACATCCCCCTCCTAGCCTATTACATGTGTCAGTTTAGCTCCCCAGGTTTCCATATACTAGCGCTGAGGTATTGTTGTTTTCTAACATACTTGCAGCAGTAATTGAATACTATGGATTTGTGCAACATGTGGTGCCTTGCCACATGCAAGCTTCATGGCCAAATGAAGACCAATGAATGTCCATCCATGGAGTCATTATAAAAGGAGCAATCTCAGAGACCAGATGAAATCACCCCCCTTATCCTGGATCTTGAGGGGGGGAGGTTTCATCCATATAGAAGGATTTACAGCCTGTACAGCGGGGATCTTCGTCATAGAAGAGGCTTGAACCTGTGCGGCTTGGCCAGATGAATTCGACAAGGTGAGGGAAAAGAAAAATCCTGCTTTCAGCAGCAGCATAACCGGCTGTAGCAGTGAAGAAAAAAAGGAGAACGCTGCCTGCAGGGAGGAGACTTACTTTAATAGTATAACCAGTCCTGGAATAGGGCAGGGGGCAGAGCCTACCCATACGTATATACTGTGTCAGGAAAGAAAGATTGCATTTTGTTGACCCACCCAGGTGCCGACTTTTTTTTCCAGTGGATTGTTGCTTAGTCTTCCTGGAGAAGAATCACTTAAGTAATAATTATAAAAGCTACAGCCAGGCCAGTCTTATATTTTTGAGGCATAGGGTTATATTTACTAAAGGCAGCTAGGCTACTAGACTTTTAAGTAAACTTTCCCTTGGCTTAGTTAATATGGTGAAGCTCTACCGACTTCCATCACCCAATCACATGCAAGAATTTTTTTTTTCACAAAGTAAATTTTCACCACATTCACTAAGCTAAGGAAAAAAATTACTTACAAAGTGAACAGCCTATTTGCCTTTAGTAAATCCACTCCATTGCCTGTGCTGAAGGAATATATTAAAGTTCAGGCAATAAACACATGACTATCATCTCTGCATTGGTCACAAGAACAGCACTTGGAGATTTAATGCTGTGTAAGAAACTCAAGCGCTAAAATGATATTTGTATTAAATAGTGATTGAAAAATAACTCAATAATTAGGCTGCAATCATTCTTAAGTGTTCAGACACCCTGAAGTGAATAGTGATATTATTGGTAATGATGCGCTCCAATTAACTTTACAATCTGTGCACAGTTCCTCTAAAATCCTGAAAATCCCAAGTGTTACTGGTGGTAATAAACCAGATCTACAGTATATAGCATATGTGAATACAATTTCAAAAACTCATATAGTGAGACTGCATCTAGGTGCAGATCTAAATGAATAAGTGGATGACATGTGTGTAATCTCAATGTACAAGTGGTGTAGATAATAAATATAATAAATCACTAGCCAAACTCATAAGCTATAATAACATCTGGAAATGCAAAAATGCAAAGCACCAAAACTCATAAAAATAGGGCTTGTATGATAATATTGCATACAAATAGCTATGCCCCAAAGACAAAGTTAAAAGTGTCCAATTACAAGTAATAGTGTGAGTCCGTTTGTTTCTTAGACCACTCTTAAACGTTGCTTGTGCTTTACATCGCTTTCAGTTGGTTCATGTAAATGAAAGAATATACATCATTGCGCTGTGTGCAATGATCACGGATAGCATAAAGTAAATGCTCAAAAGTAATGCACTCACATATCCCTGGTTGTTGTTAAGGCACACAATGAAAACAATCAGCCGCTGTGAGCGTGACTCCTCAATACCACTGCTGCCGTGCGGATGGTTAGTAACGGTAGTCCTAGTCACTAGCTCCTCCCACGCGTTACGTCAAAGACCATGTGACTTTGAGAAAGTCACGTGGTCTGTGACGTAACGCATGGGAAAAAGTCACGTGGTCTGTGACGCAACGCGTGGGAGGGAGTCACGTGGTCTGTGACGTAATACGTGGGAGGAGCTAGTGATGAGGACTACCATTGCTAATCATCAGCACGGCATCAGCGGTATTGAGGAGTCACGCTCACAGCGGCTGATTGTTTTCATTGTGTGCCTTAACAACAACCAGGGATATGCGAGTGCATTTTTGAGCATTTACTTTATGCTATCCGTGATCATTGCGCAATGATGTATATTCTTTCATTTACATGAACTGAAAGTTGAAAGCGATGTAAAGCACAAGCAACATTTAAGAGTGGTCTAAGAAACAAACAGGCTCACACTATTACTTGTAATTAGACACTATTAACTTTGTCTTTGGGGCATAGCTATTTGGATGCAATATTATCATACAAGCCCTATTTTTATGAGTTTTGGTGCTTTGCATTTCCAGATGTTTTTAAAGCTTTCTGTAAAATTGTGTGTCCCTGTACTAAGTGACGATGACAGTCAAATGAATCGCCTTCCTTAACCTATTTGAAAATCAAAGTACTCTTTCATAAATGTACTGAATTATGGTATTGCAAAGCTCCACACCTTCCTCACCAGTCCCATGTCTTTCTTTCCACAGTACTGTTCTGGGTGTAAAACCTCACACCGCCATGATATACATATGGGGCAAGTGTAGGAACTCTTACTTCATACTAACGGTAGGAGTAACATTTCATATACCTGCCCCAAAGTAATGAGTTGTGATCCTTTCTTAGTGATGGACAACATGAGGATGATGGATGTGTAGCTTAGTTTTATATGCTCCACTGTTATTTTTATATACAGTATATTCTAGTAAAGGAATCCTTTTTAAATCTATAAATGGCAAATCTGCCAAATGGGATAATTTTTTTACAACTGGAATGTCAGAAATCTTAAAAACAGTGAGATCTGTCTTTAAGGCTGGACACTTAACACTGGAGAATGCAGCGGCTCACAGCAGGAGCCCGGAGCATCTCCATTCACCGGTTCAGGTCCAATTCCAGCCCCAATTTTTGGCTGAATTTGGACCTGAAACGGACCAAAAGACTCAGAGAGCTCCTGTGCAATTTGTACTGGAGCCGCTGCGGAGATGTATGAACTGGCTCCATAGAGTTTCAGTTACAATCTCCTGCTATGTGAATTGGATGCAGAGAAATCCGCAATAGTGTGAACCCAGCCTAATATTCCCACCTTTGTCTCCCATCCACCTCGTTGTCCCTGTCCACCTTTGCATTTTCCAGCTCTACCTGTTGATTTCCAGAATCTAAAATAACCTAAAAAGAAAAATCCAACAGAGATAGTTGGGCCGCCTCATACTGGCATGGCAGGTGTGCATACCCAGGAACCCATAAATAGAATCCAAAGATGTATGAAAAATTGTCAGATGTTTAAGGCTACTTTCACACTGGGGAGGGGGGCATTTGCGGTAAAACACATCTAGTTTTAGCGAGGCTTTACTGCTGTTATAACGGCGCTTTTCGACCGCTAGCGGGGTGCTTTTAACCCCCCGATATCGGCCGAATAAAGGGTTAAAAGCGCCCATAGAACGCTGCTGTGCTTTGCAGAGGCTTCGGCAGTGCTGCCCACTGATTTCAATGGCAGGAGCGGTGTATACATCGCTCATCCATGACCCCAAAGATGCTGCTTGCACTACTTTTTTTCCTGTCCTGCAAGCGCACCACCCCAGTGTGAAAACACTTGGGCTTTCACACTGGAGTGGCTTGAGAGTCGCTTTTCAGGCGCTATCTTTAGCGCAAAAACGCCTGAAAAGCGACCCAGTGTGAAACTGAAATATTGATTCTGAGTAAACTGGCCCTTTAAAGAAAGAAAAAAAAAAAAAAAAAAATCACAACTTTATATATATATTTTTTTATTATTGCAATAATGTCCCAATCAACAGCATATGCAAAATTGTTCAATAACCACTTATTTTTTTACTTGCTTTTCTATTTTCATTTAATGCAGCTGTCAAGTTGGTGAAAAAGGATGAGACAAGCAATTCTTGAAAATACATATATAAACCAAACATTTAAAAATAGTCATGAAAACATATCTATTAACAGCTTGCAAAGAGTACAATCAAATGAGAGTGAAGTCTTTCTACAAATGCATGTTACAAGTACAATGTACTAACTACCTCGGCTGTCCAACAGGCCCAGAGAACCACACATTAGAAACACCACTACAGGTTTTGAAAATTCTTCATTAAAAGAAAGACATCTGCGCTGGTATTTAACCTGTTACTTGCGAAGAAGTAATTTTATGATGCTGACTTAAGCAATAGAACAGTAATAGTTTGAGGGTAAATATAGCAGCTATGTATCAGTTTAAAGAAAACAACACACACTATAGAAAGCATGACTAACTGAAGCTACATTTAAGATTTTTTTTTCCCATCTTTTTAAAATATTTATAGGATTTTGTTTGTAATATAATTCTTTACCCACAGAAGGGTGGAACAAAGTTTATTTGTATTCAAAATTAGCACTATAAGTGTTTGAAATGGGTATTTACATTTAAAATGTTACAATATATTCCCATAATGTTTATTGTAATTTTGAGTATCGGTAAGAAAGCTATCTTTTATATTGTCAAAATAAATTATGTGTTGGGCTATCAACTTTTTTTTTTTTTTTAGCTGGTGATACTATTCTAAAGGAATGTTTGATATTTGTGCCCAAGCAAAAGAGAAAGTCAACATAGTTGTTATTTGGTAACAATTCCAGAGATTCTCTGGTTACAGGAGATATAAAATGTTTCTACTGGAAGGGTTGTGCTGTGATATACAGCTCATCATCAACTTGCTGGGACAGCAGAGAATTGTGTTAAAGCTCAACTGAAGTCTCAACCGTTTTCCTCTCCTTATAGTTCTGTAGTACTATGATTTGTAATTCATGTGTTTCTTAACCTCCCACTTCACTACTGCTCTATGCTGCTATACAATTAAGTACTGTCCATACCCCTCATTGTCTTTATGCATATGTGTACTGTTAGGGTCCATGCACACCTTTGAAGTTCATTAAGGTGGGTTGTGTTAAGGCATTCAAATGGTTTGGCAATGTGCCACAGTGTCTGAAAAAAGACATGCCCCATTTTTAATAATGCATTACACTAGAACGCATGGTAGTATGTTGAAAAAGTGATTTTCCAAGCTATGGTAAAATAGGTGTGGCTGCTGCCTATCCCCAAAGCTCCACAGAGAGGAGTTGGTAGGAAAGATATAAGGAAAGGGGAGGTAAAATGTCGCTGCCTAAATCTAATAAGTGGTCGTGTTAAAAAAGTTGGAAAAATAAAATAAACCGTCTAATAACGTGTACTCTCTCTTCAAATCACACAAACATTATTAATGTTAAATCGTATGAGTGCTCAAAATAAAAAAAATATAACTTCCAAAGTGACTTGAGCCTGGATAAACAATATCTCTTGGTAAAAAATTAGGTGAATTACACACGTGCTCCCCTCTCGGTTCCACACTCACCAGAAAGATGTACCCCTGCAGAGGTAAAGCGCATTCAAGCAGGGTCCTCTCTGGTCTCGTCTGATGGTATCTCCTGCTCCACGATGGGTCTGGTCATTGGGTACACTCACAAATGGGTGGATGGAGAGAAATGCTCCTCATAGTGTGAATCCATAAAAATTAATTTTATTCAAATCAAAATTTCAAAAATTACAGCAATAGATCTGCGGCTGCTTCTGGTGACATCTGTATGACGAAACATATAAAGCTTGGAGCGCCATCACATTACTTGCAGTCTGTGAAACGCAAGGCGTCCCAGATCTATTGCTATGGTATTTGCATTGACCCTGCAGCGCTATTATAAGTGTGATTTTTATAACTTTGATTTCAATAAAATTTGTTTTTATGGATTCACGCTATGAGGAACATTTCTTTCCATCTACCCATATGTAAGTGTGCCCAATGACCAGACCCACCGTGGTGGAGGAGATACCAGACAAGAGACCAGAGATGACCCTGTTTGAATGAAATTTACCCCTGCAGGGGTACATTTTTCTAGTGTGTGTGGAACTAAGAGGGGAGCACCTAGTTTTTTAGTTTTTCACCAAGAGATATTGTTTATCCGGAACAAGTCACTTTGGAAGTTATTTTTATATTTTTTTAACTGATTTTTTTTTTGGTTTATACCAGTAGATTTTATATATATATATATATATATATATATATATATATATATATATATATATATATATATTTTTTATACAGAGTATAATCCAGTTTTTATGGACACTTTTTGCACAATAAGCACACTGAGCACATTAAATGTGTATTTTTTGGTTTATGGAACTTTTTATTAGCCATCCATGATTGAAAATGTTATATTGAGCACGATTTAATGCTAATAATGTTTGTGTGATTTGAAGAGATAGGACACATTACTAGATGGTTTATTTTTTTTTTTTTCTAACTTTTTTAACGCAACCACTTATTCGATTTAGGCAGCGCCATTTTACCTCCCCTTTCCTTGCATGGTAATATATTACCATGCACTGTGGGGTGCTGGTGGACAAGTGTCAAGTTAACCACTTGACCCCCGGGAGATTTACCCCCTTTAACCAGGCCACTTTTTGCGATACAGCACTTCGTTACTTTAACTGACAATTGTGCAGTCATGCAACACTGTACCCAAATTCAATTTTTGTAATTTTTTTCCCACAAATAGAGCTTTCATTTGGTGGTATTTGAGTACCACTGTGTTTTTATTTTTTGTGCTATAAACAAAAAAAAAATTCACAATTGTGAAAAAATAAAATAAGAAATAAAAAAAATATCCAAAAAACAAACCAAAAAAAACAAAAATCACATTTCTTTAGAAATTTGGGCCAATATGTATCCTGCTATATGTTTTTGGTAAAGAAAAAAAAATCCCAATAAGCGTATATTGGTTCATGCAAACGCTATAGCGTCTACACTGGAAGTTTAAATGTTTTTATACTAGTAATGGCAGCAATCAGCGACTTTTAGCAGGACTGCAATATTACAGCGGACAATCGGACACTGACACTTTTTGGGGACCAGTGACACTAATACAGTGATCAGTGCTCAAAATATGCACTATTACTGTACTAATGACACTGGCAGGGAATGCATTAAACATCTAGGGTGATCAAAGGGTTAACTGTTTGCTTGCCAGAATTTTATTGTACAACATAGGTGTCCTGCTTTTACTAAGGGAAGAGATAGATTTTAGTTCCTGCTAGGAACTCTGCCTTGTTTATCTCCATTCTAAGCCTCTGCCCGACGATCGGCGAGTGTCGGCAGACATCAAGCACCCAGCAATCGCAGATCGGCTTCTGCTGTAAATAATCACAACAGAAGTTTACCGCCGGTGGCGCGCGCACCCCTGTAGATGGAAGTGCAACACTATGATCCTGCGCACAACTGCTGCCCTGTAGCAGTAACATTGCTATAGGGTGGTCAGCAAGTGGTTAAAATAATTGCCACTGCAAGGTTTTAGTGCACATAGCTTGCATTACAGCAATGCACCACAATGGTGTGAATGGGACCCTTGTCCGATTTTCTGATCATGTGTACTAGGCTTTAGTGTGCACTGGACAGGCTGGTCAAACTCTGGTGCTGCACAGTCACATTTAGAGACTCTGTGCAACAGCTATAATATAAGTAGAGGTAATACTATGAAAATGGAAATTGTCTATACAATTTCTGTCCATCAAAACATCTATTTCTGGGACTTCAATTAGGCTTTAAGTCTAGATGTAATACATTGACTAAGCACTTGTTACAAATGATCCAGTGGCATGAATACATTCAGATTCATCCCTTCTATTCTATCTGAATTCACAAAGCATTGCTGTACTTTTAAAGTGTCTTCTCTTTGTGAATGCTGATTACATCGGAAGATATGTTTTCCTCTATGCATTGGCAAAATGTGCCCAACTAATAAAACATTTCTAGTGGGCTGGACAATAGTGAATGTTCTGTATTTATCAGATGCAAGTACAGTCTGTTAGTAAACTTAAAAAAGTTTTTGCCACTAATAATATGTCAAGGTGTTATTGTGTAGGTAATACACCAAGTATGAGTAAGCATGTATTTCTTATATATGAACACAAAAGAAAGTGAATTTCTCCTGAGAGTTAGTAAAGCTTGCTTTTTTTTTTTTTTTTGCAGCCAACCAATACAAACATTTTTAGTATGCTTGTGTCTAACAATTATGCACAGTTCAAACTCAGCATTATCATTAATGTGTGCATTAAATGTATCCACATTCAATAACAATTCTACTGAATTGTATTCTTTTTAATTGCATTTTTCTCAGGAACTGTAGTATAGAATGGCATATCAGTACTTAATTCCTAGTCATGACTATTTATGTCACAATTTATTCTGTAACAGACTGCTGCTGAACAAAACAAGCCTACTTAGGGAGTTTAGACTCTCTTGATCCTTGACGAGCTGAGTAGAGTATATCATGGAACACTACTGTACCAGCACCTCGAACAGAAACAAGTAGAAAACATTTTATAATTAGCTGCAGAACTTTTATACGCCTTCTGGAGCCCATTCCCATTTCTGTACATTACAGACATTTAAAACTGCACTAAAAGGGTGGGATCAAAGTCTTTGTTTTAAATGGTGTAGTTTAGTGCAGTCTAGTTTCCTAAATCCTGCATGCTTAAGTGCATTTAACTGCAAATGTGCCTTAATAGGGGAAAAGAAGCCCATGTACAACATGGTATATGCATGTCTACACAAAGTAGACATGCATATACCATGCAATTGGCCTAAAATGATGCACTCAATGGAAGAAAAAAGTGCATCACAAATTACAAAAACAATACAAATGCATGCATTTTAAGTATAGAAGTGTGAATGGGCCTTTGTGTAGAAGGATACAAGCAGTTTTCCTTTGCCTGGTGATTAGGGAGGCAGAAGAGCTTTTTGTATCCACTTTTTATACCCTACCCTCTTTTCTTTTTCAGAAACAAAACAGAAGTATGATTGATCTATGCTTTCACAGAAACTACGTAACTCAGCACGTTCCTTTTACTGAAGGGCTGACAATACATACTTGGAAGAAATTTATTAAAAACGCTGCCCAGTAATGTCATGTGGAATAGGTGTGCTGTGTTAGCTCAGAGGCTAAGTTAATATTACTTTGTAACTTCAGTTATAAACTCTCTCTCTCAGAAAACTGTACAGTTAGGTTTAAAAAGTCATGTTGTAGAAATTGAAAATATGGTCAACTGGCTTTCTTCAGAAGAGTGAAAAGCTGTATTTTTTACAAGCAATTTGTTGCACTCAGACATACTTTCCCACTTTCCACGTCTCTGTGAATGACTGAACGATGCTGTCTCTCACATTGCCAGTTTAATGTGCTAAAGTGTAAAGCAAAGAAAAGTGCATCTCTGTGTACTTCAAGCCCCCACTCATGTGTGGGGAAAATTCGGGAAATTGAAAAAATACATCTTATCTTATTATATGAGTGGATGCTTGAGGTGAATACAGGTTCACTTTAACTTGATTCACAGCTAAGTAAATCAGGCACTTTGGGAGAATGACAGCTCAGGTGATTAGAGGGAACAAATGTCTAGGTGCATCTGAAAGATAAAGATCGTCACTTATTTGAATGATATGATGAAAATAAGCAGAGGATTTACAATAAATTTAGAGCATATTTATTGAAAAATGTCACAGACACATTTTCAAACCTTAAGACCACGTGACAGCACAAGTTAATGAAATTGCTGCTAAAACCTTTCCTTTACACTGGTACAAGGAGCCAACAAAAATAGGTATTCCAATATGATCTGTTCACTTAAATAGCCTTTACTAAAATAACAGTTACTCAAGTCTGTGGCACTTCTACTCTATAGATGACCTTGCTGCAAATCCTGCCGTTGATGTGACATTGTGCTTGGCTTTTCAGCACAACTTCTCATATCACCTGCTGAAGCGAGTTCTTTATATGTTCATGCAAGAAGTCCATTGCAAGATAAGTGATAAAAGTCTCCTATCCCGTCTATTGGACTTTTAAATGGAATCTATGTACAGTTTACTTAAGCAGGGGGCATCAGAGGCTCAGCTGAAAAGCCAAGCTTAGCCTGTCACAAATGTTCCTACATTAATTATGAGACCCTGCTAATAAGGTCAGAGGACCAGAAGCATCCCAAGAGGAATTGAAAGTTACTCTTCCTTTAAAGAATCCACTAATGGTATACAACGAAAATCAGTAGTGCAAAAAAACTGTAAATATACTACATGGCCAAAAGTTTGTAGATGCCTGACCATCACACTTGGTGAACATCACATTCCAAAACCATGGCTATAATAGCCTCCACTCTTCTCGGAAGCCATCTGTGAGGTCAAGCACAGATGATGAATGTAAAGACCTGGTTCGAATTGGCATTCCAATTCATCTAAAAGATGTTCAGTAGGATTGTGCGCAGGCCACTTGAGATTCTCCACACTAAACTCATATCTTTATGGACCTGGCTTTGTGCAAAGTCATGCTAGAACAGAAAAAGGTCTTCCCCAAACTGGTACTACAAGGCAGGATATGCACAATTGCTTAAATATTTTGGCATGCTGTAGCATTAATAGTACCCCTCATAGGAAACAGCTTATCTCAATAATTTGGAGGGGTATCCACATTCTTATACATATAGCTGTTCATAAACTCTTTGCCATATAGTATATGTCAATATAGTGGTCTGCTTACTCTGTTTTCACAGCAACAGTGACACATCCTCAGATCATTAAACTCAGATTAGTCAAGACATTTTTGTAAAAGATTACACCAAGCGAATGAGGCCTTTGCTATTCACAACTTGCTTCATGGTGCATTACAAACTACCAGAAACAGTAACTGCAGAAAATGCAGTTGTGTTTCACATTATAGAGTTTAATGATGACCAAACCTGAACAGATATTTATAATGGATATTAAACACATGCTGTGTCCAGTTCCATTACCTACAAAACCAGCCTCATAGTATTTTGTTCCAGAGGGAATCCAACTGGCTCCATCCAGTGTCTAAAATTACTTTCATGTCCTCTTTTTTATGGAACATTAGGCCTATATCAAAAACATTTTTTTTTACTTAACATAAATTTTCTCTTACTTGATAGAAACATTAAAAAAAAAAACAGCCAGATGGAATATCAGGAAAGTGTAACTGTAATGGAGCACAGTGAAATGTCTACTGAAAGCTCCCTTAATTACAGCAAACAACTAATATTTTACCACTATAAAACAGGATATTCATAGATATCCAGTGAAGAGTTCAACAAATTGGTTATACAGAACATACACAGAACTGATTACTTTAGAGAAGATTGTAACTAGCAACAATTTCTTCAAAAGGCAGCATGATTTCCTTATCTGACACCTTCAACGCTTTTAACAATCGCACAGTTTTTGTGGCATCCACAAAATGTTATTGTGCTATTCTATTACACTTGCTTTCAACTGTGATATATAAAGAAATGTTTAAAAAGAAACAGAATGGAATGTTTCAATGTGACTGAAGCATCTTCGATGGCTGTATAAGCCAACTGCTATTCACTTGGACCTGTCTGAAGTGTGTTTTGTCCTGTATCTCGAAGTTCTTTCCAAATTGCAAGCTATTCTACAAAGGGATAACTTGCTACACTAAAAATGTGTGTATACTGTATCTGAAAATGTAGAGAAAATAGAGAAATTCTACAAAAAAAAAAAAAAGCTGCATGGAGTCTAGACAGTTTTAGGTGTCCACTGAAACTGTCACTAAAAGGTTTAACTGCCAAATAGTTTATTAACAAATGCTACATTTTCAAGAAAGAAATGAAATCAGCAGGCATAACAGTTTTAGTTTCACATACATCATTTCTCTCTGTAGTAGGTCAAGTATGCCTTTAAAGATTCAGGGAGAGGTAAGCTTAGAATTTTCTCTCGAAGAAGATTTGGTGGCGGTTCCTCGGCTTTCATCACCTCATTATGATCCTTCTCTTCTTCTTTACTGTCCTCGTCAATCTTTTCATCATCGTCGCTATCTAAGGCTTGGGGAATAAGTTGGTTTCCTACAAATACATAGGTGTTTATGCGGCGTCTGCGGCACCGCCTTCTTTTTCGTTTTGGGGGTGCCTTTGGAGGTATACCTTTGGCCTGCATCTCCTCATTTATGCAGTTTCTAAGTGTGCGACGAATATAGATGCGGGCCAAGTCCTGAAGGCTCCTGACATTACACGCGGCTGTTTAAAAGAAATTAAATTATGCTTACAGTAGAAAGTCATTCATTTTGCCACATTGTTTCATATACCAGACACAACCACCATAATTGTGGAGGTTCACAGTTAAACCATACATTATTATTTAAAAATAAAGACCATCCAAAACTGAAATTAAATGAAATTAGCTAAGTTTAGGGTGATTAGGGCACATGGTAATATATTCTTCTGTGAGACATCCCAAGGTGATCTTAAAGTGGTATTAAAGTTTGTCTTTTTTTTTTAAACACATGTCATGCTTACCTGCTCTGTGCAATGATTTTGCACAGAGCAGCCCTGATCCTCTCTTCATGGGTCCCCTGTCGGTGCTCCTGCCTCCTCCCCCTTGACCAGCCCCATAGCAAGTGGGCTCTCAAGCCCTTCTCTATGTATCCATAATTAACAGAGCTGCAGCTCAGCCCTGCCCCCCGCTCTCTCCTCAAAGTGACTGCTCCCAATGGCTCCGCTGCTGCCTCAGCCAATGAGGAGAGGGAGTCTCGGGACACCCAAGGCTCTCATGCACATTGCTGGATCAAGACACAGCTCAGGTGACTATTAGGGGGGCTGTGGGGGGGCAGCACATCCACGCCCCTCACATTTTTGGAAATATTTTATTATATCAACACTGAAGAAATTACACTTTGCTACAATGTAAAGTAGGGAGTGTACAGCTTGTATAACTGTGTAAATTTGCTGTCCCCTCAAAATAACTCAACACACAGCCATTAATGTCTAAACCGCTGGCAACAAAAGTGAGTACACCGCTAAGTGAAAATGTCCAAATTGGGCCCAATTAGCCATTTTCTCTCCCCGGTGTCATGTGACTCGTTAGTGTTACAAGGTCTCAGGTGTGAACGGGGAGCAGGTGTGTTAAATTTGGTGTTATCGCTCTCACTCTCTCATACTGGTCACTGGAAGTTCAACATGGCACCTCATGGCAAAGAACTGTCTGAGGATCTGAAAAAAGAATTGTTGCTCTACATAAAGATGGCAGAGGCTATAAGAAGATTGCCAAGACTCTGAAACTGAGCTGCAACACAGTGGTCAAGACCATACAGCAGTTTAACAGGAGAGGTTCCACTCAGAACAGGCCTTGCCATGGTCGACAAAAGAAGTTGAGTGCACGTGCTCAGCGTCATATCCAGAGGTTGTCTTTGGGAAATAATAGGATTTTTAAAACAGCTTACGTGTAAAATCCTTTTCTTGGAGTACATTATAGGACACAGAGCCTCATGTAATTACTTAGTGGGTTATGGGCCTACCTTCAGGTGTTGACACTGGTATAACCAATACAGGCAGTTGACTCCCCTATATAACACCTCCTCCTTCCAGGAGTCCTCAGTTTTTGTAGCCAAGCAATATAAGCAATGTACTCTCACCCCATAGAACAGAGGGGCGGGAGCTCTGTGTCCTATGATGTACTCCAAGAAAAGGATTTTACAGGTAAGCCGTTTTAAAAATCCTATTTTCTTTATCGTACATCATAGAACACAGGGCCTCAAGTAATTACTTAGTGGGACGTCCCATAGCAATGCTACTTGAGGGGAGGGGGGCACAAG
Source organism: Lithobates clamitans (assembly GCA_037952925.1). NCBI lineage: Eukaryota > Metazoa > Chordata > Amphibia > Anura > Ranidae > Lithobates > Lithobates clamitans. The sequence goes on along the minus strand of JBBGZY010000012.1, from coordinate 1,111,703 downwards.
CCGTAGGGCAACCCCAGACCTTGAGGAATTAAACTGCTGCCTGCAGCACACTGCGCCCAAAGGCGATATCCTCATTCCATCTTACATCTACTTGACAAAATTTTGTAAATATATGTACTGAAGACCAAGTCGTGGCCTTGCAGATCTGAGACATGGAGGCCTGGTGACGCACTGCTCAAGAAACACCAACCGCTCTGGTAGAGTGCGCCTTAACTTGAAAAGGGGGAATCTTTCCCTTTAAATCATAATTTTGAAATATAACTTGCCAAATCCACTTAGCAACAGTGGATTTCGACGCTGCCTGTCCTTTTTTAGGACCCTCTGGCAGAATAAATAAGACATTAGTCTTACGAATCTGAGCAGTTTTCTTTAAATAGCTCTTCACTGTTCTCACCACATCAAGACAATGTAGTGACTTGGTTGAACATGGTTTTGGAAAAAACGATGGTAGGACAATATCTTCATTCAGATGAAAGCCTGAAACCACTTTTGGCAAAAAGCCTGGACGAGGGCGTAACACCACTCTGTCCTCATGAATACCGGTAATCAAATATGGCTCTTTACAAGAAAGAGCAGCTAATTCTGAAACCCTCCTTGCTGAGGATATAGCAACCAAAATACCAGCTTCCTTTTCAAAAGGGTGATTTAACTGGCGGATTAATCCGCATCACTCCTTGCATGAAACCCCGGACTAAAGAATGCGTAGCAAGTGGTCTTTGAAATAAAATTGATAAGGCTGAGACTTGGCCCTTAATAGTACTCAGGGCCAACTTCATCTCTACGCCTACCTGTAGAAAGGCAAGAATTCTGCCTATAATATATCTTCGAGGGTGCCAACCCTTGGATTCATACCAGGAAACATAAGCTTTCCAGACTCTATAATATATAGCTCTAGAAGCTGGCTTCCTAGTATCAAAGTAGAAATAACTGACCTGGAAATCCCACGTTTCTTCAGAATGTGGGACTCAATAGCCAGGCCGTTAAATCTAAAGTAGTTAAAGTAGAATGGAATATCGGCCCCTGCGATAGCAGGTCTGTTCTTAGTGGGAGGAGCCATGGACCCTCCACTGTCATCTTTACGGTCTCTGCATACCATGACCTTCTGGGCCATGCTGGTGCTACCAGTATTACAGTATGACTTTCTTTCCAGCCTGATCCTGCAAAGAAGTCGAGGTAGCAACTGAATTGGGGGAAATGCATAGATCAGTGAAAACTGATCCCATGGGGTCACCAACGCATCTGTTCCGTATGCGAGTGGGTCCCTTGTCCTGGACACAAAATTGACTAGCTTCGTGTTGAACCTGGACGCTAGAAGGTCTACGTCCGGAGTCCCCCATCTTTGGCAAATAGCCTGAAAAATCTCGGGATGAAGAGACCATTCCCCCGGGAACAACTGCTGGCGACTTAAGTAGTCCGCCTGCCAATTCTCTACTCCCAGAATGAAAACTGCCGATAGGTATGGGACATTCTTTTCTGCCCAAGTTATAATCTGGTTCACCTCTCTCTGAGCTGAGAGACTTTTGGTGCCCCCTTGATGATTGATATATGCCACGGCCGAGGCATTGTCCGATTGGATCCTGACAGGACAATTCTTTAACCTGGAAGTCCAGGTTCTCAGAGCCAAATACACTGCCCAAATCTCCAGGATGTTTATGGGCAAGGCTCTTTCGGTTCTTGACCACTGTCCCTGGACAGTCGTCTTCTCTAGTACTGCTCCCCAGCCTGAAAGGCTGGCATCTGTCGTGACTACTTTCCAGATAATTGGTCTGAAGGACTTTCCCTTCAGCAGGTTCCGAGTTAGTAACCACCAACTGAGGCTTTGGGGCACTCTTGGGGACAGCCGCATTGGTAAATCTAAAGCTTGAATTGTCTTGTTCCAAGCAGACAGGATACTGTTTTGAAACAGTCTCAAATGGAATTGGGCATAGGGAACTTCTTCGAATGAAGCTACCATCTTTCCTAATAAGCTTATGCAAAGACGTATTGTGGGATTTTTCTTTGACCTGAGCATCCGCACCAGCTCTTGTATGGAGCTGATCCTTGCGGGAAGCAAGAACACCCTTTCCTGGGCTGTGTCTATGATTGGGCCCAGATACTCCAGCCATTTTAGTGGCTTTAAGGAGGATTTCTTCAGGTTGAGAATCCAACCCAGATTCTCCAGGTAACTGCTTGTAATGGCTACATCCTGCTTCAAGCGGGCCACCGACTGGTCTATTAACAATAGATTGTCTAGGTAAGCCGAGACAGTTATGCCCTGTGCCCTTAACCTTGCTAGAGGTGGGGCTAGTACGTTTGTGAACACCCGAGGTGCTGTAGCTAGCCAGAAGGGCAAGGTTACAAACTGAAAATGCCTTTGTTCTACTTCAAATCGCAGAAACTTCTGGTGAGGAGGAAATATAGGGACATGGAGATATGCATTTCTGATGTCTATGGATGCCAAAAGTTCCCCTCCTTGTAGGATGGAAACAACTGATCTGATTGACTCCATACGAAAGGAGCAGGTCTTCAGGAACTGATTTAGATTCCGTAGATCTAGAATTGGTCTGATATCCCCATTTGGCTTTGGTACCGTAAACAGGTTTGAGTAGAACCCCAAACCTTGCTCTTGTTTGGGAATCTGTATGATCACCCCTTGAGCTAATAATCGGTCCAATGCTTACAACAGGGATTGCCTTTTCCCTGGATCTTTGGGAACGTTTGATCTCCAAAAACGAGATGGTGCAAACTCTCGAAACTCTAGCTTGTATCCTAGAGAGACTGTGGAGAGCGTCCATTTGTCCTGAATCTCCTTTTGACAGACTTCTGAGTACCTCAGAAGTCTTCCCCCCACCTTGATGAGGGGAGATGCCTCTTCATGACGAGGCCTTGGTATTCTGCTTTGCAGACTTGCGGCCCCAGGTTTTCCTTTGTGCCTGGGTTTGACCCTGAGGTCTTCCTCTAGAGTCTGACGGTGGAGGCCGTCGCCCCTGCCTAGAGGTGGATGTACCTGGCGCAGGGGAAAAAGTGCATTTAAATGGAGGACGTTTATATTTTCTTTTAAATGGCAAAAGAGTACTCTTTCCGCTAGAAATTGTCTGGGTATACTTATCCAAACTCTCCCCAAATAGTCGTTCTCCATTAAAGGGAAAACTGGTTAAAAGATTCTTCCAAGGCGCTTCAGCTGACCAACGCTTTCACCAAAGGGTTCTTCGTATGTGAACTAGCACAAGCGCAAGGCGAGAAGCCTGATGAATAGAATCCTTCATAGCATCTATGGCAAAGCATAATGCTCTAGGCAGCTCTGCCAATTCCTGAGCCTGTTGTGCAGGGAGCTTGTGAAGAGCATCTGTAAACTGGTCCTTTAAGGATTGACAGAGGCCTATAGCTGCAATTGCAGGCTGAGTCACGCTCCCTGCTAAGGAAAAAGAGGATTTTAACAGGCCTTCCAACATCAACCTGGCTTGCCATGTCTGGTATCTCCGGAGAGGATGACAGTATGGCGGCATGACTGGGTTCCCAGCACCTGGGGGTGGCACCTTAGGTACCTTCACGGTAGCTCTGGAAGTCATATTGCAAGGTACAAAAAAACAGAGGTAACAGAATATAACTTTTTTTGCCTTAATAAAAATTTACAAGACAAGTGTCACCATAGAATCAGTATTTAACTGCTGATAACAATCTTATTTTCTGTACTGGAAATGCCTGTGATACACCCCTTATGTGCCCAGCGCTGCTGTGTTCTTAATGTGATGTGGCCGTGGCTGTAACAGACTCTTTATGAGCTAGCTTTGTTACAGACATCAGGTGAGAACCCTGATTGGCATCCTCAGCGTTCCGCCCTTAGCACCATCTGTCTGTGAGATATTTCAGCTGTGTGGACATCTCCTATGACATACACATGGCACCGCCCTGAAGAACAGGCCCCTTCGTGACCCGCCCCCTCCACTCCATTAACGTAACCTGTGTGCGCGCGCGCTGTTACTAATCACGGACACGAGAGGAGGAGGCGGTGTTGCTGAGGAGTTCGCATGCTGTGAGTTTTGAAAAGTACTGCCTGAACCACAGGCTTTCTTGTATAAACAGCAATAAACTAAGTGTCCTAAGGGCCGGTGCTGGTGCTTATCTTTCTGAACAAGAGGAACTGGTCAGCATGCCTCCCAGTGGAGGGAGGGGCAGGGAGATTGCCAGGAGATATGTAGCATCTTAGAAAACAATAGCTGTATCTACCTGCAAGATTTTACATGAAGCGGTTTAGTGGATAAAAAAACCTATGTACTTCATACTGCTGCATCTACTGTCAGCCTGTAAAATCTGTATCCCTTTGATTCCTCTAGAGAAATCTACTTTGTTCACTAAAAACTCCCCTCTGCTGCTCGGACCACACACGGCTGTTTCACGCCTGACACAGAGCTGCTTGAAGCATCAAGTAAGGTATGTGCAACTTTACTCCCTCTAGAGGAGACTTCTTTAAAGGCATGTCTTTAAAATATGGAAGGAAAGCATAGGCACCTTTTTACAGTACCTAGCCTCTTCCCTTACCTTTTCCTCGCTGCAGGATACTGCTGATTTAACAGACAGATCCAACTTTCACCCATCACGGCGGGCAGCGTAGTTAAACCTTCAAAGACTGGGGCCCTTTTAATAGGGGTTCCGTTCCTTTGGACCTGTATAGCACCCCTCAGGAACAACTTTAGGTAATGTGGCAAGACCAAAAAGAGTGCTGGTTCCTAGGGTCCAGCCTCAAAGAGAAGCTTACAGGCAAAGCCTCGTTCTTGAATCGAGCCCCAGGTACCATACTATGGCCTCAGTGGCGAGGATGGATCCGGTTATGGAGGTTTTTTAAATCCAGCATAGATCCCTCTCTGGAGCTCCTTAGAGCACATCTTCACTCGTGACCAACACCTTAGACACTGGCAAAAAAACTGAGGACTCCTGGAAGGAGGAGGGGTTATATAGGGGAGTCAACTTCCTGTATTGGTTATACCAGTGTCAACACCTGAAGGCAGGCCCATAACCCACTAAGTAATTACTTGAGGCTCTGTGTCCTATGATGTACGATAAAGAAAGATGTATGAGTGCTGCAAGCATTGCTGCGGAGTCAGTCTGTCAGTGCTCAGACCATACGCCGCACACTGCATTAAATTGGTCTGCATGGCTGTTGGCCCAGAAGGAACTCTAAGGATGATGCACAAGAAAGCCCACAAACGGTATGCTGAAGACAAGCAGACTAAGGACATGGATTACTGGAACCATGTCCTGTGGTCTGATGAGACCAAGATAATCTTATTTGGTTCAGATGGTGTCAAGGATGTGTGGCGGCAACCAGGTGAGGAGTACAAAGACAAGTGTGTCTTGCCTACAGTCAAGCATGGTGGTGAGAGTGTCATGATCTGGGGCTGCATGAGTGCTGCCGGCACTGGGGATCTACAGCTCATTGGAGGAACCATGAATGCCAACATGAACTGCGACATACTGAAGCAGAGCATGATCTCCTCCCTTCAGAGACTGGGCCACAGGGCAGTATTTCAACATAATAACGACCCCAAACACACCTCCAAGACGACCACTGCCTTGCTAAAGAAGCTGAGGGTAAAGGTGATGGACTGGCCAAGCATGTCTCCAGATCTAAACCCTATTGAGCATCTGTGGGGCATCCTCAAACGGAAGGTGGAGGAGCGCAAGGTCTCCAACATCCACCAGCTCCGTGACGTCGTCATGGAGGAGTGGAAGAGAGCTCCAGTGGCAACCTGTGAAACTCTGGTGAACTCCATGCCCAAGGGGGTTAAGGCAGTGCTGGAAAATACTGGTGGCCACACAAATAATAACACTTTGGGCCCAATTTGGACATTTCCACTTAGGGGGAATACTCACTTTTGTTGCAAATGGTTTAGACATTAATGGCTGTGTGTAGAGTTATTTTGAGGGGACAGCAAATTTACACTGTTATACAAGCTGTACACTCACTACTTTACATTGCAGCAAAGTGAAATTTTGTTGTCACATGAAAAGATATAATGAAATATTTACAAAAATGTGAGGGGTGTACTAACTTTTGTGAGATACCGTATATAATTCATATTGGAAATCAGCAGGTAACCAATTCCTAAAGAACCATACTCCTTAAAACATAGGCGGTTAGTAAATATAGTTCGTATGGTGGCTCTTTTGTGTTCATTTTATTTATTTTTATCATATTTCCTCTATTTTGATAATTTGTGTCAGATTATTGTAATTTTGTTTTTATATTCTTTATTCCCATATGCATATTTATCTGTATTATGCAACTATCAATCACCGGGTTAAAGTGATTCTAAAGTCTTGGTTTTTTTTTTCTACAAAAATAACAAACAAGTTATACTTACCTGCTCTGTGCAATAGATTTACAAATAGCAGCCCAGATCCTCCTCTTCTTGGGTCCCTCTTCTGTGCTCCTGGCCCCTACATACTGTTGAGTGCCCCCACAGCAAGCGGCTTGCTATGGGGGCACCCGAGCTGAGTCACAGCTTCCTGTGTTCATTCAGACACGAAGCCATGGCCCCGGCCAGCCCCCTCTCTCTCCTGATTGGCTAGCCGACTTTGACTGACAGCAGTGGGAGCTAATGGCGCCACTGCTGTGTCTCTGCCAATCAGGAAGGAGAGTCTCGGCCGGACTAGACACTCGTAGACATTGCTAGACACATATGGGGCTCAGGTAAGCATTAGGGGGGCCGAGGGGGGCTGCTGTGCACAGAAGGCTTTTTATCTTAATGCATAGAATGCATTAAGATAAAAAAAACCTTCTGACTCTACAAACCCTTTAACAATCTGGCCATTGCTGGGCATTATGGTCCGCCACTACCCTGTTGCGTCGCTTTCTGCATCACTTCCAGTTGGTAGCATTATGTCTGCCCGACCACGCGTTCCATTGGAACCAGGAAGCACAGCCTACCTTCAGCGCGCCGGACACTCGGGATCCAGTTACCTTCTGGGCGTTTAGAATTTTAGACTAAATCGCTCTGTAAATTAAGATTATTAATACTTTCAAACTAGCACACAAATATGGCAGAAGAAGTTTGAAAATCAACCATTTGGAGGGAACCATCTACAGCTAAGAAGAGAAAGACAATCACCACAGACAGGAAGATAATGGTGCTGCTAGCGTGGGTTAAAGATAAAGACAGCAGTTTTTGCATGGGACATAGGGTAACCTCAATTATATAACCTTTTAAATCTTTTAATAGCTAAGAGATGTTTGGCAAACTATGCAACATACAGTGCAACCCGTAACATTTAGTCTGTTTTAAAAATCATATCTGTATTTATTGTATGCCTGCCAATGATAAAATTGTTCTATATACCAAGTTTTTGATGAAAGAAATGTATGTTTCAAAACGAGTAAGGCTACTTTCAGACTGGGGCGGGCGTCGGCGGTAAAGCGGCACTATATTTAGCGCCGCTTTACCGTCTTTTTAGCGGTGATATTCGTCCGCTAGCAGGGCAGTTTTAACCCCCGCTAGCGGCCGGAAAAGGGTTATAACCACCCGCAGCGGTGCTGCCCCATAGTTTTCAATGGGTAGGTGGCGCTTCAGGAGCGGTGTATACACCGCTCCTACAGCGCTGCAAAGATGCGGCTTGCAGGACTTTTTTTGACCGTCCTGCAAGCGCACCGCTCCAGTGTAAAAAGCCCTCGGGCTTTCACATTAAAGACACAGGAGAGGCGCTATACAGGCACTATTTTTAGCGCTGTAGCGCCTGTAAAGCGCATCAGTGTGAAAGTAGCCTAAGTGATTTGATCAATAAGGTGTAAATTTTATTCAAAATAGACAATAGGTCTTGCTGAAAAATCTAATTCCAAATAAATATTTTTATTTGCTGTGTTAAACAATTTAAACTGTAAAACAACTGAATTCATGATAGACTGATCCTTTTCCTTACACACATAGCCAACATTAAAGTGACTAATCACAGACAACATAGTTAAACAACGATTATAACAAGCATGACCAAACAATTCCACCCTACCTTATACATATCTGTATATCACCTTGTGGGCATACAATAGATGCTAATTTAGTGAGGACTTGCCCAGCCAAAAATTGGCATATGTTAGGTTCCTGTACCTTTGAGCAAAGTTAAATCAGAGCTGCTGTTTCCCAAAAGAATTAAAAATTTAATTATGGAAGCAATTACATTCTAACAGAATATCTACCATATTTATTGGTGTATAACACGCACAGGCGTATAACACGCACCTTAATTTTAAGAGGGAGGTTTTAGGAAAAAACTTACATTTTAAATAAAGAATGTTGAAGCAAAATAAGGGTCAGTGCCCATCTGCAGCCTCACCATTGCCCATCAGTGCAGCCTGATCAGTGCCCATCATTGCAGCCTTGCCCATCATTGCAGCCTGATTAGTGTCCATCTACAGCATGATCAGTGCCCATCTGCAGCCTTGCCCATCATTGCAGCATGATCAGTGCCCATCTGCAACCTTGCCCATCATTGCAGCATGATCAGTGCCCATCTGCAGCCTTGTCCATCATTGCAGCATGATCAGTGCCCATCTGCAGCCTTGCCCATCATTGCAGCCTGATCAGTGCCCATCTGCAGCCTTGCCCATCACTGCAGCCTGATCAGTGCCCATCTGCAGCCTTGCCCATCATTGCAGCCTGATCAGTGCCCATCTGCAGCCTTGCCAATCATTGCAGTCTAATCAGTGCCCATCTACAGTCTTGCCCCTCTTTGCAACATGATCAGTGCCCATATGCAGTCTTGCCCCTCTTTGCAACATGATCAGTGCCCATCTGCAGTCTTGTCCCTCTTTGCAGCATGATCAGTGCGCATCTGAAGCCTTGTTATTGCCAAATAAACAGAGCCGGATCTCCTGTGTACTCGGCTCGGCTTGCAGTCCCTCCCCTTGGGCCGGCTCCTTTGATGGACATAACACCGGTCCAATGGTGGGATGTCAATGCTAGGAGGCGTGACTGCGAGCAGAGCCGAGTACACAGGAGATTCGGCTCTGTCTATTTCGGCGGTGCTCGTTCCCTCCTTCCCCTCCAAAGCAGACATTCGGCGTATAACACGCACACACGATTTTCACCTGATTTTAAGGGGGGAAAAGTGCGTGTTATAAGCCGATAAATAAGGTAATTTGTTTCTTTGGTGTTTAGAACTGTGTTTTGGACTGTATAACCCTGTATATTAGGATGAGTAATAATTTCAAACTAGCAATCAATCATTATGTAAATACTTACGTAGTCTCACAGTCTCAGGTTTGTGGTTGTCGTTTTTGCTTGGTTGCATTAGGGGAGCAAATGAAACTGCTAAAATGTTTTTACTTTCCCATGTGTTTTGCCCTGTTCTCTGGATCTGAGTAAGCTATAAAAAGATAAAGAAAACATGTAGTTCTTTAGCTATACATATGCCCACACATGTTTAACAATAAACTGAATTAAAAAAATAATAAGTCTATCAAGCAGATAGACTTTCAGTTTGCACATTTTAATTTTCACATTACTTCAATACATCATGACGTAGGTCAACGCTCAAAAATTTCACATTTGTAGGTTCTGGGCAAACTCTGGCACTGTTCACTGCCCCTTACCTTAAAGTGGATGTAAACCCTCTCCTATACCCAGTGAAGTTAACAGCCTCAGATGATACACAGAGATTAAACAAATCTCCCTACATACGTTTTACATGTATATCTGCTGTCTTCAGCTTTATATACTGTTTAGAAAATGCACATTATGTTAGACATTTTTCTTCCTGTTTCAGCAGTGGTAGTGGAGTCTGGGAATACACTGTATGTGTGCTGATTCATAAGGCACGCACCCCCCCTCCACATAGGCAGGGGAGTGAAGAAACTTGCAGAGCTGTGCTGTGAATAGACCAGCTCTCTGCTTATCTGTCTCTAAGTTACCTCCCTGACACAAATTTCCAGCTACTTTTTTCTCCTGTGTCGGAGAACTTGTCAGAAGTTATCATACTTTTAACAGAGAAACAGAGCAGCAGAAAGACACGGGACTTAGGGCTTTGGAGAGAGATAAGTAAACACTACAGATATATGTGCCCAGGTCAGATTTCATGAATGGGGTTTACATCCACTGCCTACCAGGGCGATTTTGAGGTTTCAAATATAATGTTAAAATCTGCATTTTGTGGCTAGAAAATGACTTAGAACCATCAAACATTATATATTTTCTGAAAGCAGAGGCCCTGGAGAATAAAACAGTGGCAGTTGCAATTTTTTATGTCATGAGATATTTGTGCAACCATTTATCAAATGCAAATTTTTAGGAAAAAATACACTTAAATGAATGTTCATGCAAAAAAAATCTAAATTTTGTTTTTGGAAAAATCTTAAATATGATGCTGTATTGCGTAAATAGATCCCAAACATGTAAAGATTTAAAATTGTGCATGCATATGAAATGGCGACAAACTATGGAACCTAAAATTGTCCATAGGTGACACTTTAAAAGCCTTTACAGGTTTTTAGCTTGGAGTTAAATGTGAGCTATGGCACTAGAATTACTGCTCACTCTTATGCCCCGTACACACGGTCGGACATCGATCGGACATTCCGACAACAAAATCCTAGGATTTTTTCCGACGGATGTTGGCTCAAACTTGTCTTGCATACACACGGTCACACAAAGTTGTTCGTTCTGAACGCCGTGACGTAAAACGCGTACGTCGGGACTATAAACGGGGCAGTAGCCAATAGCTTTCATCTCTTTATTTATTCTGAGCATGCGTGGCACTTTGTGCGTCGGATTTGTGTACACACGATCGGAAATTCCGACAACGGATTTTGTTGTCGGAAAATTTTATAGCCTACTCTCAAACTTTGTGTGTCGGAAAATCCGATGGAAAATGTGTGATGGAGCCTACACACGGTCGGAATTTCCGACAACAAGGTCCTATCACACATTTTCCGTCGGAAAATCCGACCGTGTGTACGGGGCATAAGAAGTTCAAAGTGATACATAACCTGTGTAGTGCAGTCACAGTTTATATATGCATGCTGAACCTACATTTGCATATGGGCATGAGCACAGAGGGACAGGGGTGAAACTGAATTTTTAATTTATTTTTTTTAGTTAAAATTTGTTTACACTTTTTTTCGTTTGAAGGATACGTTCACCCTAAAAAAAATAAAAAAAAGCACATTTGTTTGCAGGTAAAAAAATTTGCAAGTATTTTTTTTTCTTGTGAGGTTGTAAAGAATTTCACTTGCGATCAGCAGATCCTACGTGCAAAGTCCGGCTCTTGCAGACTGTCATTACACTGTCTGTACCTCTGATACAGGCAGGCAGTCACTGAAGTCCAGGAAGCTCAATGGACTAAGAGCATTCACCAGCGCCCTCGCAGTTCATTGAGAACTACAAGCCATCAGCTGCCATGGCTGCCAGTACTTGTAGGCATTCATTCACAGAAGTCTGTGAATGATTAACGTGGCCTTGTGGGGGAAGCCCCGCATGACTGCGCTGTTTTCAAAATATGACAGCAGGTGCGGGGAGAAGGTCCCCCGTCTGTTGTTACAAGGAGGGGGCAGATCAGGGTGAGAGGTAAATATGAGTGTAACATGGTGCATAAGGTGAATATAACTTTATTGCCATCATAAGGGGTGAACAAGCCCCTCGTGAAAGCTTTGGGTACTGACTAGTACTCTTTATGGGGACATCAGGGGTCTATCAGAGTGGGAACAGGGGAGAACAATAGAATGGGAGAGCCCAAGAACAGTGGTGGTGCAGGTCTTGTGAGAGCTGTAAAAATGACAATCACCCAGATTATTTTTACAGGAAAGCCAATTGACCGCTTTAAAAAACAAACCCAGGATCATGGCTGCAGCTGCAGCCATGATGCTAGTACAACTGCTTGCTGCCCAGGCCGTATTTATACATACACTGGGCGGCAAGCGGGTAAACAAAATAACAAAGTTACACATTTCCTCCACTTCTGGTTGTCAAACTTTATTGCTTTACATCATTTTGTGCACTCCTGTTAATGACTTTCAGACACTATAATCTACACATTTTCTGGCTTGTTACTGTTATTTTTCCAAAGGAAATACAACAAGAACAACATTCAACAAAGTCTCACCTGGTCCTCAATAGGCATCACTAAAATACCACCAACTTTCAAAAGAATTTTCATGTAGTTTTCATGGTCCTTCTGAACACCAGCTCCACAGTAAATTCGATCATACTGTGGACTATCTGATGCAATCTCCAAACAATTGCCAACTGCAAAAGCAGGTTCGCAAAATTCAAATCTAAAAAAGGACAAAAATAAACAAATCAAATTTAATGAAAAGTACTGTAATAAATACAACGTTCTATTATGTGGTGTCTTAAGGCTGGATTTACGCCGATCTGGTAAGTTCATTAACACGCAGTGACACACACCAAAGAATATCCATCAACTGATTTTTGTAACGTTGCACACCACAACATACAGTAGTGCGTTACTGTGCCCTTTTATGTATGTGCAGTAGGATGCCATTAATAATGATTGGCACCACACAGCACAAAAGAATGAACTCACTTTATATGTCATCGTTCCTATTATTTTTAATGCATTAATATTAGTTTACACAGCAGTATTATCTTTTTTCAGCCCTATATAAAAGTTAGGCTATACAAGGACTACAACTACAACAATAAAAACATGCACAATGCCATACAAAAAGAATAGAATAGAATGAAGGCACGCCCAACATGAAGTACCAAATAATCTTTCTGTTCCTTCTGCCTTTATGATTAGTCACCTTAAACACGCAAGTATACAGACCTGGCCAAAAGTTTAGAGAATGACACCAATATTAATTTTCACAAAGTCTGCTGCTTCAGTGTTTTTAGATCTTTTTCTCAGATGTTACTATTGTATACTGAAGTATAATTACATGCATTTCATAAGCGTCAAAGGCTTTTATTGACAATTACGTTAAAGTGGATGTAAACCCTCTCCTATACCCAGTGAAGTGAACAGCCTCAGATGATACACAGGGATGAAACAAATCTGCTTACATACGCTTTACATGTATATCAGCTTTCTATATTCTTTAGAAAATGCACATTGTGTTAGAAATTTTTCTTCCTGTTCCAGCACTGGGTGTGGATTCTTAGCATACACTGTGTGACAGTTGATTGGAGGAAAGGCACACCCCCCCACACACACACATAGGCAGAGGAACAAAGAAACTTGCAGAGCTGTGCTGTGAATAGACCAGCTCTCTGCTAATCTAGGTAGATTTATCATTTATAGCACTCTCCTCGACACAAACTTCAAGAGCTTGTCAGAAGTTATCATGCTGATAACAGAAGAATGGAGCAGTAGAAAGACATGGGGCTTAGGGCTTTGGAGAGAGGTAAGTAAACACTACAGATATATGTGCCTAGGTCAAATTTCATGAATTGTGTTTGCATCCACTTTACGTTTATGCAAAAAGTCAATATTTGCAGTGTTGACCCTTCTTTTTCAAGACCTCTGCAATTTGCCCTGGCATGCTGTCAATCAACTTCTGGGCCACCTTCTGACAGATGGCAGCCCATTCTTGCATAATCAATGCCTGGAGCTTGTCAGAATTTGTGGGGCTTTTTTTTTTGTTCATCCGGCTTTTGAAGATTGACCACAAGTTCTCAATGGGATTAAGGTCTGGGGAGTTTCCTGGCCTTGGCCCCAAAATTTCAATGTTTTGTTAACCAAGCCACTTAGTTATCCTTTTTGCCTGTAGGCAAGGTGCTTCATCATGCTGGAAAAGGCATCGTTCGTCACCAAATTGTTCTTGGATGGTTGGGAGAAGTTGCTCTCAGAGGATGTTTTTTGTATCATTCTTTATTCATGGCTGTGTTCTTAGGGCAAAATTGTGAAGTGAGCCCACTCCCTTGGTTGAGATGCAACCCCACACATGAATGTTCTCAGGATGCTTTACTGTTGGCATGACACAGTACTGATGGTAGCGCTCACATTTCATTCTACGGACAAGGTTTTTTCCTGATGCCTCAAACAATCAGAAAGGGGATTTATCAGAAAAAATTACTTTACCCCAGTCCTCAGCAGTCCAATTCCTGTGCCTTTTGTAGAATATCAGTCTGTCCTTGATGTTTTTCTTGGAGAGATGTGTCTTTCTTGCTGCCCTTTTTGCCACCAGACCATCCTACAAAAGTCTCCGCCTCACTGTGCATGCAGATGCACTCACACCTGCCTGCTGCTAGTCCTGAGCAAGCTCTGCACTGATGGTGCCTGATCCCACAGCTGAATCAACTTTAAGAGACGATTCTGGCGCTCTTGGGCGCCCTGAAGCCTTCTTCACAACAACTGAACCTCTCTCCTTGAAGTTCTTGACAATCTGATAAATAGTTGATTTACCTGCAATCTTAGTAGCAGCAATATCCCTCCCATTGAATCCCTTCTTGTGCAAAGCAATGATGACTACACGTGTTTTCTTGCAGGTAACCATGGTTAACAGAGGAAGAATAATGATTTCAAGCACCACCCTCCTTTTAACCACTTCAATACCGGGCCAATTCTGACACTTTGCTCCTACATGTAAAAATCATCATTTTTTTGCTAGAAAATTACATAGAACCCCCAAACATTATAGATGTTTTTTTAGCAAAGACCCTAGAGAATACAATGGAGGTTGTTGCAACTTTTTATCTCACAAAGTATTTGCGCAGGAATTTTTCGAACGCCTTTTTTTGGGGAAAAAAACTGTTTTGTGTTTAAAAAACAAAAACAAAACAGTAAAGTTAGCCCAATGTTTTTGCATTTTGTGAAAGATGAAGTTACGCCGAGTAAATAGATACCTAACATGTCACGCTTCAAAATTGCACACGCTCGTGGAATGGCGCCAATGTTCGGTACTTAAAAATCCCCATAGGCGACGCTTGAAATTTTTTTACTGGTTACATGTTTTGAGTTACAGAGGAGGTCTAGGGCCAAAATTATTGCTCTCGCTCCAAACGTTCGCGGCGATACCTCACATGTATGGTTTGAACACCGTTTTCATATGTGGGCCGGACTTACGTATGCGTTCGCTTCTGCGTGCGAGCACACGGGGACAGCGGCATTTTAAAAAAATTTTTTTTTTTTTATTGTTAATTATATATATTTTTTTTTTTATTTTGACACTTTTTGAAAAAAAAAAAAATTGATCACTTTTATTCCTATTACAAGGAATGTAAACATCCCTTGTAATAGCAATATGACATGTCAGGTGCTCTTAATAGTGAGATATGGGGTCAATAAGACCCCATATCTCATCACTAGGCTGGGAAGCCTGAAATAAAAAAAATAAATAAAACGATCGCCGCTTCCCAGCCGAAGCGGCGCCGTTTTTCTTTTAATAGAGAGGCCGGGCGTGACGTCATAACATCGCGCCCGGCCTCCGACGATCATAGAGACTCCGGGGACCATCTGGTCCGCCGGAAATCTCTATGATCCACATCCGGCGCCGGCGGATCCACTCTCCGCCTCACCGATCGTAACGGTGAGTCGGAGCAAGCACCGGAGGGCGGCGGGAGGGGGGGGACATCCCCTTTTGCCTCCCATAGGAACGATCAAGCGGCGGAACGGCCGCTATGATCATTCCTATGGTGTAGAGATTCGCCGGCTGAAACCGGCAATATCTGAATGATGTCTGTAACTACAGGCATCATTCAGATATACCTGCTCAAAGCCCAGGACGTCATATGACTTCCGTGGTATTGAAGTGGTTAAAGCTTCCAGTCTGTTCTCCTAACTCAATCAGCATTACAGAGTGATTTCCAGCCTTGTCCTCATCAACAGTGACACCGGTGTTAGCGAGAGAATCACTGCCATGATAACATGATGTCAGCTGGTCCTTTTGTGGCAGGGCTGATTATTATTATTATCCGTGCCATTCTCAAAACTTTTGGCCAGGGCTGTACATGGCACAAATATTTATTGACTAAGATCACAAAAGGATTGTGATCCAAAATGTAGAAAGACGATCTGAGCCATGTATAAAGTATCTTGGATTGGGCCTCTGAAACAACACCATACCTAAAAATCCATGTTCAAGATAAAGGGCCTCCTGCAAAGCTGCTGCTCAAGCCCCTGCGGAAATTGCCATCTGAAGATCCTACAGAATACAACTGCCTTGTCTCCAATTGCCTTCATCATTACCGTATTAGCTGTTGCATCTCAAACCTGCCTTCAATCCCCACCAGCCTAATATTATGTTTCCTAGAAACTTGTATGTCTTTAGTGAAAAATCATGAACCATGTACAATGGAAAGGGGGAGAGGCTTATGTTAGATGAAATTAGGTATTGTGACATGAATGCAGGAAAATCTATGGGTTGTGTCCAAGATGGGAGATATATTTGCCCCAGGTTTATGCTGTGCACTGATTGCTTTTGGGTTTCTGCTGGGTAGTGAGCCTGTTTGGGGCTCAATGAGTGTTAACGAGCTCAGGTGTAACAGATGAAGCACTCAGGGCTCTATAAAAATCCCAGGTTGCTTCAACAAGGGGCTCCACCCTGGAACCAGATTTCTGTGTAGGACTGGGGGACAGCTTCTTCTGAGTGGTGAGATTAAGTCTGTATGATTAAAGACTCTGTTTTTCTGTGTATCAGCAGTAGGATGTTCCAAACCAGGTAGATAGGTTCCTGTGTTTTGCAGTTAGATGCCCAAAGTGGCAAGGGTTTATTTTCTGTTTTGTTTTATTTTTGCGTTTTTTGATACCTCCACTTATAACCACAGACTTGGAAGTAAACCACTGTTTTGTTTTCACAAAGATCTTTCTGTCTGTCCGTGCCTACTTCACCCAGCTGTGACCCATCCAGGGGGTTCTGCACACCCTGCTACTGAGCTAAACTCTTACAGTATCAAAGGGCTCAGTTTAGGTAGACATGCTGTCCTGCTGGAAACTGTCGGCCAATGATCAGTTAGTGAGCACATACAGCTAAAGGATTCAGGTAATCCTGTGTCTGTAAAGGACTTTGTGAAATAGAAGGAAATTTGAACTGGCAGGACATTTGATTACTTTACAGCTCCCCAATAACATTGAGGGAAACAGAAAAGATGTGAGGTAATATTTACAAGTGTGCTTGATTTACCAAGATGTAGAAATTTTACTTAGTGCGGTTATTATTCAAATGTCAAATTATACAGGAGAATGATCAAAGGTAAAAAATTCTGAAATTATAATGTTGCTTACGCAAACTAACTCAACCCTTACATAGTTAATCTGGTTGAAAAAAGACACAAGTCCATCCAGTTCAACCTCCCCCACCCAAAAAAAAACCCCCAACCGAAACACACGCAAATCAAAACCTCCATGTATACAATCCTATACACACAATTGACACAAAGGAAAGCAAAAAAAACAAAAAATAAAAAAACAAAGCATGATCCAATTTGCTCCAGCGAGGGAAAAAGAATCCTCCCTGATCCCCCAAGAGGCACTCAGATATTTCCTGGGTTAACCTAATATTAATATCCAGTTATATTTTGTGCATTTAGGAAAGAATCCAGGCCTTTTTAAAAGCAATCTACTGAGCTGGCCATAACCAGCTCTTGAGGGAGTCTATTCCACATTTTCACAGCTCTTACTGTGAAGAAGCCTTTCCATATTTGGGGGTTAAATCTCTTTTCCACTAGACGTAAAGAGTGCCCCCCCCCTGTCCTCTGTGATGACCTTAAAGTGAATAACTCTACACCAAGTTCACTATATGGACCACTTATGTACTTATACATGTTGATCACATCCCCCTTTAATCCACTCTTCTCAAGAGAGAATAAATTCAGTTCCTCTAATCTTTCCTCGTATTTGAGCTCCTCCATGTCTCTTATCAGTTTTGTTGCTCTTCTCTGCGCTTTCTGCAGTTCTCAATATCTTTTGTGAATTGATGCCCTAAACGGAACTCCATATTCCAGATGGGGTCTTACTAATGATTTGTACAGGGGCAAAATTATATCTCTCTCTCTGCACCCCATACCTCTTAATAAAAGAAAGGAGTTTTTAGTGATATAAAACCATAAATAATTATTTAAACAATTGGACACAACTAGATGCTACATACATGAATGTACACAATAACAGCCCATTTACAACAGCAGTTACATTGGAACACAGCCCCCAGTGTGTTATGCCAATGAGCTACAAAACAGCGCATTCCATGACATTCTTTTTTTCCTCAACTTTAACCCCTTTGCAACTGCACAACACATATGTGCTGCAGCAAAAGGGTGATCTTTTTATGCCAATGGGTTGCACAAATGCACCACATTGTGCTTAGAGTGCGCACTAAAAGACAGCTTTCAGTCTGGGGTAAAAATCAGTCGTCAGGGGGCCAGCTTTCAATCATGTGACCACTGTGTCAGTGGTCACATGGTCGGCGACCCCTCCTGCCCCCAGGGTGGTCCAAATTTTTAAAAGCATACTGGGGTGGGAAGGGGTTAAGGAAGTGAGGCATTTCATTCAGTTTTATTGGTCACAACGCTGTGTGATGTGATGGGCTGTATCGAATCATGGTGTGCTGAGAAAAACTACTGCATGCTCTACTTTTTTTTCCAGTGCACAACACCACATTGCATTGGTGTAAACTGAGCTGACTGCAAACAAGGCAAATTGCCTCGTCTTGCAGTGGGACTGCACTGAGCATAGCTGCTTAGCGCAGCCCCAACCCACCTGGTGTGAATGGACCCTTAGAGTTATTGATGGGTTGCAAATCCAAACAAGGGAATACCTAGGATATACATCAGCAGCCTTGCAACAGATAGATTTAAGTCCTTCAAGGTCCCTAACTGCATAAACCTTTTTAACATTCCCAAGTTTGAATACCCTCCACCTTGTGTTTCAAAGTGTTTTCCCTCAATGGCATAGACAATACTCACTTATCAAAGCTATCACTGTATTTAATGAAAGACTCCAATTTCTCCTTTGCATATTCAACCACATCTGAATGAAGCTCAACTCCATGATTAATGCCAAAGGGACCTGAAATAGGAGCAGAGATAATGCCTGGTGAAATCTGTGCTGGCTCATCAGAAAAAATAAAATTAGCCTCTTTAATATTAATATATCTTAAAGGCTAGACAAGCACAATACCAGTTCCTAGGACAACAAGCATATAAAGTGAAGATAAAGGTTCTAACTAAGCAAAGGCTTAAAATAGATTTTCAACATTGTCAACTTTTGCCTCCTAAAATCAATCATATAAAATACCTGACATTACCAGCTATAAAGTATTAAACACACACCATACTAGAGGTGTTTAAAAACATCAAGGAAAATCATTTTATTAAAGTGGAACTTTAGTCAGAAAATTAAGTCCTGCTAGATCACTCTAGGCTGGCCCTTTTTGCATTACATTAAAAATAAGTTACCCTGCTCTGCACTTGCTCAGTTGCTCTCTTTTTTTTGGCACTGTGCCAAAATAACAGCCTAAAGATTAAAGCAGAACTATACCCATTCAAAATCTGAACAGGTAGAATTTAATAGTGTTATATTAAAACTTATTCTAGTGTGAAGTCAACAATCTTTGGAGCAACATGATCTGTCAAAACTAAAGCAAAAACTAACATTAAATTTATGGTAAAACTTGGTTGGAAGGATGACGATATCATTACCGCTTTTATTAAAGTTTATGAGGAGGATTCACTAAAAGAATCCACAATTTACTAATGGATAGCCTGTTTCAAAGAAAACGAGACAGAGATGTGGGCAGGCACTCCTACATCATCCTGTACAATGCAGGATGTGTCTCTTGCTTCAATACTTTGAGTCACTGGCCTAGGACATGCATGCTGTAAACAAGTGTCAGAATTCCTTATCTCTTCACTTGATTTATGTCAGTTACTCAGGAAGCATTGAAGAGAGTGGGGTTGATTTGCTAAAGGTAACTAGTCTGTGCATTTTGCAACTTCAGTCTCTCCTGGGCTTAGAAAATAAAGTAAAGGTTCACTTAAGCCGGGTACACACAGGCCAAATGTTGGGAGACAACAACTGGTTAAAAAGAAAAACAAAAAAACGGCTGACAATCGGCCTGTGTGTATGCCTATTTGTCCGGCTTCCGTCAGACAAACATGCTGGAAAACCAGTATCCGACCAACTCCTGATCACTCTCAGCCAATGGAAGAGAGCGCTGATCAGTGTTCTGGTGGGGGGGGCGTCCCCCTGTCAGAACACAACAGCTCAGCGGGGGGAAATTGCTGAACTAACCTTGCATATAGTATAGTATAGTATAGTATAGTATAGTATAGTATAGTATAGTATAGTATAGTATAGTATAGTATAGTGGCTCCGACCAGAGCTGACAGGTTTTTAAAAACTAATAGTGTGTATCCCCTTTAGAAAAAAAATACCCAGTCACATGCAAGTAAATTAAAAAAAAAAAAACAGCAAACATTATGTTTGCACAGGATGGAAGTCAACAGAGCTTCCCTCCATTTACTAAGCTCTGGAATAACTGCAATAATAATAATAATCTATTTGCCTTCAGTGAATCAACACCAATGTATCAGCATGATAGCCAAGAAACTAGTATTTTCAGAAGGAAAGTTAGAGACAAGACAAAATGCACCAAATGGGAAAATAAAATAATGCTTTCTTATGTACTTAGCTGCAGTTACTAAAAATTGGGATGTTTAAAAAGTCATATAAAATGTAACCGCGCTATACAACCTACCTCCGATGACGGCTTGATACGTAAGGTGTGACTTGGATTGTGACGTCATTCTGCACAGTCTGTTCAGCTCACGACTTAAGAGAAAGAACCGGAGCTGACAGTGCTAATAAGTCTGCGCGTGTATCCTTAGTGTCGGTTTAAACGTAAGTGCATCATTTTCTCTGATGTTCAACAAATATCAAGACGGTTTTACACTATGGATGCCCCTCTTTTCCTCCACATTCATGTGAGAGAAAGTGATGAATACGAACGATAAGTATTAATAACCCCTTATGTGCTGGAGAGGATTCTCTGTCTGTCAAGAGAAATGTTTTTACCTAATCAAAGAGATACTTTACCACATGAACCGATTTTTAGATTGGGCATTTCGATTTTGGAAAGTACGAGGCGTGCTCAAAGGGAGTCACAAGGTGAATTATTTGGACTGCACTTTAACTTTTTGTATTGGTTTGCACTGCAGAACTTGGAAGAAAAAAAAAGTTGACAGATTGTTTTCACGGACTGCACTTTTTGCACTTTATATGAACTTTTTACACATTCAACGTATTTACTTATGAATATATGAATTGTTTGCACATAAAAATCAACGCATTCATAAATTGTTAAATCCAGTATATACTGACTGCCAGACATATACTGGCACCCAATGTTCCAGACCCACCTACACGTTTGAGTTTTTTTGGCGACCTAAAGGGCTTTTCCCCTTGCAGGAAGTGCAAGGTCTGTAGGGTAAACATATTAAGAGAAAGGAGATTGACTGAATTTACTTCAGCCAACACGGGTCTAACATACCCCATCAAATCACTCATAACGTGTACCTCTAAATGTGTTGTATACCTCCTTAGGTGCCCATGTGGGCTGGAATATGTGGGACGCACCATTAGAATGTTGCACGTGAGGTTAGGTGAACACATCACTAATATTAAGCAAGGCTTTGATAAGCACAGTGTTTCTAAACACTATGATCTTGTTCACAATAGAGATCCAATGGGCACCATCTTTATCGGTATAGAGAAATATGTCCCCCATTGGCGTGGTAGCAATAGTAAGAGAACCATTTCTAGATCCGAAACAAACTGGATCTACAAATTAGGTTCTCATGCCCCCAATGGCTTGAATATAGAATGGGACATCAACTGTTTTATTAATAACAGTTGATGTCCCTTCTAGAAATTACAGACCATCTTGTAACTACGTGATTGCTTTTAAGGTGGTTTCTCTGATATTGTTTTTGTTTTGGGAACCTACCACTATGTTTTTCTGCGTCCGGGATTCTTCATGCCATATATCGATGATGATCATGTTAATGGATTTGTATTCATGATGATCATATTATGAAATCCCTTTGCTATTGGGAAGTGAATCTATATGCATATTATTCACTTTGTTAGGCTCTAAGCTATATTAATTAATATATACCTTGGGTAGTCATTTTTGATTTCTGTTATTTGTACTTCTGTTATTATCTGGATAGTATGCTATATATTTTATGTGCTTCGCTGCTTTTTTTCAGCTGCCGATCAATATATTAAAACAATGTTTTTTACTTATTTTTCCTTAGTAATATTTAAAATGTCCACTAGATGGCATTAGCCTGGGCAGTGTTCTATTCTATACATGCCTAGTAGCCTTCCCAGCTGCTTACCAATAGATTAGGCTTGTCTCACTCTGCCCTTGGGATAATAACTTTTAATTGACCAATTACATTGTCCAGCTTGGATAAGGCTAGCCAATGATGGTGTGTTCCGAAGCGCCGTCTGGCTATATAATGCGCATGCGCGATTGCGTACCCCTGATGACGTCAGTTGTGACGAAACGGCCATAGGGTCACAACGTGAACTCGCATCGCGCATGCGCGGTTTTAATTTAAAACAGCGGTGGAGTTTTTTTACTGTTTCCCTGCTTGTTTCGTTTGGGCATTGTATATGCGATTTTAATGCAGTGTATCTGCTATTTTATCTGCCTTTTTTAAATAAATGGAACTTGAGTCTCTGCACTATGGGAGTTCCTTTTTCTTTTATATGACCCTTGCTGGAGTGTCTGCTGCTTGAACCATCTTGTGACCACATTCTCCTGAGTGCTTCTGGCTGTTGCTCATAAGCCATCGCGAAGGAAGGTCTGAGGAACTACAGATTCAACCCTAGCAGGACATCAACTTTGATCTACTAAGCCTGTTTTGACCCCCCTGAGTAAGGGTGGTCGCAGACTTTCTGGTAAGCCTCCATTTTTCTCTCCTGGTGGTGGGTGTCACTTTCAAGTGGATCATTGGATTTGGATCTTTTATTCTTTATCCTACACCCTCTTTGGACATTTTTTTTTGGACTTTATTTGAGCATTTTTTGAATATATTTAGGTTTTATGAACACTTATTTTCCACTGATGGGTATTTTTTATACTGGTGGCTAATCATTCTAGAGATTGTTCACATTATCTTTTTAGCACATTGTCACTCATATTGTTTTAATATTATAACCTTTATTTAATGTTATTATAATTGGTTGGTATAACAATTTATTTAGATTCATGTCCAGCGCTGCACTGTTTATTATCCATATATCTTTCTTGCCTTATATCGGGGTTATAGTGTCCAGCGGCAGGACTCCTATCACGGATATTTTGTCTTTATAATTCATTCATTCACCAATTATCCACCTAGCGCAATTCTTTTTTATAGTTATGTTCTGGTTCAATAACTCAGAAAATATTGCAGTCAGAGACCATCAGGAACAGCCATTTTTAGAAGTAAAGAAATCACAGCCTGAGCATGTCTATCTCTGCTAGGGCCAAACAAGAGAGCAAGTGAGCACTGAGCTGAGCAATTGCCTGCTTCAGGTATTTGCTCACTGTGACACTGCACTTATAGCTCAAGAACTTCTGTTACAGATTGTGCACGACAATGAAAAAAGAGAAATGGATTCACATAGCCTTTTAAAGGGTTAATTCTACTTTTTGATAAATACACTATGAAGTCAAGGGGTCCCAGTGTGTTAAAAAAAAAAAAAAAAAAAAAAAAAACCCTTTGCAGTATTTAAATCAGGGGTCTCAAACTGGCGGCCCTCCAGCTGTTGCGAAACTACAAGTCCCATGAGGCATTGCAAGTCTGAGAGTTACAAGCATGATGGGACTTGTAGTTTCGCAACAGATGGTGTGCCGCCAGTTTGAGACCCTGGATTTAAATAGCCATACCTTTAGGTTAGTTGCGTTTCCCTCGAAGCTTGATTAGAAAAACTATGAGAGTGAGAGAGAGCAAGAGAGCGAGAGAGAGCGAGTGACGTGTGGGGCTTTGAATGAGAACACTCACTGCTGTAATGCTGGGGCAAGTATTGTAAAAACATTTAGTCACCTGTGGAAAAATCAGCAGCTACAAAATCTGTTGCTGCTGACTTATAAGACACTCACCTGTTCCACGATCCAGCGCAGTTCTCACTCAGCCAACTTATTCACCAGTCTACTTTTACCAGGACCGACATCTAAAAGAGGAAGGAAACCCTGATGAGTTTTACTTCCTCTTTATTCCCCTGCAAAGTAAAAACATAATGGGCTAGTGTGCATCACATACTAGCCCATTATGTTTCACTTACTTGCAAATGAAGCCGCAATGTCCCTGCTGGTTACCGGGTCCATCTTCACCCCTCGTAGTACTGCATATTCCCATCGCACACATTTCTGGAAAAGCTCTCAAGGGATTGGGTGCTGCAGCAACAACCAGATGGGAACTGGTTCAGAAGTCACAAGGAAAATGTTTGCCAGCACACCATGGATCAACAAGGAAGCATCCAAGCAAATTGTTTAATGCATGATCACATCAAAAAAGAGTAGTGCAACATTTCGGAGTCACGTAGGACCCCTTCGTCAGGTATATGTCCTACGTGACTCAGAAACGTTGCACTACTCTTTTGATGTGATCATGCAGTAGCCACCCTGGGGGTACGATTATGTCAGATTTTTTGCATAGAAGCACAATGTTTCAAAGCTGCATAAGGTTTTTGAACACACTGGGTCCCCTTGACTGCATGGTATATTTGATTGAAAAGGTGCACTAATCCTTTACGCTCAGACAATACACTGTGTGATGAATGTGTGTACTAGTCATCTATACATGCAGGTTTAGCAACCTGCAGAGCAACATCCATATTCCTTGTTTTTGAATAAAGAATCACTATTTTACAGAACATATTCAAAAATTATGATTTCATAATACTTTGTTGTAGACTGCATTGTATTATCAAAAGACATGTGGATGTTTCTGTCATCTGTGGAATGTTCAAAGCTGATAATCTTTCATGCATACTCTACTGATATATGGTATCATAACCACTGAACTAAAAAGGCTTTGTTACACCCCTCCTCTTCTTTCTTCATCTGACACTCATTGTGCACTGATAAAGTCTGAAAGTCTTGCAACTTCTCAGTTGCTCTTACACCACTTGCCTCTTTTGTTCTCTAGTAAAAAGAGATGAAAAAAAAATTGTTTTGGGAATATCTATAAAGTTATAGCAGAACTATACTACATTCTAAAAAACTAGTTAGAGGATAAGGGCTCATGCACACAGCGCTTAAAAAAATATCGCTTTTACAGGCGCTTGGTGATTTATTTTTTTTAGCCTGTAAATGCTTCTCTTCTAATACTCCTGTAAACACCTATGTGTGCATTGATACGTAGGCTTACATAGAGGTGCTTTTACACGCTGAAAAAGAAATGCCAACGTGTCCATGCACACACAGGCGCTTACAGAAATACTGTGATAGAAGAGAAATGCTTACACAAAAAAAAAACCACTAAAAAGGGATGTTCAAGAGAGGAACAGGAACACTCTAGATGTGCCCAAGCGTGTGTAAACACATCTAGGGTTTGAGCGCTATTGCATTCCAATGTCTAAAATTAATTAATATTCTGGCTGATAGAATGCATTAAAGCTCAAACGTCTGACGTGCCTAAACATGTGTGCTGTATGAGGCTTTTATTGCATTTTTTAAGAATCTTTTTCCTGCCATGAGTTCTGGCATTCAGAGGGGCTAAACAGACACCATGTGTTCTTTGAGGCCTAAGGGTTACTTACAACAAAAGACCCAAAATAACCCGCAGTGAGTTTCAGCTAATTTGAATATCCCTTTTACTTTGATGTTAGAATTGTATTTGGTCAAACTCATTCCAATCTTCTGCACTGCCCCAATGAATCTTGCACTTTTGCACAGGTTAGAAGGGACATCTGTGCTTTGTAGATTTTACCGTTAGGTAACCAATGCACTAACTATGACGCACTTATCACAGGACAGTGAACTTCTTGCAGGATATAATCTGTATACTTCACCTGGACATTCAGAACTACTGATACATGAACAATGCAGTGAATGTAGCATATGTGAATGACCACCTGAACGTAAAGTGGGAGAAAAGCCTAACACTACCTATTCCTAAAAAACATCCCTCCCCCATCCTCCTACTAATTCTGCATATCCTTTGTGAAAAGGATCTGAGTACTTAACCTATTTTAATCTGCATGATTCTGCAGCTCCGGCTCCCCAGTGGAGGGAGCGCCACCAATGGCTGGGCTGTGAAGTCACAGCTCCCAGGAATTCACGGCCATTGTAGAGCGCTCCATTACAAAGAGGAGCCAGAGCTGCAGGATCAAGCGATTGGGCTAAATTTTAAAAGGGTAAGCAGGGTAAACATGGTAAGCGGAACAGGCAGGAGGAGGTAAAGGGATTGTTTTTATGAATAGCTAGTGTTAGACTTTTCTTCCTTTTTAACAACCCTAATTTGGAGACCACAGTACAAGAGGTGCATGCGTATACCTGTAGGAGCCTCGCAAATGCTCCTTGTCATGATCAAATCCTAGCCCATTCTAATAAGCAAAGCTTCAGTAACACTAATGCCCTGTACACACGACAAGATTTTCCAACTAAAAATGTTCGATGGGAGCTTGTTGTCGGAAATTCTGTGTGTAGGCTCCATCGGACATTTTCCATCGGAATTTCCGTCACACAAAATTTGAGATGTGGATCTCAAATTTTCCGTCAACAAAATCCGTTGTCGTAAATTCTGATCGTGTGTACACAATTCCGACGCCCAAAGTTCCATGCATGCTCGGAATCATGCAGAAGAGCCGCACTGGCTATTAAACTTCGTTTTTCTTGGCTCGTCGTACGTGTTGTACGTCATCGCGTTCTTGACGTTCGGAGCTTTCGACTAGATTTGTGTGACCATGTTGTATGCAAGACAAGCTTGAGCCAACATCTGTCGGAAAAAAAAACATGTATTTTGTTGTCGGAAAATCCTATCGTGTGTACAGGGCATTACTCAACCTTATGTACCTCCTGCACAGTAAGGCAGCCCATCATAGTGATTTCAAAGAGGAACTGTGGGGCCAGGGCTAAGCAGCAAACCCCCAACATTACCCAGAAAAATTTGAGCTTTACTCCTAAGAATGGATCCACTATAACTGGAGGTGTTAGAGGCTGATGCAAGTATGTGCCAACTCTGTATACTATCTCATTTTTTTTCCCATTTTGGATAGAGTGGAGAGGACTTTGAATGGCTGTCACATTTCCATTGCTGTCTATGCCCTCTTTAGCGTGATTCTTACTCTCTATTAGTCCTTCCTATTATTACCGAAAGTAAAAGAAAATCCTAAATTTTGGGTTGTCCCCAGAACAAGAGGGGATATCTTCCAAGAGAGATAATAGTTCTGGTGACCCTGGTAACAATCAGGGATTCCCTCACTTTAGAGGGATTTTCTCTGACTTCCTGTTTTGGCTGTAGGGCAATAGGGAAAGGAAATATCCCCAATGGGACACAGATGGCAAAAAAAAGCCTTACAAGGGTTACAACCCTCCCTTACTCTATCCAAAATGGCAAAAAAGTGTTGCCTTCTATTCTACTTTAAAGTACTCCTCACATGCAGTTTAAATTATAAAGTTAGTAAAATTGGGCACCATATTGTTTTTTGGCATTATAAGGTCCAGTTATAATAATCCGTGTATGTCATTAGCAGTTAGATAGATAGTTATAGTATCATGCCAGGAAACGCGCCCTTTCTTTAATATCCACATAAGTATTTTGACTCCTTATATGATTGAACAATCTACTGACTAGTAAAGTAATCCATAGCAAGTAATAAGTCTTCCCCAGTCTTCAGTAAATGGAAATCGTAATGGTTCTTATAGGTTAAAGCCCTCTTATCATTTTACAGCTTAGGGTGGCATTATCTTCGTCTCTATTTGGATTGCATTTGCCATGGTGCTGCACATGTGATCAGCTATAACACCAGCCATTTGATAGTTTAAAAGTAGAGGTGGGCTCGGGCAGGTTTGAAATCCTAGTCCCAACCCACCTGCCCGATCCCGCCAGGGAGCCGACACTGCACACTGCTAATCACAGGCAGTGAGACATTTTCCGGTCCACAGCTGCACAGACCGAAAAGTGTCTCACTGCTTGTGATTGGCAGTGTCGGCTTCCTGGTGGGATGGGGCAGGTGGGTTGGGACTAGGATCGCGAACACGCCCGAGCCCATCTCTATTTAAAAGTTTGGTTGAGAGTGGACATAAATACACTGGGAATGTATACCATTACTGCCCTTTGGATTTCTCACTGAACAAGTATAACACTTGTGGTGAAAAATGAAAACACATACTTTTCACCACTTGCAGATGACAAGTAAAACTCTTATGGCCAACTTTAGGCTCATAGTATAGAGAATTTTTAAAATAGGGGTAAGTGGCGCTACCTCTATTGGGGTATCTGTTGTGATAAATTATGCTAAATGTGCAACTAAGAGCAACCACTAAACAAGGAAACTTGTAATTAGTGAATGTGTCCCCACCTATTGTGTGAAAAGGGATCTAACCTGTAGAAGTCCCCTCTACAGTTGGTGTAGTGAAACAATTGTTAATCATTACATACAAAGTGAGAGCTCATAAAGCCAAAAGGCGTACGTTAATACCCTTCATCCATCCAAAAAGATTAGTGGTGATGAGAGGTGTATTAAATCTTAAATCAATACTCCATATATCAGCATGGAAAATTAGTGTAAATAAATAAAATAATATAAAATCTGAAGAGTGTGAAAAAATTTGAAAATCCACATATGAAAAAAATATATATATAGTTCCAGCAAAAAAATATAGTTCCAGCAAAAAAATATATATATAGTATTCCAACAATATATTAGTGTTCCAGCAGTGTTCGTATAATTAGTGACTTTCGTGAAAGCAACCAGCTGATATCCAGTGACTTGCGGTGCTCCCCCTCAAGGATCCCCACTCACCAGCTCCCTGCACCCCTGCAGGGGTAGTAGGCATGTAGTATCAGGCCGTGGTGTGGCGTCCTAGATTCCAGTAAGGTTGTTCCTGGGTACTCCCGCTCCAGACACAAAACCCATCCGAAATATGGTCATCCACATAGGAAAGGAAACAGGGCTCCCGTAGTGTATTACGTTTTTTAAAATACTTTATTAAAAAGTTAATTGCCCAAAAATTCAGGCTAAATAAATAAAATAACTAAAAAAACCAAGCCAAACAATCACACTGCGTATAGTGGTGTGCACAGAGAGAGCTCGTGGATCCCAAATCCATCAGCTGAGCGGCGTGCGCCTCAGCTGCGTTCCACACTCTCTTCCACTTCCGCGTGTGACGTAATCGCGTAGCTCCACCTTACGCGTTTTGTCATCGACGTTGTCAAAGGCGTAGCTAGCGTACCTCATACTCTACTATATGTAGGCAAGCGGGCATACCGAGTTCCGACATTGTTCCTCCAATGGGCGGATTATTTGCATGTATTACAAATCCTTTCCTAACGGGTTGGCTCAATGTGGTTAAGGGGTTGTTCCAAACATAAGTCAAATATGAAACCTTATATCCCCGCTTCATATTTGACTTATGTGTGGAGTGTGGAACGCAGCTGAGGCGCACGCCGCTCAGCTGATGGATTTGGGATCCACGAGCTCTCTCTGTGCACACCACTATACGCAGTGTGATTGTTTGGCTTGGTTTTTTTAGTTATTTTATTTATTTAGCCTGAGTTTTTGGGCAATTAACTTTTTAATAAAGTATTTTAAAAAACGTAATACACTACGGGAGCCCTGTTTCCTTTCCTATGTGGATGACCATATTGTGGATGGGTTTTGTGTCTGGAGCGGGAGTACCTCTAGGACGCCACACCACGGCCTGATACTACATGCCTACTACCCCTGCAGGGGTGCAGGGAGCTGGTGAGTGGGGATCCTTGAGGGGGAGCACCGCAAGTCACTGGATATCAGCTGGTTGCTTTCACAAAAGTCACTAATTATAAGAACACTGCTGGAACACTAATATATTGTTGGAACACTATATATATATATATATATATATATATATATATATATATATATATATATATTATATATTTTTTTTTTGCTGGAAATATATATATATATATATATATATATATATATATATATATATATATATATATATATATATATATATATATATATATTTTTTTTTTTTTTTTCATATGTGGATTTTCAGATTTTTTTCACACTCTTCAGATTTTATATTATTTTATTTATTTACACTAATTATCCATGCTGATATATGGAGTATTGATTTAAGATTTAATACACCTCTCATCACCACTAATCTTTTTGGATGGATGAAGGGTATTAACGTACGCCTTTTGGCTTTATGAGCTCTCACTTTGTATGTAATGATTAATAATTGTTTCACTACACCAACTGTAGAGGGGACTTCTACAGGTTAGATCCCTTTTCACACAATAGGTGGGGACACATTCACTAATTACAAGTTTCCTTGTTGAGTGGTTGCTCTTAGTTGCACATTTAGCATAATTTATCACAACAGATACCCCAATAGAGGTAGCGCCACTTACCCCTATTTTAAAGATTCTCTATACTATAAGTCACCCTCTAGAAGGGTTGTCTAAGGGGAGGCTGCACACCTGAGTCCGTGAGCGCAGAAACCCTTTCTTACTCAACTTTAGGCTCATGCCACACTAGTGATGCTGTCCCCTCACAGACCCGCTAAGAGAACAGAAAAAATAGTGTAAGAAGTTGCTTCACTGCTGCTCGACAGCAACAGAGTGCCCTCTTTAGCAATCCTGTTGGTGGTGAGTTGCCATCAGTGACAGCATAGCCTGTAAGACATGGTCCTTGCGGTTATTGCCTGACTCATCTGACAAGCCAAACTCTGCCATAAAACAATGATAGCAATATGAGTAGTGTTAATTAAGTGCTCTGTTCCCATTTTAATTCATGTAAAATGGATGTTCAGACGAGAGAGGTTTTGTTTCTTAACAGACAACGATTCATCCAGATCAGTCAAGTATGCCTGCATGCTTCTTGGAAGCCTTTTGTAATGTGGAGCTTTATTACTAGGTTATCAGTCATCAAGGGGTAGCTTCAATAAGGAGAAACAAGATTCTGCTTCTCTACCAAGATGTCACCTCCACACCGAGCGAGACAGTGAAGAACAAGATATGGTTAGTCAGTCATGGAGAAAAGACAAACTGTAGAAAGACCACAGGCAATACTGGTGACTAGTCTTTAACCTCTTCAGATCCGCGCTATTGCCAAATGACAGCAACAGCACGGACCTACATTGCCGGGACTACGTCTATTGACGTCGTCCTGTACACGAACGGCCTGCGCGCCCCCTGGAGGGCGTGCGCGGCGCGCTTGTGATCAGTGAGTCTGAGACTTGCCTGATCACAGATCAGAGTAAGGGGTCGGTCCCGACCCCTTACCACATGATCAGCTGTCAGCCAATAACAGCTGATCATGTGATGTAAACAGAGCCGGTAATCGGCTATGTTTCCTCCTCGCGCTAACAGCGTGAGGAGGAAAAAAGAAACCCGATCACCGGCGGCCGTGATCGGGACATCAGTCCCGATCACAGCGATCATCTGCCCCCAGCCAGTGACACCTACAGTAGTAATAGGCAGCAGTGCTGCCTACCAGTGCCCACCAGCGTCACCCATCAGTGCCCACAGTGCCACCCATCAGTGTCACCCATCAGCGCCCACATCAGTGCAACAACAGTGCTGTACATCAGAGCCACCTATCAGTGCTCTTCAGTGTCACCTACCAATGCCCATAAGTGCCCATCAGTGCCGCCCATCACTGCCCATCAGTGCCCCCCCATCAGCGGTACCTATCAGTGCCACCCATCCGTGCCACCCATCAGTGCCGCCTTATCTGTGCCCATCAGTACCACCTTATCTGTCCTCTGTCCCTATCAGTGCCGCCTTAACAGTGCCTATCAGTGCCGCCTTAACTGTGCCTATCAGTGCCACCTTAACTGTGCCTATCAGTGCCGCCTTAACTGTGCCTATCCGTGCCCATCAGTGCAGCCTATCAGTGCCCACCAGTGCCGCCTCATCAGCGCATATTAATGGAGGAGAAAAATTACCTGTTTGCAAAATTTTATAACAAACTATGAAACATGATTTTTTTTTCAAAATTTTCCATCTTTTTTTGTTTGTTTAGCAAAAAATAAAAATCCCAGCTGTGATTAAATACCACCAAAAAAAAGCTCGATTTGTGGGAAAAAATGATAAAAATTTCATTTGGGTACAGTGTTGTATGACCGCGCAATTGTCATTCAAAGTGCGACAGCGCTGAAAGCTGAAAATTGGTCTGGGCAGGAGGGGGGTTTAAGTGCCCAGTAAGCAAGTGGTTAAAAAGGAAGTAAATTTCCTCTGCTGACATCTATCTATGGGTAAGCCTATAATAAGGCTTACCTATAGATAGTGTAAATATCTCCTAAACGTGTCCTGTTTAGGAGATATTTACATTACATACAGCCAGTGATATCACTGGTGCATGCGCTCTGAGGGAGCAGGCACATGTGCTGTTCCTTCCGAGCCCTGTGCCATGAACAGCGGCTCCCGCACGCATGCGCAGGAGTGACATCGTGGCTCCGGGCATTCACATAGCCGGAGTCCGTAAACCCCGGAAGCAAGACGGGTGAAAATGGAAGTGGCTGCAGCGCTGCCATTGCGGTGCTGGAACAGCTTCATTTTAAGGTTTCACATAATGGGCTAGTATGCAATGCATACTAGCCCATTATGACTTTACCTTGCAGGAAGAAAAAAAAAGCAGTGGTGCAGGAACAGCTTTATTTCAGGGTTTCACATAATGGGCTAGTATGCAATGTTGTACCCCATCATTCATATCTGTGTGACTTGTTGCAGCGGGACCCAGAGACTAGTGGAGATCACTGAAATAGCGGTGTCTACTACTTTGATTTCCAGCTTTTAGAGGGATCCAACAAGTATGGTACTGTATATCCATAGTTATATAATGTAACTATGTAAAAAATGTCATAGCTGGAATTCTTTAAAAAAGTATACACTAATCTATACATGTATAATTATATACCACCCTTATAGATGTGAACAATAACAAACAGATATCTAATGATTTAATACAAATAATATGAAGGGTTTATATTTCTTAGAGTCTTAGGCGTGATTTCCAATATACTCTTCTTAAATATATGGCTCAACCAAATCTGAAAAAAATTCTACCAACCATTTACAGTACCAATTGATATTAATTAGAAAAATGAAAAGTGTTTACCTAAAATTAAGCCCACCATTGTACTTAAATATCCAGTTCCACTTCCAAGGTTTAGAAAAGATAATCCCGGTTGAAGCTTTAATGCCTCCATGACTTCTGAATAGATACAAGGTGCAGATAGGTGTATGTTCCCATGCTTCCATGCCAAGTCTTTATATGCATTGTCCCTGTAACCTTCCAAGTAATATTCTCCTCGGTCAATTGCTCTGAAGGCTTGTTCTACTTTTTCAGTACGTATATACTGTGCCTCTTTCAGATTGTCAATTAAATCATCATTATCTTCCCCAGCGCTCACTGCTCCTCCCATGATAGGTCAATAGTTTAAAATGAATTTGTTACATTCGACAAAGGAAGAGTAAAGTATTAATGAGATCACCAATTTGACCTCTAGCAGGTTACCGCTACAACTTCAGTGTGTGCATCCTGTGGAAATAACAAAAAAAAAAAGATGCAATGGATTTGAGTTTCTCATAAACAAACAGAACAAAAGCAAACATTAACAGGGTAGGTGGTAGAAGGTATTTCAAGAGAACAATTTGTGTTTTTTTGACCCTTCCTTTTAGTAACACAGCAGGATCTCCCACTGAAGCAGCCACAATTTCAGATATCGTGTGTACCATCATGGTATGATAAAATAGAATTACTCACAAAAAGAATCCTTTTATTCAGTGGTCATATTAAGGGTTTCCTGCTGTTTAGAATAGAGCTGTGAGAGATGAAGATGTGTTACTGTATAGATAGTATTTCCATTTATGTAAATCCTCAATTTTTACAAATGTTGTACAACATTGTTTTTTTTTTAACACATACATTACATACTGCGCATTTAATTCTTTCAGTGTAGGTGGTAACTTATACATTTGAGAACACAATGAACAGTTTTGGATTTTGGTGATTTAGGCTGCATTCACACCTGAGTGTTTTCAGCTCATAAAACGCCCAACATGCAAACTGCACCTGTAGCAATATGCCTGAAAAACGCCCTAAGCTTTAAAAAAAAAAACAAAAAAAAAAAAAACAACATGAGCTTCTTTGGGGCAGATTACAGGCGTTTTTCTGCCTTTTACTGGAAAAACGTTGTAACAACTCGCGACTTCGAAACGCTCAGATGTGAATGCAGCCTTAAATAGAGAAAATGTTTTAAGACTCGGACATACCACAGACTGGATTCAAATGTTTTTTACAATTAAAAAAAATAATAAAAAATACTTCCACCTCTTTCAAAGATGGGTGAAATGTTGAAAAACAAGAAAAAAGAAAAAAAAGAAGACTTTGCTAGGTTGCAATTACTGTATTTTTAAAAATTTGACTTGTATTACAAATGTATGAAAAAGGAGAAACTGAAATATCACATTGGCATACGTATACCCTTTGCAAGAACAGCTCAGGTGCCTCACATTCCTCTTGATGTTTGCTGTGATGTTTCTACACCTTGATTAGAGGCCACCTGTGGTAAACTACAGTATCTCACAAAAGTGAGTACACCCCTCACATTTTCGTAAATATTTTATTATATCTTTTCATGTGACAACACTGAACAAATGACACATTGCTACAATGTAGAGCAGCCCCAGTGCCGGGTAGGCACTTTTTGATGTAAGGAGCCAATTGACTACTCTTTTTTTTTAATAAACAGTATAACGCTATGGATGTTTTTCAATTGTTTTACATATCCTGCTATATACTGTGAGGAAAAGGGTTCCTTGTACAAATCCAAGTCATACACATAAGCGAGCAGACATAAACCTGCCAAAGCAATATTTGACTTTCTTTTTAAGTAAAGAAGTCAAATGCATCTGGTAAGCAGCCTTTTCATCTGCTCACATTGTGTGTTGATATTTGTTTGAAGGATTGCTCACTATCAAGTGTAGAAAATAAAATCACCTTGCAACAAATTTCTTGGAACTGGAAAATCATGCTTTTTCGTTCTTTGGGACTGTTTTTTTTAGCACTCATATATTTTCATTTAATTCAAGATTTTCACCTATGGATATTCATTGTGTGTCTTTTTATGGTTTAGTTATGCACATTAATTTGAGATTATATGTGATATGCAGTTGTGTATTATGTAATTAGCGCCCCCTATCTCACTTTATTTGAACCTAGAAGTGTCTATCACTTTTTCAGGGGAGCAGCATATCTGAAATGTTATTTGTAGGTAGGCGCGGAGTTTATTTTCACATCTGCAGGAGGACACGGCTGACAACGGCTGTGAAATGAATGGGAAGTGACATCATCCATAGAGTTACTATGGGCCTTCCGTTGTCGGACCTATCCTCTGCACCTGCCTACACAGCGAAGCCACGGCTGACAGCTCAGCATGGGATCTGGTCGGATCAGCTTCAGAAAAGGTTTGTATACTAATTTTTTCTTTATGGAGCTAGATAGGTTAGTGTTAGATCGCAGGTGTCTATAGATGCAGGGAGTTTTAGCATGGACTTCCACTTTAAGCACATGTGATATTTTAGTGTTTTCTTTTTAATAAATTCAGACATTCCTAAAACTGTGGTTTTCACTTCGTCATTATGGGGTACTAAGTGCAGATTAATGAGAAAAAAAATGAATTTAAAACTGTAGTATCAGGCTGCAACATGATAAAATTGAAAAAAGTGAAGGGGTCTGAATACTTTATGGATGTCTTGTGTATATATAGATAATAGGGGAGAAACCAAGGGC
Source organism: Lithobates clamitans (assembly GCA_037952925.1). Classification (NCBI taxonomy): domain Eukaryota; kingdom Metazoa; phylum Chordata; class Amphibia; order Anura; family Ranidae; genus Lithobates; species Lithobates clamitans. The sequence continues at coordinate 1,075,826 of JBBGZY010000012.1, read as the reverse complement.
ATTGACATCCCTCAAAAATGCCAGAACTAAAAAAAAAGATTAATCAAAATCGAGACATTTAAAAGGCACCAGATAACGACATACATGATATAAAATTAACACATTTTTAATGATATACAAGTTTCTCGGAAAAAATCCAAACAAGTGTCAAAGGATAAAAACATGTTAAATACAAGACCTGTCAGTTACACCATATACATAAATTGATGAAGGTTTTAATGCATATCCACTGGTGACCAGAAGTAGTTCTCTCAACTTGTTTTGCTTTCAATTTGGCTTCATCGGGAGACTTTCTACAAAATTGCATAAACGCTAACAATTAAATTCAATATAAACAACGATTGGATATAACCCCTAGAGAAGAGTCCCACACAAATTGTTCCTCTTCAGAGCCCAGGGTGGCATATGGTAAGCCACAGGAGGAAGAGTGCCAAGGATGATTTCACAAATGTATTTCTCACAAAGAATGTGGATAAATATAACCACACTAGGGTGATATCACGGAACCTGCTAGTCCCAATATAAGGGCATATGAATTGTATCCCTACAGCATGAAGGTCCATATGCCAATTAAACAGATGCTTAACGCAGAAGGTTCACCCTGGCACTTGGATCCATTTTACAACCATCATCCCCATGAGAACAGACACAAGGTTTACCAAAATGTTGGTGTGGGGAGTTTTATGTGCCACTTGCCTGTACCTAATGGACTGCTAATTGTCCCATGTCCAGTAAGCCAGTAAAAAGATTCATTGCCAAACACTGGGCTAGGCTACTGCCATTATAGTCTACTTAGCAAAGTTTGGCCCTGGAGGAATTGTGAAGTGCCTGCAGTGTGGAATGTTGCTGGGTACACTGCAAAAAGTCATGGCAAAAAGAGTATTGGCTCTGCTGCACCACATATTGCAATACTCTGGAGCAGTGGTAAGCAAATCGATTAGGCAAGCTGATATTTGCACCAAAACAATCTGGGGGATCTGGGTATTGCCTAGGATTGCTGATTCCCTCTGCTGGGCAAACCAATCACTTATAGTAAAAGTTTCTTACTTGTTCATGTCCTGTGAACAGGATCAGAGGAATGTGCCCACAAGCAAATGCCTATGATGGAACACCCCTTTTACTACTTAATTTCTAGCTGTTGGGCCACAGCGAATATTCAAACCAGAGCAGAGCAAAGGTTCAGATTTTTAGGATCACCGCCTGAGCATTTTAGAGGCTGCCATTTCTGATCTTAATTCTCTTTTTTTAAAGCTATTCAGGACAACTGATAAAAACCATTGGTGAGCTACACATGCTGTCCAGCAAACATTGTAGCTGTGGTTAGTCGGATGTCTCCCTCAATTTACCTTAAAGCGGTATTAAAACCAAAAATGTAATATATTGCAGGTTACCAATCATTAGATGTGGTGGCTGCATTCATTTTCTTTATTAGGCTTTTTTCCCCTGTCCTCACCTGGTAATCTGGCCAGTAATAAACATTCTGTATTATAGTGCTCCCTCTCTGGATAAAGGAGGCAACCTTGGGCAACAGAATTGTTACATAGTCAGGTTGAACAAAAAGACACAAGTCCATCAAGTGCAATCAATAAAAGAAAAAAATAAAATAAAAAACCCCAGCAGAGCATGATCCAATTTGCTACAGCAGGGGGAAAAAATTCCTTCTTGATCCCCCAAGAGGCAATCGTATATTCCCTGGATCAACTTTACCTATGTTAGTACCCAGTTATATTATGTACATTTAGGAAATAATCCAGTCCTTTTTAAAGCAATCTATTGAGCTGGCCAGAAGCAGCTCTTGAGGGAGTCTATTCCACATTTTCACAGATCTTACTGTGAAGAAAGCTTTCCGAATTTGGAGATTAAATCTCTTTTACTCCAGAGGTAAAGAGTGCCCCCTTGTCCTCTGTGATAACAGTAAAATGAATTACTCAACACCAAGTTCACTATATTGGACCCCTTATGTATTTGTACATGTGGTTCATATCCCCCCGTAATCTCCTCTTCTCAAGAGAGAATAAATTCAGTTCCTCTAATCTTTCCTCATAGCTGAGCTACTCCATGCCTCTTATCAGTTTGATTGCCCTTCTCTGTACTTTCTCCAGAACTGGTGCCCAAAACTGAACTGCATATTCCAGATTCTTACTAATGATTTGCACAGGGGCAAAATGAGATCTCTCTCCGGAGTCTATACCTCTCTTAATACAAGAAAGGAATTTGCTCACGATACGGCACTGTGTCGCTTTAACTGACAATTGCGTGGTTGTGCAATGCTATACCCAAATAAAATTGAAATTTTTTTCCCACAGATAAAGCTTTCTTTTGGTGGGATTTGATCGCCTCTGCGTTTTTTTATTTTTTTGCGCTGTAAACAAAAGAGCAACAGTAAAAAAAAAAAAAATAAATAAATAAAAACAATATCTTTTACTTTTTGCTTTAATAAATATGCCAAATTTAACAAGTTCCGGACCAGCCGCCGCAGTATCACTGCGGCAGGTTAGTCCGGCTGCGTGAAATCACGTTTGTATACGTGACGCACATGGCCGGCTGGCCCCCCCCCCCCGCCGGCCGCGACGATTGGATTAGATCAGGAACTGATCAATCCCCAGGCCCAGGCCAATGAAATCTGGCCTGGACCTGGTGATCGCTCCTGGCGAATGAGATCCTCCCCCTGCATGTGTAAGTGTAAACAATGACAGTGGAAGTGATGTCATCTCTTCTCGTGTCGGTCTTTTCGTTCCAGACGGAGAGGAGAGAGCATCAGAACAGTGAGTTACACCAACACTACACTGACACCAGGTCACATAGGCACACAATTCACCCCTGATCACCCCCCAGTTAACCCCTTCACCACCTGTCACTGTGTCACCCAGTACAGCAATCAGATTTTTTTTTGATCGCTGTGCTGGTGTCATTAGTGACAAAAATCAGTGTTAGGGTAATTAGTCTTAGGCCCAGATAGGTCTAGGGAACGCCCCCCCCCATAAAAGTTTAACCCCTTGATTACCCCCTGTCACCTGTGATCACAGTATAAGTGTCACGGGTGACGCAGTTTAGCTAGTTTATTTTTTATAGCGTCAGGGCACCCGCCATATTTTACCCAATAAAGGTTTAACCCCCTGATCACCTGGTGGGTGATCAAAGTAAGGTTTTAGCGTCAGATGGGGTCTGCGTCGCCCCAGGCAGCGTCAGATTAGTGCCAGTACTGCCAACACCCACGCACGCACCATACGCCTCCCTTAGTAGTATACTGTCTGAAGGGATCGATATCTGATCAGATCTATATTAGCGTCCCCAGCAGTTTAGGGTTCCCAAAAACAGTGTTAGCGGGATCAGCCCAGATACCTGCTAGCACTTGCGTTTAGCCCCTCCGCCCAGCCCAGCCCACCCAGGTACAGTATCAATCAATCACTGTCACTTGCAAAACACATAACTGCAGCGTTTCGCAGTCAGGCCTGATACCTGTGAACGCTAACAGTTTTTTTTTGGTAGCGTTTGAATCAGTCCCTAACAGTCAGGAGCTTTTTTACCTGTGAGTCTCACTAGTGTACCAGTAAATTTAGAGACCAAAATGTCAAATCGAAGGTACACGTTTCTAAGCATGACAGATGGTGAAGAGGAAGTCACTCATCTGTCAGATTCAGAATACGAACCTGTAGACAGCAGCGGCACCCTGACAGATAGCTCCGACGATGGAGTTGTGGTCCCTGCCAAGGTCAGGCAATCCAGACCCCAATCTTCTTCTGCTGTCGTTGAGGTGCAAGAACCGCAGGTCCCTCGTATGGAGCAGAGAGCCAGTACTAGCACCACTATTCCTTCTGGTGAACTGGCAAGCACCAGTGGCCTAGTACATCCTGGTCATACATTCAGGACTGAAGTAACACTTGGTGACGTGGTGAGTCCTATAAGTGCAAGCTGGCGAGGTGGCAAGCACGAGTAGTGTCCTGCCACCAAGAAGCCCATAGTGCCCTTCTTGCTGCATTCGCCAATCCTAATTGGGAACCTACCACTTCTGCAGCAGCCATACGTCCCTCATTCACTGGCCAACCCGGAATTCAGGTGGAAACAGTTGATTTTATGTCACTTGATTTTTTTTTGCTGTTTTTTACTGAAGATCTCTATAGATCTATTGTGGACCAAAGCAATTTGTATGCTGGTCAATTCATCGCCGCTAATTCCCAGCTGACACTTGCCAGAGATTGGAAACCAAATACGGTTTCTGAATTTAAGACCTTTTTGGGCCTATCTCTCCTCATGAGCATAACTAAAAAGAGTGAGTTGCGGTCATATTGGTCCACTGACCCAATTCACCATATGCCCGTGTTCTCTGGCTCCATGGCCAGGACACGATACGAGCAGATGTTGTGGTTCATGCACTTCAGCGACAATGAACTCTGTCATCGTCGGGGTGACACTGGAATACAATCAGCTTTACAAAATTCGGCCCCTCGTAAACCACTTGAACCAACGTTTTGCAGCCTTGTTTACTCCCGATCAAGTTGTCTGCGTTGATGAGTCCCTGATTAAGTTTTCTGGCCGCTTGTCTATCAAACAGTATCTTCCCAGCAAGCGTGCCAGATATGGGGTCAAGATGTATAAGCTCTGTGACAGGGCCACAGGCTATACATATAGTTTTATGGTTTACGAGGGAAGAGATAGCCGGAGAACTGCCCAGACTACATAGGGAGCGCTGGTAAGATTGTGTGGGACTTGGTGTCACCCTTATTCGGAAAGGGGTACCACTTGTACGTGGACAATTATTACACGAGTGTGCAATCTAATCGCTGGGGCTTCCCCCAACGGCTTGTAGAATCCCGACTTAGACAGGGGGAGAGAGCCTGCTTGAGGTGTAATAATTTGTTAGCAGTGAAGTGGACGGATTCACGGAATGTTTTCGTTCTGTCCTCGCTTCACGCAGACACAGCAGTCCAAATTCTTACGGCGACTGGTGTTGTGGAGAAACCCCTCTGTGTCTACGAATACAACCTTAACATGGGAGGGGTGGACCTCAACGACCAGTTGTTGGCGCTGTACCTAATTGCCCGTAAGGCCAGACGCTGGTACAAAAAAAGTATCTATTTATTTATTTCAATTGGCTTTTCTGAACGCTTTTATGCTATGCAAAGCTTCAGAACGGACTGGATCCTTCCTTTATTCCAGGAAGAGATCGTCAGAGCCCTTCTGTTTCCAGACGGTGCTCTTGCCCAACTTCCCAATCCAAATGCAGTGAACCGGCTGCATGAGAGGCATTTTCCTTTTGTCCTCCCTGGTACCCCTACTAAAAGAAACCCCCAAAAAAGATGTTGTGTCTGCAGAAAACGTGGATTTAGGCGTGACACCCACTTTTATTGTCCCTCCTGTCCTAACCAAACTGGTCTCTGCATTGGTGAATGTGTCAAACGCCTACACACACTAGTGGAGTTTTAGTGTAGGGTACAGCACCACACAGTCCTAGGCACACAAACACAGGGTCTCAAGGTCTCGAAAGATGTGATGGCCACCACATTTTGAGAGACCCTAATCTGCAACTTTCAGTTTACAGTTTTTTTTTTTACAGTTTTTATAAAAGGGAAAAAAAAACCCCAAAAAAACAAAAAAAAATAAAATAAAAAAATTAAAAAATAAATAGTTGTGGTTGTATTTTTCTCCTCTCTCTCTATTGTTCTCTCTCTTATGTTCGCTCTCTACTGTCCGCTCACAATTGTTCTATATCTATCGTTCTCTCTCTGTTTTATTTTAACTATGTTTTATTGTATTTGCTTTGCAGGTATGGCATGTTATACTGTAATGTTTGTTTTATTGTTAACCATCATTTGCTTAGCAGGTATGCCATTCAGCTGCAGCATGTGTTTATTTATCTTGACAGCAACAGCGATTGCTCCCACGATACATAAAGCCGTGACTCCAGCGCTGTCGGAGGTGATTTCACCACCAGAGTTAAAAAAAAAAAAAAAGAGCATAAATGCCGAAGCATGGGGGCAGGGGTGGAGGAGCGATTTGCTCCTAACATTAGGGGCGGATTGCCCCCATGCTTCGGCATATATTTTTTTAGTCACAGATTGCAATGTTTTATTTTTACTATGTTTTATTGTATTTGTTTTGCAGGTATGGCAAGTCTTACTGTTATACTGCAATGTTACTTTGTTTTATTGTTAACCATCATTTGCTTAGCAGGTACGCCATTCAGCTGCAGCACAGGTTTATTTATCTTGACAGCAACATCGTTTGCTCCCACGATACGTAAAGGCATGACTCCAGCGCTGTCGGAGGTGATTTTACCACCACAGTTAAAAAAAAAAAAAAAAAAAATGGTGCATGTATGCCCATCATTAGAAGTGGGTGGATGAAGGGTGGTATTCCAATGGTGGACATACCTACCGATCAATCTCTTTTTTTCGTTCAGCCCACAGGCTGCATGAAAAAAAGAACATTACAAGGTATGCCCAACAAGGACCAGCAACGTACTGGTATGTTGCTGGACTTTGAGTGGTTATACCAGAATGATGCCTGCAGGTTTAGGTATCATCTTGGTATCATTCTTTTCAGCCAGCGGTCAGGTTTTATATAAAAGCAATTCTAGCAGCTAATTGGCCTCTAGACTGCTTTTATAAGCAGTGGGAGGGAACGCCCCCCCCCTCCCACCATCTTCCATGGTTTTCTCGGGCTCTGCTGTCCCAACAGGGAACCCGAGAATGCAGCCGGTGGTTCAGACATCTGACCATAGAGCTGATCAGAGACCAAAACGGCTCCAATCATCTCTATGCCCTAAGAAACCGAAAGCTACGAGCATTTCATGACTAAGGGCCCTTTCACACTGGGGCAGTTTGCAGGCGCTATTGCGCTAATAATAGCGCCTGCAAACCGACCCGAAAGTGCCGCTGCTTTGTCTCCAGTGTGAAAGCCCCGAGGGCTTTCACACTTGAGCGGTGCGCTGGCAGGACGGGAAAAAAAGTCCTGCCAGCAGCATCTTTGGAGCGGGGAAGGAGCAGTGTATACACCGCTCCTTCCCCGCTCCTGCTCATTGAAATCCATGGGACAGCGTGGCTATACCGCCGGCAAACCGCCCCGCTAGTGGCCGAATACCGACGGAAAAGCGACGCTAACAATAGCGGCGCTTTACCGCCTACGCTTCCTACGCCCCAGTGTGAAAGGGGCCTTAGGTTTCGCCGCATATAAACAGGGCAATTGGGCAATTGGCAAAGCATTTTATCACACCAATCTTGGTGTGGTCAGATGCTTTGAGGGCAGAGGAGAGATCTAGGGTCTAATAGACCCCAATTTTTTCAAAAAAGAGTACCTGTCACTACCTATTGCTATCATAGGGGATATTTACATTCCCTGAGATAACAATAAAAATAAAAAAAATGAAAGGAACAGTTTAAAAATATAATAAAAACGCAAAATAAATAACAATAATAAAAAAAAAAAGCACCCCTGTCCCTTCGTGCTCACGTGCAAAGGCAAACGCAAGCGTCAGTCTGGTGTCATATGTAAACAGCAATTGCACCATGCATGTGAGGTATCACCGCGAAGGTCAGATCGAGGGCAGTAATTTTAGCAGTAGACCTCCTCTGTAGATCTAAAATGGTAACCTGTAAAGGCTTTTAAAAATGTATATAGTTTGTCGCCGCTGCAAGTTTGTGCGTAATTTTAAAGCATGTCGTGTTTGGTATCCATGTGCTTGGCATAAGATCATCTTTTTTATTTCACATTTGAGCAATCTAGTGTGTTTTAGTACATTAAAATTTTAAAAAAAGTGTGTTTTTTCAACAACAAAAAAAAAAAAAATGTGTTTGAAAAAAAATCGCTACGCAAATACTGTGTGAAAAAAAAATTGCAACACCCACCATTTTAATCTGTAGGGCGTTTGCTTTAAAAAAATTATAATGTTTGGCGGTTCAAAGTAATTTTCTTGCAAAAAAAATATTTTTGTAAATATATCATGTAAACAAAAAGTGTCAGAAGAGCTTTGTCTTCATGTGGTTAGAAGAGTGGGTGATGTGTGACATAAGCTTCTAAAGGTTGTACATAAAATGCCAGGACAGTTCAAACCCCCCCCCCCAAATGACCCCTTTTTGGAAAGTAGACACCCCAAGCTATCTGCTGATAGGCATGTTGAGTCCATGGAATATTTTATATTTTGTCACAAGTTTCGGGAAAATTACACTTTTTTTTTTTTTTTGCACAAAGTTGTCACTAAATGATATATTGTTCAAACATGGCATGGTTATATGTGGAATTACACCCCAAAATGCATTCTGCTGCTTCTCCTTAGTACGGGGATACCTCATCTGTGAGACTTTTTGGGAGCCTAGCTGCGTACAGGACCCTGAAAACCAATCACCGCCTTCAGGATTTCGAAGGGTGTAAATTTTTGGTTTTACTCCTCACTACCTATCACAGTTTTGAAGGCTATAAAATGCCAAGATAGCACAAAACCTCCTCAAATGACCCCATTTTGGAAAGTAGACACCCCAAGCTATTTGATGAGAGGCATGTTGAGTCCATGGAATATTTTATATTTTGCCACTAGTTGCGGGAAAATGATTTTCTTTTTTTGGACAAAGTTGTCACTAATCTATTGCTCAAACATGCCATGGACATATGTGAAATTACTTTTTTGGAGCCTAGCCATGTACAGGACCCTGAAAACCAATCAGCGTCTTCAGACTTTCTAAAGGCATAAAATTGTGATTTTACTCCTCACTACCTATCACAGTTACGGAGGCCCTGAAATGCCCAGATAGCACAAAGCCCCCCAAAATGGCCCCATTTTGGAAAGTAGACACCCCAAGGTATTTGCTAAGAGGCATGGTGAGTATTTTGCAGATCTCATTTATTTTTGAAAATGAAGAAAGAAAAGAACATTTTTTTTTTTTTTTCTTTTTTCAATTTTCAAAACTTTGTGACAAAAAGTGAGATCTGCAAAATACTCAACATGCCTCTCAGCAGATAGCTTGGGGTCTCTAATTTCCAAAATAGGGTAATTTGGGTGGGGGTGCTAACTGGGCATTTCGTGGCCTCCGAAACTGTGATAAGCAGCGAGGCGTGAAATCAAAAATGTACGTCCTTAGAAAGCCTGAAGGCGGTGATTGGATTCGGGGTCCTGTACGCGGTTAGACTGCCAAAAAGTTCCAGACATGTGGTATCCCCGTACTCAGGAGAAGCAGCAGAATGTATTTTGGGGTGTAATTCCACATATAACCATGGCATGTGTGAGCAATATATCATTTTGTGACAAAAAAATTGAATATTCAATGGGCTCAACATGCCTCTTAGCAATTTCCTTTGGGTGTCTACTTTCCAAAATGGGGCCATTTGGGGGGTGGGGGTGGGGGGGTTGTACTGCCCTGCCATTTTAGCACCTCAAGAAATGAGGCAGTCATAAACTAAAAGCTGCGTAAATTCCAGAAAATATACCCTAGTTTGTAGACGCTATAACTTTTGCGCAAACCAATAAATATACGCTTATTGACATTTTTTTTTTACCAAAGGCATGTGGCTGAATACATTTTGGCCTAAATGTATGACTAAAATTTCGTTTATTTTTTTATTTTTTATTTTTAAACGAAAAAGTATCTTTATTTTTTCAAAATTTTCAGGTCTTTTTCCGTTTATATTGCAAAAAAAAAAAAAAAAAAAAAAATTTTGTTTGGGTACAACATTGCATGACGGCGCAATTACCGTCTAGATTAGTTAAAGCAGCGCAGTGCCAAATTGTAAAAAAATAGAATTTTTATTACAGCTTACCTGTAAAATCCTTTTCTTGGAGTACATCATGGGACACAGAGCCTTAAGGCTCCTTTGACACTGAGGCGCTTTGCAGGCGCTAAAGTGCTAAAAATAGCGCCTGCAAAGCTCCCCGAAAGAGCCGCTCAATGCACTCCAGTGTGAAAGCCCCGAGGGCTTTCACACTGGAGCGGTGCGCTTGCAGGGCGGTCAAAAAAGTCCTGCAAGCCACATCTTTGGAGCGCTGTAGGAGCGGTGCATTTACCGCTCCTAAAGCGCCCCTTCCCATTGAAAAAAATGGGGCAGCGCTGCAAACCCACCCGCAAAGTGCCACTGCAGCGGCGCTTTGCAGGCGGTTTTAACCCTTTTGTGGCCGCTAGTGGGGGGTTAAAACCGCCCCGCTAGCGCCACTAAAACAACGGTAAAGCGGTGCTATATTTAGCGTCGCTGTACCGCCAGCGCCCGCACGCCTCAGTGTGAAAGTAGCTTAAGTAATTAATTAATGGGTTATGGGCCACCTTCAGGTGTTGACACTGCTATACACAATCAAGGAAGTTCACTCCCGATAGAACCCCTCCTCCTTCCAGGAGCACATCAGTTTTTGTAGCAAAGTAATATACTTAAATCCCAAAAGAGGGGAGGGACCTCTGTGTTTCATGATGTACTCCAAGAAAAGGATTTTACAGGTAAGCTGTAATAAAAATCCTATTTTTTTTTATCGTACATCATGGGACACAGAGCCTTAATTACTTAATGGGATGTCCCATAGCAATGCTACATGAGGGGATGAAGAGACAACCCGCAGGGTACCCCCAGATTTGAGGACTTATACTGCTGCCTGCAGCATACTGCACTCAAAGTCAATATCCTCATACCTTCTTACATCCACCTGATAAAATTTTTATGAATGTATGCACTAAAGACCAAGTTGCGGCCTTACAGATCTGAGCCATGGAGGCCTGGTGACGCGCTGCCCAAGAAGCACCAAGCGCCCTGGTAGAGTGCGCCTTAACTTGAAAAGGGGGATCTTACCCCTTAATTATAAGTTTGAATTATAACTTGCCGAATTCACTTAGTGACAGTGGATTTCGACGCTGCCTGTCCCTTCTTAGGACGCTCTGGCAGAATACATAAGACATCAGTCTTAAGAATCTGAGCAGTTGTCTATAAATAGATTCTCACTGCTCTCACTACTTTAAGTGAAAAGTAGTGACTTTTCTTCCCTGGAACATGGTTTTGGAAAAAATGATAGCAGGACAATATCTTAGTTCAGGTGAAAACCTGAAACCACTTTTGGCAAAAGCCTGGACGAGGGCATAAAACCATTCTGTCCTCACGAATAATCAAATATGGTTCTTTACAAGAAAGAGCAGCCAATTCCGAAAACCTCCTTGCTGAGGATATAGCAACCAAAAATACCAGCTTCCTTGTGAGAAGGACTTATGCTGCGTACACACGAGCGGAATTTCCGTCAGAAAAAACTTGGATGGTTTTTCTGACGGAATTCCGCTCAAGCTTGCCCTGCATACACACGGTCACACAAAAGTTCTCTGAACTGTAGACCGTCAAGAACGTGGTGACGTACAACACTACGACAAGCCGAGAAAATGAAAATGCTTCCGAGCATGCGTCAAATTGTTTCCGAGCATGCGTGATTTTTTGCACGTCCGGATTACATACAGACGATCGCATTTTCGGATAGGGACTTTTCCTGACCCAAAAATAGAGAACATGCTCTCAATCTTTTGCTGGCTGGAATTCTGCCAGCAAAAGTGTGATGGAGCATACACACGGTCACATTTTCTGACCAAAAGCTCACATCGCTCTTTTGCTGGCGGCATTTCCGATCGAGTGTACAGGGCATAAGGGAATATTCTGTATAGGTTCAAATGGCTGTTTTTGTAACACTGACAAAACTAAATTCAAGTCCCAAGGGCTTAAAGGCGATATAACTGGCGCAGAAATCCGCATCACCCCTTGTATAAAACCCCGGACTAAGAATGCGGTTTTTGAAATAAAATCGATAAGGCTGAGACTTGTTCCTTAATAGTAATCAAGGCCAACTTCATCTCTACGCCTAATTGTAGAAAGGCAAGAATTAGATGTCCAAGGGTGTCAACCCTTGGATTCACACGAGGAAACATAAGCCTTCCAGACTCTATAAATGTATAGTTCTGGAAGTTGGTTTCCTTGTATTAATCAAACTAGAGATAACTGACCCGGAAAGCCCACGTTTCCTCAGATTGTGGGTTTCAATAGCCAGGCCGATAAATTTAGTGTTCGTAAAGTAGGATGGAATATCGGCCCCTGTGAGAGCAGGTCTGGCCTTAGTGAAAGGGAACATAGATCCTCCACTGCCATCTTCATTATTTCTGCATACCATGACCTTCTGGGCCATGCTGGTGCTGCCAGAATTACCGGTTTTCTTTCCAGCTTGAACTTGCAAAGAGGTCGAGGCAGCAAATGAATAGGGGGAAATGCACAGATCAGTGAAAGCTGATCCCACAGTATCACCAACGCATCTGTTCTGCATGCAAATGAATTCTTTGTTGTGGACACAAAGTTGACTAACTTTATGTTGAACTGGACGCTAGAAGATCTACGTCCGGAGTCCCCCATCTTTGACAAACAGCCCGAGAATATGTTAGGGTGAAGAAACCATTCCCCTGGGAATAACTGCTGGCGACTCAAGTAGTTCGCCTGCCAATTCTCTATTCCCGGAATGAAGACAGCTGATAGGCTCGGAATATTTCTTTCTGGCCAAGTTAGAATATGGTTCACCTCTCTCTGCACTGAGAGACTCTTGGTGACCACTTGGCGATTGATATAGGCCACAGCCGTGGCATTGATGGATTGGATCCTGACAAGACAATCCCTTAACCTGGAAGTCCAGGTCTTTAGAGCCAGACGCACTGCCCGAATCTCTAGGATGTTGAAAGGCTGGCATCTGTCGTTAACACTTTCCAGATGACAGGTCTGAAGGATTATCCTTTCAGCAGATTCTGGTTAGTAACTACCAATTGAGGCTTTGGGACACCCTTGGGGACAGCCACATTGGCAAGTCCAAAGCTTGGATCGTGACTCTCTTATGAAGTTGTTTTTTGCCTGCGCAAGAACACCCTTTTTCTGGGCTGTATCTGTGATCAGACCCAAATACTCCAGCTTTTTTAGGTTTTAAGGGAGACTTCACTAGGTTGAGAATGCAACCCAGACTTTACCAGGTAACTGGTTGTAATGCGTACACCTTACTCCGAACACCGATTGGTCTATTAGCAAAAGATCATCTAGATATGCCAAGACTGTTTAAGCCCTGTGCCCTTGACCTGGCTAGAGGTAGGGCTAGCACTTTTGTGAACACTCGGGGTGCTGTAGCTGGCCCGAAGGGCAAGGCTATAAACTGAAATGCTGCTGTTCTACTTCGAACCGCAGAAACCCTTGGTGAGCGGGAAATATATGGACATGCAGATATGCATTCCTGATGTAGATAGGCGCCAGAAGTTTTCCTCCTTGTAGGATAGAAACTACTGACCTGATCAACTCCATAGAAATGAGTGGTTCTTTAGGAACTAATTTAGATTCTTTTAGATCTAGAATGGATCTGTTGAATTTCTGCATGGATCTGTACATGTACAGGAAACACATGAAAAAGGCAGTGAAGGTTTTAAGGAACCTAAGAATAAACAGAACTATCAGCTGACTCTACTAGAGGTAGCCTGAAAGGGGCACGAATCATCTCTGTAAGATTTGTACCAGCAATTTCTCAGATTGCGAGGCTGAAAAAAAGTTCAACTCCAATTGTCTCCTCCGCAGAGGAGTAATCAGTTTGCCTTTCTTCCTGATCACCTGAGGGTAACCCTTCATCCTCTTCCCACTGTTCCCTTGATAAGGGATCTAAGGTGGAGGACGGGGATCTAACACGCTTTCTATCCTTGGATAGCGGATGCGGTTAAAGTCGCTAATTTTCCTTCTAGGCCGTGCAGGGCGGAGGAAAAATGCATTTTCAATTATGTATACAGGGGCTGAATTTTTTCTCCTCTTAGAGTCTGACGGTGGAGGCCGTCACCACTGCCTAGAGGCAGCTGCCCTGGCGCAGGGGAAGGAGTCTGTTTAAATAAAAGGACGTTTATACCTTCTTGGACAAAAGAGTACCTTTCCTGCTAGAAATCATTTGGATGTATTTGACCAAATCTTCCCCAATGAAAAGGGAAACTAGTCAGACGCCTTTTTGTAAGATGCTTCGGCTGACAAACTTTTTAACCACAGGGTCCTACGCATGTGTTTTAGCACAAGCGCAAGGCGGGATGATTGGTGGATAGAGTCTTTTATGGCGTCTATGGCAAAACATAGCGCCTTTGGTAGGAGGATTTTAACAAAAAATGCCAACTTCTGATCTGTTGGACCCTTAAGCATTTATGCATCTTTATTGATGCTGGAAATCACAGCGTCTACTACTGGTACTTTCCATCCTTTGTGAATTTTTCCTCCATGATAGAGAACTGAGAAACTCTTTGGAGGGAAACAATGCTTATCCGGATGATCCCATTTAGCATATATAAACCCTTCTAGAAATGCATTAAAAAGGCTGTAAAAGGTTTTTTTTTTTTTTTTTTTTTTTTTTTTAAACCAAGGAAAGGACCGAACTTTCAGCTGACTCTTTTAGGAGTAGCATAAAAAGTGGAATGAACCATCTCTGTAGGAGTTTGTACCATCAATCTGTCAGATTGCGAGGTTGCATAAGGTTCATCAACTGTTTCCTCCGCAGAGGAAAATTCGGCTTGTTTTTCCCCGTGATCACCTGAGGGTAATACCTCATCCTGTGCCCACTGTTCCCTAGGAAAAAGGGGTTTGAGGTAGGGGAGGGGGATCTAGCACGCTTCCTATCCTCTTGGATGGAGGATGCGATTAAAGCTGCTTAACTTCCTTTCTAAGCCCTGCAGGGCAGAGGAAAATGCATCTTCAGTCACGTATACAGGGGCTGAAGTGTGAGAAGCAGTTGCACCACCAATTGCTCACACTGGCTTGCCATGTCAGGTATTTCCGGAGAGGATGACAGTGTGGAGGCATGACTGGAGTTCCCAGTGTCTAGGGGTGGAATCCTTGGTACCTTTGTGGTAGCTCTGAAAGTCATAGTGCTAAGCACAAAAGCAGAGGCACTTAAAGAAAAAAATTATAGTATTTGCTGAACAATAGTTTTAGCAAAAAACAATGACACCATAAGGATCAGCCTTTGATGCTGAGTAACCATAATATTTCCTGTACTGGAAATGCCTGCTTACACACCTTTACATGCCCAGCTCTCCTGTGCCCCTTAGTGTGACAGACTTCTGTCTTCAGCATATGAACTGAGAGCGTCTGTGTTAAGCCTCAGGTGAGAACCTGATTAGGCGTCCTCAGCGTCTTCCGCCCTAATGTATGCGCTGTGTGCTCCACGTGAACGTGACGTCCCGCACACGAAGCCGTCTATCTGTGAGCCACCCCCCTCTGCAATACCCGCCCCCCTCCTTGTTTTTTTTTTTTTTTTCCTTTTTAAAATAACACTAGTCCGTGCGTGCGGACAGCAGGGAGGAGGCGGCGCCGGCCGCGATGGACGCCAGACTTTTAGAGTCTGCAATGCTATACAGGAGCTGAATGCCTGTCCAGGCTCACCAAGGGCAAGTCTGATAATACAAACAGTGGAAGCTGTTACCGCACCTCTCCAGGAGGGGAGGGGGAGGGGAGTTTATGTCAGCAGTGTTTGTTAGGCTCCCAGTTTTAGAGGAAGACTTCACTTTATACAAAAAAATGCAAATAGCTGTTTTTGTATGTTAATAAACTACTGCTGTGCCCCCTTTAGATCCCTCAGAAGAGGAACACCATCTGTGCAATTAAGAACCCCCCTCTGGCTGCTGGGACCACAACTGCTGCTATAGCCGGACACAGAGCTGCTGAAAAAGGCATTGTACAAAGTGTAATATACTAGAGGAGACATTTTTAAAGGCATACAGATTTATTATATATAGTGTAATATATATATATATGAATGAGAAAAAGCATAGGTGGACTTTTTACAGTTCCTAGGCTTCTCCCCTTACCTTATCCTTGCTGCAGGATACTACTATAATAGCAGATCCAAACTTCACACATCACAGCGGGCAGCGTAGTTAAACCTTCAAAGATGGGTCTCTTAATAGGGGTTCCACTCCTTTGGACCTGTATAGCACCCCTCAGGAAAAATTTAGGTAATGTAGCAAGACCAAAAAGAGTCCTGGTTCCTAGGGTCCAGCCCTCAAAGAAAAGCGTTACAGGCAAAACCTTGTTCTTCTATGCAAAGCCCAGATACCATCCTGTGGCCGCAGTGGCGTGGATGGATCCATTTGTGGAGGTTTTTTAAATCCAGCATGGAATAGATCTATGGCATTTATTTATTTTTTACTAGTAATGGTGGTGATATGCGATTTTCATTGGGACTGCGGACAAAAATCAGCCACTTTTGACACATTTTTGGGACCAGTGACATTTATACAGTGATCAGTGCTATAAGAATGCACTGATTACTGTATAAATGTCACTGGCAGGGAAGGGGTTAACACTAGGGGCCGATCAAGGGGGTTAACTGTGTTCCCTAGGTGTGTTCTAACTGTAGGGGGGATGGGACTGACTAGGGGAAGAGAGAGATCAGTGTTCACACTTAGTATGAACACACGATCTGTCTCATCTCCCATGAGAGAACCGGGATGTGTGCGTTTACACACACACACATCCCTGTTCTCGTTCTGTAATGAGCAATCGCGGGTGCCCGACTGCTTAAAGAGCCGACGTACAGCAACGACGGCTCGTGCAGGAGAGCCAACCTGCCGCAGAATAACTGCCGCGGCTGGTCCGGAAGCAGTTAGGCTTATGATCTACCAAAAGCCCCAGATCCTTCTCCACTATTGTTAGTCTAGGGGTAGGGTTAGATGTACTAGCAAAGTTAAATTTTCCATTTTTTTTTTTTTCCCTTTTGGGATAAGAGTTTTACACAATAAATAAAAGCTGACCGTTCTAAGCACACTGTCAGTAGTAAATGGTTTGTCACAACCCTGTAACTGCTACATCTACAAAAAAACAAGGGAATCTGGTTCCCAACTTCAAACAGTAGAGTACTTTATTTACCAGAACCTAATGCTTTCTTTCAGTCTGGAAGAGATCGGGGGAATTGCCCATCCTCCGACTCAAAGGATTCAAATTCCACTTCCCCTTCCTTCCTTCCACTTCCTCCCTCTCCTCATTTTCAGCAGGGGACTCCAAAACCACAGCTTGGCATTGCATGCTATCATTAAGCTTATGATCTACCAAAATCCCCTGATCCAGCTCAGCTATTGTTGTCTAGGGGTAGGATTAGATGTACTAGCAAAGTAAAATTTTCCATTTTTTTTTCCTTTTGGCATAAGAGCTTTACACAATAAATAAAAGCCGTCCATTGTAAACACACTGTCAGTGGTAAATGGTTTGTTACAACCCTGTAACTGCTACATCTACAAAAAATGACGGTCAAAAATGTTACATCTGCAGGACAGCTTGTTCTTTTGAGAAACAACAGACTTACTGCCTGGATTGACAGGCAAAAATAAAAGAAAGAAAGCCTAAAAAAGAAAATGAATGCAGCCATCACATCTAAAAATTGGTAAGCTGCAGTATGCTAAATGCTTGCTTTTAGGCTTCATACCGCTTTAACCTATGTTCTCTGTAATCCCCACAACTAGCCCTCATGCAGCTCATTAGAAATCCTGAAGTCTGTGCAGTGTATCTTCTTCTCTCCCTTAGCTTCTTCCACCAACAATCACATACAATTCTCCAAGACAGTTAAAAATCCAAGAGCAAATGGTTATTAGTAAAACATTTTCTCCCATGAGGCATTATGCATGGATGAAAAACAGGAGTACTGAACAGGTGGGCTATGATTGGAGTGTACCTTTGAAAGGCAAACATCTCTCCAGAGCTCCCAGTTGTATTCCCTTTTCTTGAAGTCTCCCTCCTTTAGGATGGGGCATACCCACATCATTGCTTTTTCAGTAGTATAAAATTAAATAAAAAACTGGACAAATAAGGACAAGAAAGTTCAAGAAGCAGTGTGGCTTCACGTGCATTTTCAAATGTGTGCAACAAATATAACACTGGCTTCCATTAATCCTTCCGAAGAGGACACTGGCAAACAAAATTTGTTAGAGCAGCCCATATAACATCTCCTACTCCCAGCAAGTTTTTTTTTTAGCAAGCAATAATAGAATACACCTGGAAAGAGGGATGGGAGGTCTGTGGCCTGTACTGTACTAAAAAAAAAAAAAGAAAAAAAGAATTTATAAGTTGTTCTATATCCGCAATTGTACAGTACAGGACACAGGCTTTCATTCATCAATACATCCATAAGGAATACAACTAAGTGGTGGGCAACACAGCAAACGATGGCAACAGGCCCAAAACAAGGGAATCTGGTTCCCAACTTCAAACAGTAGAGTACTTTATTTACCAGAACCTAATGCTTTCAGGGGGGATCAGGGGGGACTGGCCATCCTCGGACTCCAAGGATTCAAATTCCACTTCCTCTTCCTTCCTTATACTTCCTCCCTCTCCTCATTTTCAGCAGGGGACTCCAAAGGGCAGTACTTACACCTTGTGTGTCCGGTGGTCTCTATCAGGGTATAGTCCCTGAAATTTCCACTCTAGGTAAAACAGAGGAACTGGGGGTATCCAAGGAGATAAGGGATGATGCTAATATGTGGAGACTGAGTTACAAAGTAGCAGGAGTGGAATCCTGAATAACCCTATCAAGGTCCTGTGCACAGCATGCTTGCAGCCCTTTTTTCATGTCCATTTGCCACGACGGAATCACCTGAGGAGTACTCACAACTGTTGCTGGGAAGCAGAAGAATGCAGCTGTCCTGTGACTAACAACTAAAGAGTAATGGATAACTCAATGAAGGCAATGAACGTGGACAGCAGGGCCTCAAAATTAAGCAGGGCTATGTCTGAAACAGCAGTGCCTTGTTCTTGTGCTTAAGATGCCACTTGGGCTGAGGTACCACCTGAGACAGGATTATGCACACAGAGCGGGCCACTGCCTGCCCGAATGTGTTGCAAAAGTTACAGCACAAGTACCATAGCAAGGGAATTGTGTCTCAGAAGAGATGACACAATTATCACAGCAAGTGGAATGTTTCCCAGAAGATACAGCAGTTTACACACAATGCAGAAAAGTGTTGTGCAGCAGGGCCTTGCAACATCATTTAAAACGTGTTGCAGCTGTCCTGCAACACTCTGCTCCCAGCCGAAGGAATTCACCCACCCCTATGTGCTCAAGGCAGGGGACCAGTGTCACGGGACCACCCATATATATGGGTAGGGATGGAAGTGCATAAAAGGAGTTGAAAAAAGGACCAAACAAGAGAAGAGGCAAAGCCCCAGATTCAACACACCAGGGTACGGTCTCCTACCCACAACAGAAACCACCAGGTGGGTGCTCCCCGCTTTGGGAGGCCATTCCCCCTCCTCCCTGGAGACAGTCTTGAGGGAGTGGGTAACACTGGTGCGGACTTGCCACTGCCCTGGACCTGTAAAGCACCCTACAGCTTACTTCATCTGGTTGCACTGCTGTACAAAGGGTGAGCACAAACGCAGAGTTCAGTGCCAGAGGCAACATTACAGGCCAGCTCCACGTCTTCCATTACCTAAGGACCCTAGCATAAAACTGAGGATTGCTGGGAACGGGAGGGGTTATATGGGCTGTCCTAACAACTTTGTCTGCCAGTGTCCTCATCGCAAGGTGGCAACATATAACCCATGGTCTTAATTAGGCCAATGTCCTATCCTGTATGAGTAGGAAACATCTGGTTACTACCTGAGGAGTTGAAACATTAGATTTTTTTTTACTGACTATCTGAAAACTATGCTGGGAAATGTATTTTGTGTTTGTATTGTGCTTTGCATTCTGCACTGCCCATGTGCACCCCTACTTCTTTGCTAGCTTTAAATTAATCTGAACAGCAGCCATTCTTGTTAGATAGGTGGACCTGAAATACAGAGCTCTCATTGCTGTAGTCTCAGGGAAAAAAGCCAGTGGGTGATTCAACCTTTCAATATACCTACAAAACCTGAAATACCAGTTTTAATGGATTGCCAGTAAGAGAAAGATGTGAAGCCTTTAGATATAGTGACTGTTAAATCTGAGGGCACACAGGTAAATAGTTTTTGCACTTAAGTAAACCATATGCAGTAGTGTCCACCCAGCCCTTGCACTGCAGGAAGTGAAATGCTCATTAATATAGAACTAATGGCAAAACTTTTTTTTTTCCTTTTGGATAGAGTAAGGGAGGGTAAAAAAACACCCTGTATGGTTTATTTTTGCCATCTGTGTTTCATTGGGGCAATTTTTACCTCACTTCCTGTCCAATAGTCAAAACAGGAAGTGAGATAAAATACCTCCAAAGCTGGGTTCACACCATCGCCGCATGCAGCTCACAGCAGTGGTCCGGTGCATCCTGATTCACCGTTTCAGGTCCGATTTCACCCTGAATTTTTGGCAGAATTCGGACCTGCAACGGACCAAAAGACACACGGGGCTCCTGTGCAAATTCGCACAGGAGCCGCAGCGAAGATAAGTGAACTGGCTTCATAGAGAGCCAGTCAAAATCTCCTGCTATAACCCAGCTTCAAGTGAGGGAATCCCTAGTTGTCCACATTGGAAGATTTCCCCACTATTTCTATTCTGGGGACAACCCGTCTTCCACAACAGTGGCATAGACAACAATAAATGTTCTAATCCATCTCACTCTAATCAAAAACTAAAAAAAAAAAAAAAGTTTTCCCTTTAATTATGCTTTAACTCTAGGGGTTGAGGAATACAATGTAATACCATATTTAACTTCTCACTACAGGAGGCTCCTTCCATCTGTGCAAGCAGTCCCTCAAAGCCTCTGCCTTAACCACTTCAGCCCCGGAAGGATTTACCCCCTTCCTGACCAGAGCGTTTTTTGCGATTCGGCACTGCGTCGCTTTAACTGACAATTGCGCGGTCATGCGACGTGGCTCCCAAACAAAATTGACGTCCTTTTTTTCCCACTAATAGAGCTTTCTTTTGGTGGTATTTGATCGCCTCTGCGATTTTTTTTTTTTGCGCTATAAACAAAATAAGAGCGACAATTTTGAAAAAAACGCATTATTTTTTACATTTTGCTATAATAAATATCCCCTAAAAACATATAAAAAAAACATTTTTTTTCTTCAGTTTAGGCCGATCTTATTCTTCTACATATTTTTGGTAAAAAAAATCGCAATAAGCGTTTATTAATTGGTTTGCGCAAACGTTATAGCGTTTACTAAATAGGGGATAGTTTTATGGCATTTTTATTAATAATTTTTTTTTTACTAGTAATGGCGGCGATCAGCGATTTTTATTGTGACTGCGACGTTATGGCGGACATGTCGGACATTTTTGCCACATTTTTGGGACCATTGTCATTTATACAGCGATCAGTGCGATTAAAAATGCACTGATTACTGTGTAAATGACACTGGCAGTGAAGGGGTTAACCACTAGGGGGCGGGGAGGGGTTAAGTGTATCCTAGGGAGTGATTACTAACTGTAGGGGGATGGGCTGTGTGGCTGACGTCACTGATCTCTGCTCCGATGACAGGGAGCAGAGATCGAGTGACACTTGTCACTAGGCAGAACGGGGAGATGCTGTTTACAACGGCATCTCCCCGTTCATCCACTCCGTGAGGCGATCGCGGGTCTCCCCGCGGCGATCGAGTCCGCGGGACCCGCGACCCAACTCACGGAGCTCCCGGCCGGCGCGCGCCGCCGGCGGCGCGCACGCACGGGCACGGCGGGAAATTCAAATGGACGTACAGGTACGCCCATTTGCCCAGCCGTGCCGCTCCGCCGACGTACATCGGCGTGCGCCGGTCGGCAAGCGGTTAAGGCACTCAGGGATGTGGTGTAATCAAGATTTAACAAACATTTAGGCCCACTGCAAGGGTAGTTTATTTTGTAATTAACACAGCTGGGCTCTAATGAACGACAACTAGATCTTAAAGCAGAACTTCACTTCGGCACGGGGTTCCCAATCAAGATTCATACCAGACTCAAAGGGCCTGATATTGATCTGGGCGGGGGATCCCACGCCTTCTTTTTTAATTTTGGCATGGGGTTCCCCTTCAAGATCCTCAGAGGAGAAATCGCATAATTTCCATTCAAACCAATGGGCTGAAAGTCAGATCGGTTAAGACGGCTCTCAGAGAACCATTGATTTTGACATGTCTGTATTTGGAAGTGGAAAATAGAAGAGGCAAAGAAACGCTGCTAAACGCACCTTAACGCCAATGCAAAAAGTTACTAAAAGCACGTTTTTACGACCAGTTTTTCCTGGCGTCAGTACTGGCTTTGCAGCTCGTTTTTTCTAACCCCCTGTGTGCATGAGGTCTAACAATTAAGAACTCACCCATGATATTTTGATAAACCATCTTCAAAACTCTTGTTATTGCTTATATAGAGACTTTGTTTCTTACATTCATCCACCTGTAATCTACTTACACATAGAGATGATGGTTTTACAAGCCTGTTTTAATATGGTGTAGCGCTGTCTTTTTGACACTAAGAAAGTAGAAAATATTTTTTTTTTTCAAAATCTGCAGTCTTTTTTTAATTCATATAATAAAGACACAGTGGTAATCAAATACCACCAAAACAAAGCACTATTTATGTGAAAAAAATTATATTTCATTTGCGTACAGTGTTGCATGACCGAGAAATTGCCAGTTAAAGTAGTGCACTGCTGAATAGTAAAAAACTTTCCCTCTTCCTCCTTCACATTGGGCAATATTTTTTTGGGGAGGGGGAGCGGGTACCTGTCACCAATTCCAGTCAGGTCGCCGCTGCGATCTGAGAGGAAGTCCGGCCCCCCCTCCTTCCCCCACAGCCTTGTAGAACACATCAGAGGTCCCAGAAGACTGCGGGACCAATTACACAGCAGAGCAGCTCACACATGCACATACAGCTACAGTCGGTGGCACTGATCGTTTAAGAAAACCTCGACAGGCTGGTTGTACACAAGTTGATCGATAGATCGGCTTGTGTACAACTAGTCTGCCCATACATGTATAGGAATTCAGCCGGTCCCTTTCAATCCATGTATGGCTGCCCTTACATGCATTTTTTTATTTCCTCCTTTAGAGTTTATTTTTTAAGTTGTCCTCAGGCCATGTTGACACACTCCCAATTCTATGTCTACCCACTGTACTCCCTGGGACTTATGGAGTCCCGTATTAGACCCCTGAACATGCATGCTCCCAACTTGTACTAGAATTCTACATGCAGTAGCTGCAGGCACCTCACATACACACACACACACACCATCAGCAGGAGAGGGACACACATACCAAAATTGATGCTTCTGCTCCTCTAAAGCAGGGATTGACAGCAGCTTACACATACCAAAATTGATGCTTCTGCTCCTCTAAAGCAGGGATTGACAGCAGCTTACACATACCAAAATTGATGCTTCTCCTCCTCTAAAGCAGGGATTGACAGCAGCTTTTGCTGTGTGTTTTAGGCTGGGTTCACAACTATGAGAATTGGATTCGGGTTTTCCCCGCATCCAATTCGCATGACAGGAGAGCTGGTTCACATATCTCCATTGCGGCTGTGGTGCGTCTTTGGCTTCATTTCAGGGCCGAATTCAGGCAAACATTTGGCCCCCGATTCGTCCCCGAAACGGAGAACAGGGACGCACCGGATGCATCCATCGGAGATGTGAACCCAGCTTTACTTAAGCAGGCCATACACGGTCGAATTTCGAACAAATTTTCTTTTCAAAATCAGAAAGTTCAGTTTTTTTGTGACCCGATGATGCCACCATTGATTTTCGAAATTCCGCCAACCAAGCCTTCAATTTCACCACATGTTGCTACAGAAAAGAATTTTCGTGGCCGGGAATCTTCTTTTCTCTCTGTAAATTTTCTTTTCTTATTACATTTCTCGCACGATTCTCCCATCATTGATTAGAAAATCGTTCGTTTTTCTAAAAATTTCCAAAATGTCCGATTCCTCAAATTTGATTGCCGCAGGAAAATCGGCCATTGTTTCAGCCCACTAATAGTGCGAAATTCGTACGAAGATTCTTTCATACGATCTTCGAAAGAAACTTCTTATGAAATTCGAACCGTGTATGGCCGGCATAACTCTTGTGCTGCCTGTTTGTGTGGCTCTTGCAGAGGCTGCATGTAGCGCTGTATGCCAGAGTGCGAGTGCAAATGTACAAGAGAATCATATAGTAAGCCATAGGTCCCAGGGAAACAGTGGGCAGACACAGAATGGAGAATGTGTCAGCGCTGCCAGGGGACAACTTAAGAGGAAATTTATTGCAAAAAAAAAAACAAAAGACATAATATATGTATGTGGTGTTATTTGTATCCGTATAAAAAAAAAAATAGTTTGTCACTTTAACACACGTAAAGAAGAAAGAAATGCAGTACGTTTTAGATTTTAAAAACACACTGGGCTGCACAGATGTAAAAAAGCCATACAAGAATGAATGGGGTTTTTACTCTAAATGTATTTTTCTGCCAGGAAATGGACAAGTTCAAATGGCCCTTATTCAATAGAGTAGTAGAAGGAGTTATGATGATGTGTAAAGGGCACGGACATATATAAGAAATAATCAGGTGTTAGTTTCTACTGTCAAATTCCAACATTGCTGCAAAATATAGAAATCTGCTGTACTCTGCATTGCATCACTGAATAGGCTCCTTTGGTTATTCACATTGCAAGCAACTGGACTTTACGGTATAATTCTCACCAGAGGTTCTATGGTCACAGAATACACTTTCAATTTTAAAACAGCATTGTAACAACAACACAAACAATGGTTATTTTTTTACAATCCAATATAAGCTTACTTGAAAAATCTCTGTTCTGTCTGTTGGCCATCTCTTTCCACAACGTCCTGGATTCCCTGCATGCTTTGCAGTTTCTCCTCTGATGTTTACTTTCGATTTCTAAGGACTACATATCCCATGGTACCTTGCTGCCTGCAAGCAGTGATTCCTGTACTGACTGCCTCCTGAGACTCCTCCTCTCAGCACCTCTGTAGTTCAGAAGGCAGGCTCTGTGAAATGTGTGACACAGCAGTGCCTAATCACAGGGCATAATGAATACGTGTCACAGAATTCAAGGAAGAAAATATGTAGGGACTTCACAAAGTAAGTTTACAAACTTCAAGATAGTTCAGAGTAATAGGAGTCAGCTAATAAATAACTGAAATACAACGTGAAAATAAACATCTGATTTTAATTTTAAAGATGTAGAGACTGTCCACTTATCAAAGTGAATGCTCTTTTAGCAAATTGTATGTTCATTTAGCTTAGTAAATATGGTGACGCTTGGTCCAAGTTGCATAACAACCACAAACACAGTTTAAAAAGGCACGTTAAAGCCTAACTCCAGGTTTCTTGTGACGTTAAATAATTCATGTCATCCTATGATAGGAAACACCACAAAAATTGCACTCAGACAAAAGTTCTACTTTGAGTGCATGGTCGTCTTCCCTAATGACCCCAGTCATAAGACGCCTTTTACCGATAGGAGGCGTTTTCACCTAAAACATTTCCTACAGGTTCAGCACATTATCAGAAATTCAAAGCATGATAGACCCACCCATTTCCCAGTTGCAGGGTTTTCAACTTTGCTACTTCCTAAACTAGAATGCCTTTGACTAACTTGGATCCACCTCTTACCCTATTAGATATGGAGAGGTTCATTTACTAAAGCTAGAGAGGGCAAAATTAGTCACATTTCTGCATAGAAACCAATCAGTTTCTAACCTCAGCTTGTTCAATTAAGCTTTGGCAATAAAACCTGGAAGCTGAAGAAAATACATATCAATATTTCAAATAGCTTTAATACAGTGTCAATTGATGAGAATCTGCTGTAGCCATCCCCCAAAGGGTCATCATACTCAAAGGTGTCAAGCTGCTGGAGGCCCAAGGGAGGATGGCCCACCCCGGAAGGCAAGGGAGCCCCTCACAAGGCACAGGGCACCAAATATAGGTCTATTAGAAAATAATAGATTATATTTTGAATGATGCTTTAAAATTAGCCAGAATGGTGTGAAAGATCTTTATCTATCTATATGGAACACTGAGTGACCCCCTTTCATCCCCCCCTTCTCTTTTTAACCGAGCAAAGCCTCTTATGGTAAGAGTATGTATTTATTATTGTGGATAAAGTAAAATTGCGCAACCAAATCCAATGATATATAAAAATATTATTTTAATTTAAAATTTTTTATTGAAAATATTGCAAACATAACAGTAAAATTTATGCATAACAGTGCATATTTTTTCAAATAGCCAAAAGTTCCAGTACATCACTTATAAGGCAGATAAAATGAAAAAGGCATATGAACTACTTCATAACAAAGGAGAACTATTGGATATCTCAAGAGATAAGGTCAGGACTGTCAGTGGGCCCTAATTCGAGCCCTGATTTTTGTGACACGGTAGCAGGATATCTGACAGAGGGGAAGAAAGAAATTGACCTGAGGGTGACCGCCGATCACCCCGTGAGGGTTTACGCGCCCCACCCCTTTGCGAACGCTATGTGGAGGTGCGTAGAACCCCCCGGGAACCCCCGGTCAACCCTTCCCTGGTCTCGCCACTGTCCCTCAGGTAGATGTGATTAAAACGATGCTAACCAAATCACGTGTCAATTCAAGTATGTCTGAGTATCTCCTGTAGAATAACAAGGGAGACCACATACTGACAGCCCGACCAATAACAATTTCTAACCCCCCTTCAGGGGTAGCGATAAGTCTTGCTTAATGTGAAAGATAAATGGGAACAGATTGTCCCAGACAGGGAAGAGGAGAAAACGTCTGAGAGAGGAAGAGAGGTGTGAAGCGATATGCGCAAAGAGGACCAGGAGCATTCGTGGGTCCAGGTGGTATACCAGGAAAGATAGGAATATTGCAGTATGTGGCCCAAGGTTCCCAAGTGGTATTAGACTTCTCTATTTTGTCATTAAGTTTCACTACTATGTGTTCTTGTGCCATTATCCAAGAGACTTTTCTCTTGAACCCCTGGAAGGAAACGGTGGTTTTTTCCAGGCCTTAGCGAGTGTTACTTTGGCTCCTAATAAAATGAAATATGACAGTGCTTGTGAGTACTTCGATAGATCCGGGATACAGTGATTTAGTAGTGCTATATTGGGGTCAGGGGTTACCATTTTATTTATTGTGGAGCTAATGGTACGGAAAACCTGCCAGAAAAATCTAATGCGAGGACAAGTCCACCATATGTGGAGCATCATGTCCTCCAACTCACAACCGCTAAAGCATAGGGGAGATGTCCCTGGATAGATCACTGCCAGTCTAGAGGGGACATAGTACCACCTAGTCAGTACTTTAAGACTAGCTTCAATGAGGGATATATTGAGAACACCTTTGGAAGCATGCTTTGACACGCGGAACCAATCCGAGGTAGTCCAAGTGCTGCCCGTGTCCTCCTCCCAGGCCCGAGCATAGGTCGGTTTGTCCAAGTTAGTCGCCAGGGCTGTATAGATCAATGAGATCCCTCCCCTCTGATCCACAGTGTTTGAGCACCAATGTTCGTAAGGGGTTATTGTGGGGGGTTCTGTTTTGTTAATGCAGATGGAGTGCAGGAAATTAGATATTTGGGAGAATGTAAATAATTCCAAATCCGGCATTTCCAGTTTCTTCCTACAGTGTGACAGGGTAAGCGGACCTGCCGGAGGGAGGAAATGACCAATTCGGTAGAGGCCCTCATCTGTTCACCATTGGAAAGCTTAGTTAGCATTATGGAACAAATGTGCTAATGGCTTTATGAGGGATACCAGGGAGTGTTGTGAGAAAAGCTTGGAGCATAGGGTGATGGAGTGAGAAAGGGTGGGGGACATTATTGCTGGTCTAGTTTTTGGGTCACACCAAAGAAGATAATCTATGGTGTTCAAGGGGATGGCCTGTCTTTCCATAGAGAGCCATTCGGGCTTCGGGGCCCTAGGAAAACCATTGAAATTTGTCTAAGTTGCGATGCTTGGAAATACCACCATAGGTTTGGCAGACCCAACCCACCCTGAGATTTCAAGCAGAGAAGTATTCCTGAGGGGCACCTATAACCTTTGTTACCCCAGACAAAGCGGACTATATCCGACTGGAATTTATTGAGGAATTGTTTATCAGGATTGGGAGAGAGCGAAATAAGTATAATAGATGGGGGAGGAGGGTCATCTTTACTGAGTGAACTCTGCCCAACCAGGATAGACCACATTTTGACCACCTTTCCATGTCACCTCTACATTTGTGTATCATAGGGGGGTATTTCTCTCTAAAAAGGTTATTAATGTCTGGCGTTAGTTTTATGCCTAGGTATGGAATTGCGGTAGAAGGCAAAGTTGCAAGAAAGCTGTTTGAGCAGGTCCGGAGGGACAGATATGTTTAAAGCTGTCGATTTGTTCATGTTAACCCGCAAACCAGATACCTCGCTGAAATCCCGCAATATCTTATATACCAGAGGGGTAGATGTTAGTGGAGAGGTCATAAAGAGGAGGAGGTCATCAGCATATAACGTGCACTTATGCTCCTGATCCCCACAAATTACCCCCTTAAATGTCAGGGTTCAATCTGATTGCTATAGTCAATGTTTCCATGGCCATTGCGAAGAGGAGGGGAGAGAGCGGTCATCCCTGTCTGGTGCCCTTGCCTATGGAGAAGGAGTCGGAGTATCTGCCCATCAGGCGTACTTGCGCTGTTGGGGTTGAATAAAGAGAGTGGATTAGGTTCAGGAAGTAAGGGCCAAAGCCCCATCTCCTCAGGATATCAGACAGGTATGCCCAGTCTACTGAGTCAAAGGCCTTGTGAAAGTCTATAGAGAGTAGAAAACGTTTTTCAGGGGGTCCCCCATCCCACTGCGATTTGAGTAAGGAGATAATGTCAATGGTCCTTCGAATCTGGTCCAGTCCCTGTCTCCCAGGGATGAAGCCCACCTGATCTCTGAGGATGTATGAAGATATAAAACTTGCCACTCTATTCGCAAGAATCTTAGTCATTATTGATAAGCGAGATCAGGCGATAGTTATCCACCTTGTATCCCTGCCCGGTTTGGGGATTACTGAAATATATACAGAGTTGAGATCAGTACCAAGGGGGGCTCCATCCCTGAGAGAGTTGAATGACCGAGCCATGTGTGGGGCCAGGCAGGGGCCAAATTTTTTGTAATAGCCAGTGGAGAAACCATCTGGCCCAGGTGAGGATCCTAGTTTAAGGGATTTGATGGTATCCAGTATCTCCTCTTGGGTGAATGGACTCTCGAGGAGGTCTCTATGGTTTTTATTCAGTGTGGGCAAAAGGAGGTTATCAAGAAATGTGTCCTGTAGAAGTCGGGGGGTGGTGGGATTGGTTTGTATAGATCAGAATAAAATTGCAAGAAAGCTTCCATTATTTTGGTTGGGTTTTGTGTTAAGACCCCAGAGGCCGTTCAAATTTTAGGGAATGCTAGGGTTCGTTGTTTAGGACTCAGCTTGACAGCACGTCTGGAACCAATCCTGTCTTTTTGGGAATAGAATTTAGCCCCGCCAGCTGGATAAGTTTCCCCCTGATGACCGACTTATGTGCCCCCCAGACAGTTGACAGGGAAACTTCACTTGTCTCATTGATAAGAAAATATTAATAGCTGTCTCCAGTAAAGTGCATTGGATCAGGTCTCCTGCAGACGCCAGCGAGGGGGGCCTCTAGATCCTGAAGTTCTCTGCGTGGTCAGAGTGACCATCAAGTGATCTGACAAGGGGGTGTGTATAATCTTAGATCCTCCGATTAGAGGAATCATTGTGGAGCGTGTGAATATGTGGTCTATACTTGCAAAGGAGTTGTGAGTGGCTGAGAAGTGGTATAGTCTGTCGTGGGGGTTGGCCTGTCTCCAAACATCAATCATCCCTGCGGAATGAAGCAGTTTAGCTATTTTCACGCTTTGTTTTGAAGGGCGCTTGGGTTTCAGTTTCCCGTCTGCTGACTTGTCTAGGGAGAAATCGAAGGCGGTGTTAGAGTCTCCGCCGAAGAATACCGTCCCCTTCAAGGTGAACTTGCAGTTTGTTTAGCAGGGATTCAAAAAAGTGTCTGTGACCCTTATTGGGGGTATAATACGATACAAAAGGTGTACATCTCCCCATCTATGGAGCCAGAGACCAATATGTAGCGGCCTAGGGGGTCGACTATAGTCTCCGGTTGACAGAGGTTAATGTGTTTTGCAAAACAGATGGCCACCCCCTTTGTTATCTGCTGATGCTGTGAAGAATTGGGGGTATCGCTGATGGAGGAATGTGGGTTTAAATGTGGAGGGGAAGTGGGTCTCTTGTAGCAAGAGGATGTCAGCATGCATGGAATGATATAGTTGAAATAGTTCCCTACGTTTGATGGGGGAATTAAGTCCCTGAGTGTTGTGAGAGATAATTTTGAGAGTAGGTGAGGAGTAAATTGTGTTAGTCATGGATCAGAGGAGAGGGAACCGCTCGGGAGATCTGTAGCTTACTTTTACTTTGAGAGAGATACTCATGGAGAAGCCCGGTGGACGGAGATTTCAATGTCCTAGGACCTGGGACGGGAGGCCAGGGACAGCCGTGGAGCCTGGGGTCACTCAGACGAGCATTAGCAAGGCAGAGAAGAAAAGGGGTGAAAAAAGAGATGAAAA
This sequence comes from Lithobates clamitans, assembly GCA_037952925.1. Classification (NCBI taxonomy): domain Eukaryota; kingdom Metazoa; phylum Chordata; class Amphibia; order Anura; family Ranidae; genus Lithobates; species Lithobates clamitans. The sequence continues at coordinate 1,045,391 of JBBGZY010000012.1, read as the reverse complement.
AAAGAGAAGGGGGTTACACAATTGTAAACATGAAGAAAAATTCTTATGTTCATAAGGGAATAACAGTATCGCTGAACTTGGGGGTCCCCTGACCCCCTCCTACCCCTGGGGTGGGATGGACTTGCCATCTCCTACCCCTTAACCTGAGAGGTCCGGAATGCCCTGACTGTAGGGAGTTCGGTAAGAATCCAAGGGCACCAAGGGTGCCCACGGATCCTACTGTAGGTGCACTGGGTCCACCACAGCCCCACTACCTAAAAACAAACTTAACTTAAGGCTTTCAAAGAGCCTATAATATATGTAATACAGAGCAACCCATGATGATAACTAACATTAATCAAATTATAGCACCGGGTACCCTCCCCAGGCCCTGCAACAGCACCAGCTCCCCAGCCTGAAGAACTGGAGATCCAGGGGGGCAACCAGGCCCAGTTCAGGGTGATAGCTAGACCTGTTAGCCATGACGGAGGTATCTCCCCCCAAGTAGAATATGAGATTGCCTCTGCTCCGTAGGAGTTGCTGTCTATACGGACTGTTCAGAGGAATAAGTTAGAAAAACATGCGGGAAAGAACCATTTCAACAACAATGAACCATTGCTACAACCATCAGGGGATGAGAACTAGAGCCCCCCTCGAGGGGCTGAAGACAAACTTGGAAGGCCACCTGTAACAGGCGGTCTGCATTCTGTAATAGCCCCCTGAGGGGCTAAAGTGGTAATTACTCCCACCCTCCCCCAGGCCCAAGTCTGAGGCCCCAGTTGCTCAGCATAGGCCAGTCCTGCTGCAAAGGGGAGATGAGCTTCAGCTGAGTCAGTCAATGCAGGTGCGGGGTCAGCTCCGGCTGGGGCTTTCAAAATGGGAAAAACAGGGGAGTTCCCCCAAAAGGCGTGTGGAAAGAAGCAAAGTCACAGATTAGGGCCCTGATCTATTAGAGGGGGTCTGACCATCATGGCGGGAGATTTTCTTTGGATATATTAGAATCTAGTTTCAGCCAAGTGGGTTGCAGCGGGCTTGCTGGCGGAGGTCTCTTTGTAGAGGAGGGGGTTCCTCTGTTGGCCTGTGTGGAGGGTGATTCCTGTGCAGTTAAACCAAGCTGTAGCAAAAGACGTTCCCGTTCTACAAAAGAAGAGAAGCTGAAACCTTTGTTCCTGTAGGAAAAGTTCAGGCAGAGAGGGAATGACCATCTATAAGTGATTTCCTTAACCATTAAGATCTGAAATAGCGGCTTGAGGATAGGTCGGCAAAAATCTGGATTTTGTGCCCATTTATTGTGAGATTGTCAGAGTTCTTTGACTTCATCAACCTCCTCCCTTACTGAATAAAAGTGGGGTTTTACAATGATGTCCCTGGGAAGACCATCCGCGCGGGGGCGTTGTAGGGCCCTGTGAGCTCTATCCAGCTCAAGGCGTTCAGCAACTGTTCAGGAATATCTGGGATAAGTCCCTTTATGAGAGGTTTAACAGCCGATTGAATCTTTTTTTCAGATTCAGGGAGCCCCCTAATCCTAAAGTTATAGCATCTCGAGCTGTTCTCGAGGTCGTCGATCTTTGCAAAAGCTGTTTCTAGTTGATCCTGCACATCTTGGAGCCTGGCAGAATTTTGATTAATCCGTGCCACAGATTGATCAGCTTTTTTCTCTATCATGTCAACTCTCAATCCTGTTTGCTGCAGATCAGCATGGATGGATGAGGTAATGTGTGTTGCATTTAGTGCCAAGCTTTTTGAAAGCATTTGTGCAAAAGCCTCCATCATGGAGGGGAAGTCAGTGGGGGTAGGAGTTGCTTCATTCACAGCCAAAAGCAGGCCTGTGTGAGGATCCAGCATGGGGGTAGAGGGGAGACCAGTGCTCAGTCTGCCCAGCAAAGACTCAGTGGAAGCGGGAGATGTGGCCAGGTGCAGGGGAGGATGAGCGGTACCTTGGGAAGGAGGAGGGATCAAGTCCTGGTCCGCAATGGAGTCATCTGTGTCTTCTGCTGTGTGTGAGCCTCATGGAGCAGCCGCCATCTTGGCATAGCTGATCGGACCCGCCGCGGCTGTCATCTGGCGCGATAGGTTACTCCTGACTTGTGCCGCGGTCATCGGAGGGTTTCCGGGGTTTCCCCCGCTTGTGAATCCCGGTGAGAGGTGCGGGGGAGCGCTCCGTAAGCTCCGGTGGCTGTTAAGGGGCCGTGGTGGTGTGGAGCTCTAGACGCTGGTGGCCATCTGGGGAGCTGCCGCGCATGCGCATATTTTAAATACAATTTAAATTGTGTATATATATTTATATATAAATGTATATGTATGAGCGATATTGATCTCTATAATTTGAGATCCACCCTATCTGGTAAGCGCTGCTGTTTATTACATACAGAACAGAAGTACCAAACCTTATCTGAGTGTTCAGCATCACGGTTTATTCATTGGAGCAATTTAAATTGTATTTAAAATAATATTTTTATATATATAATTGTATTTGGTTGAGCAATTTTACCTTATCCACAATTCTATGAGCTGAACATTCAGGCTATTTGAGTTGCAGCACCTGTTATTTGGTTACACTTGATTCTGTCATTTTTTATGTTGACCTTTTTTTACATTAGGGATGCACCGATACCTTTTTTTTTACAATGAGTACAAGTACCGATACTTTTTTTTTTAGTACTCACCGATACCAATTACCAATACCTACCGCAACTGTTTTGTTTTAACTTCAGCTGTCAGCAATGGTACAAAGCATTTAAAAGTTATTTACAAATGAAATAAATAGATTATTTTTTTAATTTAGCGCTTTTTCAATGTGAGATGTGTAAATATATGTTAATATACATGTGTAAAAATATTCACTAACAAAGCAAACAAAAATAAAGTTTTAATTGTTTATCGTTTAAAAAATAGACGTGCACAAAAGAAAAAAAGCAGGAAAATAATAATTACATGGAGGAGAATAGGGAGTTAATTAAGGCTGATTAGAGTAAATTAAGGATTATTAAGGGGTTAAACAGAGGAACATTTGTTCATCCCTTTGATCTGCAGATGAAGAAACAGAAATATACAAAAAGAAACAATGTTTCTTTTAATTTTAGTGTTTCCGGGCTGAGCAATGTTGTTAAACATTGCTGGCTGCTTTTTTTTTTTTTTTACAGCTCCAATTACTGGACTTCTTTAACACCGGGGAGACCCACTGACAGCTCAAAGAACTGAGCCTGAAAGTATCGGTTTCAGGTATCGGTGCATTTGCACGAGTACCGATACTTGTGCAAATACTCGGTATTGGCACCGATACTAGTTTTGGCACAACCCTATTTTACATACTATCTATCTATCTATCTATCTATCTATCTATCTATCTATCTATCTATCTATCTATCTATATATATATATATATATATATATATATATATATATATATTTTTTTTTTTTTTAAGGTTAGGGGCAGCGCAGATATTTTACCATACAATGTATTTATTATTGTTTGATTGTTTGATCTTTCACACCATTCTGGCTATATTAAAGCATCATTCTAAATATAATCTATTATTATTTTCTAATAGACCTATATTTGGTGCCCTGTGCATTGTTAGGGGCTCCCTTGCCCTCCGGGGTGGGCCATCCTCTCTTGAGCCTCTGGCAGCTCAACACCTTTGGGTAAGATGACCTTTTGGGGGATGGCTACAGCAGTGGTAGGGCAGTTAGTGTTAGCCCCCTTTAGGTCTAGGGTAAAGTTTTAACCCCTTGATCACCCCCCGTCGCCACTGTCACTAAGTGATCGTTTTTCTGATCGCTATATTAGTGTCACTGGTGACGCTAGTTAGGGAGGTAAATATATAGGTTCGCCGTCAGCGTTTTATAGCGTCAGGGACCACCATATACTACCTAATAAAGGTTTTAACCCCTTGATTGCCCCCTAGTTAACCCCTTCACCAGTGATCCCCGTATAACTGTTACGGGTGACGCTGGTTAGTTAGTTTATTTTTTATAGTGTCAGGGCACCCGCCGTTTATTAGCTAATAAAAGTTTAGCCCACTGATCGCCCGGCGGTGATATAAGTTGGGTTTTAGGGTCAGATAGGTTAGCGCCAGTATCGCTAACACCCACGCACGCACCATACACCTCCCTTAGTGGTATAGTATCTGAATGGATCAATATCTGATCCGATCAGATCTATACTAGCGTACCCAGCAGTTTAGGGTTCCCAAAAACGCAGTGTTAACGGGATCAACCCAGATACCTGCTAGTACCTGCGTTTTGCCCCTCCGCCCTGCCCAGCCCACCCAAGTGCAGTATCGATCGATCACTGTCACTTACAAAACACTAAACGCATAACTGCAGCGTTCGCAGAGTCAGAACTAGCAAGCACCAGCGGCCTAGTACACCCCGGTCATAGTCAAACCAGCACTGCAGTAACACTTAGTGACGTGGCGAGTCCCATAAGTGCAGTTCAAGCTGGTGAAGCGGCAAGCACAAGTAGTGTCCCGCTGCCACCAAGAAGAAGACAAACACAGGCCCGTCGTGCCTATAGTGCCCTTCCTGCTGCATTCGCCAATCCTAACTGGGAACCCACCACTTCTGCAGCACCTATACTTCCCCCATTCACATCCCCAACCAAATGCTGTCGGCTGCATGAGAGGCATTTTCTTTATGTCCTCCCGAGTACCCCTACCCAATGAACCCCCCCAAAAAAGATGTTGTGTCTGCAGCAAGTGCGGATATAGGCGTGACACCCGCTATTATTGTCCCTCCTGTCCTGACAAGCCTGGTCTTTGCACTGGTGAATGTTTTGAACGCTACCATACACTAGTTGAGTATTAGCGTAGGGTACAGCATTGCACAGACTAGACGCACTTTCACAGGTTCTCCCAAGATGCCATGGCATTTTGAGAGACCCGAACCTGGAACCGGTTACAGATATATAAAAATATATATATATATATATATATATATATATATATATATATATATATATATATATATATATATATATATATATATTTAAAAAAAACAAAAATAGTTGTCGTTTTATTGTTCTCTCTCTCTCTCTCTTTATTGTTCTGCTCTTTTTTACTGTATTCTATTCTGCAATGTTTTATTGTTATTATGTTTTATCACGTTTGCTTTTCAGGTATGCAATTTTTTATACATTACTGTGTTTTATTGTTAACCATTTTTTTGTCTTCAGGTACGTCATTCAGCTGCAGCGCGGATTTATTTATCTTGACAGCAACAGCGTTTGCTCCCACGATACATAAAGCATCGCTGACTCCATCGCTGTCGGAGGCGATATATGCTGAAGCATGGGGGCAGCAGGGGCGGAGGAGCGATTTGCTCCTAACTTTTGGGGCGGATGCCCCCCATGCTTCGACATATATAAATGGTGCATGTATGCCCATCATTAGAAGTGGGTGGATGAAGGGGGGTATTCTAATGGTGGGCATACCCACCAATCTATTTTGTTCAGCCCACAGGCTGCATGAAAAAAAAGATTACAATATATGCCCAACAAGGACGACTTTGAGCGGTTATACCAGAATGATTCCTGCAGGTTTAGGTATCATCTTGGAATCATTCTTTTCAGCCAGCGGTTGGCTTTCATGTAAAAGCAATCCTAGCAGCTAATTAGCCTCTAGACTGCTTTACAAGCAGTGGGAGGGAATGTCCCCCCCCACCGTCTTCCATGTTTTTCTCTGGCTCTCCTGTCCTAACAGGGAACCTGAGAATGCAGCCGGTGATTCGGCCAGCTGACCATAGAGCTGATCAGAGACCAGAATGGCTCCAATCGTCTCTATGGTCTAAGAAACCGGAAGCTACGAGCATTTCATGACTTAGATTTCGCCAGATGTAAACAGCGCCTTTGGAAAATTGGGAAAGCATTTTATCACACTGATCTTGGTGTGGTCAGATGCTTTGAGGGCAGAGGAGAGATCTAGGGTCTAATAAACCCCATTTTTTTCAAAAAAAAGGAGTACCTGTCACTACCTATTGCTATCAATGGGGAATATTTACATCCCCTAACATAACAATAAAAATTATAAAAAAAAAAAAAAAAAAAATGAAAGGAACAGTTTAAAAATAAGATAAAAAAGAAAAAAAATAAAGAAAAAATGTAAACAGCAATTGCACCATGCATGTGAGGTATCACAGCGAAGGTCAGATCGAGGGTAGTAATTTTAGCAGTAGACCTCCTCTGTAAATCTAAAGTGGTAACCTTTAAAGGCTTTTAAAAATGTATGTAGTTTGTCGCCACTGCGTGTTTGTGCGCAATTTTAAAGCATGTCATGTTTGGTATCCATGTACTCAGCCTAAGATCATCTTTTTTATTTCATCAAACATTTGGGCAATATAGTGTGTTTTAGTGCATTAAAATTTTAAAAAGTGTGTTTTTTCCCCAAAAAATGCGTTTGAAAAATCGCTGCGCAAATGCTGTGTGAAAAAAAAAATGAAACACCCACCATTTTAATCTGTAGAGCCTTTGCTTTAACAAAAGATATAATGTTTGGGGGTTCAAAGTAATTTTATTGTAAAAAAAAATATTTTTTCATGTAAAAAAATAGTGTCAGAAAGGCCTTTGTCTTCAAGTGGTTAGAAGAGTGGGTGATGTGTGACATAAGCTTCTAAATGTTGTGCATAAAATGCCAGGACAGTTCCAGAAAACGTACCCTAGTTTATAGACGCATAACTTTTGCGCAAACCAATAAATATATGCTTATTGACATTTTTTTACCAGACATGTGGCTGAATACATTTTGGACTAAATGTATGACTAAAATGGAGTCTATTGGATTTTTTTTATAACAAAAAGTAGAAAGTATTGTTTTTTTTCAAAATTTTCGGTCTTTTTCCATTTAGAGCACAAAAAATAAAAACCGCAGAGGTGATCAAATACCATCAAAAGAAAGCTCTACTTGTGGGAACAAAAGGACGCAAATTTCATTTGGGTACAGCATTGCATGACCGCGCAATTAGCAGTTAAAGCGACGCAGTGCCAAATTGTAAAAAGTGCTCTGGTCAGGAAGGGGGTAAATCCTTCCGGGGCTGAAGTGGTTAAAGATGTATATACAGTTGTGCTCATAAGTTTACATGGCCAGGCAGAATATATGATTTCTTGCCCATTTTTCAGAGAATATGAATGATACACAAAAACTTTTTTCACTCATGGTTAGTGTTTGGCTGAAGCCATTTATTATCAATCAACTGTGTTTACTCTTTTCAAATCATAATCACAACAGAAATTGCCCAAATGACCCTGATCAAAAGTTTACATGCCCTGGTGATTTTGGCCTAATAACATGCACACAAGTTGACACAAAGGGGTTTGAATGGCTATTAACCGCTTGCTGACAAGCCGCCCAGTTGTACTGCGGCAACATGGCTCGGCTGCGCGAATCGACGTCTTGTTACGTCGCTTTTATTGTTGGCCACTATGGGCACGCGCGCGCCCCCTGCTCACCCACGGAGCCGATGCGAGTGCCCGGCGGTCATGATCACCGCCGGGCTCCCGCGATTGCTCGGGCACACAGAGAACCAGGATCTGTGTGTGTAAACACACAGATCCTGGTTCTCCGAGGGGAGAACAGAAAGATCATCTGTACATACAGAGTATGAACAGCGATCTTTCATCTCCCCTACACAGTCCCCTCCCCCCTTCAGTTAGAACACACACCAGGGAACACATTAACCCCTTGATCGCCCCTAGTGGTTAACCCCCTTCACTGCCAGTGACATTTTTACAGTAATCAATGCATTTTTATAGCACTGATCGCTGTAAAAATGCCAATGGTCCCAAAAATGTGTCAAAATTGTCCAACGTGTCCATCATAATGTCGCAGTCCCAATAAAAATCGCAGATCGACGCCATTACTAGTAAAAAAAAAATAATAATAATAAAAATGCCATAAACTATCCCCTATTTTGTAGACGCTATAACTTTTGCGCAAAACAATCAATTGACGCTTATTGCGATTTTTTTTTTAACAAAAATATGTAGAAGAATACAGATCAAAAAAAAATATTTTTTATGTATATATTTTTGGGGGATATTTATTATAGCAAAAAGTAAAAAATATTGCGTTCTTTTTTGTTTATAGCGCAAAAAATAAAAACCGCAGAGATGATCAAATACCATCAATAGAAAGCTCGATTTATGGGGGAAAAAAAGGACGTCAATTTTGTTTGGGTGCAACGTCGCACGACCGCGCAATTGTCAGTTAAAGCGACGCAGTGCCGAATCGCAAAAAGTGCTCTGGTCAGGAAGGGGGTAAAATCTTCCGGGGCTGAAGGGGTTAAAGGTAACCATCCTCATCTCTGATCTGTTTGCTTGTAATTAGTGTGTGTGTGTGTATAAAAGGTCAATGAGTTTCTGGACTCCTGACAGACCCTTGCATCTTTCAACCAGTGCTGCACTGACGTTTCTGGATTCTGAGTCATGAGGAAAGCAAAAGAATTGTCAAAGAATCTGCGGGAAAAGGTAGTTGATCTGTATAAAACAGGAAAGGGATATTAAAAAAGATATCCAAGGAATTGAGAATGCCAATCAGCAGTGTTCAAACTCTAATCAAGAAGTGGAAAATGAGGGGTTCTGTTAAAACCAAACCACTGTCAGGTAGACCAACTAAAATTTCAGCCACAAATGCCAGGAAAATAGTTTGAGATGCAAAGAAAAACCCACAAATAACTTCAGGCGAAATACAGGACTCTCTGAAAATATGTGGTGTGGCTGTTTCAAGATGCACAATAAGGAGGCACTTCAAGAAAGATGGGCTGCATGGTCGAGTCACCAGAGGAAAGCCATTACTTTGCAAATGCCACAAAGTATCCCACTTACAATATGTCAAACTGCACAGAGACAAGCCTCAAACCTTCTGGCACAAAATCATTTGGAGTGATGAGACCAAAATTGAGCTTTTTGTCCACAACCATAAACGCTTCGTCAACAAGGCCTATGATGAAAGGTACCCCATTCCTACTATAAAACAAGGAGGTGGATCGCTGATGTTTTGGGGATGTGTGAGCTACAAAGGTACAGAAAATGTGATGGCAAGATGAATGCAGTATGTTATCAAAAAATACTGGAGGAACATTTGCATTCATCAGCCAGGAAGCTGCGTATGGGACGTACTTGGACATTCACACATGACAATGATCCAAAACACAAGGCCAAGTCGACCCGTCATTGGCTACAGCAGAATAAAGTGAAGGTTCTGCAGTGGCCATCTCGGTCTCCTGACCTCAATATCATTGAGCCACTCTGGGGAGATCTCAAACATGCAGTTCATGCAAGACAGTCCAAAAATTTACAGGAACTGGAGGCTTTTTGCCAAGAGGAATGATCAGCTTTACCAACTGAAAAGATAAAGAGCCTCACCCACAAACGTCACAAAAGACTTCAAGCTGTCATTGATGTTAAAGGGGGGAATACACAGTATTAAGAACTGGGGTATGTAAACTTTTTATCAGGGTCATTTGGGTAGTTTCTGTTGTGATTATGATTTAAAAAGAGTAAACACAGTTGATTGATAATAAATGGCTTCATCCAAACACGAACCATGAGTGAAAGAAAAGTTTTGGTGTTATCATTCATATTCTCCGAAAAATGGCCAAGAAATCATAAATTCTGCCAGGGTATGTAAACTTATGAGCACAACTGTATATTTTTTGTAATAAAATGTATCGAAATATTTTTTTATGACTTTCTAAATTCAGTTATTGTATGGTACCACCAAAGTCCATTCTTGTCTCCTATTCCCAATTTCTTGTTTTTTGCAGAATTGTGACTATTTTTGCCCTCTCTAGCTTTAGAAAATAAACCCCAGAATGTCTAAATCACATAAAATGCTCACACATCCAGCAGATCCTTTCACTCTTACTTACTTACTTACTTCCTAGCCAAGTAGGTTCGGATAGCTCCGCTCGGGACTACGAGTGGAGCCGAAAATGAACGACAGCCGCCGGAAAGAGCCGAGGACCGGCTCTGTGTATTTCGGCGCCGGCGGCGCCATTTTCAAATCGCGATCGGCGATTTTGAAAATGTGACAGGTCGGATCGCAGGGGATCGGCGTATAACACGCACCTGCGATTTTCCCGGTTTTAAGGGGAAAAAAGTGCGTGTTATACGCCGATAAATACGGTATTTCTTGCTTAGATTCCTTGACTGAGACTCTCACCTACAACTATTGGAAAGCATAATGTAGGCCTCGTGGCTCAATAATGTTCACATCTCACAATTAATATGTATACAGTGGATATAAAAAGTCTACACATCCCTGTTAAAATGTCAGGTTTCTGTGATGTAACAAAATGAGACAAAGATAAATAATTTCAGAACTTTTTGCACCTTTAATGTGACCTATAAACTGTACAACTTAGGTGAACAACAAACTGAAATCTTTAAAAGTAAAAATAATATGGTTGCATAAGTGTGCACAGCCCTAAACGAAATCAAACTTTGTTGATTTATACCTTTTGATTTTATTACAGCACTGGGTCTTTTGGGGTAGGAGTCTATCAGCATGGCACATCTTGATTTGGTAATTGCCCACTCTTCTTGGCAAAAACACTCCCAAATCTGTCAGATTGTGAGGGCATCTCCTGTGTACAGCCCTCTTCAGATCACCCCACAGATTTTTAATCTGATTCAGGTCTGGGCTCTGGCTGGGCCATTCCAAAACTTTAAACTTCTACTGGTAAAGCCATTCCTTTGTTGATTTGGATGTATGCTTTGGGTCGTTGCCACGCTGAAAGATGAAGTTCCTCTTCATGTTCAGCTTTCTAGCAGAAGCCTGAAGGTTTTGTGCCAATATTGACTGGTATTTCGAACTGTTCATAATTCCCTCTACCTTGACTAAGACCCCTGTTCCAGCTGAATTAATACAGCCCCAAAGCAAGATGCTGCCACCACCATGCTTCACTGTGGGTATGGTGTTCTTTTGGTGATGTGCAGTGTTTTTGTGCCAAACATATCTTTTGGAATTATGGCCAAAAAGTTCAACCTTGGTTTCATCAGACCATAACACATTTTCTAACATGCTTTTGGGAGACTTCAGATATGTTTTTGCAAAATTGTATGCTTTTCTTTGTAATAAAAGGCCTCTGTCTTGCCACTCTACCCCATAGCCCAGGCATATGAAGAATGCGGGAGATTGTTGTCACCTGTACCACACAACCAGTAATTGCCAGATATTCCTGCAGTTCCTTTAATGTTGCTGTAAGCCTCTTGGCAGCTTCCCTTACCAGTTTTCTTCTCATCAATTTTGGAGGGATGTCCAGTTCTCAGGTAATGTCACTGTTGTCATATTTCCTCCACTTAATGATGACTGTCTTCACTGTGTTCCATGCCATATCTAATGCCTTGGAAATTCTTCTGTACCCTTCTCCTGACATATACCTTTTAACAATGAGATCCCTCTGAAGCTTTGGAAGCTCTCTGCGGACCATGACTTTTGCTTTAGCATGCGACTAAGAAAATGTCAAGAAAGACCTACTAGAACAGCTGAACTTTATTTAGGGTTAATCAGAGGCACTTTAAATGATGGCAGGTTTGTACTGACTCTCATTTAACATGAGTTTGAATGGGATTGCCTAATTCTGAACACAGCTACATCCCCAGTTATAAGAGGGTGTGCACACTTATGCATTTATGCACACTTACCTCATTATTTTCGTGTTTTATTTTTACTTCCCCCCCCCCCCCTAAAAGATTTCAGTTTGTTTTTCAATTGAGTTTTACAGTTTATAGGTCACATTAAAAGGTGGAAAAAGTTCTAAAATGTATCATCTTTGTCTCATTTTTTTACATCACAGAAAATTGACATTTTAACAGGGGTGTGTAAACTTTTTATATCCATTGCATGTACTTAAAGTGGAAATTTACCCTCCTTTTGAAGTTCTCCCCTCACGACCCCTCCTCCCCAACTCTACACAAATAGGGCAGTCAATCTTTTTCCTTTTTCTTTGTTACCGTTTTTTCTTCATAAAAGTGTGGCCCACCCCTCTGTGCACATCATTTGCCTAAACTAATGACGTGCATAGGGCACGCTGGGCAACCTGGGATATGCACGTCGCATATCCCAAGAGGCCTTTGAGTCTTCCATTCAGCTAGTAGGAGGGGGTCGGGTCTAGCGGTGTATCATCGCATAGCCCCGCCAGCTGCACCCGGAAGAGCCGGCGGGCCTCTCAAAGACATCACAAGTAAGATGGCGGCGCGGGACCAAGTTGTGTCTGGTCACAGAAGGTTGTCAGCAGGACAACGCTGGATCTGGTGGCTGGGTGAGTATCCATACTGTGCCTACAACACCACCAAGTAAGCAGGGGTATAGAATTTAAAAAAAAGGGGGGATAAGCTGAAGTTCCTTTTAAAGCGGAACTTTACCCATAACAAATACTGTAGCTGCTGACTTTTAATACAAGGTTACTTACCTGTCCAGGGATCCTGCGATGTCCTCACCCGAGGTGATTTTACAATCTGCTTCGGGTGCAGGCGTCGGCATCTCTAGTAAGGGAAACAGTAAGTGAAGCCTTGCGGCTTCACAGCATGTTTCCTACTGCGCATGCCCAGGTCACACTGCGCCTTGTGAATGGTCCTGTAGTCTTCTGGGACCTGTTATGTGTCCCAGAAGACTGTGGGGGAAGGAGAGGGGCCATGGCAATTTGAGCCGGAAGTGGGAGTGGGTACCTTTCAAAACCAGGTACCTGCTCACCCCCAAAAAGTGCCAAATGTGGCAGTGAAGGGGAGGAAGGTGCAAACAAGCAGAGCTTCCCCTTTTAAGTGGAGCTCCGCTTTAATAATTATGCTACCAAAATAAGTGCATGCTGTAAATTGCCTCCAGCATTGCTCCTGTTTCTTCTTACTGCCATTTTGCTGAAGCCCAGAGCCCCTGAACAGCAATCATATTTAGTTCCGCTTTAAATCATCAAGTGGAACTAAATTCATTGATTTAACAGTTTTAAAAAAAAATTACATTCCTGGAAGGCTGGGATTTGCTAACTGTCACATTTGCTTTTGTTCTCATCCAAACTGTCAAACCATCAAATGACTGGTGTCACAACTGAGCACATGTGTGAGCACCATGGCAATTGCAGAATAAACAGAAGCAGCTCCCTTGGCTGTAAAGGATAGGAGGGTTTAATTCCACTTTAAGGCTGTCAGCAGATCGGCCTCTACAAACTCGGCAGTGTCTAAAAATTGAGAGCAACTGAGCATGTGCAGAGCAGGGGATGACAGTGTATTACTGGATTTTAAACAGTATAGACACTTATTTTTAATGTTTTACATAACTATACCTGCAAAAAGGGCCAGCCTGAAGTGAGGAGCAGAACTTGCTGCAGGACTTAATTTTCTGACTAAAGTTCCACTTTAATGATATAGTCTTGTTTTCTGATGTACTACTAAAGATGTGATATTTTTTGTTGTAGATTTCATCTACAGAATATTGACTGATGCGATATTCACGATTGGTCTACAAAAATGTGAAATGTTATATAGTACGCGTGTATTGTGACCTGTTTTCAACTGTAACGTATTAAAGTGTCACATATTTTCCTTTATTTCTCTATATAAAATGAAAATAAAGAGTTAAAAATAAATAAATAGTTAGACCAAGCTAGTCTATTCGAAGGAAAAATTTGCAAAATATATTTTCATACCGCACTCTATCATAAATATAAATCAATATTAAAGTCCATAAACTGCCACCGATAAATCTCCAATCAAGTGAAGTAAACATACTTTGTATCACATGACCCCTGATGACGTCAGACGTTGCTGACGAAACGCGTTGGTTCGCTAGTGCGTGACACGTCACTTCCGTCTTCTGCTCCCTGGAACGCAGGTGGAATGCAATCAGCGTACCTGCTGTTGTCCACAAGCAGTTTGATGTTTACTGAACTGTAAGTGCCTAGTTTTTTTATGGAATAAATTAGTTTTATACTACTTAATGAGTACTCTTTCTCTCTTTAATATATGAACCATATCGTGTTGGCTTTATACCGGTGTTGACTGTCTCTTCCATTGGAGGATCTATCCCTGTGTCACTCTGGCTCATTTGACTACCTGTAATGGGTGTCATGTTCGTGTGGTGAGTAGGAGGTTTGCTCACATTCACGGTGGAAGACTTCACTTGATTGGAGATTTATTGGTAGCAGTTTATGGACTTTAATATTGATCTATATTTATGATAGAGCGCGGTATGAAAATTTATTTTGCAAATTTTTCCTTCACTATTTAGACCTTTGGTCCCACTACGAGCAGCTCAGCATACACAAGTATTTGTATTCACTTGTAATTCTCATTGGTATTTGATTGGGTTTCCTGTGAATGGCTGAGCAGTGCTCAGCCTGACTTGATTTTCTTCTGGGAGCAGGAAGCTGAGGCTACATACAGTTTATATAGTGTTCACAGTCCTTGCATCTGTTAGTGAAGCAAATAGTGTGTCGGACTATCTTGGTCAAAACTATTTAAAGTCACAAGAAACCTGGTTAGGTTTTAACTCCTCTGTTTGTAATAATAAAACACCAAGTCCACAACCTTGTGGAGCTGCCAGCTGATTCAGAGGAGATTGCGACAGTAGTAGTGGATTGTGTTGTAAATGGCAGCATCTTGAGAGAAGCACTGTAATTCATTAAAACACAAGTCCACAACACCAACGGCACACACAATATTCTCTCTGGAACAAACGTAGTAGCCAACGTGTTTGTTGTCAGCTTGTTTTATTTGGGAATGGGGGCGCTCCTCTCCAGCTGCGGTCATTCATAACAGAAACCACCAGCTACTACTGTAGTAAAGTCCTCCAAACTAGTTGGTCTACGGCTCAGTTAATACAAAGAAAGCAGAAGAGGCAAAGGGTTGCATGGCAAGGAGGGATGCAGATATCTCTTCTGGTAGTGTTCAAAGGAAGCAGGGGTTGTGTGCTATCAGTCAGAAATCTGTCTCCTAAATTCAGCATGGTCAGATAATGGAGGAGGAAGGGGTGGGCCAGCTATCCAACCACACTACTCTGCAACCACAGCACAAATGTTAACAGGGACAAGTGCTATGTGCACTGGGTCCCCTGGGGGGATTTAACTAGATTTTTTAAAGCGGAGGGCCACCCTAAAAAAAAAAAAAAATTGCATTAATATTCTTAAAGAAATTAAAAAAAAAAAAACAACATTTGAAAAAATAAAAAAAATTTAACTTACCAGAAACCCCTGTTGCTAGGCAGTCTTCCTAATCTGCCTCTTCCTATTCTGCGGCGCTTCCTCCTCTTCAGCGAGCGGCCCCATTGCCTTCTGGGACATGTGTATGTCCCAGAACACAACTGGGCCATTCACAAAGCGCCGCGCGACTCACGCATGCACAGTAGGAAACGGGCAGTGAAGCCGCAAAGCTCCACTGCCCGTTTCCCTTCTTTAAGATGGCAGCGCCTGATCGGATCGGCCTCGGGGGGGGGGTTGGGGGCGACATCGCGGGCTCGCTGGACAGGTGTGTCCCCTTATTAAAAATAAGCAGCTACAGTGTTTGTAGCTGCTGACTTTAAAAAAAAAAAAACATCCCGACCGGAACACCGCTTTAACTTCTGGTGAGACTTCTAAGGCCCCTTTTGGTCTCCAAACCACAGATAAGAACCAAGAGAAAAATGGGGAGTCATGTTTACATGCAACCCCTTTATATACATGGTACAAAATCAGGACTGATTCAAACTATCCCACAGGAAAAAGTCAAAGGATACTTTCACTGAAAGCCCACAAAAGGAAAGATGGTACTAATGGTTCCTGGTGCTTGGCAATGCCGATTATACACATGGCGACTTTCAGGCAATTTCATCCTTTTAAAATCGCTTTCAACCATCAAAAGATAAAACACAACCTTCCACTAAGGGCACTTTCATACGGGTGGACCGATCGGGTCCGTTTGTCAGTTTTTAAGGTGGACCTGATTGGACCTTCCAGTCTCCCCTATGGAGTTAATAGATATGCGTCTATTGACATCTGATGAAATCTAATCCTGTCCGCTAAAAACAGACAGATAGGGATATGTTCCCCATCCGTCTGGTGGATCAGATGGCAGTCAGGTGTAAAGGGACAGGTGGTCTGTTTACTTCCGGACACCCATAGAAGAGAGCAGGCCGTGTCCGCTCTGCATAAGCGGATCGGAAACGGACCAAACTGCGCCCCCCCCCACCCGGTATAAAGAAAGAGTCAGTGTCCTTTCAAAACCAGGAAACACTTAAAACAATACAATACTACAATACAACAATACAATACTGTAGCCTCGTCGCAGTATATGTACTGTGGCGGGTAGGCAAATGGTTAAAGTGTAAGTTCACCTTACAGAAAATCTGTAAGGTGAACTTACATTTGACCCCCTCCCCATTCCCCCCCAGTCCTGCTAACCTGGAGTCCAGTGATCCCCCGCACTGACAGCTCGTATCACCACTGTAACGGTCCGGGGATTTAAAATCCCTGCGGCTTTCTCTCCTCTTCGCCTGCGGTGACAGGACGGGCTACGCGGGTACTGATTAATCGGTGCTGCCCATGTGATGGCGCCGACCAATTAGAATGCTCCTAAACGTACCTGCTGATCAGGTACGTTTTGGAGATTAAGCTGCGGGGATTTCTAAGCCCTGGAGTTACCACGCTCTAGTTCAGCGGGACTTAAGGGGGGGGGGGGGGTCGAGGAGAGCGTCCTGTGTAAGTTCACTTTACAGATTTTTCTGTAAAGGTGAACTTACCATTTAATTACCAATGGTATTTGTAATATGCAGCATGAGGGGGTTCATGTATTGCCACTGGTCACTAATGCATTAATGACCAATGTCAGTTAAACCCCTTTCACACTGAGGCATTTTTTAGGCGTTAAAGGGCTAAAAATAGCGCCTGTGAAATGCCTCCCCTGCAGCCCCAATGTGAGAGCCCGATTGCTTTTACACTGGGGCGCTGCGCTGGCAGGACATTAAAAAAGGTCTTGCAAGCAGCATCTTTGGAGCGGTGTATACACCGCTCCTAAACCACCCCTGCCCACTGAAATAAATGGGCACCGCTGCCGAAGTGCCTGTAAAGCGCTTCAGCAGCGCCGCTTTTAGGGCGCATTTAACCCTTTCTTTGGCCGGTAGAGGCCGAATAGCAGCACTAAAATTATGGTAAAGCCCGCTAAAACTAGGGGCGCTTTACCGCTAAAGCGGCCCGCGCCTCAGTGTGAAAGGGATCTTAATAAACCCCTTTGTGCTGCATTAGTGGCAGGTGTGGCAGTGTTGTGCTGCAGCATAAAGGGGTTAATGAACACTGATACTGGTGCTACTAATACAGCCCAAAGGGGTTAATTAACTGACACTGGTCATTAATACATTTTGCAAATACCAGTGTAAAACCATAAATTATTAATCTCACCTGTCCGCCTCAACCCCCCCCCCACCACAACCAGAGTGAGCCGATGAATTCATTCATAGATGCCCATCTGCTTACTTTGTTACTGCCTCGTTGGTTCCTCCTCTCGCCCGGCAGCTCTCTATAGTCCTCTCTCTCCTCCCGCCTCCCCGCCGGCCTCTCGGTGATGGCACATCATGCCTCCCCTAGACTCAGATTCCCCTGTCGGGCGGAGATTACTCTGTGGCTCCACCTGACAGGGAAGGGAAGACCAGGTCCTTTGCTTGTGCCAGGTGCAGGAGAGCACTCGGCACATCTTTGCAAGCAGGCGCAGCTTTGCAGTGTTGTAGGGGCGGCCGGCGGTAGTCAGTCACTTGTTGCCCAGAAACTTTAACAGCACACTGCCAGCACTGAGCCCCCTTCCTACAATAAAATGCTCCGCCCAGGGCATCCGCCCCTTCCGCCCACCCTTGAGAATGACACATGTGCAATTATGTCTGTAAGGTTAAAAAAAAAAAGCCTGAAAAATTACTAAAAACACTCAGCTTACACAATGTGAACATTTATATTAGCTACTTCTGTCAAATCCTAACTTTGCGGCAATAGACTGCAATCTGCTCTGCTCTTTGTACTGCAGTTTACCCAATCTGCCCATTCTACAGGTAACTGTATCCTCCATTGATTGCCTAGATTCAATTTTTTACACAAGTGTCTTGGGATGTTTATTGTCAGCATGTGAAACAATTTAGCATCTTTCCCACACAGACAACATGTTTTTAAATAAGGTTCATGACTATGAAAATCCATGTTTCTATTGTCTGATAAGGATGACTCATTGAACCAGTTCTTTGGTTTGCGGGGCTGCACTGATGTCATGTTTATTATTACTTATGGCAGATAAACGTCTGTCTATCTATGGGGAAGGGCCTGCAAGTTGCATAACATCCAAGTGCAGCGCTGAACTGAGCATAACAAAGAAAGTGGAAGTAACCTGACTCGGAGATCTTCAGGCTTTCTTCTAAGCAGAGTTTAGAGCTTGCTGAACTGTATGACAGATGAGCTGAGAACTGCTCGGAGGCGCATGGTAAACACTGCTGTGGCAACACTGAAAACACAGGCAGTATGACGCCACCGCCTGGGTGATGAGCAAAACTTGACTTTGTTGCTGATGGATGGTCAGCAGTCCAAGTATACAGAAACACAACTACTAAAATCTGATATATGCTCTGGCATTTTCAAAATACACTTATAATAACAGTGGTGATCCTGATATGAAGGTCTCATTCAGATGGGGCACTTTGTGCTATGCCTGCATACATACTAGATGATCAGCTGCGTCTATCTCATGTGCAGGCAGAACTGTCTTTGTCAAGGGCCGGTAATGTATGTAACTACAGATGATGTGCTGACCATCAATTTCTACAAATGGAGTATAAATCTGGCTACAGCTGTTCACACACAGAATGTACATAGAGAGAGTTCCTCTGCCAGCAAAAATTGCACTCTTACTTGTATCTGCCAGTCTGAAAGCGTCCTCATATGGTGACAACACTTCCTGTTCCTAATTGTTCTCCTGCATTGTCACCCTGTCACATGCTCGCCCAATGGAGACTACAAGCGTCCATGTCAGTGTACATTACACAGGCATGATCAGGTATTCTCACCATCAGAACCCCCTGAGAAATGCCATACATGTAGACAGCAAGTAGTCTGCAGGAGATGCAACACAGGATTAAAAAAATAAAAAAAGATATTAAAAGTATTACTAAACCCACAACAGTAAAATCTATATATGCAGTAAAGCATGCTTGTTATACTCACTGTGGAACCTAAGGGGTTATTCCTCTGCACTGTGTTAAAAGGCTGTTTGATCCTGTGTTCTCTGATCCTCCCATTCTTCCACTGTCTCCTAACCATCTCCTGATAGTACAGAGCCTTGGAGGCACTTTGCACATGCTCAGTTTGGCGTGTATTGCTAGAGAGCTTTTCTTTTTCTTGGGAGCGTGCATGTGATCAGCACAGGGATAATCAGCACTGTCCACACAGAGGGTCAGGGGTCCTGCAGCCTCATAGGACAGTCAGAGGAGAATGAAAACTCCTCCAAGCGTTAACCAGACACTGATAGAAGTCATAAGACTGCTATATACTGCTGATGAGAAAAGGTATTTAACAGTTTATATTTACTAAAATAATTGCATTTCCATGTTCTGTGGGAGACCAGATATAGTGAATACAGGGTCCTGTGTTTAGTAACACTTTAATAAGTATTTTATTAACCCTTTTATGCTGGCTGTTGCCAGGGCTTTAAAACAGAACTAAACCCTGCCAGCCTTCACAGCCAAGGAAGCTAGCCTCTGTTTGATGTGCAGTTGCCATGGCGCTGCACATGTGATCAGCTGACACCAGCTATCATTTAAGGCATGTCTTGAATGTAACTGTTTTTGGAAACAGAGTATAACTAACGGCAAACTTTACTTTGTAGTTTTGGATAAAAGTGGAGAGGGATTAGAACACCTGTCAGTTTTTATTTGCATCTTGGCCACTGTTGGGGAGATTCACCCTCTCTATTTTTTTCTGTTTACCATTGAAAGGGAAAGTGGAAACACTAGTTCTTATGATACCCCCGGATTCTCTCACTTTGGAGGGATTTCCTCTGACTTCCTGTTTTGGCTATTGGATAAGAATTGAAGGGAAATCTCCCCTATAGGACACAGTTGGCAATTTTTTTTTTAATTAAAATGAATAAAAAGAAATGATGGGGTATATCTATCCCTTATGCTACCCAAAATGAAAAAGAATTTTGCCTTTAGTTTTACTTTAAGTGGGTGGATTTAGTTCCACTATAAATGGGCTGTGATGCCCAGAGCTGGTAGGTGGGGCTCCCGATCTTCCCACATTGTGACTGGCTACACAGTGCTGGTATCACAGGGAGTCACACCTACTGGCTCACATTTTTCAAAAGTTGACAGCTCGGTCGCAGTTCTGGAGGCGCTGATAGAGTGCACCCCACAATGACGACAGTGATCATAATGCTGTCCTAAAGGGTTTTAAAAAAAAACCTTGCTTGAGCAAACTAAATATAGTTTGGTGTTTAATTGAGCCCCAGAATTGACTAAGGATCTGTGGTAAGTTAAAACTGAACTAAAGTCACAAACTGCGAGCAGGCAGCTCTTTTCAATGCCTCTTCTGCAACAACTCCTACCTGCATGCTTGCAGCCTTCTCTGGCATGTAAACTGAGCCGTGCATGCGCAGCTCAGCTTACGTCGCTGGCACGGTCCATGTGTGTCGGGATGACTGACCCCTGCACATGTGACGCCAATCTTTATGGCCAAACACCAGCACCTAGAGAGAGATGACAGCAAGTGATGGAAAACAGTTGAGGGAAAAGTAAACTCAAACAGCCTATAGGTTTCATTTTTTTGTTTCGTTCAACCAGCAGGCTGAAGGAAAAAATAAATAATTGAGTCCCCCATCCATACACTCCATGTGGATGGGGAAATCACTCCTGTTGAGGTATTGTATTCTCACAAAGGGGAGACTTCCCTGCCATCAAAATATACTGATCATTGCTGTTGGCTATGGCTGGTGGTGCTGATCGTATGGAAATTTCCCAACAGGCTGGTTGTACAACCAGCCTATCCATGCATTGTTTAAAATGCGGCTGGTCCTTGCTATACAATGTATGGCTTCCAATTTAGGGGCTGGTTCACACGGGAATGCATTATGGGAAAGGCACATTCTGTGCACATTTCCTGCGTCGTACAGGAACATCCTGCCCTTGCTGCTGTTTGCAGCCACCAAACTACATGGTACTGTGCAGTCTGGTGCGGTGCCGTCTTAAAAAAGTAACGTCTGCCTTACTTCTTGTGCATTCTCCCTGCGTTTGTCAGCCCATTGAAATCAGCGGGCTGTCAAAACCAGAGTGTTTACGTGTATCGCATTCTCTTCTTCCTTTACCACTTTACCTCTGGAAGACTTTACCCCCTTCATGACCATGGTAAAATTTGCTATTCAGCACTGCACTACTTTAACTGGCAATTGCACAGTCATGCAACGCTGTACTGTAAATTTTTATCTTTTTTTTTTTTTTTTTTTTTACACAAATAGAGCTTTATTTTGGTGGTACATGATCACCACTGTTATATTTTATTATATAGATGAAAATGGCCAAATTTCAAAAAATATTTTTTTTTCTACTTTGCTATAAAACATATCGGATAAAATCTAATTTCTTCATAAATTTAGGCCAAAATGTATTCTGCTACGTGTCTTTGGTAAAAAGCAAACTGCGTTTTTGGGGACCCTATACTATTTGGGACACTAGTATAGCTTGGATTGTGATCAAGATACTGATCTGTACAGACACTATATTGGAAATGGCAATAATCATTGACTGATGTGACTGTGATAGGATGGGAGGGGCAATTTGGTGCTGACACTGATGTCTCTAGTGACACTAATACTGTGATAATACTGTACTAATGACACTGGCTGGGTGACTGGAGTGATCAAGAGGGCCATCAAGGAATTAACCACTTGACCTCTGGAAGATTTACCCCCTTCATGACCTAGCCATTTTTTTCAAAACAGCACTGTGTTACTTTAACACGGCTCCTACAGGCTCTTATTTTTTCTGCCTAGAAACTCCCCTCCATGTTAGCCAATAGGGGTATTTACTAAAGGCAAATCCACTGTGCACTTCCAAGTGCACTGCAAGTGTACATGGAAGTGCACTTGGAAGCGCAGTCGCTGTAGATCTGAGGGAAAATAAAAAACAGCATTTTTGCTTGTACACGATTGGATGATAAAATCAGCAGAGATTCCCCTCAGATCTACAGCGACTGCACTTCCAAGTGCCTTTAGTAAATCCACCCCAATGTGTCCATGCACACTAGGGATTTTTCAGTCATATGCTCCTACAGGCAGAAAAAAACCCCACCAAAATCGCATTTTTGAGAGGAGCTAGTGTCCCAAAATGCGTAAAAACTCATGGAAACATTTGTTCCAGCTTTTTGTCTATACATAGTTAAGAAAATACTATCTAGGAGGGTCTGTGGAAAAAAAAAAAACACTTTTGCTGAAAAAAAGCTCAATAAAAACGTGAGAAAGAGCACAAAAAATAAGAAAGAACAAGCTTCCTCAAGATTTTATAGGCGGAAATGAAAGCTCAAAGGCCTGTAAAAGCAGCTTTTTTTGAGCTGCAGTGTGCATGAACCCTGACAATTGCACGGCCACGCAACACTGTAAATGTATGTCTTATTTTCCCACAGAGTTTTGTTTTGGTGGTATTTGATCACCTCTGCGGTTTTTATGTTTTGTGCTTTAACCACATCCCATCCCACCCATAGTCATATGAGCTCCGCAGGATGCACGTGCCCAGCGGCCGCGATGTCTGCTGGCACCCGCGATTGCTCGTGATAGAGCAGGAACGTGGATCTGTGTGTATAAACACACAGATCCACTTCCTGTCAGGGGAGTAGAGACAGACAGATAGTGTGTTCCTTGTATATAGGAACACCGATCGGTCTCCTCCCCCAGTCAGTCCCACCCCCCACAGTTAGAACACACAGTCAGGAAACACAATTAACAGCTTGATCGCCCCTGGTGTTAACCCCTTCCCTGCCAGTGACATTTATACAGTAATCAGTGTCTATTTATAGCTCTGATCGCTGTATAAATGTCAATGGTTTTAAAAAGTCTCAAAAGTGTCCAATCTGTCTGCCGCAGTGTCGCAGTCACGATAAAAAAAATCACAGATCACCGCCATTACTAAAAAAAAAAAAAAAAAAAAAAATAATAAAAAAACATGCCATAAATATCAATAACCTATTTTGTAAACGCTATAACTTTTGCACAAACCAATCAATGTACGCTTATTGCAATTTTTTTTAACCAAAAATATGTAGAAGAATACATATCAGGCTAAACTGAGGAAAAAAATGTGTTTTTTTTTTTATATTTCAATATTTATTATAGCAAAAGGTAAAAATATTGTGTTTTTTTTTCAAAAATGTCGCTCTTTTTTTGTTTATAGCGCAAAAAATAAAAACCGCACGGATGATCAAAAACCACTAAAAGAAAGCTCTATTTGTTTGAAAAAAAATTATCAAAATTTCATTTGAGTATAGTGTTGCATGACCGCGCAATTGTCGTTAAAGATGTGACAGCACTGAAAGCTGAAAATTGGCCTCGGCAAGAAGGGGGTGAAAGTGCCCAATGTTGAAGTGGTTAAACATAAAGACCAACAATTTTGAAAAAAAAAAAAAAACATAAAATTATATGTACCGTATATACTCGAGTACAAGTCGAGTTTTTCAGAACTTTTTTTGTGCTGAAAGTGCCCCCCTCGATTTATACTCGAGTCAAGCACTTTTCTGCAGCAAAAAATTTCATTTTCCGAACCGATTTTGAGGCCCCGTATCTCAGGGCCACTTTGGGCTAGGTACCCCAAATTTGGTGTGCAAACCCAGTGGAACTGGTACCACAACATATCTAAAGCTAGGGGTTCCTAGCACTAAGTGGCCCTGAGATACGGGGCCCCAAAATCAGTTCGGAAAATGTCATTCTCTGCTGCAGAAAAGTGCTTGACATTTTCTGAACCGACTTTGGAGCCACGTATCTCAGGGCCACTATGTGCTAGGAACCCCAAATTTGGTGTGCAGACCCAGTGTAACTGGTACCATAACATATCTAAAGCTGGGGTTCCCAGGACAAAGTGGCCCCGAGATACGGGGCCCCAAAGCCAGTTCGGAAAATGTCATTCTCTGCTGCAGAAAAGTGCTTGACATTTTCTGAACCGATTTTTGGGGCCCTGTATCTCGGGCCACTTGGTGTTAGAAACCCCAGCTGGATAATTTATGGTGCTAGTTCCACTGAGTTTGCACACCAAATTTGGGGTTCCTAGCGCTAAGTGGCCCCGAGATACGGGGCCCCAAAGTCGGTCAACTGTGTCCATCTGCAGCAATGTCATTTCAGGACCATTTGGGTTCAGAGACCCCAAATTTTGGCTGCAGCTAGGGGGCATCTAGGAACCCTTAACTACCGAGTTCGGGGGACCTATGGCTGCAAATGGGCACAGTGAGGCATGCAAATGGGCACAGTGAGGCTGCAAATGGGCATTGTTGACCCTCTTTTCCACTTACAGTAGCTGTGCATTTCTCACCTTCGTCTTATATTCGGGTCACTACGTTTTTCCCATTTTTTTTGTGGTAAATTAGGGCCTCGACTTATACTCGAGTATATACGGTATAATATTTTATATATATATATATATATATATATATATATATATATATATATATATATATATATATAAATTATTATTTACTTTCTGCTATAAAACATATCCAATAAACAAATTGAAAAAAAAAATAAATCAAATGTCTTCAAAAAATGAGACCAACATGTATTCCGCTACATATTTTTGGTAATAAAATTAAGCATATATTGACTGGTTTGCACAAAAGTTATAGCGTCTACAAACTATGGTATATGTTCATTTATTTTTTACTAATAATGGCGGCGATCAGCGAATTATAGCGGGACTGTGATATTGCGGTGGACATTGTAACACTTTTTTGGGACCAGTGACACTAATACAGTGATCAATGCTAAAAATATGCACCGTCACTGTACTAATGAGCACAAATGGTTGGGAAGGGGGTTAACATCAGGGGCAATCAAAGGGTTAAATGTGTGCCTAGCCAGTGTTTACTGTGTGAGGTACTTTTACTAGGGGAATTTATCCCCTGCTTTGTAGGAACACAAATTCCATCCCTTCCCTGCTAAAAGAATGGCAATTTGCTTGATTACATAGGCAGACCGCCGTTCTGTCACTCTGCCTGACGATCAGCGGGTGCCGGAGTACATTGTGTACCCTGCACCCGCCAATCAACTTCCGCTGTGTGTAATCATGTGCGCCCCCCTACCCAGAAGTGTCGGATCACGTATGTTCCAGTACACGGGTGCAGCAACGTAGCAGTAAAAGGTGGACCTAAAGTAGGGTTGCACCGATACTAGTATCAGTGCTGATACCGAGTATTTGCCAGAGTACGTGTACTTGGGCAAATGCTCCCGAAGCTTCACCCAATAGCTTTTACATGCAGAGTCTCCCTGAAGTCAGTGGGCGGAGAAGGCAGAGCGGAGCACAAGTCCTTGCAGTGTAAGGTAAGCTTATGGGGCAGGGGTGTGGGTCGCAGTCGCATGTGCCACCCATCAGAATCGGTGACCTAGGCCGTCAGAATCGTTAATGGAAGTGACGGCCCGAGTCTCCGTCAGAGATTGTATACCACGACACTCATCTTGGCACACCCTGCAGTCACAAGGCGGCAGCAAACATCTTGTTACACCCAGCCCATATAGTTCACTAACTATATGGCCTGGGTGTAACAAGATGTCCGCTGCTGCATTCTGACTACTCTTACTGAGGTCGAGTGCAGGGTGTATTAAGATGGGCTCTTGTATACTCTACTCTTTATCGATTTCATTTTATCATGCCAGGCTGCCAGAAATTATCAGTGCTGCATTTCAGCGCCACTGCCTATCAATCAGTTCGACCTATCATTGCCCAGAAGTGCCACCTATCAGTGCTGAAAATCAGTGCCCATCAGTCAGTGCCACATACCAATGCCGCTTATCAGTGCCAGCCACCAGTGCCACATAATTGCCACCCATCATTGTCGCAAATCAGTGGCCATCAGTCAGTGCCACCTGTCAGAGCTACAAATGAGAACCCATCAGTGAGTGCCACCTGTCAGTGCTGCAAATCAGTGCCCTTCAGTCTTTATAATTATAAAAAAAAGATATCGTTAGTCTGTAGTGTGCTTTGAAAACTGTCACTTGACATTAAAGAAAAGTATCAGTAATCGGTATCGGCGAGTACTTGGAAAAAAAATATTGGTACTTTTACTCGGTCTTAAAAAAGTGGTATCGGTGTAACCCTAACCTAAGGTGGTGAACCGTGTGCTGCACAGATCGGGAAACGTCTCAACGCCTGTGATTAGCGGTGTGTAGTGTCGGCTTCCTGGCGGGATCAGGCAGGTGGGTTGGGACTAAAGATCCCAAAACATGCCCGAGCCCATCTATAGTGCCTGATAGCAGAGAGAAATCCAGCCAGATCTCTGTCCTGTGATTGGCTACAGCCAATTGACAGGTATGCAGCCAAAACAATTGGCTGTAACCTGCTGACAAACTTGTGTCCAATCACAGCACAGGCCAGCAGGAAGTGCCTGGATCCGCTGCTCGCCCTCAGTACCTGTACCGCTGGCGGTCGGCAAGAGATGAAAGTTTATTAGAGCGTCACAAAGTGACCCGGCAGCCAGGTGTATGCATGGCACAGCGATGTGATTGGTGCACACAGGGGACCATTCTGATAGGTGTGAATGAGCCCCAGGATGTGGGGGGACACAGGGAAAAGTTCAGTCAGAGTTGTCATAGGAGAGCTGTCAGTGGGGGATGGGAGGGGGACAATGCCACATGTACAGGGGGGACACTACACAAGGATGACCGTGAAGAACTACAAGTCCCAGCAGCAGGCCCCGCCCCCTCCTCCTGTCAGGGCCCCTGCATTGCCTGGCGCACACACAGCTGCTGACTGCGCCACAAGCCGGAGAGCTCTTCTCCTGAGCCAGACACCGAGCACTCACCATGAGAAGCGGGGAAGGGTGTCAGGGGTGGCGGCACACTCGGTCCCTGCTCGCCCGCCGTCTTCTAGGAGGTGACCCGAGCTGTTTGTGGCGATGCAGGACACGGCGGGGGGAGTGCGGAGCGCATACAGGCCCGTGTACAGCCTGGGTTCTGTCAGGCCGCATCCCCGGCCTCCCTCTAGACCTGAGAACACTTCCTCCATCCGCCGCCAGGGGGCTCCTCACAGCCCTTCAATACATCAATCTCCTATAAACTTGGGCAGGATCATGTCATCGCCAACGTTGTTTTCAAACTTTGGGGGAATTAACCCCTTCAATACCTCCCAACCGTCCCTGATTTGGAGCAAAGTCCCTCTGCCCCTCATTCCTCCTCATTTGTCCCTCATGTTGGTCTGATCTATGTAGTTGTATATAAAATGCACTTTTTATCTTTCAAAAAGTGTTTCCCATTGCTAAACCTTTTATCCAATTTCTAAATTGCTGCATTTGTACATTTTAAAAGCCAATATAAAGGAATAGTGGTGGTAAAAAAAAAACCCACGTGTATTTAATTACCTTTTGGGGGGGGGGTTTATTTCTCCTTTAAGGGGGTGTGGCAGGGGGCGTGTCCTATGCCTATATACATTTGCTAGTAGGTGTCCCTCATTCCCATCTCACAATGTTGGGAGGTATGCACTTCAATACAGGGCACTTTCACCCCCTTCCTGCCCAGGCCAATTTTCAGTTTTCAGGACTGTCACATTCTGAAGTACAATTGCGCGGTCATACAACACTGTACCCAAATGATATTTTGACGTTTTTTCCCCCCACAAATAGAGCTTTCTTTTGGTGGTATTTGATCATCTCTGCGGTTTTTATTTTTTGCACTATAAACAAAAAAAGAGCGACAAGTTTGAAAAAAAATCACAATATTTTTTATTTTTTGCTATAATAAATATCCCAAATTTAAAAAAACAAAAAACACATTTTTTCCTCATTTTAGACTGATATGTATTCTTCTACATATGTGTGGCAAAGGAAAGTCGCAATAAGCGTATATTGATTGGTTTGCGCAAAAGTTATAGCACCTACAAAATAGGTTGTTGATTTATGGCATTTTTATTATTTTTTTTTTTACTAGTTATCTGCGATTTTTATCAGGACTGTGACATGGCGGCAGACAGATTGGACACTTTTGACACTGTTTTGGGACCACTGACATTTGTACAGCGATCAGTGCTATAAATATGCACTGATTACTGCATAAATGTCATTGGCAGGGAAGGAGGTAACACTAGGGGGCGATCAATGGGTTAAATGTGTTACTTAGGAAGTGATTCTAACTGTGGGGGGATGGGACTGACTAGGGGAGGAGCCCGATCGGTGTTCCTATAACACCCGATCTGTCTCCTCTCCCCTGACAGGATGTGGATCTGTGTATTTACGCACACAGATCCACGTTCCTCCTCTGTCACAAGCGATCGTGGGTGCCTGGCAGAAATCGCGGCCGCCGGGCACACGCATCGGCTCCTCGGTGACACGGTGGGCGCGCGCCCCCTATACTGCCAGGAAACGGAGGACATCATATGATGCCAGCCCAGGATGGGAGTTCCCATCTGAAGACGTCATATGACAATGTGTGGATATTGAAGTAGTTAAAGAGGGGAAATACATCATTTTATTTTTAGTGTAAATATCAGAAAATTTGAGGTTTGCCATCTCTCCTTCCTGTCGTTGGTTGCTAGGATGCTGGCAGTGGGACCACACAGCATCTTTGGTTGCTAAGAAGCATGTGGCTGCACCATTTTTTGCCAAACCCCCTTGGCTGCTAGGAAACATAGCATCATTGGTTGCTGAGATACTGGCAGCCAGGTCACACAGCGTCACTGGTTGCTGAGATGCTAGCAGCCAGGTCACACAGCGTCACTGGTTGCTAAGACGCTGGCAGCCAGATCACACAGTGGTTGCTGAGATGCTAGCAGCCAGGTCGCACGGCGTCATTAGAAAGCAAAGCCAAGCCGCTCCAGGTGAGAGCAATTCCACGCTTCAACCTCATGGTGCAGGTCCAGTCCGCAATCTAGATAGGAGCCACTGGAACAGGGAAAGGTTTGACCGCACTCACAGATTTGAAGCAAAAGTGAAGACTTTATTGCTGATAAAAATCATCAGACAACATCGTAGACCTCATGACATCAATGCAGACCTGACAGAGATTAATGCGTTTCATGAATTGGAATTCGCTTAGTCATAATGCTGAGATGCTGGTAGCCAGGTTGCACAGCATCATTGGTTGCTAGGACACTGGCAGCCAACTCACACAGCTTTGTTGGTTGCTAGGACACTGGCAGCCAAGTCACACAGCGCCATTGGTTGCTAGGACACTGGCAGCCAAGTCACACAGCGTCATTGCTTGCTAGGACACTGGTAGCCAAGTCACACAGTGCCATTGGTTGCTAGGACACTGGTAGCCAAGTCACACAGCGCCATTGGTTGCTAGCACACTGGCAGCCAAGTTACACAGCGTCATTGCTTGCTAGGACACTGGCAGCCAAGTCACACAGCGCCATTGGTTGCTAGGACACTGGTAGCCAAGTCACACAGCGTCATTGGTTGCTAGGACACTGGCAGCCAAGTCACACAGCGCCATTGGTTGCTAGGACACTGGTAGCCAAGTCACACAGCGTCATTGGTTGCTAGGACACTGGCAGCCAAGTCACACAGCGCCATTGGTTGCTAGGACACTGGCAGTCAAGTCACACAGCGTCATTGGTTGCTAGGACACTGGCAGCCAAGTCACACAGCGTCATTGGTTGCTAGGACACTGGCGGCCAAGTCACACAGCGTCATTGGTTGCTAGGACACTGGCGGCCAAGTCACACAGCGTCATTGGTTGCTAGGACACTGGCAGCCAAGTCACACAGGGGTTGATTTATTAAAACTGGAGAGTACAAAATCTGGTGCAGCTGTGCATGGTAGCCAATCAGCTTCCAACTTCAGCTTGTTCAATTAAAAAACAGGGATGACAAAGAGATCTATTAGTAAAAGCAGCACACATATTACACATAGTTAGGCACACATTTAACCCCTTGATCGCCCCCTTGCATTTAAAGTGATTGTCCAGCCTGTAAAAAAATAAAATAAAGAAAAATAAAGGTCAGCAGCTTCAAATCCTGTAGCTGATGACTTTCAATAAAAGGACATTTACCTGTCCAGGGATCCAGTGCCATCTTCACCCAGGCTAGTTCTTCACTAGCCTTTGGGTATCCGGCATCCTAACTATGGCCAGCTGGCTGTGTGACTTTCGACTTCACAGTCGGCTGCCCACCGTGTATGCGCGAGTCGTGCTGCTCTTTGTGACAAGTCTAGTAGTCTTCTGGGACCAGTGACATGTCCCAGAAGACTGCAGGGAGGGAGGGGGGAGGAGAAGTTTCCCTTAGATCGCCTAGGTGATTAGAGCGTTGGAACGGGTACCTGTCAAAGCTAGGTACCCACTCCCCCTTCAAAATGACATGCCAAGTTAGGCAGAGGAGAGGGGTGTCTTAAAGTGGAACTTTCCCTTTTGGGCTAAGCTCCGCTTTAACCCCTCCCCAGCCAGTGTCATTAGCACAGTGACATTGTATAGTATTATCACTGTATTAGTATCACTGGTGATGTCAGTGCCAGTTAGTCAGTTCCCCCCAGCGTCAGTTAGTGTCATATTGTCCGCCACACTATCACAGTCGCATTATAAGTCGCTGATCACAGATATTAGTAGTATATAAAACAAAATGTAAAATTCAAGTATATATACCATTGTTTGTAGACACTATAACTTTCATGCAAACCAACCAATATACGGTACACTTATTTATTTTTTTACCAAAAACATGTAGTAGAATATATTTTGGCCTAAATTTATGAAGAAATTCGATTTTTTACATTTTTTAATTGGATAAGTTTTATAGCAGAAAGTAAAAAATATTTTTTTTCAAAATGTTCAGTCATTTATATAATAAAAAAAATACAGTGGTGATCAAATACAAAAGAAAGCTCTATTTGATGTGATGTGATGCTATAAATGTTGTGTGTGTACAGCGGTGCATGACCGCGCAATTACCGGTTGATGTAGCGCAGTGCTCAATAGCAAAAAATGGTCATGAAGGGGGTAAAACTTTTCAGAGCTGAGGTGATTCATGTAGGGAATGCCTTTTCAACCACTTTCATTAAAAGTGTACATATATCTGTGGCTAGAGCAGAGAATGAATATACATACCTCCCAACTTTTTGAGATGGGAATGAGGGACACCTATCAGCAAAAGTATGCAGGTATAGGACACACCCCTTGCCACGCCCCCTTAAAGGAGAATTGTACAAAAAAAAAAGATTAGTTAAACCCACAAGTGTATTTTTTACCACTAATATTCCTTTATATTGGCTTTTGGAATTTACAAATGCAGCAATTTAGAAATTGAATGAAAGGTTTAGCACTGGGAAGCACTTTTTGATAGATAAAAAGTGCATTTTATATACATCTATACAGATCAGACCAAAATGAGGGACAAATGAGGAGGAATGAGGGACAGAGGGACATTGTTCCAAATCAGGGACAGTCCCTCGAAATCAGGGACAGTTGGGAGCTATGAATACACCCCCTACCATTAGGGAACATTTCACTTCATTTCCTATCCAAGAAATGCAACAGGAAGTTAACGGCTTCCTGACTGCCCCATAGCAGATCTACTGCTACAAATGGCCGTGCTGTGCAGAATTACGTGTATATATATGGGATTCTGCACTTCATGGTATTGGGTGCGAGTGTGCTTGCTCCCGTTGTGATTTTACACAGCGAGAGTTGATCAGCGGTTCCCACGGACCCGATGTTCGCCAGCACCCGCTGATCGTTCGTTATACTGACAGAATGCCAGTCTGCCTATGTAAACAAGGCAGACTGTCATTCTGTCAGTACAGAAGACATGGATCCTGTGTTTCTGTAAACATAGTACTACTAGGAAAAGCACTTCCCCCACTACACTGAATCACAGGCTAGGCACATATTTAACCCTTTGATCACCCCTGGTGGTAATAACCCCTTCCTTGTCAGTGTCATTAGTACAGTGACAGTGCATATTTTTAGCACTGATCACTGTAATAATGCCACTGGTCCTCAAAAAAGTGTCAAACGTGTCAGTTAGGTGTCCAATTTGTCAGCCGCAATATCGCAGTCCTGCTACAAGTCGCTCATCGACTATTTCAAAATGTCACAGTCACGATAAAAATCACAGGTTGCCGCCATTACTAGTAAAAAAAAAAAAAGAAAGAAAGAAAAATATCCCGCAATGTCACAGTCATGATAAAAATCGCAGATCGCCGCCATTACTAATAAAAAAGAAAAAAGAAAGAAAGAAAAATATCCCGCAATGTCACAGTCATGATAAAAATCGCAGATCGCCGCCATTACTAATAAAAAAGAAAAAAGAAAGAAAGAAAAATATCCCGCAATGTCACAGTCATGATAAAAATCGCAGATCGCCGCCATTACTAGTAAAAAAAAAAAGAAAGAAAAATATCCCGCAATGTCACAGTCACGATAAAAATCGCAGATCGCCGCCATTACTAGTAAAAGAATAAATAATAAAAATGCCATAAATCAATAACCTATTTTGTAGACGTTTGCGCAAACTGGGATTTTATTTTATTGGGATTTTTTTAACCAAGAATATGTAGCAGAATATATATATTGGCCTAAACTGATGAAGAAATATGATTTTTTACATTTTTTTATTAGGTATGTTTTATAGCAGAAAAAAAAATATATAGTTTTTTTTTTTTTTTCAAAATTGTCGGTCGTTCTTGTTGTTTATAGCGCAAAAAATAAAAAACGCAGAGGTGATCAAATACCACCAAAAGAAAGCTCTGTTTGTATGGAAACAAAAGGATATAAACTGTATTGGGGTACAGCGTCACATAACCGCGCAATTGTCAGTTAAAGTAACGCAGTGCCATATCGCAAAAAAAATGGCCTAGTCTTGAAGGACTAGGCAAATCCTCTGGAGGTGAAATGGTTAAAGGAAATCCCCCAAAGTGAGAAGCTGACCCCAGAACAGGTGACCCCATCGGAGAATGTGTCCTCACTTTTTTTTCTGGGGACAACTGTAAAATGTTGATGTTCCCCTCACTTTCTTTGTCTCTCAGTAGAATTAGAGGAGTGACTCTCCTCTCAAGCAGCAATACAAGGTCTAGCCCTTCCTCCCCCTATACAGAACTCTGCCTGGAGACACTCTGTAAACAATGGGTGTCTGAGCTGAGAGAGGAACACACATCTAAAGGGAGGCCGGGGATGCCTCCTGCGGGAAAAGCCTGACTCGTTATTTGTTTTGATATGTGCGGTGCATTGTGGGAGAAGGTGGGGGGTGAACAGCTGAGAGGATGTAAACAGTGTGGCAACGTGACCGGCTACAGTGCTGGCCAATCACAAAGCCGTTGTGGTGTATTCGTGTGCGGTGATGTCAGTGAAGAGGGCGGGGTTTGTGGATTGTATTGTATGAGAAGTATAATGACGTTACAGAGATCAGTAAGGACATATGGAGGGGGGGTGATTCTCCTCATATCTCCTCCTGACACTATAGATAGGGCGCCCCCTGCCTTTGTGTGTGTGGGAGTACAGGCTGAGGGGATACATTGTTCTCCTTTGTGTGTCTCTACTGTGTCATGTGACAGCGCTGATATGGGAGTGCAAAGTTTAGCAGACGAGTCATCTGTGGGGGGAGGAGTTTATTAGTAGGTTATACAGCTGGAATGGAAGGCTGCTCCCTTTGGGCACTTTGAATATCTTGTGATGCTCTTTGGACTTTGCAATACGTCAGATACTTTTCAGCACCCTGTGAAGGAAGTTTTTCAGGACTTCCTAGACTTGTTCATTTTTATCTTTTCTGCTTCACTGGAAATTGGGGTTGCACTAGTATCTGTGCCGATACTGAGCATTTGCCCGAGTACTTGTACCAGCAAATGCCCCGATGCTTAATCTGATACCTGGGCAGTCAGGGGTGATCGGTGCTGCGCTGGGGAGGAGTTACAATCACCGATCTCCATGTATACATTTCAATTAAGGATGAGCTCCGGCGTGTTCGCACACTCCACGTGTAGAGCCCGCCAGGAAGTCAGAACTGCGCTGCGCTAATCACAAGCAGCGAGACATTGTCCCGATGTGCGGCTGCAGAGATCGAGGAATGTCTCACTACCTGTGATTAGCGCAGCGCAGCGCAGTGCCGACTTCCTGGCGGGCTCTGCACATGGAGTGTGCGAACATGCCGGAGCTCATCCTTAATTTCAATAAAGCAGCTGAGAGCCATTTCTCCTCCTCTCCCTCCCATGGCTTTCAGCTGCTTTATTGAAATGTATACAGTATCCGCTCCCCCTCCATACTCCTCGGGCCCCCTCCATGCGCCTCCAGTCCCCCTCCGATCCCCCTCCATGCTCCTCAGGCCCCCTTCGTGCTCCGGTCCCCCCATGCTTCTCAGTCCCCCTCCGTGCTCCTCGGCCCCCCTCTGTGCTCCAGTCCCCCTTCTTCCTCCTCAGTCCCCCTCCGTGCACCGGTCCCCCCCCCATGTTTCTCCGTCCCCCTCCGTGCTCCAGTCCCCACCCTTGCTCCTCGGCCCCCCTCTGTTCTCCGGTCCCCCTCCATGCTCCAGCCCCCCCCCATGCTCCTCACTCCCCCTCCGTGCTCCTCGGTCCCCCTCCGTGCTCCTCGGTCCCCCTCTGTCCTCCTCCATCCCCCTGCATGCTTCTCGGTCCCCCTCCATACTCCTCAGACCCCCTCCGTGCTTTGGTCCCTTTTCATGCTCCAGTCCACCTATATACTCATTGGTCCCCCTATGTGCTCCTGGGTCCCCCTCAGTGCTCCTCGATCACCTTCCATGCTACATTCCCTCCGGGCTACGGTGCCCCTCTGTGCTCCTCGGTCCCCCTATGTGCTCCTCAGTCCCCCTTCGTGCTCCAGGGTCCCCCTATGTGCTCCGGTCCCCCACTGTGCTCCTCAGTCCCCCTCCGTGCTCCTCGGTCCCACTCTGTCCTCCTCTATCCCCCTGCATGCTTCTCGGTCCCCCTCCATGCTCCTCGGACCCTCTCCGTGCGCTGGTCCTTCTTCATGCTCCGGTCCCCCTCCGTGCTCCTCAGTCCCCCTCCGTGCTCCTAGATCCCCCTCCATGCTCCCTGGTTCCCTTATGTGCTCCTGGGTCCCCCTCCATGCTCCTCAGTCCCCCTATGTGCTCCTCGGTCCCCTTCCATGCTATCTTCCCCTCCATGCTCTGGTGCCCCTCTGTGCTCCTCGGTCCCCCTCTATACTCATCGGTCCCCCTTCGTGCGCTTCGGTCCCCCACTGTGCTCCTTGGTCTCCCTCTGTGCTCCGGTCCCCCATTGTGCTCCGGTCCCCCACTGTGCTCCTCAGTCCCCCTCCGTGCTCCTCGGTCCCACTCCGCCCTTCTCGATCCCTCTGCATGCTTCTTGGTCCCTCTCCATGCTCCTCAGACCCCCTCCGTGCTCTGGTCCCCCTCCGTGCTCCTCAGTCCCCCTCCGTGCTCCTCAGTCCCCCTCCGTGCTCCTCGATCCCCCTCCGTGCTCCTTGGTCCCCCTCTGTGTTACAGTCCCTCTATGTGCTCCTCTGTCCCCCTCCATGCTCTTTGGTACCCCTCCATGCTCTGGTCCCCCTATGTGGTCCTTTGTCCCCCTCCGTGCTCCTCGGTACCCCTCCATGCTCTGGTCCCTCTATGTGGTCCTCTGTCCCCCTCCGTGCTCTGTTCCCCCCCATGCTCCTCGGACAGGGGGGTCAGTAGGGCAGGGTACAGGGGTTAGCAGTACGGAAGACAGGGGGTCAGTAGAGCAGGGTACAGGGGTGAGCAGGACGGAGGAAAGGGGGTCAGTAGGGCAGGGTACAGGGATCAGCAAGACGGAAGACCAGGGGTCAATAGGGCAGGGTACAGGGGTCAGCAGGATGAAGGGCCAGGGTTCAGTAGGGCAAGGTACAGGGGTGAGCAGGATGGAGGACCAGGGATCAGTAGAGCAGGGTACAGGGGTGAGCAGGAGGGAGGACCAGGGGTCAGTAGGGCAGGGAACAGAGGTGAGCAGGACGGAGGACCAGGGGTCAGTAGGGCAGGGTACAGGGGTGAGCAGGAGGGAGGACCAGGGGTCAGTAGAGCAGGGTACAGGGGTGAGCAGGAGGGAGGACCAGGGGTCAGTAGGGCAGGGAACAGAGGTGAGCAGGAGGGAGGACCAGGGGTCAGTAGGGCAGGGAACAGAGGTGAGCAGGACGAAGGACCAGTGATAAGTAGAGCAGGGTACAGGGGTGAGCAGGACGGAGGACCAGGGGTCAGTAGGGCAGGAAACAGGTGAGCAGGACGGAGGACCAGGGGTCAGTAGGGCAGGGTACAGGGGTGAGCAGGAGGGAGGACCAGGGGTCAGTAGAGCAGGGTACAGGGGTGAGCAGGAGGGAGGACCAGGGGTCAGTAGGGCAGGGAACAGAGGTGAGCAGGACGAAGGACCAGGGGTAAGTAGAGCAGGGTACAGGGGTGAGCAGGACGGAGGACCGGGGGTCAGTAAGGCAGGGTCAAATCCCCTCCATTCCTCCTTTTAACTAAAATCCCCCACCCCCTCCTAGCACAAATCCCCCCAGTCTATCCCCCTTAACTTTTACACCCCCCATGACTCCCCCTCTCCCCCCAGTCACATGGGACCCCCATCAAAGTACCTTCCGGCTGACTCCCCTCTTGATTCCATTAATCAGTGAGCGGAGCTATCCGTCTCCTCTGCAGACTTGCATAGACCTCTCAGATCGCTGTTCTAGCAGAGTGGAGTGCATGCTCCCCGCCTCCTCCTCTGTACAGGAAAACAAAACATTACAGCAAGAGGGGGCAGGCTCAGTGTGCTCCACTCTGCACTGTGCGTCCATGTGTCAGAGGCAGCCCGACCAGCGGGCAGAGAAGCTGACTGGTGGCTGCAATGCACAATGTTGCTTGTGGCATGTGCAGGAGCCTAGACACCCCGCGGACGATCCGGGATCCCCTTCCAGTAGCCCAGAGTTTACGGCTCACGATAGATTACCGGAGTGGGAGGGGCTTAGTGACAAAGCTTCCAATAGCGAGTGAGTGGTCAGGGCAGGGTCTAATAGCAAAGCCCTGAGCCCCACACTAGTTGTAATTACAGGCCTCTAATAGCGGCTCCATGCTGATAATGCTAAGAAAGGGCAGGTGCCGTTTAAAGTGGCTGCGGGACACAGCCTGGATCCGCGGGACTGTGTTAGAATCGCAGGACAATGCCGCGGAATCCGGGACTGTTGAGAGGTATGAGTATGAACTCCCCTATACTCACTGTGTGCTCACTGTGCACTCCCCTATACTCACTGTGTGCTCAGTGTGCACTCCTCTATACTCACTGAGGTTTATTTACTAAAGGCAAATCCACTTTGCATTGCAAGTGCATTTGGAAGTGCAGTTGCTGTAGATCTGAGGGGGACATGCAAGGAAAATAAAAAAAACAGCATTTTTGCTTTTACATGATTGGATGATAGAAATCAGCAGAGCGTCCCCTTATTTCAGATCTTCCCCTTAGATATACAGCGACTGCACTTCCAAGTGCACTTGCAATGCACTTCCAAGTGCACAGTAGATTTGCCTTTACTAAATCAGCTCCAGTGTGTATTTAGTATCACTTTAAGAATTCATCCCATATTTCATGTGTCGTTATTAAAACGGACTGTTTCTAACCCATTTCCTGATCGGGAAACAGGGACTCCTGCTCCACTGTTTATTGAAGGAAATTAAGAATTTAAGGGTTGAGTCCATCCTGGATGTCAGGAAGAGGGGGAGTCAGACTCAGTTACTCAGGCTATGGCCCAGAGGATAATTCCTGGGAACCTACCTCTAACATTTATGCTCCATGGTTGGTAAAAGATTACCCCTGTCTTCATCCTGAGAAATGGACTATGGTGAGCATCCAAAAGCTGCCCCTAAAAGGAGACAGTATCAGGGATTTTCTGTGAGATGTCTGGCACACAGGAATCAGCATGCATGTGGCATTTCCCGTAGAATGGTGACCAGGCGCGTGCATGTGTGCAGGTATGCGAGCGCACACACGGGTGTTTGCACAGTGTATGTTGCTGCCAGGTGGCTTAATCAAGGATGCCTCTGCCCTTGATTAAATACTGACTGTTTTTTCAGCTGTTCCCTGTGTCTTGCGTTTATTCTGTGTGCTTCCCCTGTTGCTGACCTGGCTTGCCCCTGACCTAAACTTGGATCTTGCTTCTGACTTGACGCCAGTTCATGACCTCGGCTCTGTTCCTCATTTCAGCTCTATGACCGTTAGCGATATATTGCTCGCCATCCTATTACAGTCACATTATAAGTCGTTGATCAATGCCATTAGAGCATAGCATTTATAGCTGCATAAAATCCAGTATACAGTTTATACCATAGTTTGTAGAGGCTATAATATTCACACAAACCAACCAATATTCACTTACTGGGATTTTACTGGGATGTAGCAGAATACATTTTGGCCTACATTTATGAAGAAATTAGATTTTTTACATTTTGTATTTATTGTATTTGTTTTATAACAGGAATAAAGAAAACCATGAGCATTGATTGTGTATAGAACGTTGCCAGCATCCTTACTTAAATGTCAAAGAACAAAATGTGCATGAAATGCACATGCGGGTCGCCCCTTAGGACTTTAAAGGCAACAATGAAGTAATAAGGAGTAATTATTATTATTTGTTTTATAACAGGAAGTAAAAATTTAGATTTTTTTTCAATATTTTTTTGTTTACATAGCAAAAAAAAATTAAAAATAAAACCCTTTGGTCAGCAAATACCACCAAAAGAAAGCTCTGTCTGTCTGAAAAAAACAACATAAATGTAATTTGCGTACAGTATTGCATGACCAAGCAATTGCCAGTTAAAGTAGTGCAGTGCTGAATAGCAAAAAACGTCCTGGTCATAAAGGGGGTAAAACCTTCTTGAGTAGTTATTAGAGAAGTGCAGGATTTAGAAAAAAAAGATTATAGTCACCTAGGTGGATGCAGCATCAATCTCTACATAGAGAACTGAGCGATCACACATCACTGATCGCTCTGTTCTCAGCATTCTGTCAGTCTCTGGCTCTCTGCTCTGCCCCCCTTTGCACTCACTGAAGCGCTGAGCTGTGGAGGGGATGGGAGTGGCCAGCTTGGGCTCTCAGCGTGTAAGGGAGGGGAGGGAGAAGGGGCATGGTGGTGGTTGTTTCTCACATACTCCTGGTTTTCCCATTAACTCACTGGGCACCAAGTATTGGGTAGTGGGTTCTTCTGGGCTGCTTTAGGAACTTTGCTACAGGGTCACTTTACACACACACATACACACACACACACACACACACACACACACACACACACACACACACACACGGGGTACACTTGTTCTGCATCATCTTCATCAATGCCCTGGGACAAAGCTGAGGCTGCCATGGGGGAATACTTAATCTTAAGGCTGGCCTTTACACTTAGAGATCAACATACACCATGGACACTGGCACTCTCGGTTCTCTGTGACAATGTACACCTTCTCAGTGGCTTGCATTTTAGAGGGACACCCTGAGCCAATGCCCACATCCACCTGGCCAGCGTTTTCCACTACTACTCCCAAGTAGCAAAGTGGGCCCTGCTGTGCATTCTGCACGGGCTCCACAGTGCACTTCTTCCGTACCTCTGTATAGAATAAGGGGAAACTCTGTGGTGAAATCTGCTCCTGTTGTTATGGGAGACAGACCGCTGGATGAAGTTCCAACAACATCTCCCTCGCTGCTAGAGGCCGTGCCACCTAAAACAGGTACATGCTATCAACATGTGAAAACAAAATGGATAATGACCTATAAGCTGCGCACCCTAGACTAGTAAACTACACAAATATTAAATAAATCTGAGTGGAGCAGCTCGTAGTGAGACCGAAGTCTAATATCAAAAAGAAACAAATAAATAAATTATTCCATACCGCGCTCTACAATCAATAAATGAGTGAAATAAAAGTGATAAACATTAATTGTCCATGAATAAAAAAAATTAAATAACTTAAATCCAATTTAATTTCCATAAACCACCACCAAAATGAATCTTCAGTTCAAGTGAGAAAGGTGAAAAATCCTCAGTTGCTGAGTGAGGTAAGTGCCATCTTCCACCAGTATCAAGCAAACATCCTACTCACCAGACCGTTGTGACACCTACCGCAGGCAGTCAAACAGGCACAGATATCAAATAGGAGTATGTTCTCCAGTAAGAGGTGGTCCCCAGCATGATATGCACAATGTTTACCAATGACCAGCAACATGAATCAAAAAGAGAAGAAGAAGCTTCTCATGGTGTAATATATAAAAGTATTTTATTCCATATAAAACATTTAGCAATAAAAACTCAATTTGACCAGTAAAAAGAAGGGAAGACATGCAGGGATGCCGTTTGTGTACCACCTGTGTTCCAACAACCGGAAGTGACGAGTCACGCACTATGTGGACTGACGCGTTTCGTCAGAAACGTCTGACATCATGTCGTCAGGGGTAATGTGATCGGACCCGTCACTTCCTCATATTTATACAATCCCACATAATGGATATCCAATCCACTCCCATTCTTGGTGATTATTGTAATTATCTACATCTACAAATCGGTATATTTTATAATACAGACTAATCTTCATTTTAAGCTAAGTATTGTATAAAGAAAAACAAAAGGCTAAAGCAATGGTGTTAAATTAATAAAAATAACAAAATAAAAAATATATAAATGGCACACCCTTTAGTGGTGGCCTACAAAACAGGCAACTAGGAAATTCAAATGGATATAGATCAGGGGTCTCAAACTGGCAGCCCTCCAGCTGTTGCGAAACTACAAGTCCCATGAGGCATTGCAAGGCTGACAGTTACAAGCACGACTCCCACAGGCAGAGGCATGATGGGACTTGTATTTTTGCAACAACTGGAGGGCCTCCAGTTTGAGACCCCTGATATAGATGCTTGGCCTTAGAAATGCCATCTTGTGGATAACCAAAATATCACCCCCACGTTGCTATCATATAGTCAGGAATGGAGTGGGTTGGAAAATCATAACAAATAAATAGTTGGAAATGTAACAATTCCAATCCATATCCACATTGATACCAGCAGGGTGTAAAGTATTAAGCTTGTAAATCCATTCCGTTTCATTTTTTGACACTTTTTGTTTCATATTGCCCCCCCGCCAATGCGGCATGACCCTGTCAATACCGCAAAAGGAGACCAAGCTACTGCCCTGACCCAAGATGACCACCGAGGTCATAAAGAACACTAACGTCCAATCGGACAACTGTTTCCCTGGAGACCGCAAGAAATCATAGAGGAACCAAGTTCCTCATGAATTCCTTCCTCTACTGCATTGTTGCTTCAATCGATTACAAAAACATTTGTAATAATGTTTTATTACAAAAAGTTAAAAGCACATAAACAGGAAAATTCAAATTAAACACAAAATGCTTAGGAGGAATAAAAACATAACCAAAACCACTGGCACCACCGTAACCTCGTATTTATAGTAATCATGCGTCTATTGAGAGACGATAACATGTATCCATACATGTCTAACACTTGTCTAAAGCTCCTGAGGAAGCGCTAAGGCGCGCAACATGTAGAGAAAAGCAATTTTACACCATATCCACTTCCCAGAGCCTTTATGGATACATATTATCGTCTCTCAATAGACGCATGATTACTATAAATACGAGGTTCTGGTGGTGCCAGTGGTTTGGGTTATGTTTTTATTCCTCCTAAGCATTTTGTGATTAATGTGAATTTTTCTGTTTATGTGCTTTTAACTTTTTGTAATAAACCATTATTTTTGTGAAAAAAATATGCGTACCCGTGCCTAAAAAGTCCAAACTTCTTATCATTTCAATCAAGATCATACCTACAGTGGAGAGTACAGACTGCACCTGCCATCATACAGCTTGGCACAATGTTAGTATGACTTAATTTAAGGTTCCTTATCTCATACCTGAGAGGCCACAGTATTCGCTGCTACTACAGTGTTAGCCACAATCTTTCAAGTCCTGCTCACCTTCTATGCAAACAGCTTCCCCTCTGCAAACTGAACATAGGGGGGTCATAAAACAGTGTATTTTTTTTTTAATGAATACAAGGTGTTCCCTGATTGGACAAGGTGGAGAGTGTGATGTCATTGCCTCTCCTTTTACCACTTGCCCAATCAAAGAACATATTTTATTTACTGGAAAAAATACAAAGCATTTTATGAATGGCAGCAGTGCCGACTGAGTGATGCCCTGTGTTTGCTATCCAGAGGGCAGCTTCTCAGCACAGGACCTGGAAGAATACCGATGATCAAGGTGGCAGCAATGACTACTACAGCGATTGTCAGATTCTGCATTGGTCTTTCAGGAGTGAGATGTGCATACTTGCATTGATGTATGAAAGCGATTACTCCACACATATTAGGTATCCGTGCTGTACGTGCCAGAATGAGAAGAATACTTCTAAGACCATCATTTATAGTAATTCTAAATGCAGTAATGGTATAGGCTTTGCTATGGACAATTTTGGGCTTTGTAGTTTTTCACAGTTTTCCAGGTGCACTAAGGTGAATTAATTTGAGTGCATAAATTACTGAAAATAGAGATTTGTTAAACTTTAGGCCAACATCATGTGACAGAAAAAACTGCAATTACCATCATTGTATTCCTTAGGACATCTGCATTTAAGAACATATGTAATGTTTTAGGTAACCTTCAGGGCAAAAATTGGCATTTTAAAATGTATTTGAAAACAAAACAAAAAAAAAGGATATGGCAGTGAAAGGGTTAGAGTAATAATAAACTCCAAACTTTTTTTTCTAAAGAGGAGGCCCACAGTCAAAAAAATGTGATGATTCTTTTATTTTGAATGGATCATTATTTCTCCTATGGCCGGTCCGGTAATCACCCCTCTCCCATACACCGCTTTTATTGTGACAAGAAAGGTACTCACAAGAAACAGAGGAGCATTACAGATGGCCCGCCTGTGGGTCCTGGAGTGGAACGACATCAGCTTAGCCCTGTCGGATGCATTTCATCATAGGAAGATGTTCTCAAGGGGATCCCCTATAACCTGGGGTCTAATATTGGGGTAAGAGGCTGGTATTAATATGTGGTGGAGCAGTCATCTTCAGCATAAGCCACATAATAGGAGTCTGTGCATATCACATATGATGGTGTTTGCACAATACGGAATGAGCTTTATTATTTGATGATACAAGCTATGAACTTTTATATTAATGCATTATTTATTTCTTTACCTGTACATATTTGCACTATTTATGATATTTGCACGGTATATAATTTGCTCTTTATTGACTTGCGCTTTTGCAGTATTTTCCATATTGATTGGAGTTTTTCAAATTACAGCGCAACAATATTATATGTTGGATTTATAACACAAAACCAAACATTTATTATATTGCAGTTTACCAATCCTTAAATGTAATGGCTACATTAGTTTTCTTTTTTTTTCATATTTTTTTTCACCTGCCAGTAAGTCTGTTATCTTTCAACAGCTTTTAACAAAGCAAGCTGTGCAGAAAAGTTAGTAGTTAGAGTGTTGTGACAAATCATTTACCACCAACATGGCTTAAATTGATCAGCATTTATTAATTTATGGTAAACCTTTACCCCAAATGAAAAAAAAAAAACTGCTGTAACTGTTTAAAAGTGTTAGCTGTTCAGCTTAAATTTTATATCAAGTCTATCTAAATCTAATAGTGCATCCTACATTACCCTCTCCCTACAGTGAAAATGTGGCTGTCCAAAGGTGTCTCTATTGCTCCTCCAGTGGAGTGAAGGCACCCTATGGCAGGAAGTGTGTTACTGCCTTGACTAACAGGTGAAAGTTAGCCTTTTAATAAACCAACCCTTTTGAGGATGCATACAGTGCCTTGCAAAAGTATACAATTACCTGTCCCAGGGTCCAGCGATGCGGA
Organism: Lithobates clamitans; assembly: GCA_037952925.1. Lineage (NCBI taxonomy): Eukaryota > Metazoa > Chordata > Amphibia > Anura > Ranidae > Lithobates > Lithobates clamitans. The sequence continues at coordinate 1,001,461 of JBBGZY010000012.1, read as the reverse complement.
GGATCAAAGCCCCGCTCGTCCCCCCTCTGCTCGGCGGTGCCAGCATTTTAACTGTGGGCGCCCGGCTGTGGCTTCACAGCCAGGCACCCACTGCGCATGCGCAAGTCGCGCCGCGCGCCGTCACTGGCCCCGCAATCATCTGGGACCGGTCACGTGTCCCAGATGATTGACAAGAGGAAGAGTGGAGAGGCGATCACCCTTCTTGCGCCGAGGGAAGTAACATCAGGAGCCCAGGCACCGAAGGAGGCAGACTACGAGGGACCCCTTAGCTACAGGCATTTAGAGGTGAGAAAAAAGAAAATGTTTTTTTTTTTATTTTTTTTAAACACATTACTAATTTTTTTTTTTTTTGGGGGGTGGAACTCTACTTTAAGGTGTGCCAACAGGTCATGTTTTCAGGCTATCCATTATTTTGCACAGGTGATTTGATCAGTTTCACTGCCTTAGTACCACAGCTGTTTCATCTGAGGGAAATCCTGAAAACATGACCTGTTGGGGCACCTTGAGGACTGGAGTTGAGAAACACTGACCTAAGGTAACCCTGGAGGAGCTGCAGAGTGCCACAGCAGAGACTGGAGTATCTGTACATAGGAGGACAATAAGCCGTACGCTCCATAGAGTTGGGCTTTATGAGTGGCCGGAAGAAAGACATTACTTTCAGCAAAAAACAAAATGGCACATTTTGAGTTTGTGAAAAGGCATGTGGGAGACTCCCAAAATGTATGGAGGAAGGTGCTCTGATCTGATGAGACTAAAATTTAACTTTTTGGCCATCAAAGTAAACACTATGTCTGGCGCAAACCTAACACATCACATCACCCAAAGAACACCATCCCCACAGTGAAACATGGTGGTGGCAGCATCATGATGTGGGGATCTTTTCAGCAGTCGGGACTGAGAAACTGGTCAGAGTTGAGGGAAAGATGGATGGTGCTAAATACAGGGATATTGAGCAAAACCTGTACCACTCTGTGTGTGATTTGAGGCTAGAATGGAGGTTCACCTTCCAGCAGGACAATGACCCCAAACACACTGCTAAATCAACACTTGAGTGGTTTAAGGGGAAACATGTAAATGTGTTGGAATGGCCTAGTCAAAGCCCAGAACTCAATCCAATGGCTAATCTGTGGTCAGACTTAAAGATTGCTGTTCACAAGTGCAAAGCATCCAACTTGACGGAGCTGGAGCAGTTTTGCAAGGAGGAATGGGCAAAAATCCCAGTGGTAAGATGTGGCAAGCTCATAGAGACTTATCCAAACTTGGAGCTGTGATAACCGCAAAAGGTGGCTCTACAAAGTATTGACTTTAGGGGGGTGAATAGTTATGCACATTGACTTTTTCTGTCCTATTTGTTGTTTGCTTCACAATAAAAAAAAAAAATCTTCAAAGTTGCGGGCATGTTCTTTAAATTAAATGATGCAAATCCTCAAACAATCCATGTTAATTCCAGGTTGTGAGGCAACAAAACACCAAAAATGCCAAGGGGGGTGAATACTTTTGCAAGGCACTGTATGAGTGTGACATTAGATTATAAACTCTTTTAAGAAAGACACCGATTTTAATGTAACAAAGACAGATATAAATATACCACAAACAGATATGACAATAACAATATGTATAATGTTCTTAATATTTTTCTCATCGACCCCACTGCAGTTAGGGGATGAGTAGCTTGCTGTGATTTAGACTCAGGTGCGTTTCACGAGACATAGCCCCAGTAGCGGCCCATCCATAGGGGGCGCCCAGGCGCCGCCCCCCCTGCTGTAATCACAAAAAATAAAAAAATAAATAATAATTTTTTTTTTAAATGGCCCCTTTAAGAAATAAAAAAAAAATCCTTTAACATAGTGCACCGTGGCGCCGGACGCAGTGCACTATGGGAAGCGCCACATCAATGCAATCACGAGATTGCAGACATGGCGCTTCATCTGCGGGCTTTTAACCCGCCTTGTGGCGCAATGCAAAACGCCGAGTAGCTTCCGCCCGTAAAATCACTGTGATTCTATGGGCGGGAGCATTGTTGCTAAAAATCTAGAGGTCACTTCCGGGTTTTCTGAAACTGACAAAAGCCAGAAGTGACGTTGTCACGTCGGCAGCTCCGTTCTTCAGAGCTGCAGTGAGGTGAGAGACTGCACGGACAGTGGACTATTAGCAGCGGGGCAGCTGGGCTTGGGGGTTGGGCTGAGCGGGTACCAGTTCTACTTTTGCCTTCCAGCTGGACTGTAGGTTGTCACCTGTCCTGAACCTCCCTGAGTGTATGGAAATGCCCTTTGCCGAATTTCAGCGGCTCCACCTCCACGGTCCACCCACAGCCTAGCCAGAACTCTGTGACTGGAAGCTGGATGGGTGTACAGTGAACTGTGCTGCCTGTGGAGCTGCCTGTGCTGGTCCTGCAGTGTCACTCAATATCTCACTCCTGTGACTGAGATTTTGGATACAGCATGATTCAGAGTGAACAGCACAGGCCCCCAGGATGCTGAAGACCCCTTGTAGTGACCAATCCCTGCTGTGCCCACACTAGCAGCCCCACCCCCTGATGTACACACACAGCATGGTGCTAAATAGGTGTGTGTGTAAAGCTGCATCAGGCCAAAACTTCAATTGGAGGACATAAGAGACTGCAAAATTGGTGAGTCCACTGTCATAACTTGACAAATGCATATGTCCCTCTCCTCTGATGCTCTGAGTCTCTTACTACTTACTATAAAAGACTGCCACTCCTCTGAAAAGCTGGCTGTTATATACTGTCTGTGGTGCTGATCTATATACTATCTGTGGTGCTGGCTACTATATACTATCTGTGGTGTTGGCTGCTATATACTATCTGTGGTGTTGGCTACTATATACTATCTGTGGTGCTGATCTATATACTATCTGTGGTGCTGGCTACTATATACTATCTGTGGTGCTGGCTGCTATATACTATCTGTGGTGCTGGCTGCTATATACTACCTGTGGTGCTGGCTGCTATATACTATCTGTGGTGCTGGCTGCTATATACTATCTGTGGTGCTGGCTACTATATACTATCTGTGGTGCTGGCTGCTATATAGTATCGGTGGTGTTGGCTGCTATATACTAGCGGTGGTGTTGGCTGCTATATACTAACTGTGGTGCGGGCTGCTATATACTATCGGTGGTGTTGGCTGCTATATACTATCTGCAGTGCTGATCTGTATACTATCTGTGGTGCTGATCTGTATACTATTTGCAGTGCTGATACGGTACAGTATCTGTGATGCTGAGCTGTATACTCTGTCCTGTAATTCTATGCTGTATACTCTTGACAATATGTGTGGAAGCAAGTTCAATAAAGAGGACGGAGTGGGTGGATTATATAAGGAGTGGGGCTTATGAGGAGTGGGAGGGGTCAAAAAGGAAGGGCGGGGTCTGGCGCCCCCCCATCCTAAAACTTCACCAGACGCCACTGCATAGCCAGCTTCTTCAGGAAAATATATTGCAGCTGAGCACTAGAATAAGAAATATTGTAAGCGTCTTCAATCTTAATTATAGCAACATGTATATTGACTCAATAGGTTATTGCCACATACCTCAGAATTTGTAAACAAGAAAAAAATACAGTTTCTACAACTGGTCATCCTATAGCCAGCCACTGCCAACCTTCTGGTCTCACGGGATAGTCCACTACGCTTTCTTGGGGATACCAAGATCCCATTAACAGTTTCAAATGAGTGTGAGTCTATAAAAGATATCCCATAAACAAACACACAATGTAACTTATGGGACAAAGCAGCAACTGATAAACACAAAAACAGTAAATAGGGCAAGAAGGTAACCTACGTGGGACCCTTCAAGTTACAAGCTACACTGCTACTCCCCAGATTGATACTCATATATACTGTAATTTGTCCATCACTAGAGGCTCCTCCTTTGAGGCACCTTCTCCCATTTTTTTATTACTGATTTTAATGGTCTATGTGCGCTCCCATTTCCCCACAGAATAAATAGAATAACAAAGGAAACGGCAACTGTCAGGATTTATTTCCTTATTTTAAAGTAGCCGTGGGCCTGCTTCTAGGGAAGTGGGGGTTTAGAGGATCAGGACTGAAACATAGGGTGTGATTTATTAAGAAGAAGGCACTGCACCAGTTCATACATTAATTGGTGCTCCGGAAAAGTCATTAATTGAACGTGTGAACCGGCGAACATTGAAGCGCAAATAACGATAAAAAAATACCCACATATGTAAACTGCAACTGGCGCTAGGGTAACTGTGGTTTTTTCATTGATAATAGCGCACGCCCAATACAATTGGTTAGTTTAATCTCACTGGATGTGTCTTGTTAGGCAATTAGTAGGTGTTCTCAGTTAATTAACCCTGTTGATGCTAATCTCATTCCTATCACTTCTAATATATCTTTGAGATGTGTTTTTTTCTTTTTTACCCAATCTTTCAATACATTACAAAGAACAGAGAAGTGTTTCTAAACCCAATAAATTAATATTTTCAGATCTTGATCTTTAAAGGTGACCACTGCAATCAGCAAGGATACACTGCAATCAGTTAGATCTTAAATAAATTAGATTTAGTGCAAGAGCCTGTTTGATTTCCTATAATTTGAATTAATTGTTCAAGTGCGTCTTCCTATTACCTATTTTGCCTAAATATCAAGTTGTACAGAGATTGGCCAATCAGATTGCATAGTGCATGACCATCTTAAGTGCCAAATTTGGAATGTAGATGTGCCATGACCCACTTGTATTTTCCAAACGATATTTCTTGGGCATTATACAAGACACATGAAAAAACACCTTTTTTCAAGACATGATCAGGAATCTTCAAACTACGACTCTCCAGCTGTTGCAGAACTACACATCCCATGAGGCATTGTAAAACTCTGACATTCACAGACATGACTAGGCATGATGGGAATTGTAGTTCCTGAACAACTGGAGGGACGTAGTTTGAAGACCCCTGTGCTAGACCATTATTATGCCTCCAGAATTGGGAGTGTGGCATCTACCCAACTTCTCTATGCTGGTGGACACAAGAACCTACATCTATAGATATGTATAGATATATGGATATATATACACACACACTGAAGCAGGAAGCAATATACATTGGCCTGGAAGTGAATCTGTACACAGGAAGTAGGTGTGTGTTTTGAGGCCAAATCATTTAGACATACACATATGACCCACACAAACACCACCCCATGTAAAAATAAATTAAAAATGATTAACTTAACTTGTAAATAAGGATCATCTCTTCCTCAGAGAACAGTGAGCAGGGCATGTTGATGGGAAGAAATTAGCAGCAGTACAAGCAACTTCCTGGAGGGGCATGATGTCATTCCTCTGTGCTGGCCACCGCTTCCGGGAACCAGATATGTGCCACGGGTACATACCTCTGTGCACACAGCGGTTGCGCAGCTCACATACACAGCGGTCATGCATCTAGATGCATTTGGCGCATCTACCTGCAGGAACCTAATTTTTATGGAAATTAATAGTAAAGCAGATGCAGATTTCCAGGACTGGACTAACAAATGTTTATAGTGAAAGGCAACCGGTGTTTTCTATTAAACAAAGTCTAAATTTGCCATTGACATGCATCACAGTTGAACTTAGGAATGTGTCTTTGCAAAGTTCAACTAAATTAAATCCTTTCTCATTTTTGTTTAGGGATAGAATGCAGAGGGATTAGAAGTCTTCTCAGTTTTTGGGGATTTATACACCCCTGATTGGGTGAAGATTTTTCCTTCAAATTTATTAGCTTCCTGTCACAGGGGGGCTTTACAGAATGTGGAAAGCCCCTTTTAACTAGTGGGTACAAGGTGCTTTGTGGTTGGTATTGGGCTGAGCCCAACATGCCCCAAAGGCAGCCAGCTATGTTGCGTGCATGCGGCCTTGTATGGTTCAGGAGGAGGTTGGGCAATCCCTCTTCTCGCCCCTTTCCCTGTTGTATGCTCTGAAAAAGGATGTGGTTTGTATTGGTGAAGGCAGCTCACAGCCTTTTGAGAATAGAGTGGAGTGTGGACTTCCCCTTAAAAAGCAAAAGTTAGACCATGAAAATCCAAGGGGTTGGAGGGGGGGGGACACAAGAGCATTGTAGAATGGAGTGTGGAGTTCCCCCTTAACATCAAAAGTTAGCCCATGAAAATCCAAGGGGTTAGAGGGGCGAGACAAGAGCATTGGAGAATAGAGTGTGGAGTTTCCCCTTAAAAGCAAAAGTTAGCCCATGGAAATCCAAGGGGTTAGAGGGGCGAGACAAGAGCATTGGAGAATAGAGTGTGGAGTTCCCCCTTAAAAGCAAAAGTTAGCCCATGGAAATCCAAGGGGTTAGAGGGGGGAGACAAGAGCATTGTAGAATGGAGTGTGGAGTTCACCTTTAAAAGCAAAAGTTAGCCAATGGAAACCCAAGGGGTTAGAGGGGGAGACAAGAGCATTGGAGAATGGAGTGTGGAGTTCCCTTTAAAAGCAAAAGCTACCCCAAGGAAATCATATGCATTAGAGGGTGAAGTTTAAATCCCCTTTTAGGAGGAGCTAGAGGAGCGAGAGTCTTTTTACATAATTTTAACAAGGTGCATGTCACATGTTGGCAACGTAACATGCTAACATGACCTGTGTGCAAATCTCCTTAAAAAAATACAGAGTAAAAAAAATTTGTCAAGTTTAGAGGTGTGCCTGTTCAACCCACGCAATTGCATGTACGTTGCTTAACATTTACTAAGATTGTGTACAGTGAACAAACGCATGTGAAGGAGCGCAACAGCCGTTTGCGCATGCATACTGCTTACATTGATCTCACGCAGTTCTAAACGTACTTGCAGGCACAGCAGGCTTTCTCTGAAAAAGTTACTTTCTCATTCTATTTTGGGCATATTTGTTACTTGGGCAGTTGCTACTAAACTTCCTCACATCACCCCATAATATTGGCACCTCCATCTTCTGTCAATATTGGTTTGGAGATGCCGTGCACCATGTTCATTGTGGTGCATAGATTGCATCCTCCCATGCACCAAGATCGCTATAGTAAATGGGGGATTCGCGCTCTGTTACAGGCGCACCATTTCGTAAATATGGAAATGTGCATTGCGCCTCGCCATGCGCCTCTTCTGATGGCGCATGGCTTTCGTAAATCACCCCCTAATGTTTATTTTTGTTTGCATTTTCCTTTTTAGCCTTTCAACATGTTTCCCTGAAGTCTGAGACTCCAATTTTTTGACACTACAATTATTTCCCAAATTTGCATCCTGACAAATGCCTGAACCCTAATCTGTCTTGAACCTCTCTAAGCATGAGTAAATTTAATATATCTCTACCAAAGACTGAATATTTAATATTTAACTGCTCATTTTTGTCTAGGGACATCAGGAGCAGTCCACTGCTGGACGTGGGGAGTGCCGTTTTCCGGAGGATTGAAGGATCGGGTGAGTATAGACTCTGTGCTCACCCCTAGAGAAAATGAGCAGTTAACCCATGCAGTGCAGGCACAGCCCCTCTGCATGGGAAAAAAAGAAAATTGCCCAGAGTTGGGCTTTAACACTAGATTTAGCAATTGACATGTACTGTATATATGCCTTTGCTATCATTGCAGTTTTAATATTTGCTGGAGCCTTTCTTAAAATAATACTATATACAAAACTATATTTAAGGGTGACATTTCTGAATGAAAAATTAGGCACTCTTGATTTCTAAATATAAGTATTTATAGAAATTATATTATATACCATGCAGATAATTATTTCTAGTGAGCAAAAGTGGAAGTGCTTGAAATGAACTTTGGATTGTGCCATAACAGGTGCCGGAGAGTAGTAGGCTGGTGACAGATGGATAAGATACACAAACACAGAACAAAGTGAATTTGAATAGGGAAGGAAGAGGATCATTAGCTATATAAGAGAGCAAAAATAGATGAATTATTGAACAAGCTGGTATAGCTGGATTCTCTTTGAGAATCATCATCCTCTGTTTAGCACAACAGGGAACAAGCTATTTAGTACAGTGGCAGATGCATGTTTACATGACATAAGTTTATATATAACATCTTATTTTTTCTTGGAGAAAAACGCTGATCTATATGATCAAAAATAATTTAATATGACTATTTTTGTCTTACAAATCGTAAAATAACTTTAATAACTTAACATGCCAAAATTAGAAATATTATATCTTTATTATATAATGGAGGACATACGCTTGATTGAAGGTTATAGGCTGGCACCTTCTGGTGATTGGACACTGGTAAAGCTTTTGAGAAAACATACCTTAAGAACCCTACCCTACTATGTGAGTCTTCAGTTTTTTGCTAGTTTCCTAAGGTGATGGATCTCTTCTCCCATATGGAGAAATCACCCTTAGCTTACCTAGTTTATTATTTTATCTTCAGATTCTTTAATCAGCTCTTTAATCAACTTTTTGCCATCTTCTAATACAAAAATAGAAGCAGTACATTGGGATTGGTGCAACCTCGGTCAAACCTTGGGAGTCGTACCTGGGGGCACACCATGGGTACAGCCTGTAATGTTGCTTTGGCCACTGAATCCTGCACGGGTGCTCACCTCAGCACTTTATGCAACACATGTAGTAAGGCTGCAGGATGCTATATAGGTCCAGGACTGTGGTCTATTCCTATGGAACCCAAACCTTGAAGATCCCATCAGGGGCATGGTCGCCATGATGGGCAAAGCATGGAACCTATATAGAGAACAACAACATGAACAGATAAGTCAGGGTCACTCTTTATCCTTCGACCTTTACTGTAGTGCCACAGCGAGCATGAGACAAAATATTTCTGTTACTTGCTTTATGCATTTTATGTGTATCCTGGCCTTTATCAGTCACTAATGGGGCACCAAGAGTCATGGAGCCTTGATAGAAGCAAACCTGATCATCTCATGGATGGAAAAACACTCTGCTGTCCACATTACTGGAGTGAACAATTGGACAATGACTACTTCAGTCATCACCACCTGGACCAAGGAGAACTGGTCCTTCATCCCAGCATCTTTGGCCAGATATGTCAGAGATGGAAGACTCCAGATGTAGATAGCCTGGCCTCCATGTTCAACAAAAAGTTATCCCTGTTTGTGACCAGGATTCCTCAGTACTGGTGTTGGATACTCTGATAATGCCCTGAACTCAGCGCCTTTCTATTTGCTATTTTGAGGCCCCTTGTTCCATTCTGCCTTAAAGCCACTGGATTTAATGGTATGGCTATTGAAGCACAGGTCTAGAGAGACAGAGGGGTCTCTGAGTCTATCATCCCCACATTGCTAAAAGCAAGGAAAGATACTTTCAGAAAGGTCTTTTATCATACATCTTTGGGGATGGAAATCGCGCTGAACAGACTCGACCAGTAACTGGTGGTTGGTGGGTGATACCATGAGCAGATAGGAAGAATTCCCTTCCAATAGTTTGTGCTCACTTAGAAGTAACGTGGCTGTGGGCCCTTTATGGGGGCCTGTGCTGCTGCTTCTAGGAACGGCCTTAAGGTTGTTTCTGCATGTGAACTTGGAAAGGTAGGTAAAAAGGAGTGCCTAGTGGGGGCATGGCCTGGCCACAGGGGAACATGGCCGTTTGAACACAGAGCTCCACTCCTCCACAGCTCATTTCAGTGCCATCCAGCACCCCAGACCCGTAGACTTCCTTCCGCTCTGGGGGGCTTTATCTCAGGACCCCCAGACTATGTCCGTAAGCAATCCCAGCCAAAAGGATCGTGCACGCTCATCGATTTCTAAATGCAGCCCACACAGCCTGCGAACCAACATGACACTGGCCAGGAGCCAGAAGAACAGGCGCTGCAGCCCCCATGCAGCCTGAGCCTGGGGGAGGACACAGTCAACCCAGCGATCCACCCAGTTCCCTCGCCTGCAGACAGAGGTAAGAGAGTTGCTAACTCTCCTGCACACTCACCTGCCAACCCCCCCTGGGAAGCGGTAACATGACGCTGAGACCTCTAGTCCCACAGTTGAAACTCTCCCTGCACAGACACTTGCAGCCTTTCCAACATCAGACAATCCTGCCTCTGATTACCCACTTAAGGCCATGCTACTTTCTCTTCAAGCTGACCTGCAAAGAGAACTTTGTACCTCCATTAACCATTTGCATGATCGTCTTGATTTTCTGGAGGAATGAACTGATCATATTTAGCAACACTTATTAGAAGCAACTACAGCGCACAACCTGGTGGTGGATATTCAGGAGATCGCAGTGCATTGCTGTATGATGATTGGCCAAAGCATGCACCTGACCTGCATGCTATGGTCAATCTCAGCTCGCTCTGCTGAGAGAGAGATAATTGACCAAAGCCAGGGTGCCTTTGGCCAATCATGGCTCAGGAGGACTAAGTCCATGCCCCACACTATATAAGGCTGCTTACATAGTGGCCATGTGTAGTGTTGTTGGCGTGGACAGAGAGACAGCTTGAGTTAGATTAAGCAGACAGGTTATTCAGTTAGTGGCAGTGTATTTGATATATATATATATATGTACTCTGCATCCAGTGTAGCCTATATCTACAGTGCATTTCCGGAGTGTACTGTTTCTAATACACTTCAAGTGGTGTATTAACCACTTCAGCCCCGGAAGGATTTACCCCCGTCCTGACCAAGCCATTTTTTGCGATACGACACTACGTCGCTTTAAATGACAACTGCGCGGTCGCGTGACGTTTTACCCAAACAAAATTTATGTCCTTTTTTTTCCTGCAAATAGAGATTTTTTTTTGGGATATTTGATCACCTCTGTGATTTTTACTTTTTGCGCTATAAACAAAGAATAGCGACAATTTTGAAAAGAACTGAATATTTTTTACTTTTTGCTATAATATATATGCCAAATTTAAAAAAATAAAAAACAAATTTCTTCATCAGTTTAGGCCGATATATATTCTTCTACATATTTTTGTTAAAAAAAAATCGCAATAAGCGTATATTGATTGGTTTGCGCAAAAGTTATAGCGTCTACACAATAGGGGATGGATTTATCGCATTTTTATTATTTTTTTTTTTTTTTACTAGCAATGGCGGCGATCTGTGATTTTTATCGTGACTGTGACATTGCGGCGGACAGATCGGACCCTTTTGACACATTTTTGGGACCACACTTATACAGCGATCAGTGCTATAAAATGCATTGATTACTGTATAATGCCCTGTTCACACGGTCGGACATTAATCGGACATTCCGACAACAAAATCCATGGATTTTTTCCAACGGATGTTGTTTCAAACTTGTCTTGCATACACACGGTCGCACAAAGTTGTCGGAAAATCAGATCGTTCTGTACGCGGTGACGTAAAACATGTACGTCAGGACTATAAACGGCGCAGTAGCCAATACCTTTCATCTCTTAATTTATTTTGAGCATGCGTGGCACTTTGTGCGTCGGACTTGTGTACACACGATCGGAATTTCCGACAGCGGATTTTGTTGTCAGAAAATTTTATAGCAAGCTCTCAAACTTTGTGTGTCGGAAATTCCTATGGAAAATGTGTGATGGAGCCTACACACGGTCGGAATCTCCGACAACAAGGTCCTATCAAACATTTTCCATTGGAAAATCCTATCGTGTGTACAGGGCATTAGTGTCACTGGCAGGAAAGAGAAGGAGTTAACACTAGGGGGCAATCAAGGGATTAAATGTGTTCCGTCAGTGTGTGTTCTAACTGTGGGGGATGGGACTGACTTGGGGAGGAGACCGATCATTGTTCCTATATACTAGGACGCAGGATTCCCGTTGCATCAAAGGGGGGCAGGGTCACCCGTACACGTCACTGGGAAACCCTGCGTTTCCCCTTGTCAGAGGGGGATGAGGTCACGTGACGGGTGGCCCCGCCCTCAGCTACATAAGAGCTGTCAAGCTGGCGCTGCATCATTGGCTGGGTGCCTCCGGTGGAGGCAGGATCCTGTGTGTGTTCCTCGCTGGAGTCGCTGGAGATCATCCATCGCTGGAGATTGAGAATTGGATTACATCGCTGGAGTAGGAGCATGGATTTATTGGATTACATCGCTGGAATCTCTTTTTTATTTTTTATTTTTAATAAAGGACTTGTCCCAAGCCGTCTTCTGTGGTTTTTTAACATTTTGACACTTTCTTTTTGTGAAATGGTAGGGGTACAATGTACCCCTTACCAATTCACATGGGGGGGGCAGGATCTGGGTGTTCCCTTTGTTAAAGGGGGCTTCCAGATTCCGATAAGCCCCCCGCCCGCAGACCCCCACAACCACCGGGCAAGGGTTGTGGGGATGAGGCCCTTGTCTCCATCAACATGGAGAATTCCTCCCTATGTTGAGGGCATGTGGCCTGGTATGGTTCAGGAGGGGGGGGCGCTCTCTCATCCCCCCTCTTTTCCTGTGGCCTGCCAGGTTGCCTGCTCAGATGAGGGTTTGGTGTGGATTTTAACCCCACGCCATTTTTCTTTAAAATTTTGGCGCGGAGTTCCCCTTAATATTCATACCAGACCTGAAGGGCCTGGTAATGGTATCTTGGGGGACCCCTACGCATTTTTATTTTTTATTTTTCAATGACTTTCAATTACTTTTATGTGTATTGTTGGGACTGACAATTCATTAATAGCCGGCACTAGTGCTAGTACTTTTAAATGACTTTTTTTCCTTTAGAAATGTCATTTTGCTCTCGGACTGTTATAAACACGGGAAACATGCGCTACTTTACAGGCATACTATAGACATCCCCCAGGTATGAAATTTAAAGGAATATTTCACTTTTATTGTTTCACTTTAAGCATTATTAAAATCACTGCTCCCAAAAAAACGGCCGTTTTTAAAACTTTTTTTTGCATTCATTCATGTCCCCTGGGGCAGGACCCGGATCCCCAAACACTTTTTATGACAATAACTTGCATATTAATCTTTAAAATTAGCACTTTTGATTTTTCATGTTTGTGTCCCAAAGACTTTAATGGTGTTCGCGTGTTCTAACAAATTTTTTGCCTGTTCGCATGTTCTGGATGCGAATCGAACAGGGGGGTGTTCGACCCATCCCTACTCAGCAGTAAGGTTCATATTACTGCTGACTCGTGGTCCAGCAGGCATGGGCAGGGACGTTACCTTTCCTTCAAGGCGCACTGGGTAACTCTGCTGGCAGCTGGGAAGAATGCAGGACAGGGTTTAGTGTTGTTGGAGCTTGTTCCGCCACCACGCCTGCAAAAAAGTTGGTTGTGGTGATTCTGCCACAGCTCTCTTCTTCACCCCCTCCTCTTCTTCTTCCTCTATGGCCTCTTCTGCATGTTTGTCCTCTGAACCAACAGTTCTCCGTAAGCTTTCAAGGTGCTACGCAAGCAGTCAGGCTAAAAGATACCATGCTTGAGTTGGTCTGCCTAGGGGACAGGAGCCACACTGGGGCAGAGATTCTGTCAACTCTGCAGGGGCAGGCTCAGAGGTGGTTGACGGCACACCAACTTCAGCCAGGAATGGTTGTATGCGACAATGGCACCAACCTTCTCTCCCCCCTCTGACAGGGACACTTGACCCATGTTCCATGGTTGACACACGTCCTGAATTTGGTGTTGCAGCAGTTCTTGACCAGATACTCAGGCTTACAAGATCTCCTGAGGCAAGCCAGAAAGGTCTGTGGCCATTTCCACTGGTCATACAATGCCAGTGCTCGGCTGGCTCACATTCAAAGGGAATGCAACCTGCCCACCAACCGCCTCATTTGTGACATGCCCACCAGGTGAAACTCAACGTTGGCAATACTGCAGTGGCTGCACACACAGCAGAGGGCCATCAATGAGTACCTGTGTGAGTATGACACCAGGACAGGGTCAGGGGAGCTTGGCTTCTTTTCGCCACGCCAGTGGCTACTGATCAAGGATGCATGCACTGTCCTGTCACCATTTGAGGAGGCCACAAGGATGGTGAGCAGCGACAATGCATGCATCAGTGACACTGTCCCGCTAGTCTTCCTGCTGGAGCACATGCTTTGTGGAATCATGGACAGGGCACACGAGGCAGAACAGCGGGAGGAAGAGGAGAACTTCCTTTCCTCTCAAGGTCCCATTTATCCAGATAGCAATCCTGCGGCCATCAAAACGCACAGTAAGAAGAGGAGAAGGAGGAGGATTGTGTCAGCATGGATCTAGAGGATAACACTCAGCAGCAGTCTTCAAGGGATGGTTTTCAGTTCCCAGGAACCCAAGGAGTTGTACGTGGCTTGGGAGGAGGTAGTTATGGATAATGTGATCCTTAGTGACCCAGAGTACTCAAAATCGAATGCCTCTGCAACCTTATGCTGCATGGCCTCCCTGATTCTGCAAAGCCTGCAAAAGGACCCTAGGATTTGTGGTATCAAGGAGAGGGATCATTACTGGCTGGCAACCCTTCTTGATCCACTATACAAGGGTAAAGTTGCAGAACTCATCCTGCCTTCGTAAAGGGAGCAGAGGATGAAACATCTTCAGGAGGCCTTGAAGAAAGGTTTGTGTAATGCATTTCCAAACCCTGGGAGGTTACCATTTCCTGGTGCTGGACAACATGTTGCTGAGGCTTTGTTCAGTCAGAGGAAGAGCGGTGGAGAAGGTGGCCGGCTGACTGATGCCTTTAAACAATTTTTCAGTCCTCAGCACCAAGGTCTGATCAGTTCAAGCAACCATTACCAGCGTCTGCATTGTGTAGTGCAGGAATATCTAGGGGCAAGAGCAGACTTGGAGACCTTTCCAACATAGCATCCACTTGGTTACAGGGTCTTGAGGATGGGCCACTGGACAGAACTTGCTCAATATGCAATCGAGCTACTGGACTGTCCTGCATCCAGCGTGCTTTCTGAATGCACATTCAGTGCTGCTGGAGTGTTTTAGTAACGGATCAAAGAATGCGCCTGTCCACAGACTCTGTTGATAGGCTCACATTCATAAAAATGAATCAGTCTTGGATCAGCAGCAAATCTTGGTCTTGGATCATGCACCTGATGCTGATGTAACTGATTGAATTTGCTAGATCTGGGACTCCTTGAAGACTGCCTATACTGCCTATCCTATTCCTCCTCAATCTTGATGATGCTAGCTTCCAACAATATTTTCGGTTTAGGGCACCGCTACTACCACCCAAGGCCCAATTTTTCTGCCCCTATTTAACAGGAGCATTTAATTACATTTTTGATATAGTATTTCACAGCAGTGCCCGTTCCTGTGCCCAACAAGAGAATATGTGAGGGGTGTGGCAGTGGGACCCTGTGCTACCTGGAAGATTGCTGGTTTAAGCCAGATTTTGGAGAGAAAGGCACGCTGATTGCACAGCTGTGTACTGGGCTATTTAGTCGTGACCTGACTATGGCTCAGGGCCCCACCCAACAGAAAGTGTGTGCATGGGAGTCAGGTGGACTCCCATTCCTCTGAGAGGAGTCAGAGGCTGCATGGGGCTGATCACCCCAATTTTACACATGGTGGAGGTATTACTTTGGGCAGAGATGGAAGAGTTCCAGATACTCGCATACCAAAAACAATGAGTAGCAAGGGACTGTGTTTTGCAGCAATGCTGTGAGGAGCAGCTAATGTGAACCAGTGGAGTCTGCATGTGAAAGTCTGCCGCTTGAAAGTCTTAAAGAGACAATACGCCAAATTTTCCTGTGTTAAAAGGAACTGTGTTAAAAAGCGTTGTGGACCTGACTGCAGAGATGGGGAGGTCAAAACAAAAAAAAAAGCAATGTTTGCTGAGATGAGAGACATAACCTTGTGGCTGGAGGGGTTGTTACTGACAGAACAAGCCCCAGACTGGTGCAAGATGCACTTGGCCGCACTGGAGCAAAGAAAAAAGAAAAGCAAGCCATCACTTAATGCAAAGAGTGAACTGATGGGTGCGGTTGCCCATGGCAACAAAGCAGAAATCCGTACAGCTGACTTCACACGGTCTATTTTGCCTTCTGAACATGTTGAAGACTTTTTGGCTGAGTTTGTGATGACTGCTTCCTACAGAGGATGGCCCAAAAGTCGCTGGGTTGAGTTGGTGCAACCTTTTCTGATAGAGGAGTATCAAAAGGTGTACTGCGGGATGTGTCATAACCGAGATGACTACGACAATTTCCTAGATGCAATCCAATCTAGCGAGCACTGGAAAAAGTTAGCGGGGAGAATGTGGTCTCCCATAGCAACCGGAGAAAGTATGTTTTCAGAAAGGAGGATCTACAGCGGAGATTTGGCTCAAATTTTGAGTGAAGATGTTGGTGCAAAAGTGTCTGTCGCCGCCCCCGGCAACCGTGGTGAAAATTTTGTTAAGCCTACAGGGGGTGACAGAGAAACCAGTAATCCATCCAGAGTAACCAGTAAACCATCTGATGGCTACTTGTGTGAAGTGGTCAGCCCAGAGAAGAGGGCACTGTATCCAGCATCCTGCAAGGGGTGTGACCAGGTGTGGGGGTCTGCTGTTACCCCTGGCAACAGGAAACCTGTTTGGCCTGCAAGGGATGTTGGAAAATTCAAGAAGGATGCAATATTGCCCTGTGCCCATGTGGGGGCATTGGCTTGTGAGAGCGCAGCAAAGAAGGGACAATGCCCTCAATAGAAGCTTTCCACACCTGCCAAATAGAATGGTAAGACTGTTGCTGTTACCAATGTGAGAGAGACTGGTTATGGGACTATTCCCTGTGAAGTGGGAATAAGTCCAGTGAGAAAATCTGCCTGCAGAGACTTGCTGCAAGTGAATACCCTGTGTAGTAGCAAAGCACAGTTTGAAGCAGAACCTGAAGCAAGCTTGAGGACTGGTAAGGACTTGTCTTCAGACAGTGTACTGTGTAGCAGGAAGATAAGTGGTAAAAATGAATATAATGTGTTGCTCGCTAATGCGATTAAAAATGCTGATGGTAAAAATGTGATATAGCATCCAGAAATGTCAGGGGTGACCACTGAGAGATATGTGCCATTGCCCCTAGCAACCATGGCAGGTGCAATAGGTTTGTCCTTGCAGACCTCCAAGAAGCTCATGGTGTCTGAGCTTGAGGTTTCCCAGGACGACTGTGTAGCCACCCTGACGGGTGAGAAAGTCTCTTATAAAATAAAAAGAGATGTAATAAATGTCCCACAGGCTCAAGCTGGTAATGAGCTGGGACAGCCTATGAAATTCAGGAATTATGATGAGGAATGTATTTATGACAATGTTGATGAAGGGTTGCCCATGGCAACTACAGGCAGTGCTGCAGAGTTGTCCCTGGAAATCTCATGAGGACTCCCTGAGTTGGACTCGGTGGGGGTCCAGGACAGCTCTGATACTGCTCAGCTGGAACACAATGGGAAAACAGCTCAAATGATGGAGCATGAATTATTACAATCTGATGTGGTCGACAGTGACTCGTGCAGGATGCCTGCTGCTAAACCACTCTGTCCACCTGTGTCTCCTTGGGCAAAGGGAGCAGTGCTACAGAGTGCTGGTAATTGGAGCACAGACAGGATAGACTGGGATAGTCTCGCCATAAAGGTGTTAGCGTGGTGGAAAGAAATTTCTGAAGGTAATAGTAAGGTGGACACTATTGCTGCTGTGACAAATGGAGAGGCTGCAGGGCCAGTAGACACAGGTGCATTGGCTTTTGCAGAAGTTAACCCTCTCCAGTTGGAAGGATCTGAAAAGGGCGCATACATAGCAGAGGTTTTGTCCACAGCAAAAGAGATGAGTAATGTTGGATGACAGGATAATGGATAGGGACTTGGAAGGGCTCAGTGTTGCTGAAAATAAGAGGATGAGTATGACACATGCATTTTACAGTGCTCATGGGGAGCCACAAGTTTTGTCAGTTGCCTCTGAGGTGGAGGTATCTTTGAGTGTCTCGGCCTCTTAAGCATTAGCAAATGAGCCCCCCCATGTCCTTAGTAAGGGAAGAGTTCCTAGAGTTCTGTGTTTCAGTGTGGCGTGTCTAGAAATAACTGAGATGTTGGAATTGGTGAAAATCTTTCCACTGTACACCTGCATGTATCCACCGCAGATGGGCGACCTGGTACTGCGTAGTACCAATCAGTGGAGACAGGTGGTATTGGTTACTGCAATGTTGGTTACTTTTTTGGAAAGTGGTCTCACAGTTCTCTGCCAGAGTGCTTCCAACAGCAGTTGTGTGCGGAAGGCACTCATGGGAACTGCTAGAGGAATCAGAAATGATAGACATAGTGGAAGTCTCTCTGTATGCTGGTGTAATGAGGTGCGGTGGTTGGTACATGGCGCATGTACTGTCTCACCCACTAGACCTCATGTAAAGGAAGGGCCCGAAACAAACGCGGCAGTAGTAGGAATTCGATCCATCGCTCACAGGGAGGTGCAGTTTAAGGTACACTCTGAAGGAAATAACAGTGTTGGTAACTGTAACAAAAAAGTGTATGAGAAGCACTGTAGAGCACTGTCGGACAGCTCAGAGGTATTGATTGAGGTACCAATGGACACAGAAAGAGATTGGTGTGGAAAAATGTGGCAAAAAATGTTTGTTGGTAGGACAGTCGCTATTGGAGTGTTGGACAACAGGGGGCGATGTGTAACTGCGGGAATGTCCCATAAGGAGTAACTGCTTGCCTGTAGGTGGTCCCTCCACAGACACTGTCTTAGCAAGGGGACAAGAGGTCCTGATGACAATGATAATATTGAGTTGAATAATCCATTGTGGAACATTGCTGTTGAGGTTAAACAGAAGGATGTGGTGTTAATCTCAGATGGTTTGGTTGCCAAGGGTAACCACACAGGGGTTAGTGAACCTGAGAAACAGATGTTGATGGTTAGTGTTGCGTTAGGTAGTGAGAGGGGTCATTCCCTTACAGCTTTTATGGAAGTACGTCCCCAACAGTCCCGGGAGAGTAGGTCTGCGGGAGGAAAAAAGAAAGGGAGGATCCTGAGGCCAGAAGGTGAAAGGGATAGAGAGATTAGTGGGAGCCCACGGTTCAGGAAGAAGTGCTGGTGGAAGCACATCCAGAAGAAGATGTGGGTGGAGTGCCCCTTTAGAAAAAAGGCTAGGCAGATTAGGACTCCTGCTGCTGATAGGTGGCACAGAGATGCTAAGGTGAAGTGCTGGTGGAAACATACCCAGAAAAAGAAATGGGCCTATGCAGCTAATGGCTGGCACAGAGGTGTCCCATCCATGGTGACGGGTTTATGTGTTCCTCCCTCCGGTTCGAAACAAGGGGGGAGGATATGTGTCAGTGGGACCCTGTGATATCTGGAAGATTGCTGGTTTAAGCCAGATTTTGGAGAGAAAGCACGCTGATTGCACAGCTGTGTGCTGGGCTATCTAGTCGTGACCTGACTATGGCTCAGGGCCCCACCCAACAGACAGGAAGTCTGTGCATGGGAGTCAGGTGGACTCCCATTCCTCTGAGAGGAGTTAGAGGCTGCATGGGGCAGCCAGAGCGTGCATGTCTGCAGGAGGCAGATGTACTTGTTGACAGAGCAGCAAGGTGCTCATCAGGAGTAAGCTAGGAGAGAGCTTAACTCTAGGAAACTCTTTTGTTCTGAGGAGCAGACCTAGGGCCTAGGCTGAAGGCCTAAATCAGCCGTATGGCAAGAATGTAAGCCAGAGGCTAAAGTATTGAGTGTGCAAGATACAGTAATGGTGGAACCCCCCTGCATGGGCTACTGATGTCTTTGTGAACTTTTCCGTGCTTTTAAATAAAAGTGGGCTACCAGGCCCTTAAAAATACAGTTTTGGGCTGGCGTACTCACTGAAAACGCACCTACCGCTGGAATCTGATCACCCCAATCTTACAGGGGTTACAGTGTTGTGGCACCACTACCACCACCACCCAAGGCCCAATTTTTCTGCCTCTGTTTAACAGGGGCATGTCATTAAAATTTTTGAAATAATAGTTAAGCAGGGCCTGTTCCTGTTGTGGCACCACCACCCAAGGCCCAATATTTCTGCAGAGTATATAAGGCAGGCCGTATAGTGTATATATACTGCTGTTCAGAGTATATAGGGCCTGGGGGACCCTCACAACATTTTTTTTTAATTTTTGGTGCAGGGTTCCCCTTAACATCCATACCAGACCTGAAGGGCCTGGTATAGATTTTGGAAGGGGCATCCACGCCATATTTTTTGGTATTTTTGGCGTGGGTTTTTTGATTTTTATGATTTTTATCTATATTTCCGGGAGCCGACAATACATTACAGCTGCGAGCAGTTTTTTTTTTTTTTTTTTCAAAAGTAACTTTTATTGAGCATAAAAGAAAAAAATATATCAACACATGGGTGAAACTAGTGCAACATGCACTACACTTACGGATTTGTCCAATTGACATATATAGCATACGTTGCATTAGTGGCATCATAGTACAGCTGATACATACAATACAGAGGTTTGTGAAGTGGAGGAGCAAGCTTACATATTAGAGTCTGACAGGTAATAAGGTGGAATGTAGCCAAAAAGAGGGAAGGGTGAGGGAGGGGTCAATAAAGTCATCACATTAAACAAAAAGAATTAGTTCCTTGCATCACTAGTGGAGGTATCTTCAAGCCATCTGTCCCAGATTTTGTAAAGCTTATCAGGGCAGCCCCTGTACATATATAGTACTTTTTTGTATGGTAGAGTGGTGTTAACTGTTCTGATCCATTGTTGTAGAGTGGGAGGAGTTCCCCTCAGCCATGTTTTAGCAATCTGTAGCCTAGAAAGGAATAGTGTTTCTTGCAGAAATGTGTTCAAATATTTGTCGCCTTCAGAAAGCGAAAGGAGCCCTAGTACATATTGACGGGGGCACAAAGACAATGGGGAGCCCATGCAATCATGCAGGAATTTTACCACCTGGGTCCAGAACCCTTGTATGGAGGGGCAGGCCCATAATAGATGATAAAAGGAGGTCATGTGATGACCACAATTTGGGCAGCTCGGGTTATGTCCGTGTCTGTATTTAGATATGCGGTGCGGGGTTAGGTATGATCTATGAAGGATATATAGATGGGATAGGTGATCAGAGAGTTTAGGGGAAACTATTTTGCAGTAGGCAAGAGCCTCCTCCCAGTCCTCATCGGTCAGGCTGCCCAGGTCCGACTCCCATCGTGACTTCAGCTGGTGAGCAATGGTGTCAGCTGCGGGCCGCATAAGGTATGTATAAATTTGGGAAATCAGTTTTTTGGAGTCCTTACCCACAACTATATCTTCTAGAAGTGGGACCTCAAGGGCTGGGACAGGGCTGCTAAGCTGCATGTTGAGTGCATGCCGGAGTTGGAGATAGCGGAAAAACATGTGGTTTGGTAAGGAAAAGTTATCTTTGAGTGTTTGAAATTACTTAAACATCCCGTGGGCTACAACTTGTGACAGGTAGATGACACCCCTGGATACCCACAGGCCGTGATCAGGGACAGAGGTAAGTTCAGGAAGGTTTGGGTTGTCCCACAAGGGAGTGTGAGAATGAGGGGAGGGCGCTTGACCCAGGCGCATAGCAGCTCGCCAGACTTTACAATGATGTGATAACATTGATCCCCCCTTGCTGATATGAATTGAACCGCAGGGCTCACAGAAGAGGATTTGAAAGGGGTGCGAGAGCAGACCAATAGACTGTGGACAGACCAATTGAGAGTAGCGAACCTTGTTAGAAAGGTTGAAATGGAAAAAGTGGGAGAGTTAGGCCGCTATGTAGTATGTATAGAGGTCGGGGAGTGCGGTACAGCCTAGTTCAGTCAGGCACTTCAAGACCTTCCACGACAATTTATGACGGGAAGAGCCCCATACGAAGGTGTTGAGGATAGATTCCACTGCTTTAAATACACGTGAGGGAAGATGTATCGGGGACTGCCAAAATATATACAGTAATTTGGGAAGCAGGATCATTTTCACAAGACTAATGCGGCCCATAACCCCTAGGGGAAGCCTGGACCATACCTGTGTTTTAAGTTTTAGTGTATTGAATAGTGATTCAATGTTAAGAGCTATAAAATCATGAAGTGAGCGGGAGCTGTGGATACCTAGGTATTTGATGGTGCTTGCTCTGACAAGTGGAAGGGCGGCCTGTTCGGACATAGGGACATCTGAGTCCAATGGGAGGATTTGAGACTTAGCCTAATTTATCTGAAGCCCAGAAAATGCCCTGAAGGCTGTAATTACATGTAGAGCTGCCTGAAGTGAGGGACCTGTGTCGGCAAGGTAGACGAGCATGTCGTCAGCGTAGAGGCTTATCACCTCTGTCAGACAACCACTACAGAGGCCCTTGATGTCAGGATGGGACCAAAGTGCTATTGTGAGAGGCTCAACTGCCAGGGCATAAAGCATAGGTGAAATGGGGCAGCCCTGACGCGTACCACGCGATAGTGGAAAGGAGGGAGAGACTCTACCATTCACCTGAATGCGTGCTGTGGGGGCCTGATAAAGAAGCCGGAGCCACTTTATGAATTTTGGGCCAAAGCCGAATCTTCTGAGGCATTCCCATAAATAGCTCCATTCCACTGAATCGAACGCTTTGGCAGCACCAAGGCTGACCACTACTCTGGTGCCAGTGTTTGTATGCTGGGATTGGAGATTCATGTGAAGCCGCCTAAGATTAAAGGCCGTGTTTTTGTCCGGCATGAAGGGTGTATTAGGCTGGAAATCACTTTGTTTAGGCGCAGGGCAAGGATTTTAGCTAGTATCTTGACGTCGAGTTGGAGGAGGGATATAGGCCTTTACGATTCAGGGAGAAGTGGGTCTTTACCTGGTTTGGGTATGAGGACAATGAGGGCTTCATTCATGGATTTCGGAAGAGTGTCAATGTCAAATATGTGTGTATATAGTTTACATAACTTGGGGATTAAAGTGTCACTGAATTGTTTGTAGAACTCGAGGGGAAGCCCGTCAGAGCCAGGAGCTTTAGATGTAGGGAGTAGAGCCAGAGCCTCTGCGATGCATTCTACAGTTATGGGTGCTTCCAGTTGGGCAATTTGCGGTGGTGAAAGTATGGGGAAGTCTATGGTTTGTAAAAATTCTGTGAGTTCGGCTTGAGAGCGTTGGGAAGTGGAGGAGTAAAGTGTCCAGTAGAAAGACCTGAACTCCTCAGCCACCTGATCAGAGTCAGTTATCCTGACCCCAGAGGTCGTCTGAAGAGAGACCACTACTGGGGGCTTGTGATCCAGGTGAGCCATGTAGGCAAGGAGCTTGCCTGCTCTTTCGCCATGTTCGAAAGTGCGTTGTTTACTAAAGAAAATACCTTGTTTGGCCTTTTCAAAGTGTAGTTGATTTGTAAGTCTGGACTGAGTATGTACAAGAGAGGCATTTACGGCTGTGGGGTTGTTATGAAAAGCTTGTTCTAGGGTGCTAAGGTGATCCTCCGCCTGGCGGAGCAGTTGTTTGGAGGTGGCCTTATGTCGGTTAATGCGCGTGTAGAGGACCATGCGAGCGTGCATTTTAAAGGCCTCCCATATGGATCCAGTCAGGGCGGTGCCATCATTCATACGGAAGTAATGACCCCACTCACGTTGAAGACCATCCAAATCTGGGAGGATGGTGAGCCAAAAAGGATTCAACCTCCAGATTCGGGCAGTGGGGGGAGATGGCAGTCGTAGCTTGATCCAGTAGGGAGAATGATCAGATAGCACTCTGGCATCGAATCCCACATTAATGAGGTGAGGGAGAAGGGGGGAGGCAAGGAAGATGGAATGGGGGGGATATAAAAGGCCAGAAGGAGAACCTCCAATCCCCCTATGGTGACATGCAAAAACAATGACCGGCCCAGGAGGTCCGACTGCAAGGTGTGTAGTTGAAATTGCACTGTTTTGGCGATAAAGACCGCAATCCCACGAGAATTAGAGGTGTGCGGGGCCTGATACAGCCAGCCCACCCACGGCTTTTTGAGGCACATCTGTTTCTGGCCTGCAAGGTGATTGGGGATTTGAGGTGTGAAAGGACCGCAGTCCGTTTAGCCCTCTCACCGAGGCCACGGACGTTCCAAGTAAAGATTTTAAGCATAGCCATGATGCGTGGGTGAGGGCTGAAGAGTGCAGTCGGAGCCCCAGGGGGTAACAAAAGGTACATAATAATGCATACATCGTAAGGCAGCTGCGAGCAGTTTTAAATGACATTTTTTTTTTTTCCCTTTAGAAATGTCATTTTGCTGTGGTACTGTTATAAGCATGGGAAAGATGCGCTACTTTACAGGCAGACTAAGGAGACCTCCCAGGCACGATATTTAAAGGAATATTTAATTTTTATTGTTTCACTTTAAGCATTATTAAAATCACTGCTCTCGAAAAAACTGACGTTTTTTTTTTTTGCATTGATAAATGTCCCCTGGCGCAGGACTCGGGTCCCCAAACACTTTTTATGGCACTAAAATACATATAAGACTTTAAAATTAGCACTTTTTCATGTTCGTGTCCCATAGACTTTAATGGTGTTCGCATGTTTGCACAAATTTTTTGCCTGTTCGCAAGTTCTGGTGCGAACTGAACGGGGAGGATGTTTGGCTCATCCCTACTGGTCACATATCAAAGTAAATAAATCTTCATTCAGACTCCCAAAGAAGGGATCAAGCATTACCTCACGCCCACCAACAATGGCTCCCAAACCTAAGCCATCCTTTAAAAGTCACCAATTGTTGGGAAACGTGAGATCTGCCTTAAACCCTCAGTTGCTCTGACCAGTTAGTTTGCCCTTGGTACAAGTTTAGAAATAACTGTAGGATGTTACACAATTTACACAGTTCAGTCTGTGGAGGAGTATATGCCATAGGGGGTGATTTTACGAAAGCCATGCACCATCGGTAGAGGAGCATGGCGAGGCACATGGCGAGGCGCAACGCACATTTCCATATTTACGAAATAGTGCGCCGGTAACAGAGAGTGAATCCCCCATTTACTATTGCGATCTCGGCGCATGGGAGAATGCATTCTGTGCGCCACTATGGACATGGCATGACATGACAGAAGATGGAGGTGCCAATATTATGAGGTGATGTGAGGAAGTTTAGTAACAACTGCCCAAGTAACAAATATGCCCAAAATAGAATAAGAAAGTAACTTTTTCAGAGAAAGCCTGCTGTGCCCGCAAGTACGTTTAGAACTGCGTGAGATGAATGTAAGTAGTGCACATGCACAAGCAGCTGTTGCGCTCATTCACATGCATTTGTTCACTGCGTGGCCAAAATCTTAGTAAATGTTAAGCAACGTACATGCAATTACACGGGTTGAACGAGCCCATCTCTAAACTTGACACATTTTTTTTTTTTTACGCTGGTTGACCCTCATGTATTTTTTAAGGAGATTTACACACAGGTCATGTTAGCATGTGACGTTGCCAACATGTGACATGCACCTTGTTAAAATTATGTAAAATGACTCTTGCTCCTCTAGCTCCTCCTAAAAGGTCATTCAAATTTTCCCCCTCTAATGCATATGATTTCCTTGGGCTAGCTTTTGCTTTTAAAGGGGAACTCCACGCTCCATTCTACAATGCTCTTGTCTCCCCCTTATAACCCCTTGGATTTCCATGGGCTAACTTTTGTTTTTAAAGGGAAACTCCACACTCCACTCTATTCTCAAAAGGCTGTGAGCTGCCTTCACCAATCCAAATCACATCCTTTTTCAGAGCATACAACAGGGCCAGCTAGGAAAGGGGCGAAAGGAAGGATTGCCCAACCCCCTCCAGAACCATACAAAGTCACACGCACCAACCAACCACAAAGCACCTTGTGCCCACTAGTTTAAAGGGGCTTTCCACATTCCGTAAAGCCTCCTGTCTGCAGCCCCCCACAACCCCAGCCTAGGGTTGTGTGGAAAAGGTCCTTGTCCCCCTGAATATGGGAACAAGGTGGTTGACTTTTGGGGTGCCCAAGCCCCTCCTGCCCCCAAGCATTCATCCCCCTTTCATGGGCTGGCTTGCTGTGTGTTTGGCTAGGGGTTTGTTAGTGTGTGGGAGGGGCACAATTTTTTTTTTTAGTTTGGGGTGGTATTTTTCACATGAGGGTTCTCATTTTAAGCCTTAACAGACCCAAATGGCCTTGTATGTATTGGGGGCAGGCTATTTTTTTTATTTTGGGTTCAAATCTTGCAGCAATGTAGATTTGTAAGTTTTCTCTAAAACCGTACATCTTTGAAGCAGCATTTTGGATACATGCTACAAATGCACCACTTAACAGGCAGAGTAAGCCCCCCAAGTTACTAGCTTTTAAGCAATTTTGCATTTTAAAGGCACTTTTCCTTGTTTCGTTTTGTGGGGTTGTCCAAATTGGTGACATTGATATATGTCCCTCAGGGTGGGACCTGGGCCCCCCTAATTAGAATATAAGCCCGGCAAGTGGGGACTAGCAAAATTAACAAGTCAGTTCTCATTAGTCCATTGTCCCATCTGTAATTTTGTAGTATGCTGGATGATGTGCTTAATTTTGAACGGGGGGTGGCTTATTTTGTGCTAGTTGCATTTGGGTTGTTCTGGGCATGCTCAGGGACTTTGGTTTTTTGCTGTGGCTTTTGGTGTGTGAAATGCATTTGTGTTGGTCTGGGCATGCTCAGGGACTTTGGGCTTTTTTTGGCACTTTTTGTGTTAACAGCACTTGGATGTTTCTGGGCATGCTCAAAGTGTGTTTTTTAGGATTAGTAATTTAAGGACATCCTTAACAAGTGTACCCTCTTTGAAGCTCTGTCTCTACATTGTGTGAACTTGCATTTTGTATGTTTCATGGACTGTGCATGTGTTTTTAATTGCATCATTAGCGCTTGTCTGTGTGGGGAAGGGAACCCCTTAGATTCATCCAAAATAGGTTCAAGGAGGAGGGGAAAAGAAAATTTTTTAACCAACCAGCTAAATTAGCTTATTAAATTAAAATGCCCCTAATATTACCCATATCATTTGTTGATGAATTCAACAGTAGCAAACAGTCAAAATGGTTGTTCAATGGACCATAAGGCATATATAAAGAGAAAAGGAGAGGGGGCAGAGAGAAGCCCCCTAAAAAAGAAGGTCCACTCGAGAACAACTGTTGTGAACCTAAATAACTTTATTGTGTCAAATTACTTGATAGAACAATTATCCACTACCATGTGTATTTAAAAATAGGGCAAAAGTCCTATTGTGTGCTGGTGGCCACCACAGACATTACACATACATCACTCTTTCATGCACTCACACTCATCAAAATAATGTCACTGAAGACCCGGGTCTGTGCAATTTTCAAGGAATTCCAAAACTAGAGTAACTGCATGAATAATAGACCTTCGGTCCTTCTAACTAAAGTGCAGGTGCTAATGATAGGTGAGGGTCCCTTCGGATGTGACCCGATGACCAATTGGACACGTATATGTCAAACCGACAACATGGAAAGCAAGGGAGTCCTGGTTGGATTAATGAAGGGATGATAACTCCGGGAGGGCAAATTCACATTTTGTGCATAGAAGATGGACGGAGAATAGCCATAAACAGAGTACCTCCTATGTGTAAGGGTACAGTTTAGCTCACCGTCTGACGTCTTCAATGAAGAGGTGATAGAGCCCAGGAGTGTTGTCGAGTGTTGTCGACTGGTGTGGGTTGAGCACACGTTCATGCAGCGTGTTGGTCTGTTGTAGTCATGAACTGTTGCTTCCGGATCTCCTCCAGCGAGATGTAAGGTGAGTCGCAGGGTTCAGACGTTTTGGCGTTTCATACCTAGTTGGTCAGGTAATTGGAGGAGACGCTCAATGTCAGTATCCACCGCAAGGACTCAACTTAACGTCCAAGATCCAATCGGGACGATCGGGATATTCACATCCAGTCAAGGGGGTCAAGGGGATATCCTCATTGATGTGTGAAGGTCTGTGTGCCACCTGCACATAGGTTAGATGCTAGGCGCTTACGCGTTTCGCTTGTTTCCAAGCTTCTTCAGAGCTAGTGTGGTCCCAGTAGCAGGATGTTTAAATAGCCATACGGCTGGTATTCAATTTCCTGTCATTATAATCAGCACCTGGATACCATAGCCTAACCATGATTACTTTCACCAAAATGTGCCAATCACACTCATGCATACTCCTATGTTACGAATTCAGACAAACCATTGATGATAGTGGATACATAAAGATTCGATCTGATCGGCTTGTGTATGTGGTCACATTCAAATATTCCACTTCCCACCATTATAGGGCGTGGTAGGAAGGACTTGTCAGACAATTGCTGTTAATACGTGAGACCATAATCAGAAAGTGCTGCGTTATCAATCTGATCGGTGCGTGTATGGCCATATGATGGACACAGAATAAGATAAAATATAATCTCAAGATAAAAAGGGGGGACAGTCTGTCATTTCAGTTAGATTACATCTCACACGATATATACTGTCATCCAAGCAAAGGACGAAAGTATCGTTGCAATTGAGCAAGCTGATCAATTAGCATATGGCCAGATGAGAAACACAAAAGGAATAAAATAATTGAAATGGGGAAGGAAACCGGCCGTTATTTCAATTAAATTGAGTTACAACTCACATCTTGTGTATTGTCATCCATGCATGGGACACAGACATTATTGCCAATGAAGTTGCAAATAAAATCGCATATGATAACTGCATATAGAATAATTTCAAGCAGTCTGTATATACGATTACATTTATGTATTCCAATGTCAATGTCTCTGCATGGAATGACAGGGTGGTATATTATACCAATTATTGTTGAGATATAAACTCCTTAATCAAGAGAGCGCTGCGAGTTCAGTCTGATCGATTAGTATATGGCTAGATGGTTGGTACGGATTAAAGTAAGCAGGGCACACAGACTGCCATTTCACATAGCTTATATCTCACACATTAGATATTATCATCCATGTGAGGGGCGAAGATATTATTGTCAATTAAATTGCATACAGTCTGTTTTCATAGAGAGTACGGATGCCAATCGGGGGAAGATGTTATCATCCATGTGAGGGGCGAAGATATTATTGTCA
This sequence comes from Lithobates clamitans, assembly GCA_037952925.1. Lineage (NCBI taxonomy): Eukaryota > Metazoa > Chordata > Amphibia > Anura > Ranidae > Lithobates > Lithobates clamitans. Next base: position 972,701 of record JBBGZY010000012.1, on the reverse strand, counting down.
ATTAAATTGCATACAGTCTGTTTTCATAGAGAGTACCGATGCCAATCGGGGGAAGATGTGGGTCGTCAATCAAGGTTTATTAGGCTCCGGAAAAAATACAATTAGTTTGTTTACTATTAGATCACTGTTCCAAAAAAGGAGATAAATTAAATTCATTATTTAATCCGGAAGGTTGCATACTGTTTAAATAGAAGATCCACATCTTCTCCTTCTGGCATAGGATCCTATCGAAGTCTCCACGTCTATGGGGTAAGTTAAGTCTGTATATACCCTTAACCTTAAGGCCATCTGGTTTACCTTCGTGTTTCTCAAGGAAGTGCAAGGATAGGGGCCGGTCGTCATCCTTGTTGAGGATACTCTGGATGTGTTCGCCAGTTCTGATTTTTAGTTCTCTTTTGGTCTTACCAACATAGATAAGACCACACGGCCAGGTCAACATATAGACTACCCGTGTGGTTGTACAGTTGATAAAACTGTTAATTTTAAACTGTCTTTTAGTTTAGAGCATGTATTTTTTTATTAATTAGTTTTTTTTTGGGGGGGGGGGATATTTTTCACTGAAATATTTTTGATGATGTTGTCATGAAAAATGTCCTGTTAGCACAACTGTCAGAGCTGATGGACGTGTGCGGGGGCGTGTTAGCGCGAACAAACGCATATGGAGGTACGCTAGCACGAACGAGTGTACGCGGGTACGTGGGGGTACGAGCGGGCACGTACGATCGGTACTCAGGCACGCGCGGGTACGCGCGGGAGCATGCAGACGTACGAGATGACACTGTTTGGCGCCAATGGACTTATTTAAAGGAGCCTGTGAGCATGCTTTCTTGCTGTCCGGTCTACAGCGATTCCTGTGATCCTAAGCTATCTAGTATACCTGTCTACCTGATTCCTGTTACCCGGTTTGTTCCTGACTTCTCCTGCTTGCTGCCAGTCTCGGCCCCCGGCTTGTCTGACTATTCTCCTGCCTCATCCTACGGTTGTTATCTGCCTGTCTGTTGCCGATCCGGTCCGTGCCCCGACTACTCTTCTGCTTTTGTTTGGTACCTGCTCTACCCGCCAGTGCTGACCCGGCCTGTCTGACCTCGTTAGTGCTTCAAGTTGTACTACAGAACCCCTCCCTGCTGCCTGTTGTTCCTGAGTTCCGGCCAGCTACAGTACTTCTCTACTCAGTCAGCGGTTCCAGTGTTCCTGCCAGAGTTCCGGTTCATCTCCCTACTACCAGTTGTTCCAGTGCTTCAGTTGAACTACAGAACACCTCCCTGCTGCCTGTTGTTCCTGAGTTCCTGCCAGCTACAGTACTCTGCTCAGTCAGTGGTTCCAGTGTTCCTGTCAGTCCTCCTTCTGCTGCACCAGAGGTCAGGATCAGCTTTACACCTGCCACTTGCCAAGCACTTGTGGCCCCCTGTGCTCTTGAGTCCCTGTTTTCTCTATCAGGGGCACACGAGGGGCTGCTCCCTGCATTCTGGGCTCCGCCACCAGGTACGTGACAGTACCGGACAGCCATGTCCGAGCCCACGCAGAGAGCCTCTCCCATGGATGAACTCTGCCGCCATCTTGCTGGACTTACCCAGGCAGTAAAGAGCCTACAAGAAGGCTACACCCAGCTGGAAGGCCGAGTCCAAGCTCTAGCAACATCAACACCTCCAGCATCCGGGACTTCTGCTGCACCTTCAGTGGTGATGTTGCCGCCTGAACCCAGGGTCCCCACGCCTGAAAGATTTTCGGGTAACCGGAGTAAATTCAGGTCCTTCCGTAACTCGTGTGAACTCTTTTTTGCCCTTCAACCAAGGACATTCTCCCTGGAAGCCACCAAAGTGGGGTTCGTGATCTCGCTGCTGACAGGCGAGCCAAAGTCCTGGGCCCATCGCTTATTAGAAAAGAAAGATATCTCACTTGATAGTTTGGACACTTTCTTTCAGGCCATGTCATCTTTATATGAAGACCCACAGCTGACCGCTACGGCAGAGGCAGCCTTGCACACCCTACAGCAGGGCCGCAGACCTGTTGAGGACTATGTGTCGGAATTCAGGCGCTGGAGTTCCGACACAAATTGAACAATGCCGCCCTACGGTATAAGTTCCGTATGGGCCTTTCAGAATCCTTAAAGGATGAACTAGCCCGAGTGGGTATTCCTGAGACTTTAGAGGGCCTCATAGACCTTTCCATTCAAATAGACAGACGCCTGAGAGAACGACGTAAGGAGCGATCTTCTGGTCCTGCTCGACCTGTCTGGATGCTGCGCCGGGTGCCTTGTTCGCCCCACTCTGCTCCTCCAGTTTCTACCACCATGGCCTCAGATACGCCGGAACCAATGCAGCTGGGCCTCTTACGCCCGTCCCTCACTCCTGAAGAGTGTCAACGCCGTCGGGCTGGTAACCTGTGCCTATACTGCGGGGAACCCGGACATTTTGTACGAGCATGCCCAGCCAAGCTTTGTAAGTGCCTTTCTGTCTCACCTGCTCTTACCCCTGCTGTACTGAATAATGTTTCTCACCTAGCTGTTCCGATTCTCTTACAGCTCCCAGGAGGGAATATACCAACCAGCGCTATCATTGACTCTGGGGCCTGCAGTGGCTTTATAGACTTGTCCTTCGCTTCTAGACATCACATTCCCATTCGGCCTAGGGCGAAAGGACTTTCAGTATATCTGGCCGATGGTTCTACCCTCAGATCAGGGCCAGTAGCCCAGGAAACTGTACCCCTGCTCACCACCATTGCTGGCACTCATCAAGAGCTACTTTGGATGTCATCGAGTCTTCTCTATTCCCTATCATATTAGGCATGCCGTGGCTCAAGGCCCATAATCCGCAAATTGATTGGGTCTCGGGGAAGATTGAGTTTCCTTCTTCTTATTGCCATCAGCACTATCTACCAGAAGTCACCCAAGCTCCTTCTCCCCTGTTGTGCATGGAAACTGATGCCGAAACCTGTCAACTTGTACCCGAAGTCTACCACAGCTTTCTGGACGTTTTCAGTCAAAAAGGGGCTGAGACTCTTCCTCCCCACCGGCCATATGATTGCCCGATTGAGCTCCTCCCGGGGGCAGAGATTCCCTTCGGGAGAATATTCCCCTTGTCAAAGTTAGAACTAGGAGTATTAAAAACCTACATTGATGACAATCTGAAAAAAGGCTTCATCCGACCTTCCACGTCCCCGGCAGGGGCAGGAATCTTTTTTGTGTGGATTATCGGGCACTTAATAAAATCACGATCAAGAACCGTTATCCCTTACCATTAGTGCCAGAACTTTTTCAGAGGCTGGGGTCTGCAGTAGTGTTTTCTAAGTTAGATCTTCGTGGTGCCTACAACATGGGGACAAGGTGTTTTAGGGGGCTACCCCAAAGCACCCTCCCAATGTTGAGGGCATGTGGCCTGGTACGGTTCAGGAGGGGGGGCGCTCTCTTGTCCCCCCCTCTTTTCCTGCGGCCTGCCAGGTTGCGTGCTCGGATAAGGGTCTGGTATGGATTTTTAGGGGGACCCCACGCTTTTATTTTTTTTTAATTTTGGCGCGGGGTCCCCCTTAAAATCCATACCAGACCTGAAGGGTCTGGTATAAATTTTGAGGGGGACCCCACGCCATTTTTTTTTAAAATTTTGGCCAGGGTTTCCCTTAATATCCATACCAGACCTGAAGGGCCTGGTATGGAATTTAGGGGGACCCCCCACGTCATTTTTTTAAATTTTTGGTTTGGGGTTCCCCTGTGGGGAAATCTCATGCTGTTTTTATCAATGAACTTTTATGTGTATTGTCGGACCGACAATTCATTATAGCCGCGAGTAGTTTTAAATGACTTTTTTGCCTTTGAAATGTCATTTTGCTGTCAGACTGTTCTAAACACGGGAAACATGCGCCCCTTTACAGGCATACTATAGACACCCCCCGGGTATGAAATTTAAAGGGATATTACACTTTTATTGTTTCACTTTAAGCATTATTAAAATCACTGCTCCTGAAAAAAAACGTCCGCTTTTAAAACTTTTTTTTGCATTGATCCATGTCCCCTGGGGCAGGACCCAGGTCCTCAAACACTTATTATGAAAATAACTTGCATATAAGCCTTTAAAATGAGCACTTTTGATTATTCATGTTCGTGTCCCATAGACTTTAACGATGTTCGCGCGTTCAAACACATTTTTTGCCTGTTCGCATGTTCTGGTGCGAACCGAACAGGGGGGTGTTCGGCTCATCCCTATTTGTGAAAGCAGGGTGAAAGCAGGCAATATTATTAGTTGTGAGGGCTAGGGTTTACTCCATGTCATGTTTACTCCATGTCATACAAAAGATCTACCCTATGAAGCCAATCTTTCACAGAAGAGACACAGGTAGGCTTCCAGTGTATAGGTATCAGGGCTTTGGTGTCAGCTCAAGATTTACTGGTAATGTGGGCAATTAAATTGCGTATCTGAGTCCAGAACGACACAAGAATGGCACAAGCCGTGGACAATGCCACCAGATGTGGACAAGTGTCCCCTCATCTCGACCACATCTCCAACACAAATCTGCAGAAACCATCTTTTGCTCCTGACGGGTGGTGTACCAATGAGTCAGCAGTTTATAAGCTGCTTCTTGTGTTTGAGTACTTATGGAACACTTATGCGCCAGTATGGATGCCTTTCTCCATTCTCTGAGAGATATCAATTTGTAGGATAGCTTCCCACTTCTCCATAAACCCATGCAGAATCATTTTCGAATGTTGTAGCCATGCATAAGACATTGATGTAGACCTTTTTGCATCTGAGAATTGCAAAAAAATTGTTTCTAGTGCCGTAGGCATTCAAGGAAAGAGCCCTTTCCTCTGATGACTTGTTAGATAACTACTAAGCTGCAGATATGACCAGGATAGAAGTGGCTGTATGTCAGTCATAGTCTTCTTGCTGTTGCTGTTTGATTGTTTTTTCTTATTGTGTAAGTCGCATCAAATAATAAAATATACCAAAATATGCCCCCAAAAAATGGAAAGAAATAGAATTATGTTATTTTACGTGACTTTATTTTTTTAAACAAATCCAGTCATATTATTCAGCTGAAAAGTGAGTACAGTGGTGAGTCACCATTGTCCTCATTTCAACTACTGATACACATATAAATGGCTTTATTTACCTTCAAACCCATCAAAATAGTTGAATGAGTATGAAGATTAAATAACCCCTGTCATGCCAACAAACCCTGGAGGCTGCTGAGATGTGTGTCAGGGTAAGAAGAAAAACATTTTGACAGAGAAACAGGTAGCAAGGAACAATTTGCCTAGATGGGACATGAACAGGAGAAGGCCAGGAAAGGAGGATTCTAAAAAGAGAAGCTGGGAGCAGTGTGACTGATGGGGATATAGTTGATGGGGGAGAGGCAGCCAGGGATAATGGCAGGTGGGTGAGGTGGCAAACTTTCTAACTGCTTATATAGGAGCAAGTATAATTTGCCATCACTTTTAAACTAGCAAGCTGGCAGATTTGTTTACATTATACAGGAACGCTGACAGTGGCTCCTGTATGGGTATAAACAACGCTGTGCTCCATAACTACACATAATCGAGCCATGGTATGGAACAATTAGGTACATGTTTTGAAAGGGAAAAAAGAAAATATTGGTTGACATGATAGCTTAAAGGATAAGTTCACCTTTGTAAAAAAAATAAATAAATAAATGCACGTGTTTTTGGAGGTAAAAAAATGAGCATTTATTATTCTTTTTACTAGGAGCCTGCAATGCATTGCACCGGTGATCAGCAAATCATGGGTGTAATGCAGATCTCTTGCAGACTGTATAGTGTAAGCTGTCTGTTCATACCTCGTATGGGCAGGCAGTTACACACTGACAGGAAGCATCAATGAGCTACAGAGAGCACTCAACAGCTCCCTGGTGGTTCATTGAGAACTATAAGGTGACAGCCTCTCATTTACCGATATTTAAAAAAAAAATTGTGACAGAGGGTGCGATCCCACGCTCACTGTCACAACAGGGGGATAGGGGGTGCGGGAGCTACTGCAACAGTAACATGTTACAAGAGGTAAACATATCTTTTAACTGCATTTTCCTTCTACATATTAAAAATAACTGCAGCTGATTAAACAGTGACAGAAATGTTTACTGTTTTATACAGATCTGTTTCATTTATGCAAATACTGAAAATGTTGTGTTTCAGTGAGACCTTTAAGTGATTAATACATGTTATTGTTAATAAACATCTATACTATACTTACTATTTCTAAATCATAGAGGCATTTCACCAAAACAACATTTTTGTTCAGGTAGACCTGGCTCACAATTGGTGTTCTAATTCATCCAAAAGGTATTCAGTAGGGATGAGGTCAGGTCTCTGTGCAGGCAACTTATGTTTTTTCACACCAACCTCACTGGAACAGAAGCTAGAACAGAAAAGGGCTTACCCCAAACTGCTGCCACAAGGTTGAAAGAACACAGTTGTCTAATTGTAGAATTGCTTGTGCGTTTCATTGAAAACATCTGAAAATTATAATTTGGTTTTAGAATGCAATCCAACAAGTCTTTATATAGGATTGATGGTACAGTGTCCCCAGACTTTGGGTCATGTACTGTAGTCTCCATATACATATGCCTTTTATATCTCTTTTAGGTAATAGAAAAGAAGTGGAGTGCCATAGAGTTACACTTCTGTTGTCACACATCTTTAAAAATTGCCTGTAGCTGTATTTTCTTGTTTGTAAAAGGAAAGACAATGGCTAATAAAATGAAATGGCAAAAATTGCAAAAACACAAATGGCAAATATTTCATTTTTTAAGCAGTTATGTCAACTTTTAGAAAAAAAGTCAATGTTTTAAATGTATTTGTTCAAAATGTATATAAATTATGTTTATACTGTATGTCTATTAAATACAGCAAGACAAAATGAAGCTTGGTGTTTTATAATCAACTTTATTTTCTAACATCCACCAGTTGTACATCACAAAACACAATTTGTTGCTTTGAATGTAAGAAATATTAATTTGTGAAGACACAATATATAAACTACTCCAGATAAAAGTTGCATACATTGCTCCATACAAAAAAAAATCTAATTTACAGTGTTGCTCACCGATGCAATTTAACACAAAAATCAGTGCACATTACATAGGAAAAAATAAAAAAATAAAAAAAAAAACACATCAATTACAAAAGAAGCAAATTAATAAATACAAACATATACTACCAAACACCCTTAGCATCAGACATAAATTAATAATTAAGCCTTAGCAATAAATACATAGGTCAGTGAAATTTATTTTTCTTAACTTAAATATAAAACACATTTAAACATGTAGTAAATTAAATATTAACAATTGCTGTGATTCCTGTAGTAACTACTACTTCCCTGAATACTCCCATTGTGTAGATGCAAGATCTCAGAAACCTTCACTTGTAACATGTAACAGCCACAGTTGTGATTTTTAGGTTAGGTTTGTTGAGATATAGCACAGGCATTTTAAACTCACCACTTTTTACAACAGAATCTGCTTAGGACCTCAGTGGCCCTTCAACCTGCCTCCTGGAGACTCTTTCACCACAGAGACCTGTGTCCAGGGTCAGCCTTAAGTTATATGGTGCCCTAAGCAAAATCTGAATATTGTCTCCCATGGCAAAAGCAAATCCTGTCCATTAGTATAGGCCACATATAGCTAAGGCTGTCAATGCCCATGTCTTTCGGTTATTATCAAAGCCAAAATACTGTAATTATTATTACAGTAATACAATTGCTTTGAAGCATTCTGACACAGTTGCCTGAACTATAGTATATACATACATTCAATAAATCCTAATTCTCTTCCAGGTACTACTTGGATAAGCTATTTTTCAACTAGACAATAATGGTCTTTGAGGCATTTTTCTCTGCCTACTTGGCTCCCTCTGCTACTGGGCCCAATGGCAAATGCATCAGTTGCTATGGCTATAGTAGTTACATCCTTGGGTATTCTTTGTGATTGATAGGTTTGACCTTCACTTTACAAGGTATGTAGACATAATGTAGACTTAAATATGAATATATTAGATCTAGGTAGATGAATCAGAAGCAAATTCTGTCACTTTTTTAATATCAAAACTTTTCTAGAGACAAGCATTCTTTAAAATGTTTGCAATGGAATGAGATGTTTGGAAACATTACAAGAGAAGTAATTCATAAAAATCTCTCCACTTCTATCTGTCTACCTTTGTAAAAGAAGTGCGACTGTATGTGTGTGTGTTTGTAAACACAACTGAGTACATATGTGATATTAAATAAATTGTTTTCCATTTATGGACTAGCAACTTCTCTAAGTAAAGCTTTGGGGTGCAAGGTCAAAATACCTGTCTGTCTCGTGCTACATAGCCAACAGAAGCCCTAGTCAGAAGCCAGATAAAGCAGTTCTCCTGACAATAAGCAAAGCTGCTAGATTGTCAGTTTGTGCCCATCTACAAGGCCTGCACCCCTAATGTGCCTCTTTATCAGGACTGCATATTGCATTGTCAATCACCTTACTTTTTGCTATGTGAAAATGCTACACAATGTGTCACAATGTGCAAAACAGATCTAGCACCATGAAATGACATTAGGGCTCAGATACACTCGATATTTTTAACCAATTAACTTATTGATGGCATTGTGGTTCATATAAGGCAGTTTTCAAAAAGGGGTAATCTCATGCTGTTAAGTGAGTACAAATTTGTGTAGCTGAGCCCTTTTTATTGATGGATATCTATAGCACATACAAAACACTTTAAAGATAATTTATGAAGTGCATAAAAAAGTAAGAGGCAATGCATTGACTTTTAATGCATCTTATCTCAAGGAATAATTATCGCCTGTTTATATGCTACTGAGGTTTGCCCACATCAGGAGATTCTCCTACAGAGGCCCAAACTTGCTCAATGTCAATACCAGTTCTTTTAATATGACCAGTTGTAAAAAATACAATAGCATATAATATTGCTTATGGGTATAAGTGTTAGTAGATGTTAATTAGTCTTGCAGCCAGGCAGGAAAACTTTTTACTAAGTGTCCTATTGTTTTCCATTTTGTAATGGTAATTCAAACACCAATGCAGACAGTCTACTTCTAAAACCTTTAGTCCCCAAAAAATTGATTAAAGGCTTTTAAATGAATGTACAGGAAGGTCACTATCTCCAAGGGATCCATAAAAATCAAGACCTGTTGGGAATGAAAGAATGAAGAAGCACCTTTACCAACCCGTGAAACTAATTCAATGATCATTGCACTCAAAATCAATAAATGTCATAATATCCAATGTACCATGTATGCACTGTCAAAAAAATGCATTTGACTTAGATACAGCACTGTTTACATTTCCTTTACCTAGCTCTACCTGAAAAGTAAACTTTTTTCATAGCTACTTTTTACCCGGTAGTCAGAAATTGATTTTCAACTTGAGCCAGAAGATTGAAACTTCTCAAACCAATGCTTTATTGCAGGCAGACTTTCAGCTTTTGGGAGATACTCGACAAATTAATTTGTTAGTGCCAAATTAAAAAAGAGAGGCATGCTTGCATTTTAATACACCACTCCAAGCTGAAGAGTGAATATGATGGTCTTGAATTCCATTTTGTAGTTATTAGTTGTTTTTATGCCAACTTAATTATCAGGGAAGTGCTTGGAAATTTAAGTTTTGAAATATTTATCATGAATACATTTTAGAATATTTCCTTAAATATTGTTTTGAATAATTTATTATGTCTTGCTAAAATGTTTCACTATTATCACATGGCACATTTTGAACTGTAACATAGACTTCATATTGCTACGCCTATACAGTGATTACTATGAAAGTGGCACAAACTGTGCATTTTATTAATAGGTTCTTCTTCAGCCAGGGACCATTGGAGATATGTAACATTTGTAACACATGTTTGCTCCCATGTTTGAGTTGATGGTTTAATAGTAATTGACCTTTCCAATTCCAAAAAAAAACAAGTGCACCAATCAAAATGAGATAACCTGAAGTACTTTTAGTATTAAACAAACACATGTTGAACTAACTCATTTATACTGAGGCACATATGCACAACAAAAGTGCATACACAAGGCAGTTTAGCTGGTATTTTACATCATTTTTCAAAAATATAGTATGTGGAAAAAATACACGGGAAAGCACTATAAGCATATTTAACTGTCCTAGTTTCTATAAATTTAGTATTTGTACACAATTATGTTATCAGTAATAGTGCGCCCTCATGAACTTGGCATATTGGCATATGAAATAGAAGAGAAAGTAGATTTTTCTAAAGCAATCTGGTTTGGGTTTTTTAACTTGCAAGATTGTACTATCAGTACATCTTTGGGGAGCAGAACAATGGCAAAATGTTGTGTCTCTAATCAGTAGGAAATGGACCTTTGGTGTTGCCACTTCAAAAAGGTGGAATGCCACTGGCAAAAAAAAAAAAAATACCAGTTCCTCTGTAAAAATGGGAAACCCATGTCCAAATGCCACATAACCAATGCTATCGCCAGGGAAAGGTGGGATCAAATTACAGTTGTTTAATTTCTTCACATTTTCATCATCTGATGGCAATAACATTGAAAAAAAAAAACAGGCAACGACTGGGATACCTATGACTTCTGCAAACCTCAAACGATATCCTTAGTTGACATCATTCAAGAGAAATAGCTGTTAGCTGTGCTGGATTATTTTATCAATTAGCAGATTGTCCTCCTAAAATCTTTATTTTTCTCTCCAGAGGCACACCAACATGTTGTGTTTTATTTTACTCTCTTCTAATCTATGTACAGTTAATGGGAAAGGAATTGTTCAATTGGTGGGTAATTTTACAAGAAATAGTCCCAAATCTTCATGTGTTACAGAATACAATACTTGGACATAGTTGTTCAGACAACTTGGATATTTCCATTCAGCCATCACCAAGTGTCAATAGTGCATTTGAAATCACAGGAACATAACACCTGATTATTTGGTGAAATGTGCATGTGCCTTCAAAACATGTATAGATAATTTAAAAACGATTGGCTGTTGATGTTGTATCTTGTGACTGTATAACAGTTTAACAGTTGCCGTTTATAGAATGGATTTATTAAAATAAATGTTGTACAACTGCAACATCTTATCAGCCAAAACAAATGTTCATTTTTTATGAGTATTTTAGATAGATATATTTTAGATTTATCCAAGCCCCAATATCCCAATATCTGTCCTTGGTATCTGTTTTTTTTCAGCAACTGTTTCTGCAGAAATATGGAAATTCCCATAGCATAACCTACTCTCTCTTCACTCCTGTGGTAATTAAGCATAAACATAAAAGAAGCAAGGGAGAGAAGCCCATGTACACCAGCCCTTATTTACAATCTAAGAAAATTGTGGTAATGAGAAAACAGTTTGATTTGCACAAATAAACTACAATATATAACCTGTAAAAATAAGTCATATTACAATATTGAGTTCTAAAGGATTGAGATTAGATTGCCCCCTTATGTGGAAGAAGACTTAACTTTTATATTTCTAAGAAAACATGCCAGTGAAGCATAAAAAATCCCAGAAACAAAAATGGTAGTGTTATATGTCTTAATTTTCTATATGCTAAAGGCCATGAGGTATCATTTATGAATTATTCAAGTGCTAGCAAGAAATCCAGTGTTTATGACACAAATAAATAATATATATTACAATAAACAACATTAATTTATATGCTACTAATTATTATTGCTAGCAATAGTCTTAAATAAACAAAAACATTAAATAAAAAAAATCTTTATATGGGTGGCTATCTGTTATTTTTAATCCCTGATCTCATGGTGCAGCAATGCTACTTTTAAAACTGATATTAAGGATTTAAGGGATATAGTCGATAGTACCAAAAATATAATAATGACCTTCACCTCATTTTTTTTTCTGTAACATGCCTTTTCATTTCAGATTTTTCCATTGTTATTTACAGAATCACCAATCATTAAATATGTTTAAACTCCACTCATAAAATAACTAAGATATTTGTAAAAATATGGTAATCCTAATCAAATAAAAAATTCATCAAAAGTTATGAACAAAACTTCTTTTTGAACTGAAATAAATACAATTTATAAAAAATAGTTGCAAACACCTTTTTACATTCACTATACAAAAAAGAGTGCAATAGAGAAAAAAAATGAGCTGAAATAAGTACATTGGAATACACTTTTAAGTGTGGTGCTGTTCATTTAAACAGTCACTTATTTTAGTTTTTGATTTATGACTGCTGGGAAAGTAAATAGTGCAGTTTTGGAGTACATCAATCCATAATTTTCATTGTGTTGGTAGACGTACTTCAGCATGATACCGATGGACTTTTCTTTTTTATATTGCAGTGCCCAGCAGCTTTTTGCATACTATACATGAATACCCTTCACTGCCTGCTTTAAATTTTCCAAGAGCGCTTTGCATTCTGGGGAATAGTCCCGCTCCATATTGCTGTACATCTCAGTGAGAGTATTTACATAGGCCTCAAAATTATGTTCACTGATTGGTTCCTAATGGGAGAAACAAATATGGATTATTACAGATCAAGTTTATGTAGGAGGATTGCAACAACATCAGAAGATAACATGTAAACAGAAACAACTCTGTCTTGCAAGTTTCTACCTTAAGTCAAAATTTTTGGATAGGCCTCTCTTGATCCCATTGGGAGATCACCCATCACTTCCTGTTCTGAAAGAGAAAAATCTCCAAAATGAAGGAAATTCCATCTTAGATCATTATCCCTGGAACAGGACCCTAACTCACTTTATCCATTTGGTGACAACTTCAAAGTATTGATTTTCCCTTACTTTCAGCCCCAGTGACAATTATCATCAGGAGAAATACAGAGAGGATGAAGCTCCCTAGCAAGGACAAGGACAGGGATTCCACTGTATCCAAAAAAGATGTTTTGGCTTTAGATACACTTTAATGTAAGTATATACAGTACATGAAAAATACAAAAGATTTCTACAGATTATTCATCTGTGATTTCAAAGTCAATGAATAAAAACCCTAATCCTCCTAGCACCACATTGCTTGGCCATCCACCTTCAAGAGGTCATTAGTTTTCATGTATTGGATGCACAAATAAACTGGCATTTCTGCTTTATATCAGCAAAAAAAGCCAATTTGCTATCTTGCCCCTTGTGTATATAGTTGAACAATAGTTATCTGTATACACGGGAAAAGGAGGTGCTGCTCTTTGGGAACAGGCAGAACTTTGTGGCCTCAACTGATACATTAAAGCATCTTATTCAAGCAGTTGTCATGTCAGGTAGTGGGATTACTTCAACCACTATCATGCAGAGCCCGTAATATGAAAACAATTATGATATTTAGAACAAACAAGTGGTTTCTGTGATTAATCCAGAAATTTTTTTTTTCAGGCAGTACGTCCGAATGCAAAATACTTTTGTTTTTGTCCAAGAAAGTTGAAGGCATAGGAATTATCTTAGTATTTAGGGCAGCCATGAGGGATACCATTTGGTATATCTTTATGGGTCACAGTTTTGGTAAAGGGTTCCAAGTTTTAAGAGGTTTACAACACTTTAGCTTTGCCATACCACTTTCTCATTGTTATAGGAAAGTGGTGTTGGGAGTTGACAACAGTATCTAGCAGTATTTTTTATGAAACCATAAAAAATCATACTGCTGGTATGCCCTTCTCAACCAGCAAGTCATTCACTTCCCATCAAGACATTATACACAAAGTTTGTGTGAGCTCTGTAACTTTCATTACTGTATGCAATTCCTTTTTTTACCTAGAAATAGAAAATTGTACAAATGAAAACAGTCCTATGCCTGTTTCAGGTTTATAACCAAGCCAGCTATATTATGCACATATCTGTGTGCTTGTTTTAGGAAGTTAGGGAATAAGATGCATTGTGACACGGTCCCACATGAATGGTTAATTTTTTTCTTTATTATTCTGTAAAATGAAGAACAAAAATCAGAAAGATGAAAGTTATCTACTAGTTCTATTTGACAGATCCTGGGAGCAATTCACCATAGTAACAAGCAACTAACTGAGCAGGTACTTAGCAGATGGCGTATACATAAGGGTAGCAGGCGTGAACAAGTTGTTCATCAATAGCCTTGGTATTACATTTTCAGATCTGACTCTCCATGTACAATTACACAATAATTATTGGTCAGATACAGCACAACCGCTACACTGTTTATATTTAGCTACCAGATGGACAGTTGTGTTTTGCAGTAGTTTAGCTACACTGTTTATATTTAGCTACCAGATGGACAGTTGTGTTTTGCAGTAGTTTAGCTTACAACTATCCACAGAGTTTAATAAACTATTTTATAAGGGCAGCAAGGTGTCTTAGATTTTAAGAAATGTGGCTTTACAGTTATGCCATTCCAGATGCATTTCTTATCTTGGGCACCATCTGCATAGTTTTATTTTTCCACTGTGTTTGTGTGGGTTTCCTCTGTGTACTCTGTTTTCTTCTCTATCGCTAAACTTACTTGTAGGTAAATCAGTGCTCACCAAAGCTGACACTAATGTTTGTCATTCTTTATAACTTTTACAGGGGACATTAGACTGTATGCTTCATAGTGGATATGGCCTGAAATTAATAGTTTAGTGTTTTCTCTATAATTTGATGAAATGTGTAGGTGTTACATACAGTCAAAAAAAAAGTGGAGGAGGGGTCCTATCTTGAAGATGAAGACTGTGGGGGTATAGCCCTTTGAATCTGTGGTACATAATATTCTTCTGGTAGAGAGGCCATAGATCCAAACTTATAAGTTAAGTGAGCATTAGTGTATGAAGAATGAAGCCATGCAAGCAATATCAATGCTCACGAGGTTAGATTATCTACTGTAGACTGAGCTACTGTATGTTCAACAGTTTCAAATCAACAAAACAGCATTGTCCATGACAACAGTCAGCTACACTCAGAAATGCCCGGAGTTTATTCTTGAACCATAAAAACCCTGATCTAATATGCATTCTACCGATCTATTTGTTAGCTTGATAATTCAGAGTGTCATTACTTCAGTCTCAGTGGTGTCCGTGGGAAGGTCACATCAGTTCTTAGCGTTGACATTTTTAAACACCAGATCCATAGTATCATGCATGCACTTTTGGACAGAATATGACCTAACTTTGCTGATATTCTTTTAAATTTGTGCTTCACAGCGTACAGATGACTTGGCGCGTATCAAGGATGCTATCATAGGTGGATAATGATGGCAAACTTTATAGCCTTACCATTTGTGGAAGCTGTATATCGGCAAGACTTGAGATAAGGGCTTGGCTCAGACCAGCCAACTCCTTCAAAAGACTTTCATTGTTCTGCTCTATGAGTTTGTTCTCCTCCTCTATTGTTTTCAGATTTGTCTCCATTGAAGAGATCTAAATCAGAAGATTTTGAGGGTTACATGGGAACTATGAAATTATGGCCTGAATGAGAGACAAAACTACATAAACAGAGATTAATGTATTCAAAGACCTATAGGAATAATGAATAAGATGTATTTTCCCTTTTTTTAAATGGGCTTATATTGCCAGGAATATTCCCTATGTAGCTTTACTCCTAAGCAAATAAAGTTATTGTGCTGTGCTTTTGATTGAACTTGACTGAACTTGCAGATAAATGGTCGAGTAGGGCCCAACATGTGAACAAGCATGAATATATCAGCTAATGTATAGCAGACAAATATACAGTTCCACTTCCATATTCTCAAGAACAACATTCAACACCTACAGTAATAGGTGTTATTTTTCTAGCCTTTCAAATAAATTGGTTGCAGTACTTTCCCTTTAATGGCAAGTTGAGGGACTCTACATCATTGACTTTTGTTTTCTTATACCGTATCTGTATATAAGATTTTGTTCTTAAAGGTGTTTAAAGTAAAAAACTGAGAAAGGATAAAAGCATATAAAGTAAAGAATGTTTAGAATAGCACATTGTGCATATATGTGAATATACCCAGACATCTAACTGTGTACTGGAAAAATAGTTTAACACTATACCAGTTTCCTTTTTTTGTTTGCTTTTAAAGGCTCATGCACACAGAACTATTTACAGCTGCTGTTAGGGGCATCTGATGTTTTTAACTGCCTCTAAATGCCCTTCCATGTTAGCCTATGTGTCCATGCACACATAAACTGTCAGAGGCGTTTGGAGGCAAAAGGATTTAGGGGTAGTAGAAAAAAGACAGCTTGTGTGTCAAGGAACGGAGGCTGTTGAGCTGTAAAACCGAAAAACACCCCTAAATGCCCCTAAACGCTGCAACAAGCCGTTAGCCAGGTTTGGCTTTTTAGGCATTTTTACATTATAGGGAGTGTTTTTACTGAAAAAAGGCCAAAAAACCGCTAACACCAAAAAACGCCCATAGACGGCCATAAACGCTATGCAAAAATGCGGCTAACAGCACGTTTTCAGCGGTGCTCTTTCCTGGCAGCAGCACTGGCATTTTTTGAGCCCAACGTTTACACCTTTGCGAATTAGATGAGACTTACACCGCATCCAATTCGCAGGACATTTTAAAATACATTCTTATGAATGCATCTGGTTCGCATATGTGCGTGGCATTCGCACTGCGCATTGCACAAAAAACGTGTGCATTTTCTGGGCATTGCGGTGCAAATTACAAGCCCATTATCTTCTATGGGAACACATCTGATTCGCAGATGCATTGCGTTCCGAACATGGATTTTCTCCTTCTCCTCACTAAACCTTCCCCTCCCCCCCCTCTCCCTGCTCACTGATCCACAGCTACAACGCAGAGGAACCTCTGAACAACTGATTTTTTATCTTCCCAGTGAAACCTGAGCTTCAATTCGCACAGCACATGTGTGAACCCAGGCTAAACGCCCTGTGTGTATGAGGCCTAAATTTTCTACTTACTAGTTTTTAAGTTTGCTTATTCATTTATGCAAAACTTTTCTCCCAAAAGGAAAAACAATTTTGCTATCAGGTCTCTTTCAGACAACAGGCGACAGTGCTTACTTCCATCTGAAAAGCAATCCACAGCAGATAGGATGGTATTGCAGGGACTGACTGGGTACTGCTGCCTCCTGAAAAGTGATCCACAATGGATGGGGTGGCTGACACATGTTACTGCTACCTACTGGCGCCTGTTTTTTTTTTCTTACTATTTTAAATTGCTGAATATCATATTTACTTCAAGGGACTGCACTGTAACTAAGAGCCGAACATTTGATTCACTGTTTCGATGCAGCTGCATTGATCTCAAGGGATGAGTTTGAATTGCAGTGTTGTCTGTCAAACTCTGCAGCTTGAGTTAAAAATGCCACAGCCATTGCATGTGAACAGCCATATCGGGCTGTAAGATTAGCATTTAGGTGGGTGGCCAGTGGGAGCAAAAATCCTGGCTCAGCCACCTGTTTTTACTGCCCACCTCTCCCAGCCACATAGGTGAAAGAGCCCTAACCGCTTAAAAAGTGTTAGCTGGAATTTGAGAATGGAAGATAGAATCTTATTGCCATGCACAGCTGCTTCAGATTCTGGCACTCCAGGCCTCTAGCAAATTCCCCTCACTGTATGTATGGTGGCCTGATCATGATCAAGTGACTTTGTTTGCAGCACAGGTTCTTGTTAGTATTAGTTTCAGCCCTGTTATTTTTGTTCTTTATTACAAGATCAGGCAAATCTGATAAACCACCACTGATCACTCCATGAAACAATATGAAGAGATAAAGAGGCCATTGCCACCCCCCCACATCTTGGGATTGTCACAATACTGTATTTGCTGGAGGGGTTGAGGTAAACCCTGTGTCACTACATGTTGCATGATGACAGGTAGGGATGGGCTTGATGTTCAACTCGAACATCAGCTGTTCGTAGAATAAACTAATATATGGGGCGCTCACGGCAAGTTCGCACGCCACTGAGTGTCCCATAATGCACTGCGAGTTTGCAGTGCATTGACGGTTGCTGACTGGCCAAAGCATGCACCTGATCGGTATGCTTTGGCCAATCACAGCATGATGTGCTGTGAGAGCCATGATTGGCCAAAGGCAAAGGCTTTGGCCAATCATGGTTCAAGTACATGCCCCACACTATATAAGGCTGCTGCTTACACGACGGATGTAAATAGTGAATGAATGGAGATTAGGCAGGTAGTTAGTGTAGAGTGCAATCAGTGTAGTATATATAATACAGTTCAGAGTATATAGTGCAGTCCGTGTAGTATATATAATACAGTGGAGAGTATATAGTGCGGTCTGTGTAGTATATATAATACAGTTCAGAGTATATAGTGCAGTTTGTGTAGTATATATACTACAGTTCAGAGTATATACTGCAGTCCGTGTAGTATATATAATACAGAGTATACAGTGCAGTCAGTGTAGTATATATAATACAGTGGAGAGTATATAGTGCAGTCCGTGTAGTATATATAATACAGAGTATATAGTGCAGTCATTGTAGTATATATAATACAGTGAAGAATATATAGTGCAGTCAGTGTAATATATATAATACAGTGCAGGGTATATTGTGCAGCGTATATAATACAGTGTATTGAAGTGGATAAGGGAAACCCTATGACAGAATTAAGAAAAAAAGACACATGGGCCCCCCAAAATCTATACCAGGCTCTTTGGGTCTGGTATAGATTTTAAGGGAAGTTCCACGGCAAAATTAAAAAAAACAGTGTGGGGTCCCCCCAAAATCCATACCAGGCCCTTTGGGTCTGGCATCGATTTTAAGGGGAACTCCACGCCAAAATTTTTTTTAAAAATGGCGTGCATTCCCCCCAAAATCCATACCAGACCCTTATTCGAGCATGCAGCCTGGCAGGCCAGGAAAGGGAGGGGACGAGCGAGTGCCCCCCCTGAACCCTAACAGGCCACTTGCCCTTAACATGGGGAGGGTGCTTTGAAGTGCCGCCAAAGCACCTTGTCCCTATTTTGATGGGGACAAGGGCCTCTTCCCGACAACCCTGGCTGGTGGTTGTCAGGGTCTGTGGGCGGGGGGCTTATCAGAATCTGAAAGCCCTCTTTAATTAAGGGGGGCCCCCAGATCCTAGCAACCCTCCTATGTGAATGGGTATCGGGTACATTGTACCCCTTCCTATTCACCAAAAAAAATGTCAAACAGTAAAAACCACAAGAGACAGTTTTTGAAAATTCCTTTATTAAAAAAGAAAAAAAAGTGTTCCGAGATGTACATCCATCTTCAATCATGACCCCCGACGAACCCGAAAAATAGAAAACATTTTAAAAAATCCGCCTCTATGGAAGGCCTCCTGGCGACTGCTGACTCTTGGCTTTGACTGTGTTTTATAGGCAAGGGCGGGGCCACCCGATGACGTAACCGAGTGACCTTGCCCCCTTCATGTGACGTCGGTGGGGGGCGGGGTCATCTGGTTCCGTCAGCGGGTGGCACCGCCCTTGCCTAAATAAGAGCTGTCAAAGCGAAAAGAAAGCAGTCGCCGGGAAGCAACCCATGGAGGTGGAGTTTTTTTCGGTTTTTCTATTTTTCGGTTCCATTGGGTGGAGTGATTGACAATGGATGTACATTAATAAAGGAATTGTCAAAAACTGTCTCTTATGGTTTTTACTTTTTGACATTTTTTTTGTGAATGGGTAGGGGTGCAATGTACCTGATACCCATTCACATGGGGGGCGGGATCTGGGGGCCCCCTTGTTAAAGGGGACTTCCAGATTCTGATAAGCCCCCCACCCGCAGACTCCGACAACCACCGGCAAGGGTTGTCGGGAAGCACCCCAAAGCACCCTCCCCATGTTGAGGGAATATGAGGGAATATGACCTGGTATGGTTCAGGAGGTGGGATGCTCGCTCGTCCCTCCCCTAGCCTGACCTGCCAGCCTGCATGCTTGGATAAGGGTCTGGTATGGATTTTGGCGGGCCTTTTCTTTTCATTTTGGCATGGAGTTCCCCTTAAAATCCATACCAGACCCGAAGGGCCTGGTATGGACTGGAG
Organism: Lithobates clamitans; assembly: GCA_037952925.1. Classification (NCBI taxonomy): domain Eukaryota; kingdom Metazoa; phylum Chordata; class Amphibia; order Anura; family Ranidae; genus Lithobates; species Lithobates clamitans. Next base: position 952,811 of record JBBGZY010000012.1, on the reverse strand, counting down.
GGGACCCCACACCATTTTTTCCATTGATTTTTCATCTATATTGCCGGGAGCAATATTGATGAAAAATACATTACAGCCGCGAGCAAGTTGGAATTACATTTTTTCCTTTAGAAATGTCATTATTGCTGCAGCATGTTCTACACATCGCACATATGCGCCACTTTACAGGCAGACTAAGGGGACCCCTCAGGCACGATAATTAAAGGAATATTTTTTTTTTTTTGTTTCACTTTAAGCATCATTAAAATCACTGCTCCTGAAAAAAATATTGTTTTAAAAACTTTTTTTGCATTGATGCCCTCTAGGGCAGTACCCAGGTCCCCATACACTTTTTATGGCAATAACTTGCATATAAGCCTTTAAAATGAGGACTTTTGATTTTTCATGTTCGTGTCCCATAGACTTTAACCACTTAAGGACTGGAAGATTTGCCTTCTTAAAGCGGAGGTCCGCCCAAAAAAAATCCGCCCAATAAAAAACAGCAGCTACACATATTGCAATATCCCGTCCCCCCTTTCCCCCCAAAAGGTGGCAATTGTGGCACCAAGGGGGGGGGGGAATCAGATGAGTGGAAGTTCCACTTTTGGGTGGAACTCCGCTTTAATGACCAGGCCATTTTTTGCAATACGGCATTGTCTCGCTTTAACTGACACTGTACCCAAAACAAAATTTATGTCCTTTTCTTCCCACAAATAGAGCTTTCTTTTGGTGGTATTTGATCACCTCTTCGGTTTTTATTTTTTGCGCTATAAACAAAATAAAGACCGAAAATTTTGAAAAAAAACTATATTTGTTACTTTTTGCTATAATAAATATCCCCTCAAAAAAAAGTAAAAAAACTAATTTCTTCATCAGTTTAGGCCAATCTGTATTCTTCTACATATTTTTGGTAAAAGAAAATCGCAATAAGCGTATATAGGGGATAGATTTATGGCATTTTTATTATTTTTTTTTTTTTTACTAGTAATGGCGGTGATCAGCGTTTTTTAGTGGGACTGCAACATTGCAGCGGAAAGATTGGACACTTTTGACACTTTTTTGGGACCATTGACATTTATACAGCGATCAGTGCTATAAAAATGCACTGATTACTGTATGAATGTCACTGGCAGGGAAGGGGTTAACACTAGGGGGGATCAAGGGGTTAAATGTGTTCCCTGGGAGGTGTTTCTAACTGTGGGGGAAGGGGACTGACTGGGAGTACAGAGAGATTGCTGTTCCTAATAACTAGGAACAGAAGATCACTCAGTACTTCCCTGACAGAACAGTAGCTGACTGTTATACCGCCTTACAGCTACAGCGATTCGCGGGAATGAGCCAACCTGCCGCCGGCTGGTCGGCAAGTGGTTAATAGTGGTTAATGTTAGCTAGAACTTTTTACCTGTTCGAGGTGTTCTGATGAGAACCGAACCGGAAGGGGTGCGGCCCATCCCTAACAGGGCAGAGGTGGTTAATATGTTTTAGATAAATGACTAGGTAAGGTTCTAAATGGAAACCCTTTGTCTTGCGTTACAGATAGTATCTTTCTATACATACCCTGTATTGTGACAGAATATAAAAATACAGCTACTATGAAACTTTAAATAAAAACAGAGCTCCTCATTATGCCAATAATGTACTAATGCCTGCAGCTGTCAGACTCTTTGTGTTGGGTGGCTATGTTCTATTGAATTATCCTTCCTTAAACTAAGAACAAAAATAATGGTAATTTTCCCACCAGCAAGGCTGCATGAAAATAAACCAGAACAGGACTATTTTACTTTGATTGGATTAACTAACGAATGTCTTATACTCTACCAATATAATATATGGGGAATTAAAGGAGGACTCCATGCAGAACACCAAATTCATGTTATATATGTAATGCAATTTTTTTTTTTAACCTGCCTTTGATTTCTCTGACTTCTGCCCTTTGGATGTGCAGTTTAGAATCAAACATAGCGCTCCATTTTTTTTGTTTTTTGTTTTTTTTCTTTGGATCCTAAGCATCGCCTAGCTATTATACACCAAACAAATATATGCTAAACTCAACCTCTTTAAAATGCCTTCTTAAAAAACTTGTCATCAGCTTAAGAAACTTTTTCAATATATTTTTATTTGGCTCTAGAAAAAGAAAATACAAAAACAAACAAAAAGGTTGTCTGCCCCTGACAGAGTTCAGGAATCAAAAGTAGACAGGAGCAATAACAAAGCCTTAAACATAAAAGTTGAGATCATAGGATCCAGGGCCAGCATAAGGCAGCCAAGGCAGTTGCCTAAGTGCGCAAGGAGAGGGGGGGGCCACCAAAGCCAGGGGTTCCACAAGAGGTGCTTATGCTGACAGACATCGCATTAAAGCCCTGGCCGGGTACTGTTAACTTCAAGGCCCTGCCTACTGCACTCCTCCTCCTCTGCCAAATGTAGGGCAGAGAGAGACACCCTCAGCTCAAAGACACCCCTCCTCCCTTCAGCCGTCGAGGCGAGGATCACAGGACCCTGAAAAAAAAAATCTCTCCCACCTGGGCGGTAGTAGAGAGAGGGTCACGAACACCTCCAGTTCAGCAGCACACAGAAACAATTGTCACTGAATTGGAGGGTGTGTGAGATGAGGGGGAGCCCAGGAAGGAGCCTGGAACCAAGTGAGACCAGGGGGAGGGCCCAAGGCCAGCAGCAGGCCCAGGAGGATCGCGAGTGGCACTGGTACAGCACAGATGAAGATTTCTCTATCCCATCTCTGTGGAAGGTAGGGCAAGCAAGCTTCTTTTAGCTTTATGGTGTCAAAGTCTGGCTGGCTGTGAATATTATTATACTAGCCCTGCCCTTGTGCCATGCCCACAGTCTCTGACTGTCTTTTGTGCCATGTATGCAGTCTCTCACTGTCCCTTGTGCCATGCCTGCTGTTTCTGACCATCCCTTGTGCCATGCCTGCAATCTCTGATCGTCCTTTGTGCCATGCCTGCAGTCTCTGACCATTCCATGTGCCATACCCGCAGTCTCTGACTGTCCCTTGAGCCATGCCTACAGTCTCTGACCATCTCTTGTGCCATGCTCACAGTCTCTGACCATACCTTGTGCCATGCCTGCAGTCTCTGACCATCCCTTGTGCCATCCATGTAGTCTCTGACTGTCTCTTGTGCCTTGTATGCAGTCTCTGACCGTCCCTTGTGCCATGTATGCAGTCTCTGCCTATCCCTTGTGCCATGTATGCAGTCTGACCATCCCTTGTGCCATGTCCGCAGTCTCTGATCATCTCTTGTGCCATGTCTGCAGTCTCTGTGGACTGTGATGTAAGGGGGAACTCCATGGACTCTTGTGTAAGGAGGGGGCTGTGGTGACCAGAGATTACCTTACATCAGAGTTTCCCTTTACCCCAGGGTCCACAGCATCGCCTCTTACATAAGAGTCCTCAGAGTTCTCCTTTACATCAGGGTCCACAGAGTTCCCACTTACACTGTACAGGAAAATCCTGTGTTGGGTTATATTAACCTGACCTTCATATCAGTGGAGAAATATGTTTTTTGCCTTTTGTTATACCTTAAACACATTGCTAATCGCAGTAGTTACATGTACGATTAACACAATATATAGCTTCAGGCTGGGGTCACACTATCTTCGCATGCAGCTCACAGCAGGGGTCTGGTGCATCCCCATTCACCGTTTCAGGTTCGATTGCAGCCCACATTTTTGGTTGGATTCGGACCTGAAATGGACCAAAAGACGCACAGGGCTCCTGTGCAAATTCACACTTTTGTGTCAGTGAAAAATGTGGCTTTGTCAATAAATGTCATTATTTTTGCCAGTAAAAAATTAGTGCTGTTTGTAAATTTTGGGCGTCCTCTCAGTAAACTTCACTTTGGGGGGTTGGCAACACTGCACCCCAGTAAAGTGTCGCTACCCCTGCTATGTATCCCGAGAACCGCTTGCCCATTTCGGCATCTGGGACTGGCATAGCGGGTGCCGCCGTGTAGAGGGGAGGGAGAAGAGCAGACACATGTCCGCTCTCTTCCCCTTCTTGTTCCTGACCTGGAAGTAACGTTGGCAGTTTCCCGGGCCATCAAGGCATGCATGCATGGTAGCATTGATGATCTAACATCAGCAGCCAAATAAAGTGTATGCCATATGGGGGTGGGGGGTTGCATTGGGGAGAGGAGGGGGTGGCAGGAGGATGGTTGGGGGGCACCAAAATGCACCCTCGTTTAAGTAGGCAAAAATCATTGCATCGGCCCTGATAGGATCTGCTGAGTTTAATACAATATACTACACAAGGAAAGGAACACTAGAGGCATAGGCCTAGTTCAACAGCTTGCAATCCAGTCAGTCCACAATTTCTATGAGTTCTCAAAATTGGAGAAATTGTCCCTCAAGGCCAACATTCATTCATGTAAGTAGTGGGACTTGATTATGGTAACAATTTTGGATGGATTAGGTACTAAACTTTGCTTTCAGTGTCTGGTAATAGTAATCCTGGCAGCTACCATGTGGTGTGTGAGTTCAGAATAGCAAGAGACAGTTTAGAAGCACGAGAACACTGGTCACCGCCAAAATAATATGGTCACATTTTTTAAAATTCCACAATATAAGGAATAAATTGCCAATTGATCACACCCAGCATAGAGGAGATTGGAAGGAGAAGAATTGAGCCAAATTGGTTAAATATCATTATAGCAAGATTTTTTTATGTTTAGCGAAGGCCAATTTGTTCTGGAAGACATTATAGATGAGGGAGATGCCTTTGCTCTTGGGTACTGGGGACATATAGAATGTTCACACTTATTATGGATATAGACTGAGAGAGGTGGATGTGCGGAGAGGCGATATTAAGGTAGGTATAGAGCTCAGTAGGTGGAAGGACAAACTTGAGGCTTTTAGGGGTGTGATCCTTGTACAAATTTGTACAATTTTGAGATTAGCGGAATGAGTTTTCTAAAACACATGGATAAAAATTGGGACTAGTAGCTTAAGGGCTTCACTGGCTGGCCCTTAATGCAAAGATAGAAGCCTGTATTGTTGCGGACAATGATTTGATTGCTAAGGGTCGCCAGAGGTCTGCTGTGAGGAAAGTGTGGCAATCTGGTGCAGATGTTAAGATGGATTCAGTTTTGGGCCATAAGGTATTGTTGGAAGATCTAAACCAATATTTAAGCTGTCCCAATCAAACTGCCATATCATAGTCATGAATTTCTACAAAGTCCATTCACACAAAGTTTCCATGTTTAACAAGTTGCGCATAGGAACATCTAGATTTTTTATTCTTCCAAATAAACTTTTTAAGTAGAAAGTTTAGGGAATTGATATAACTAGATTTTATGGGAATTTGCAAGGCTCAGAGTAAATACAAAATTTGGGGTAGAAGAGGCGTTTTAAAAGACACCAATGTCCCTGACCAGGACAGGTGAAATATGACTAGGTGTTCAGTTTCCTTAGTCAGTTTAGTAATGCGTGGATCATATTAGCATCTGCTAGTAAAAAAGTTCTAGAGGTGAGGGTGATGCCTAAGTAAGGAATCCCTTTAAAACACTCTTTTTCAGATGTTGCCTAGTGTGTGGATCAACCCCTAAGTCTAATATTAACGATTTCTCAAAATTGAACTTATAATAGAACAATGCGTTAAGGAGGTCAGCATCTGATGCACATGGCACAAAACAAATGTTTAAGCCTAAGCCCCGGTTCACACAGGGGCGACTTGTCAGACGACTTAGCCCCTGACAAGTCGCGTCCCGTTCTGTACTACGGAACCATTCTAATAGGAGCGACACAAGTCGCTCCGACTTAGAAAAAGGTTCCTGTACTATTTTTGGGGCGACTTCAGGCGACTTGCATTGACTTCTATACAGAAGTCGTTTTGCAAGTCGCCGCTGAAGTCATGTGCAGGTCGCCTCGGTGAGTCGGCCTGCAAGTCGTGTTGCCCCTGTGTGAACCCGCAGTAATTGTATTTCAACTTTAAATTGGCTATACATAGGGAGACCTTTTGACCTTCTGACCAAAATGCAACAGATCTGATATTTTTTATTTTCCACCCAGTCATTTCATAACCACCATGGTGGCTATTACTTCTTTAATGTTTCAGATTTTCAAGAAGCCTGTTTTTTTATTTTGTTTAAATGGTTATGTCTGCAAACAAAACACTAAAATCAGGGAAGTCACTTCATGAGAACACATCCATGCATCCAGCCAAATTTTATTCTGTGTTTGATGGTACTGAAGGGTCAAAACCATTGCTTGGTCTTTATTGTTGTGTTTCTGTTTGGGTTCTTTGTTTCTGGTCTCAGAGAACAACAGAAAGTATGAGCAATTGTTTCCAAATTGAAGAACATTTTTTGAGTGGTCACCACAATGGGTTTCTCATTGTTGGTGACAACTGTCAAAAAATTGGATCTCCTGTCACTTTTTTTATTGGTAATAACAACTATAAGAAGTGAGGGTAAATCTTCTCAACAGGGACAGAAACAGCAGGTAAACAAGGAAAAGTGTTTACTGGAGTTCCGCTCTATAAAATAAAATGGTTTGACCACGGCAATTTTTGTATGCATAATTTGTGTTTTGAATAGAGGTGTAAACAGAAGGACTGAAATATTCTAACCTGGGTTTGAAGTTTCATCATATCAGCTTCTATCTTCAAATTTGATTCATTCAGTTCTTTGATCTCTTCATCTAAATTCCTGATATCATCCCCATTCTCTATGCCTGCTGGGTACATTAACACATTTATATTTATGAACAGTTGTTTATAGGATGATGCCAGTGTTCAGATGTATAGTATAACATCAATGAAATATGTGAAGTGAGCTTGGTAGAACTACATTTAAAATATATAATTTGAGGGCTTTAATATAATCAATCATTCAATAGATTAACAACTTCAGCAGAAGCTAATTTTAACTAAAAATGTTGTTTTATAATGTTTGTTATGAAGTTTACAAAGATAGGAGAGGATCGTTGGAACAGAAATATTTCCAGAAAATTAAAAAATGGCATTTTATCATCCTTTTTTATTCCTTCCAATATTTTTTATTCTGTTTTGGATGACATTCACTATTAAAGGTGCATTGATATAGGAAACATCACATATGTTAAACTATTTTTTTAGCTTCTTTTAAAGGAATCAGTTAAAGTTGTGCTTCACATTTAAAACAAATAGGGTTTATCACTTCATACTGTATCTCTTTTTTAAGACATTGTAGTTTTTTCCTTGAACCTGTGAATCACTAAATCATAATAAAGCTAGCCATTGGCCTGTAAAATGTAAAATGAGGTGGAGAGCAGCAAAGTAAGCTGAACCTGATTTATTAAAGTGGTTTGTAAATTAAAGTAGACCTGCTCACTTCAAACATCCAATTATTTGAAGAAGCTGCATTTTTTTCATTCTCTGCCAGTGATTAGAAAGGTTGGTGGGCACTTAGGTTTTTAGAAGAATAGCTTAATTGCAAAATTACAATTTTTTTTGTCTAAATATATTTCTGCAGACTTGCTTAATCTGATGTTGATTTATTAATCAGTTGTGGACAGTGCTTGTGATTCTTGGTCACTTTTTCATATCATGAGAAAACAACCAGTTCAGCAAGTTAAAGTAAACTGTGTTATCTTTAAAAGGACAAACTAAGCTTTTTGGCATATATGCACCATAAAGCGTTGCACCTTGCTGTTCATGTTACATTAATCCTTTTTAGTTTGAAAGCTTCCTAAGGACTTATCTTCAGGACCACGTACTGTCATGTGAGGGTGCTCCTAAAATTATGCAACTACTGAATTCCAGACTGCAGGTATTTAACTTTTGTGGTCATAAGTGGCGCATTGAGAGGGTTATTGTACCTCCCCTTCATGGTGTCTACTGTCTGTCATATATTGTAGCTTAATCCTTTTTCACTAGTACAAACACACTTTGAAAAGCAGCTCAAAGCAGTAAGAAAAACAATTCAGTAAACTGTCAATACCATCTAACAAATAATACAACTTTGCTAGATATAATGTTCTCAGAATTTACCTTCAATCTGAATTTTATATAATTCTTCGAAGACAGATTATTCATTTTTTTTTACAATGCTTGTAGGTGGTATTACAGGTTTTAGCCAGACTGTGTGCTGTGCTAAAATCTCCTGCTCTGGCATGTGGAGGTTACAGTGGCCTCAGATAGACTGGGGTTTCCAGTGGAAATGGATGGGTGAACGGTTCGGCCGAGCATGAATTCAGGCCGAACATAGGCTGTTCGCCGGTTCGATGAACCCCCAAATTATCGGGACGTTCGACTTTTTGTTAGGCCCGCCAAATGACCACAATGCACAGTGCCACCACACAGTGCATTGGAATCCCTGATTGGCTGAAGCAATGAAAGCTTTGCCCAATCAGGGCACAGAGCACTGTCAGATTGGACGCTGTCATGATGACTCTATCCAATCATGGCTCATTGCTCTTAGTCCTGCCCCACACTATAAAAGTATTCTTTCAATAGTGGCCATTTTTAGTGTAATATTGGCGTAAGGAGAGATAGAACAGGGCTCTGTTCAGTGCTACAAGACAGTTAGTGTACTATAGTGTGCTATTCTGATTCTATTGTCAGTGTAGAATATCAGTTTAGTGTGACTCTAGTGATAGTTCAGTCAGTGTGAGCGTAGTGACCACCATTCATCTTTACATTAGTGTGAATCCAGTGATAGTTCAGTCAGTGTGAGTGTAATGACCACCATTCATCTTTTCATTAGTTTGAATCTAGTGATAGTTCAGTCAGTGTGAGTGCAGTGAGTGACCATTCATTTTTACTTTAGTGTGAATCTAGTGATAGTTCAGTCATCATGAGTATAGTGACTCTTTAACACAGTATATTTCAGTGCGTTACTGCAAGTTTAACGCCATATATTTCAATGCTCTACGTGCCATTTAACGCAGTACATTTCTGTGCGTTAGTGCACGTTTAACACAGTATATTTCAGTTTGTTATGTGCCATTTAACACAGTATATTTCTGTGCGTTAGTGCATGTTTAATGCCATATATTTCAGTGCGTTACTGCAAGGTTAACGCAGTATATTTCAGTGTGTTAGTGCAAAAGTTTAACGCCGTATATTTCAGTGTGTTATGTGCCATTTAACGCAATATATTTCTGTGCATTAGTGCGCGTTTAACGCAGTATATTTCAGTGCATTAATGCACACGTTTAACGCTGTATATTTCAGTGCATTATGTGCCATTTAACACAATATACTTCAGTGTGCTAATGCAAGTTTAATGCCGTATATTTCAGTGCATTGTGTACCATTTAATGTAGTATGTTTCTGTGCATTAGTGTACGTTTAATGCAGTATATTTCAGTGCATACTGCCAAGGTGTATCCAGTGGTAGTGAGTGATGGAGGAGATGATGATGATAAGGTCACTGACGTGACTTGGGTGCCTGATAGAGCAGAGGAGGAAAGTCAGGGTGATCAACCCCAATGAGGCAGCCATCATGGAAGAGTAGAGAGCAGCCACCCTATTCCAAAACATTGTGGAGCTGTTATCTCCAGACTCAGTTCCTACAGCTCAGCTGTCAGGGCCTTTTTTAGCACATGTGCAGCCGATCGCACTGTTGCAATTTGCAAACTTTGTCTCAAACACATCAAGCATGGCAAAAACACCAGCCATTTGTTTACTACATGCTTGACAAGGCATTTAACCTCCTACCACTCAGCCCATTGGCAAGAGCACCTGAAAGCCACACAAAAGGAGCGCAATTCTGTTCCTCCTCCTTACTCACCTCAGTCTGCCCCGCTATACCTCATGACCTCTCAGCAGCCTCCACTGACAGGGATGATGGTATAACGCAAGGTGTCCCAGGTCCTTGCAGCACATCTGCCAGTAGCACACCACCAGCTGTAGACTATAGCCGGCAAATTTCTCTGCCCCATCTTCTGCAGTGAAAAAAAAATAATACAGTCACTGCCACACACATGCCCAATGTCTAAATGCAAGCTTGTCAAAGCTGCTGCCTCTACAACTTCTGCATTTCCATCTGGCGGATTCTGCCCCCTTCTGTGAATTTGCAGAATGTGTTGTACCACAAAGGAAGCTTCCCAGTCACTATTTCTTTTCACGTAAGACCATTATAGCTCTTTACCATCAAGTGGAAGGCAATGTTGTGGCATCGTTGGGCAAGGCAATCAGCCACAAAGTCCACGTTACTGCTGACACATGGTACAGCAAGCATGGTCAGGGACAATATATTTTTCATTCACAGCACACTGGGTAACTCTGCTTGCAACTCGGAAGCATGCTGGACAGGGCTCAGTGCTGCAGCTTGTTGTGCCCCCACGTCTCCATACAGCTAGTGGTGGTGATGCGAGATTTGTCAGCTCTACCCCCTCCTCCTCCTCCTCTCCCTCCCCCATGCCCTCCTCTGTTGAATTGTCCTGTGAACCACAAGCACCCCCTAAGCTTTCAAGGGGCTATTAATTGAGTCAGACTAAAAGGTGCCACGCAGTGCTTCAGCTGGTGTGTCTATGGGACAGGAACCACCTCAGAACAGAGATTCTTGCAGCTCTGCAAAGGCAGGCCCAGAGGTGGTTCACGCCATGCCAGCTGGAGCCAGGAATGGTGGTGTGTGATAATGGCACAAACCTCCTGTCTGTCCTTAGACAGGGAAAGTTGACGCATGTGTCATGCCTGGCACATGTCCTCAATTTGGTGGTGCAGAATTTCTTAAATAGGTACCCTTGATTGGAAGATCTGCTAAAGCTGGCCAGAAGAGTCTGTAGCCATTTTAGGTGGTGTACACAGCTAGTGATCAGTTGGCAGGAATTCCACCTGCCCGTAAGCTGCCTGATTTGTGACCAGGTGGAACTTGACTTTGGCAATGCTGCAACAGCTGCGCATGCAGCAGAGGGCTGTCAAGGAGTACCTGTGTGAGTATAGCACGACCACAGGCTCAGGCCGTCTCAGATTTTTTCCTTACGCCAATGGCTGCTGATAAAGGATGCATGCACTGTACTGTCACCATTTGAGGAGGCCACAAGGATGGTGAGCCCTGACAATGCATGCATCAGTGACACAATCCCTGTTGTGTTCCTGCTGGAGCAGACTCTGTGCGGCATTATGGACAGGGCACTCGAGGCAGAGCAGTGGGAGGAAGAGGAGGACTTCCTTTCCTCTCAAGGCCCACTTTATGCAGACATCATTGTTCCTACACCACAGAACACACAAGAAGAGAGGGAGGAGGAGGGGGATTCTGGCAGTTTTGGAGACACTGAAGCAGAGGAAGATATATGTCAAACAGTAAGAGATGGTTTTCTATCCCCAGAACCCTTGTAAGTAGAACGTGGCTGGGAAGAGGCAGTTGCAAATACTATAATCCTCAGTGACCCCGAAGAGTCTGCATCTCATGCCTCCGCAAATTTGCAGTGCATAGGCTCCCTCATGCTTCAAAGCCTGCCAAAGGACCCAAGAATATGTGTCGTAAAGGAGAAGGATCACTGTTGGTTGGCAGCTCTCCTTGACCACCATTACAAGGGGGAAGTCTCAGAACTCGTCCTGTCCCCACAGAGAGCGCAGAAGATGAAATCTCTTGAGGACATATTAAAGAGGAGTTTATCTAATGCTTTTCTCGACTCTGGGAGGTTACAGTGTTGTGGAAAAGGTAGTTTTGGGGCTTCTGTTGGTCAAGAGAGGAGTGGTGGAGAAGATGGCTGTCATAAAGAGATGCATTGCACAATTTTTTTAGTCCTCACCGCCCAGGGCTGTCAGCTTCCACATCCCATCGGCAGCCTCTGCATCACATAGTGGACGATTATCTGAGGGCGAAAACAGAGATGGAGAGCTTTCCAGTCAACGATCCACAGGCTTACTGGGTCATAAGACTAGACCACTGGACAGAACTTGCCCAGTATGCAATTGAGCTGCTGGGCTGCCCTGCATTCAGCATGCTTTCCAAATGGACATTCAGTGCTGCTGGATGTTTTGTTACTGATAATAGAATGCATCTGTCCACAAACTCCGTGGACAGTCTGACATAAACCAAAATGAATCAGTCTTAGATTACCAGCAGCTATGAAGCCCCTGGTGTCCATGTCGCTGATTAAGTGTTTTTGGGATGTGGAATCCCTGCAGGACCTCTGGGCTGCATAGCGTTGTCGGTGTTGATTTCATCTGAATACATTTTTTTGGTGTAGGTTTCATGGGCACAATTAACACCCAAAGATCAATTTTTCCACACCGGTTACTTCTATGCAAAGTCTGTGGAAGAGACAACTGAATTTATCCAAAAAATCTCTAATCTTGTTCCCAGTGCACTACATTGTGGCCTTATCATACAGACAGACTAAGGAGACCACCCAGGCACTATATTGAAAGGAATTTTTAATTTTTATGTTTTTACTTTAAGCATCAAAATATCACTGCTCATTTAAAAATGACTTTTTTTACAAACCTTTTTTTCATTGATATATGTCCCCCAGGGCAGTACCCAGACCCCCATAACCAATGTATACCCAATCACTTGTATATAAGCCTTCAAAATGGGCACTTTTGATTTTTGCAGTTCGGGTCCTATAGACTTCAATGGGGTTTATTATTCAAGTTCCGAACTTGTGGGGCAAACTGAACAGGGGTCGGTCGGCCCATGTCTACTGCTTTATACATGTTTAATGGAATTCAAATAAAAGGGATATTTTAACCAATACGGATGAGTGTACATCATACACCCTTCGATTATTTTTTTTCCCCTATTGTATTTAGCTGCCAAATATGGTAATTTACCAAGGGGGCCACCAGCCTTGGATGATTTGTTTTCAGAGCAAATTGTGGAAACTTCCTCCCCTTCCGGCTACTAAATATGATAGGCAGCCAGACTGACCAGGCAAAGCAGAGGGTAGGAGGGGTGGGCCAGAGGAAGATCATATCAACTTTGGTTGCAATTTTCACTTTCTCATGTTTCTCTAGAAATAATGTTTACTGACACCTATAAATCTATATATCTAAGATTATATGTTCTATTTAAGGTGTGAAAACTAAACTCAACCAAGCCAGTGTAATGGGTTACATAGGAAATAAGTTGTATACCTATAGATACATTGTGAGCAATACATTTTAGACACTCTTGAATCAAAAAATCCATATGCCTTACCAATGTCGACATAATGCGTGCATATTATTATTTATATTTTATTTATATTTAAATTCCTGTAGTTTGAATAATTTTTGCTTTGTGAGTATTTTATATTTTTTTAAACTTATTATTTTTGTTGATGTATTTTGTTTATCTTTTTTCTGTAATACCTGTCATGGTCCATGAATGGAAATGCAGAAAGCACTGCTGCTAAACTGCCATGCCCAAACCAAATCAAGTCAAACTAAACACAGTATATTCCTTCATAGTCCATGCCACTGGAGGGGGGGGGGGAAATACATTTTTTTCCAGCTATGCATTAGTGAAGGTTAGTTAAAGGGGCAGTCAATTTTTTAAATTTTAGTGGTTTCTCTATGCCTCTGTGATTGAGCTCTCAGGCCTGTACACCTTTTATAGGATTTGCGAAGGGCTTTCACTTCCTTTGTTTTACTTTTTTAAAATTATGTTTTATATCATGGAAAAATATTGGTGAAATGCGTGGAAAGGGTGGGTGGAAAAATTCAAGGATGGATGGGAAAAGAGCTAGCAACTATAGTAAGGAGAACTTGTCACCAAAGTCCCCAGGTGATAAAGGAAGTCAGTGGTTAACTTGAGCCACAGAGCCTACTTATAACTGAGTTATACCACCAACATGTGGACCAGTTCTTGAAGTATTTACAGTACTTCTTTGTGTTGTACTTAATATTTTATCATAAGTGAAGCAAGGTCACAAATTGTACAGCAGCTTTAGAAAGTGATTGTTTTTTTTTTCGGGTGTCTTTATTAGATTTCTGAAACTACACCAAGCTTCATGAAGCCAGGAGCCCTGAGTAGACCTGTGTACAAATACAGAAGATGGCTGTTTATAATGGATGCAGCAGGGTAAATTTTGTATCAAAGTGTACAAGACACTCACAGATTGTCAGCTTAGATTACCGTACCTTAAGCATCAAAAATACATTACAAGTTATTCTTGAGATGAACTAGATAAAGAAAATCTAAAATCAGTAATTCTCTACTAGGGATGAGCTTCAAAGTTCGAGTCGAACTAATGTTCGACTTGAACATCGGCTGTTCGCAAGTTCGCCGAACAGCGAAGAATTTGGGGTGTTCGCGGCAAATTCAAATGCCGCGGAACACCCTTTAAAAGTCTATGAGAGAAATCAAAAGTGCTAATTTTAAAGGCTTATATTAATGGTATTGTCATAAAAAGTGTATGGGGACCTGGGTCCTGCCCCAGGGGACATGGATCAATGCAAAAAAAAGTTTTAAAAACAGCCATTTTTTCGGGAGCAGTGATTTTAATAATGCTTAAAGTGAAACAATAAAAGTGTAATATCCCTTTAAATTTCGTACCTGGGGGGTGTCTATAGTATGCCTGTAAAGGGGCGCATGTTTCCCGTGTTTAGAACAGTCTGACAGCAAAATGACATTTCAAAGGAAAAAAGTCATTTAAACTACTCGCGGCTATTAATGAATTGCCGGTCCGACAATACACATAAAAGTTCATTGATAAAAATGGCATGGGAATTCCCCACAGGGGAACCCCAAAACAAAATTTAAAACAAAAAATGAGGTGGGGGTCTCCCTAAATTCCATACCAGGCCCTTCAGGTCTGGTATGGATATTAAGGGGAACCCCGGCAAAAATTTTTTTTAAAAAAATGGCGTGGGGTCCCCCTCAAAATCTATACCAGACCCTTCAGGTCTGGTATAGATTTTAAGGGGAACCCCGTGCTAAAATTAAAAAAAAACGGCGTGGGTTCCCCCCAAAAATCCATACCAGAGCCTTATCTGAGCACGCAACCTGGCAGGCCGCAGGAAAAGAGGGGGGACGAGAGAGCACCCCCCCTCCTGAACCGTACCATGCCACATGCCCTCAACATTGGGAAGGTGCTTTGGGGTAGCCCCCCAAAACACATTGTCCCCATGTTGATGAGGACAATGGCCTCATCACCACAACCCTAGCCGGTGGTTGTGGGGGTCTGCGGGCGGGGGGCTTATTGGAATCTGGAAGCCCCCTTTAACAAGGGGACCCCAGATCCAGGCCCTCCCCCCTGTGTGAAATGGTAAGGGGGTACAAAAGTACCCCTACCATTTCACTAAAAAACTGTCAAAAATGTTAAAAATGACAAGAGACCCCAAAGCACCCTCCCAATGTTGAAGGCATGTGGCCTGGTACTGTGCAGGAGGGGGGACGCTCTCTCGTCCCCCCTCTTTTCCTGCGGCCTGCCAGGTTGCGTGCTCAGATAAGGGTCTGGTATGGATTTTTAGGGGGACCCCACGCCATTTTTTAAAAAAATTTTGGTGCGGGGTTCCCCTTAAAATCCATACCAGACCTGAAGGGTCTGGTATAGATTTTGAGGGGGACCCCACGCCATTTTTTTAAATTTTGGCCGGGGTTCCCCTTAATATCCATACCAGATCTGAAGGGCCTGGTATGAAATTTAGGGGGACCCCCCACGTCATTTTTTTTTCAACTTTGGTTCGGGGTTTCCCTGTGGGGAATTCCCATGCTGTTTTTATCAATGAACTTCTATGTGTATTGTCGGACCGGCAATTCATTAATAGCCGCGAGTAGTTTTAAATGACTTTTTTTCCTTTGAAATGTCATTTTGCTGTCAGACTGTTCTAAACATGGGAAACATGCGCCCCTTTACAGGCATATTATAGACACCCCCCAGGCACAAAATTTAAAGGGATATTACACTTTTATTGTTTCACTTTAAGGATTATTAAAATCACTGCTCGCGAAAAACGGCAGTTTTAAAAACTTTTTTTTTGCATTGATCCATGTCCCCTGGGGCAGGACCCAGGTCCCCAAACACTGTTTATGACAATAACTTGCATATAAGCCTTTAAAATTAGCACCTTTGATTATTCATGTTCGTGTCGGTGTTCGCGTGTTTTCGTACAAATTTTTTGCCTGTTCGCAAGTTCTGGTGCGAACCGAACAGGGGGGGGTTTGGCTCATCCCTATTCTCTACATATCTCTGTTGATGAGCTTAGCATCTGTGAAGGATCCATACTGATTTAACCGCAGTCAAAGCTAAAAAAAATTATCTACTTACCTGATCGCTAAAAGAAACTGATTCATTTTACAGTTACAGATCTCTTTAATCCTATGTTCACACCTATGCGTTTTTAGTGTGTTTTGCAGTTTGCAGAAACTCACTACAGTCCGTTTAACATGGTTTCCTATGGTACTAATTCACATCTATGCGTTTTGCGGCTGGTGCGTTTGGAAAGAGCCGGGGACTTTTTTCCCGCGATTTGCAGATAATAAACTTCAATGGAGCTGCTCCAGAAATGCTAGTGGAGCATTTGCGATACGATTTTTAATGCGTTTTGTGGTTCTTATTTTACCACTGTATGAAGCTGGTTTCTAAGCAGGGGGCCAGGAAGCCGGCGGCCACGTCCTTACCAACCGATGAGTCATCAGCTGTCAGCGGGGTTCCCTCTGAAAGCTGAACGTAAAAAAAAAAAATTGCCGGCAATAAAATTTGTG
Organism: Lithobates clamitans; assembly: GCA_037952925.1. Lineage (NCBI taxonomy): Eukaryota > Metazoa > Chordata > Amphibia > Anura > Ranidae > Lithobates > Lithobates clamitans. The sequence goes on along the minus strand of JBBGZY010000012.1, from coordinate 936,258 downwards.
AAAAAAACGGCATATGGTTCCCCCCAGGGCCATACTAGGCCCCTCAGGTCTAGAATGGATTCGGAGGGGACCCCCCACGCCAAAATGTAAAAATAAACCAGACCCTCATCTGAGCATGATGCTGGGCAGGTCAGGAAAGGGAGGGGACGAGCGAGTGCCCCCCTCTTGAACCATACCAGACCACATGCCCTAAACATGGGTCGGATAGGCGCTTTGGGGCAGGGGGGGCTGTGCGCCCCCCCACCCCAAAGCATCTTGCCCCCATGTTGATGAGGACAAGGGCCTCTTTCCGACAACCCTAGACGGTGGTTGTCGGAGTCTGCGGGCAGGGGGATTATCAGAATCTGGAAGCCCCCTTAAACAAGAGGACCCCCAGATCCTGGCCCCCCAGCCTATGTGAATGGGTATCGTGTACATCGTACCCCTACGCATTCAGTGAAAAGTAAAAAAAAACAAGAGACAGTTTTGACAATTCCTATATTAGTAATATAGCTCTGAGCTGCCATCCCGGTGTCGTCTCTCTCGGTGCCCTCGTCTTCTTCCACCACCATCTTCTCCATCTCGCAGTGTCGTCGTCTTCATCCTCCTCGACACCTTCTTCTTCTTTTTCCTCTTCTTCCTCTTGGCATCACCATCTTCTGCTTCTTCCTCGCTGCTGCTGGTTACGCACTAAAAAACAAAAAATAAGCTGGACTTGCTGCGAAGCTGTCTTCCTCTGTTATTATGTTCCCTGCTGTCTGGTGCCTCTTGTATACGCATGGGGTGTGGCCATTCAATGATGTTGCTCGGAGAGCCCACCCCTTGTGATGTCACACATCACAAGGGTCGGCCTCTCCGAGTGACCTCATTGGATGGCCACACCCCATGCGTATATAAGAGGCACCGGACAGCAGGGAACATAATAACGGAGGAAGATAGCTTCGCAGCAAAGCCAGCTTCTCTTTTGTTTTTTATCGGGTAACCGGCAGCGGCGAGGAAGAAGACGGTGACGCGAGGATGAAGAGGAGGAAGAAGGGAAGAAGACAGCAACACCGGGAGATGACAGCTTGGGGAGAATACGGTGGCGGAAGAAGACGAGGGCACCGGGAGAGGCGACACCGGGAGAAACGACGGCTCAGAGTTATTTTACTAATAAAGGAATTTTCAAAAACCAGCTCTTGTTTTTTTTCTACTTTTCACAGTTTTTTTGGTGAATGGGTAGGGGTACGATATACGCAATACCCATTCACATAGGGTGGGGGGCCGGGATCTGGGGGTCCCCTTTTTTGAGGAGGCTCCCAGATTCCAATAACCCCGCTGCCTGCAGACCTGAACAACCACCGGCTAGGGTTGTCGGGAAGAGGCCCTTGTCCTCATCAACATGGGGGCAAGGTGCTTTGGGGTGGGGGCCCCCCCGCCCCAAAGCACCCACCCCCCCCATGTTGAGGGCATGCGGTCTGGTATGGTATAGGAGGGGGGTCCCCTCCCTTTCCTGACCTGCCGGGCGGTATGCTCGGATAAGGGTCTGGTATGGATTTTGGGGGGGACCCCACACCATTTAAGAAAAAATTTGGGTGCTGGGGGGTCCCCTCTAAATTCATACTAGACCCGAGGGGAACCTCAACGCTGTTTTTTTCGCAAATTTTTTTTTTACATTCAGCCTTCCAATTTATATCTTCTAGCAAGGTTCGTAGTTTAGGGAAGTTTGTTCTTTTGAAATTAAATGTCTTTGTATTCCCCTTGTGTTTCCTATTTGTGTGAATTATACTGAAGCTAATTGACCTGTGGTCGCTGTTTCCTAAATTGCCCCTTACAGCTGACAGCTGATGACTCATCGGTTGATGACTGATCGATTGCTAAGCACATGGTAGCTGGCTTCCTGGCCCTCTGCTTAGCAACCAGCTTTATACAGTGTGTTTTACAGTGTGTTTAAAGAGTAAAATGCAAAATGCATGAAAACTGCATGTAAAAACAAATAAAAAAAAACGCTGGTTTAAAAACGCAAAATGCACTGAAAAACGTGCCTGAAAAATGCATCAAAAGCAGCAGCATAGGCGTGAACCTAGACTAAAGGGGGTATCAGAAAAGGATAATTTTAAAGGAAAGCCACCATGAAGGAAATGATGCCCCTGCCTTTCCCAACCCCTCAAAATCTTCATTATTTTGCTGTCCTGCTGATGTTCCAGTTTCACTGTTTTGTGACGCAAGAATCGGAACAAGCATGCAACTACTGCAGTCAGGACTCATGGGTCTTATTTATAGTCAATGCCACTTTTTGCTTTCAGTGGGACGCTGCAGTGTTGACCTTACGTGAGTTTTGTCTGCATTATAATGTAGAGAGAACGTCATAATTCAATTTGGCAAGTCACATGAGCAAGCTTTCCTCCTCTGACTTTTTTCAACTTTTTTTACATTCATTCTTTGAAAATGAATAGCACCCCCTTGGAATCCTGCAGCAAGGAGCACATTTGTAAAACACACCACAGTGCTTTATAAATGTGATGGTATTTTTAAGTAGCAGCATGGACACAGTAAGTTCATATCTGTAGCATTTTTTTAAAGGGGCCTAAGTAGTGAATTATCATCTTCAGAAGGGGGTCAGAAATGTCAGCTAGGGTATTTCTCTCAGGAAGGATTCCCTACATAATTTTGTTTATATATAGTGCCTTGAAAAAGTATTCATACCCCTTGAAATTTTTCAAATTTTGTCATTTTACAACCAGAAATGTAAATGTATTATATCGGGATTTTATGTGATAGACCAACACAAAGTGGCACATAATTGTGAAGCGTAAGAAAAATGATAAATGTTTTTTACATTTTTTTACAAATAAATATATGAAAAGTGTAGCGTGCATTTGTATTCAGCCCCCTTTACTCTGATAACCCTAACTAAATTCTAGTGGAACCAATTGCCTTCAGAAGCCACCTAATTAGTAAATAGAGTCCACCTGTGTGTAATTTATTCTCAGTATAAATACAGCTGTTCTGTGAAGCCCTCAGAGATTTGTTAGAGAACCTTAGTAAAAAAACACCATCATAAAGGCCGAGGAACACACCAGCCAGGTCAGAGATAAAGTTGTGGAGAAGTTTAAAGCAGGGTTAGGTTATAAAAAAATATCCCAAGCTTTGAAAATCTCATGGAGCACTGTTCAATCCATCATCCAAAAATGAAAAGAGTATGGCACAACTGCAAAGCTACCAAGACATGACCATCCACCTAAACTGACTGAGCAGGTAAGGAGAATATTAATCAGAGAAGCAGCCAAGAAGCCCATGTTAACTCTGGAGGAGCTGCAGAGATCCACAGCTCAGGTGGGAGAATCTGTCCACAGGACAACTATTAGTCATGCACTCCACAATTCTGGCCTTTATGGAAGAGTGGCAAGAAGAAAGGAATTGCTGTATGAAAGCCATAAGAAGTCCCATTTGCAGTTTGCCAGAAGCCATGTAGGGGACACAGCAAACATGTGAAAGAAGGTGCTCTGGTTAGATGAGACCAAAACTGAAATTTTTGGCCTAAAAGCAAAACGCTACATGTGGCAGAAAACAAACACTGCACATCACCCTGAACACACCATCCCCACCATGAAACATGGTGGTGGCAGCATCATGTTGTGGGGATGCTTTTCTTTAGCAGGGACAGGGAAGCTGGTCAGAGTTGATGGGAAAATGGATGGAGCCAAATATAGGGCAATCTTATAAAAAAAACATGTTGGAGACTGCAAAAGACTTGAGACTGGGACATAAGTTCACCTTTCAGCAGGGCAACGACACTAAACAAGCAGCCAGAGCTACAATGGAATGGTTTGGATCAAAGCATATTCATGTGTTAGAATGGCCCCGTCAAGGTCCAGCCCCAAACCCAATTGAGAATCTGTGACAAGATTTTAAAATTGCTGTTCACAGACACTCTCTATCCAATCTGACAGAGCTTGAGCTATTTTGCAAAGAAGAATGGGCAAACATTTCACTCTCTAGATGTGCAAAGCTGGTAAAGACATCCCCAAAAAGGCTTGCAGCTATAATTGCAGTGAAAGGTGGTTCTACAAAGTATTGACTCAGGGGGGCTGAATACAAATGCACGCCACACTTTTCAGATATTTATTTATAAAAAACTTTGAACACCATTTATCATTTTCCTTCCACTTCACAATTATGTGACACTTTGTGTTGGTCTGTCACATAAAATCTCAATAAAATACATTTACGTTTTTAGTTGTAACATGACAAAATGTGAAAAATTTCAAGGAGCACTGTAGTTATTAACATTTTGAGGAGTCCTCCTTTAACTGCTCACTCTTGAATTAAAACATACAGTATATTGAATATTTTAAAATTTTAAAGTCAATGATGTTTGCTGTCCCCCTTCCAAACACACATTTATTTCCTTCTGTTTAGATTTTAGGTAGCTTTGTAATGATCTTACTTTTAGTACACCAAACAAAGTCTAATTGCTGAATGTTATAAGAACATCTTTTTAACCAATCTCATTGAATTAGTTCTGCAAAGTCTGTTGATCATTATGCCTCTGGACTCTGAGACTTAAAAAAATGAATATTCTCTGTCAATGAGTGGGAGTAACTTTGGAAAGCGAACATGTGAAATACAGGATTTGATATTTCTTTTACGGGTTATAACAGTTACCTTTGATATCCTTTTACAGCCTTAGGCAAAGCATTGGAGTGGACTCATGATATATTACAAAAAGCCACGTAAATGTCAGAAATCATATTCACTTGGAGAAATGCATTTATTTTGCTTTCATGTTTGAATGAAACATTTATGAGTATCAAAGACGAGGATGTATTTAGATTAGTTGCGGCAGCCTTTCATAAACATTGATAAACAGCACCTTACCTCCGCTTGTCTTCAGCTTTACACTCATTAGTTCCTCTGATGTTTTTCCCTTTTTTATGGCTTGTGCATTTAAAGGGCAACCAGATAAACTGTAAATCATATAAGAGAAAATATTTAGTGTTACCTTAAAAAATCTCCTGAAATTATAAAAAGTGCAGTGATCTATAAATGAACAAAAGTGGCAAAACTATATGGGTTACATTGGGTGCAGCAACTTTGATGATGCCCATGGAAAATCAGTTTGCTTTGGTAAGGTTTGTCCCTTTTACTTATAACAGAGAAGAAAAATTTTAATCAGGGCAGGTTACAAATCCTGCCTGACTAATTGTTTCTGATGAGCATCATTACTCTATAGAATAGAGACGGTCACTTAAAGTAGAACTATAGGCAAAACTTTTTTTTTCTAATTTGGATATAGCAAGAGAGGGTTATAACCCCCGACAGATTTTTTTTCACCATCTGTATCCGATTGCAAGCGGGAAGTGAGAGGAAATTCCTGCAAATGAAGGGAATTCCTTGTGGAACCCCAGGTCACCAGGACTAGTGTCCCAATTTGAAGATTTCCACGCTATTACTTTTCTGGGGACATCCCAAATTTTTCTTTTACCTTTAATGATAATGGTAAACAGGACAAATAGAGAGGGTGAATCTCCTTAACGGGGGCACAGACAGCAATAAAAACAGACAGATGTTCTATCCAGACTATCCAAAACAAAAAAAAGTTTTGCCTTTAGTTATACTTTAAGGCTGCAAAACTGATCATAATTAGGAGATCAAGAGGAGTTTAAATTGAATTGGTCTGGCTTCCAGTTTCATCTAGATGGAATGGGCATCACAAGCTGGCACAAGCACAGAAATGGGGTATAAATAATTCTCTCTCTCTCTCTCTCTCTCTCTCTCTCCCCCCCCCCCTCTCTCTCCCCCCTCTCTCTCTCTTTCTCTCTCTCTCTATAGAGGAAGAGAGAGATATATATAAATATCTTCTTTTGAGCAATAATCACCCTATAGTGATGCTACCTTCGTAGTGATTTAAACATCCCTGAGTCATAGTTTGATCTTCTGTCCTTCCCAGGTAGTTGCTGCTGCATGCATGGCTCAGTGTATAAAACGCTGACAGGCAGGAGCAACCATTATGATAGAAGAGACCAGACAAATCTTGCCTATAAGACTTGTATTTTGGTTCTAATAAACAGAGTCCATGTTCAGCAACTAAACAAGTATCGTCTTGTTTTGTGCTTGTGAGCGGTTGGAATATCTGATATCTATATTCAGACTGGGAGGAAGTGGTATATGACTAAAGCACTCAAGCGGAGTATGGGACGTTTCGTTACAAACTTCATGATGTCCTTGATGACGCCCTGGAGGAGGGGGCAAAACGCATCAACGTACTTCCGGTTCGTGTTAACCACTGCCGCAAATTTCCATCTCCCTGGAACGCACGCCATTCATCGGCAAACTTGGATAATATTTTTACTGATGCCTGTTTTTGCCAAAAATCCAGTTGCACATTGTATGCGCTTGATAATTGATGCCAAACATTATTTCACTATGCGTTCTCTCTCTGTTTCACCATCTGTGGAGTGTGGTATATGCTTCTTGTCTTAAAACGTCTCCCTGCAAGATTTTACTGAGGAACCATCCAGCATATCCCCAGATCATTTGATTAATGCCTTTTTGATCCCAGACTGTGAAGCTGAGGATCCAATAATTTTGGAGAGTGGGGACACTCACTTTTTGTTTATTCATATTTCACTATTTTAGTTAACTCTCCATCGCAAGATTTTGAATTAGATATATTAAGGTCTCACAACCTGCCTCCTGATTGACTTGACTTTGAACAAGCTCCACTTTTTGTGTTTACAATATGAATGGTGTAATATAGATGCAAAAATTAACATACAAATATTAACTGTAATACTATTTTTTTTTCATGCCAGGGACTTTAAAAAGTCTTTGGGCACTATACATTTTATTAAACTAATGATCATAGGGGAAAATGACTGGTACTGCTGTAGTAAATCCAGCTCTTACTATAATAAAAATTTTAGATTGCCTTCCATCCCACACACACACACCTGTACTTGCCCCCTCAGTCATAGATACACCAGCTGTGGAACCTTATATGATGATATTCATTGCTAAATAGAATTCATAGCAGCACTTTTAGCAGCATAGAAGACTTGCGAAAGTATAGCATAAAAATTGCAAACAGGTAAAAAATTGAATTACCTTCGGTGAGTGACAAAAACATTATTGACATGGCCCAGTCCATTGCAGCCTGGAAGTGGACAATGTGGCAACTCCTGCTTGTTCTGTTTGCAGGTCAGTGACGCACCATTCAAAGAGCTGTCCTTCTGCCGTTTTGCAGCCAAGGGGCAACCAGAAGCACTTCGATGGGATGTGTATTTGCCAGATATATGTCCCTGGCCCTCACAGCCTGAAACTGGACACCTGTTCAAACATGTAATGATACTATCATTCTAGACCTTTCTATCAAACATATCATTTTACATGTTCAGAACAATTCTCAGTAATTTATTAGTTAATTTTATTAACAATATATCTTCAGTGGAAAAGTTTCAGTGATATTTTTTTTATTCCTCTGTACAAAATGCTCTGACCTTATCTAATCTTAGCACAGCTAGTTTGTAAATGCCCACAACATGTGTATTCAAAGATAATTTTGTGACTTGCACACTTTTTTAACGTATGCAGAACATACAAATACAGTTTGTGCAAGAAATGTAGACAAAACAACCTTGGGTTCTGTGTCAGTGTTCTACAAATAGACATTAAAAACATCCAGAAGGAACAGATATTATTTAAAGCTGAACTCAGAAATGTTTTTTAATTCCTATAATGGTGCCTTCTCACCTTGAACAAATGTGGTGTCGCATGCATTAATAGGTATATTATCACTTCAATACTGGGCACTTTTACCCCCTTCTTGCCCAGGCCAGTTTTCAGCTTTCAGCACTGTCACACTTTGAATGACAATTGAGCAGTCAATGCTGCGCAGTCAAGTGCTGTCACACTGTGAATGGCAATGCTGTACCCAAATGAATTTTTTATCATTTTTTTCACACAAATAGAGCTTTCTTTTGGTGGTATTTAACCACTGGTGAGTTGTTGTTTTTTTGACTAAAAATTTTGAAAAAAAAAAGTTTTGTCAGAAAATCTTGTAAATAACTATATTTAATGGGCGCTGATAGGCTGCACTGATGGGCACTGATGAGGCTACACTGATGGGCACTGATGAGGCAGCACTGGTAGTCACTAATGAGACGGCACTGATGAGAAAGCACTAATATGCAGCACTGATAGACACTGATAGGCAAGACTGATGGGCACTGATAGGTGGCACTTATAGACAATGACAGGCGGGATGAATAGGCAGCACTGATGGGCACTGATGGGTGGCACTGAAAGGCAGCACTGACTTGCATCACTGATAGGCACAGATTGGCCTCACTGATGGGCACAAATTAGCATCACTGATTAGCACAGATTGGCATCACTGATGGGCACAGATTGGCATCACTGATGGGCACAGACTGGCATTACTGCTGGGCACTGTTTGGGCTGCACTGATCATCAGTGCCCTGATCATCTGTACAGGTCTCCCCTGTGAGGAGATGCCGCTGATCATCTCTCCTCACATTCTGTCAGTGTGAGGCGAGAAGAGCTGACAACCGACATTTTCTTGTTTATATGTGATTAACTGAGATTGGACCCAGCTGATCGCATGGGTAAAGAGCCATGTCTTTGGCTTTTTACCTAGATTGGTGTTGCGCCTTGTCCCTGTCCCAGTCACCAGGGGTTCTCCTTAATTTCCATACCAGACCTGAAGGGCCTGGTATGGACCAAAAATCTTTTTAAAAAATGGACCCCACACATTTTTAAAAAAAAATTTTTGGTATGGGGTTCCTCTTAATATTCATACCAGACCCAAGGGGCTTGGTAATGGACTGGGGGGGGGACCCATTTTTTCAATGAGTTTTATCTATATTGCCGAGACCCGACAATTCATTACAGCCTCGATCAGTTTTAAATGACTTTTTTCCTTTAGAAATGTCATTTTGCTGTGGTACTGTTCTAAAATGGGAAAACTGCGCCACTTTACAGGCATACAAGCATACACCCCCCATGCATGATATTCAAAAGAATATTTCATTTTTATTGTTTCACTTTAAGCTTATTAAAATCACTGCTTCCGAAAAACGGCCGTTTTTAAAACTTTTTTTTGCATTGATCCATGTCCCCTGGGGCAGGACCCAGGTCCCCAAACACTTTTTATGACAATAACTTGCATATAAGCTTTTAAAATGAGCACTTTTGATTTTTCATGTTCGTGTCCCATGGACTTTAACGGTGTTCATGTGTTTGTCCAAATTTTTTGCCTGTTCGCATGTTCTGGTGCGAACTGAATCGGGAGGTGTTCGGACCATCCTTAATCAAAAATTGCAAGAAAAGCATGGCATTCTGATTTACAGTGTATTAGTATTTTAATAAAGCCTGGGGAGAACATCTGCAATTGCAAACTTCTGGAATTGAGCTTTAAAGCTATAAACGCAATTACAGTTAATGACAGATGTTTAATTTATCTGTCAAGCACAAACAGGAATTAAAAGGAGAGTAAACCATATAGAAAAGGGGGAGGTCGTCATGTGAAAAAAGGGAATACCGGGAATAGTAAATGCATCCTAGATTAACAGTAGCAACAAATCATGTGAAACACTATTTCAGGCTTATGCAAAGTGTTAAAGTACTCTTAATAGAGCACCAAAGCTTTACCATTCCTGACACTACAATAACAGCTAAAGCTATAACATCATATGTATGATATTGTCAGGAAGATCAAGTGCATGGCCGTGCCCAAAGATCTGTGTATGAATACAGCCCATAACCCAATACACAGGGTTATGGCCAAATGTAATCATGTGCACATACATACATTGGCTTTGGTGCCAATCAATTTTTTTAACCCCTTCCTGCCCCTGTACACATATCTTGTCAGCTTGGCCTCTATCAGGTACATGAGAGATATATAAACTTAAACTGATTTGTACATTAGAGCAGTTCTAAACAGTCATTATACATAATACATGGGAATACTGGATATTATGATGATGTAAGTGATGGCATAAATATTGTGACACTAAGCAAATATAAAGCCTTGCAAACACTGACACTAGGGGGTCTATTTATAAAACAAAAATTCCATTCTTAATGGCGGTGGTGGGCGGGCGGGCGGTCAATCATGATCGACAATGAATCTAACCCAGGGGACACTTTAAAAAAATAAATAAAGGACTTGTCAAAACTGTGTCTGCCTTTTTATTTACTTTTCAGAACTATTTTGGTGAATAAGTAGGGGTACTAATCATTCACATGGGAGGGGGCTGAGGTCTGGGGGCCCCCTTGCTAAAGGGGGCTTCCAGATTCTGATAAGCTTCCCACCCGCAGACCCCCACAACCACTGGCCAGGTTGGCAGGGAAGAGGCCGTTGTCCCCATCAATATCATGTCTGAGGTTTACAACCACTTTAATGCTTTTTGTTTTTAGGATTTTTTCCATTGATTATAAGAATTATAGTCACTTGTGTGCATTTCCTCTTTTTTTTGGACGATATATATGGTGCTCATGTTATATATTTGAGGCTGCAGCTATTTTTTACTTGTAGCTTCTCCTAAAAGTACAGTGTGTGTTTTATTTCATTACTATTTAAAAAAGGAAAGAAAGAATATCCAAGAATACCATTCTCATTACTCTGTAGTAGTCTAACTAAACACATGCTTAAATATAAACAGAAAAAAAAGATATAAAGTAGGAACATTATAAATGTGTTTGCTTACTTAAGTTCTGGGTCTTCTTTATCTTCTTTGCTTGGAAATGCCTTGACCCCACTTTTTCTGGCTCTTGGACACCCTGATAAACTATGGAAGTAATTAACATAATAATTATTTATATATCACAACCTATTGGTAGATGAGATGATGCACCTAGAGAAACATTTTACCTTCTATGAGATGCATAATTTCCAGTAACATGTCCAGATCCATCACAGCCTGGTGTCGGACACCTGAAGACATAATAATCATCACTTGTTCCATTCACTTGCAATGCACATGCTGTTAGGTTCCCGATGCATATAGTCTTGTGATTAAGTCATTCCTCTTGAGCTATTTGGTTGCATAGCACAAAGAGGGAGACTACACTTTACAGAGTTCGCTATCTTGCAGATTTAGTGCCACTGCCCCACTTCTGCCTGCTCCCTGGACTGCCAATAAACATCTCAAAAAAGATAATGTGATTCCTGACCTCTCCTCTTCCTCTATGTATCCCCTCGCCTCTACCAGCTTACAGCACATGTACAAATAACCCCAATTCGAACATTCATCCAGCCAATGGGAATGCATACTAGAAATGGATTTTAGAATTAGCTGAAATTAGAAATTGCTTCAAGTCTTTTGCAGTAATACATATTATAATTAAACTAAAGAGGGCTTTTCTATACTTGACTTAAACTGTTCTGAGGCCTCAGTGGTTTACATCTTGAATTTGTCTAATAACATTAGTAACTAGTAATCTGTCTTTACGGTAATGGCATACTTTACTTTATATATGATGTTCCTATTTTTTTTCTTTCTGGATCCCAGGAAAATATGATTACAAATAGTTTCTAATTGTTTGATTTAAAACACTTTAACCACTTCAATACAGGGCATTTTCACCCCCTTCCTGCCCAGGCCAATTTTCAGCTTTAAACGATTTAACATTTTGAATGACAAATGCGTGGTCATGCAACATTGTACCCATATGAAATTTTGATCATTTTTCCCCCACAAATAGAGCTTTCTTTTGGTGATATTTGATCACCTCTGCAGTATTTATTTTTTGTGCTATAAATAAAAAAAGAGCGACAATTTTGAAAAAAACACAATATTTTTTACTTTTTGCTATAATAAATATCCCAATTTAAAAAAAAAACAAAAACACATTTCTTCCTCAGTTTAGGCTGATATATATTCTTCTACATATTTTTGGTTAAAGAAAATCACAAAAAGCATATTGATTGGTTTGCACAAAAGTTATAGCGCCTACAAAATAGGGGATAGATTTATGGCATTTTTATTATTATTATTTTTTTTACTAGTAATGGCGCGATCTGCGATTTTTATCGGGACTGTGATATTGCAGTGGACAGATCGGACATTTTTGACACTATTTTGGGACCACTGACAATTATGCAGCGGTCAGTGCTGTAAATATACACTGATTACTGTATAAATGTCACTGGCAGGGAAGGGGTTAACACTAGGGGGCGATCAAGGGGTTCAATGTGTTACCTAGGGTGTGATTCTAACTGTGGGGGGAAGGGGACTGATTGGGAGAGGTGAACGATCGGTGTTCCTATATACAAGGTGTTCCTATATACAAGATCTGGCTCCTCTCCCCTGACAGGACGTGGATCTGTGTGTTTACACACACAGATCCACGTCTCTGCTCTGTGAAAAGCAATAGTGGGTGCCCAGCGGACATCACAGCCGCAGGGCACGCACATTAGTGAAGCCGGGCGCGCGCGCGCCCCCTAGACGGCCGGGAAGCCGAGGATGTCATATTACTATTCGCGGGATGGGAAGTGGTTAAAATACACCTCTTACAAATATGGGCAAATCAGAACATTTACACTATCTCACAAAAGTGAGTACACCCCTCATATTTTTGTAAATATTTTATTATATATTTACACTGAAGAAATTACACTTTGCTATAATGTAAAGTAGTGAGTGTAGAGCTTGTATAACAGTGTAAATTTGCTGTCCCCTCAAAATAGCTCAACACACAGCCATTAATGTCTAAACTGCTGGCAACAAAAGTGAGTACACCCCTAAGTGAAAATGTCCAAATTGGGCCCAAAGTGTCAATATTTTGTGTGGCCACCATTATTTTCCAGCACTGCCTCAACCCTCTTGGGCATGGAGTTCACCAGAGCTTCACAGGTTGCCACTGGAGTCCTCTTCCACTCCTCAATGATGACATCACAGAGCTGGTGGATGTTAGAGGCCTTGCGCTCCTCCACCTTCCATTTGAGGATGCCCCACAGATGCTCAATAGGCTATAGGTCTGGAGACATGCTTGGCCAGTCCATCACCTTTACCCTCAGCTTGTTTAGCAAGGCAGTGGTCATCTTGGAGGTGCATTAGGGGTCGTAATAATGTTGGAATACTGCCCGGCAGCCCAGTCTCCGAAGGGAGGGGATCATGCTCTGCTTCAGTATGTTACAGTACATGTTGGCCATCATGGTTCCCTCAATGAACTGTAGCTCCCCAGTGCCGGAGCACTCGTGTAGCCCCAGACCATGACACTCCCACCACCATGCTTGACTGTAGTCCTCACTAGGGATGAGCCGAACACCCCCCAGTTTGGTTCGCACCAGAACTTGCGAACAGGCAAAAATTTGGCAGAACACGCGAACACCGTTAAAGTCTATGGGACACGAACATAAGAAATCAAAAGGGCTCATTTTAAAGGCTTATATGCAAGTTATTGTCATAAAAAGTGTTTGGATACCTGGGTTCTGCCCCAGGATACATGTATCAATGCAAATTTTTTTTTAAAATACGGCCGTTTTTTCAGGAGCAGTGATTTTTTTAATGCTAAGTGAAACAATACAAATGAAATATTCCTTTAACTATCGTGCCTGGGGGGTGTCTATGGTATGCCCGCAAAGTGACGCATTTTTCCCATGTTTAGAACAGTACAACAGTAAAATGACATTTCTAAAGGAAAAATTGTCATTTAAAACTGATCGCGGCTGTAATGAATTGTCGGCTCTCGGGCAATATAGATAAAACTCATTGAAAAAAAGAGCATGGGTTCCCCCAGTCCATTACCAGGCCCTTTGGGTCTGGTATGAATATTAAGGGGAACCCCGAACCAAAATTAAAAAAAAAAAAATGTGTGGGGGTCCCCCTAAAATCCACACCAAGCCCTTCAGGTCTGATATGGAAATTAAGGGGAACCCTGTGCCAAAATGAAAAAAAATGGCGTAGGGGTCCCCCCAAAATCCATACCAGACCCTTATCTGAACCTGAAGGGTCTGGTATGGATTTTGGGGGGGACCCCTATACCATTTTTTAAAAAAATTCGGCGCAGGGTTCCCCTTAATTTCCATATCAGACCTGAAAGGCCTGGTATAGTTTTTAGTGGGACCCCCACGCATTTTTTTTTTAAAATTTGGTTCGGGGTTCCCCTTAATATTCATACCAGACCCAAAGGACCTGGTAATGGACTGGATCCATGCTCTTTTTTTCAATGAGTTTTATCTATATTGCTGAGAGCCGATCAATTCATTACAGCCGCGATCAGTTTTAAATGACAATTTTTCCTTTAGAACTGTCATTTTGATGTTGTACTGTTCTAAAAACAGGAAAAATGCTTCACTTTAGAGGCATACTATAGACACCCCCCAGGCATGATATTTAAAGGAATATTTCATTTTTATTGTTTCACTTTAAGCATTAAAAAAATCACTGCTCCAGAAAAAACAGGCTTTTTTAAACATTTTTTTTTGCTCTGATAGATGTCCCCTGGGGCAGGACCCAGGTCCCCAAACACTTTTTATGACAATAACTTGCATATAAGCCTTTAAAATTAGCACTTTTGATTTTTCATGTAATGCCCCGTACACACGGTCGCATTTTCCGACGGAAAATGTGTGATAGGACCTTGTTGTCGGAAATTCCGACCATGTGTAGGCTCCATCACACATTTTCCATCGGATTTTCCGACACGCAAAGTTTGAGAGCAGGCTTTAAAATTTTCCGACAACAAAATCCATTCCGATCGTGTGTACACAAATCTGACGCACAAAGTGCCACGCATGCTCAGAATAAATAAAGAGATGAAAGCTATTGGCTACTGCCCCGTTTATAGTCCCAACGTACGTGTTTTACGTCACCGCGTTCAGAACGATCGGATTTTCCGACAACTTTGTGTGACCGTGTATATGCAAGACAAGTTTGAGCCAACATCCGTCGGAAAAAATCCTAGGATTTTGTTGTCGGAATGTCCGATCAATGTCCGACCGTGTGTCATAGACTTTAATGACGAGTGTCCCAAAGACTTTAACGGTGTTCCGGCGTCTTTCGAATTTGCCGTGAACACAGCATATTGTTCGCTGTTCTGCGAACAGGCAAACACCCGATATTCAAGTCGAACGTAACTCATCCCTACTCCTCACCTGGTTGCCACCACACACGCTTGACACCATCTGAACAAAATAAGTTATCTTGGTCTCATCAGACCACAGGACATGGTTCCAGTAATCCATGTCCTTACTGCTTGTCTTCAGCAAACTGTTTGTGGGCTTTCTTGTGCATCATCTTTAGAAGAGGCTTCCTTCTGGGACGACAGCCATGCAGAACATTTTGATGCAGTGTGCGACGTATGGTCTGAGCATTGACAGGCTGACCCCCATCCCTTCAACCTCTTCAGCACTCATACGTCTATTTCCCAAAGACAACCTCTGGATTTGACGCTGAGTACATGCCTTCAACTTCTTTGGTCGACCATGGCGAGGCCTGTTCTTAGTGGAACCTGTACTGTTAAACCACTGTATGGTCTTGGCCACTGTGCTGTAGCTCAGTTTCAGGGTCTTGGTAATCTTCTTATAGCCTAGGCCATCTTTATGTAGAGCAGCAATTCTTTTTTTCAGATCCTCAGAGAGTTCTTTGCCATGGGGTGCCATGTTGAACTTCCAGTTACCAGTATGAGAGATTGAGAGCGATAACACCAAATTTAACACACCTGCTCCCTGTTCACACCTGAGACCTTGTAACACTAACGAGTCACATGACATGGGGGAGGGAAAATGGCTAATTGGGCCCAATTTGGACATTTTCACTTAGGGGTGTACTCACTTTTGTTGTCAGCAGTTTGGACATTAATGGCTGTGTGTTGAGTTATTTTGAGGGGACAGCAAATTTACACTGTTATACAAGCTGTACACTCACTACTATACATTGTAGCAAAGTGTAATTTCTTCAGTGTTGTCACATGAAAAGAAATAATAAAATATTTACAAAAATGTGAAGGGTGTACTCACTTTTGTGAGATACTGTAAATAAGAAATACATCAGCAGGGGTGAAAGCCATATGTCAAAATGATCAGAAGAGCTAGACGTATACATTTGCTGTAAAATTTGAGCTTGGTCCCACCACACAATACCTCTCCAGCATCCCAAATTGTGATGGGAGGTCTTAATGACCTATTGAGTGTCCCAGGACGATGCAATGATGGGGCCAAGTTCCATTTGTATAGGAAGAGTTGGGATTTGCTTGTAAATTCATCTGTCTGTATCTCTGAATCTACTGATTTTTTTTAATTTGGAGCTTTCACAAACCTTTTCTCAGTTTGACTTACCCATGTTTGTGACTGGTTTACTTTAACAGAAAACCTAGATAATGTTCAAATCTCACAGTGTGCGCACAGTATAAGCTTTACTTTGATATGAGACACTTACTTGAGTTCCTGGGAGTTTGCAGCCATTAGAGACTTCAGGGTTTTATCAGCCAGTGGACAGCCAGAAACACTGCAAATTACAATGATAACATCACATTAAAGTATTGTGTCCTTGTTTTAGATACTAAGTATTTTGGACTGCCTTATTTGCTTCTATTGAATGGTGTCCATATACATTTTGTTTCAGACACAAATGTGTTTATACAATTTAAAATAAAGCATAGCAAATAGATTATGCCGGACAATTATTAATATATTTTTCTTTCAATAAAGTATGCGTTGATAAGGCTCCATGCACACTGAAGCTCAAAAAAGCTTTTTCTGGGCGCCAGATTGCTGGCAGAAAACTCTGGTTGAAAAACGTGCTTTTAACAGCGTTTTGTACTAGTGTTTAAAAGCGTTTTTTAGCGTTTATGGGCATTTTTAATAAAAATACACAGATGACACTCCTAAAATCCCACAATGCATTGAAAAAATAGAACGCCGAACACTAATTAACCAGCGTTTATGAGCATTTATCAGCGTTTGGCTTTTTTTGGCAGTGAAAAACGGCACTTTGAACGCAAATTTCTGGCGTTCAGAAAAATTCCATAAACTCCACTGCTCATTAAAGCTAAAAAACGTCCATGTGTGCATGGGCACATAGGATAACATAGAGTGGAGTTTATGGGCTTTTAAAAAAAACGCCCAAACTCCAATAAACTGCAGCTTATCAGCTCCAGTGTGCATGAAGCCTAATAATGAAGTGATGCTTTATATTTTTATTAGCTGTCTTGTATTTAGACAATATTTGTTTAGTCCGGACTTCAGCTTTAAGAAAGGTTCAATAGGCAGAGTGGACAACTTAAAGGCAGTTGTTAATGACTCCCTTGTGTTTACTTAAAGTATTACTAAACCCACAACAGTAAAATCAGTTTGTAAATGCAGTAAAGCATGCTTGTTATACTCACTGTGGAAGCTAAGGGGTTAATCATCTGCATTGTGTAGAAAGATTGCTTGATCCTGTCTTCTCTTAACCCTTTAACCTCCCCTTCTTCCACTGTCCCCAGTCTTTATGCTGATAGAACAGAGCCTTGGGGGTAAGCTGCACATGCACAGTTTGGTGTGTATTGGAAGACAGTTTTTTTTTTTTTCTGGGAGAGTGCATGTGATCAGCACAGGGACAATCGGCACTGTCCAGACAGAGGGTCAGGGGTAATGGAGCCTCATAGGACAGTCAGAGAAGAATGAAGACTCCTTCTACAAGCTTTAACCAGACACTGATAGAAGTCATAAGACTACTCTAACCGCTAATGAGAAAAGGTATTTAGCAGTTTATATTTGCTAAAATAATTGCATCCCCATGCTCTGTGTACTGTGGGGGACCAGGTATAGTGGATGCATGGTCCTGGGTTTAGTAACACTTTAATGTTATATTATTAAATGCATTATATACTTTTGCAACCCCATTTAATTGTAAATTAAAAGTACCAGGTTTGTTGTTTTTATATTGTTGCAAAGAAATTTAAATTTAAAGAAATATTTAAAATTAAAAAATATAGTATATGTTCAAATTGTAGAACTGGAATTCAATGAACAGAAAATATATTGAGAAACTGAAAATCATCTGACAGGTAATCATTCCACAGTAGGCTTGCTGACAGCTAACTGCCTTTTTATTGTGTGCAGGAAGATCTACACAGCAAAATGTTCTTTTAAGCAGTGGCGGTTGGTGCTTAAAATTTTTTTTGGGGGGGTCCAAACAAACTGAAAAATTCTGGAAAAAAAAAAAAAAACATCAATTGCAGCCTCACTATGCCCATAAAACACAGCCACTGTGCCCATTAATTGCCGCCACTGTGCCCATCAATTGCCACCACTGTGCCCATCAAACGCAGCCACTGTGCCCACCAAACGCAGCCACTATGCCCATCAAATGCAGCCACTGTGCCCATCAAACGCAGCCATTGTGCCTATCAAACGCTGCCACTGTGCCATCAAACTCTGCCACTGTGCCCATCAAATGCTTCCACTGTGCCATCAAATGCTGCCACTGTGCCCATCAATTGCTGCCACTGTGCCATCAA
Organism: Lithobates clamitans; assembly: GCA_037952925.1. Taxonomy (NCBI): domain Eukaryota; kingdom Metazoa; phylum Chordata; class Amphibia; order Anura; family Ranidae; genus Lithobates; species Lithobates clamitans. The sequence continues at coordinate 917,826 of JBBGZY010000012.1, read as the reverse complement.
ATTCTCCCAATGTGCCATCAAATGCTACCACTGTGCCCATCAAATGCTGCCACTGTGCCCATCACATGCTCCCACTGTGCCATCAAATGCTGCCACTGTGCCCATTAAATGCTCCCACTGTGCCATCAAATGCTGCCACTGTGCCCATCGAATGCAGCCACTGTGCCCATCAAATGCTGCCACTGTGCCCCCCCTGTCCGCCCGCTCGCCATCTGTCCGGCACTTATCCTGTTTCGGTGGGGCAGTGCGTGACGGCGGCGGGCGGCGAGCTGTGTCCTCCATGCTCCTCCATGCCCCTCCTTGTTCTCGATGTCTTCTCCCGTTCAATCCTCCCGTCCTCCCCTATAATTGCATGCCTGATAGGCATCCAAGTACAGCGCCTGTCGTTTCAGCCAATCAGGTGACGGGTAACAGGCCTGAGCACCTGATTGGCGTAGAGCCGGTTCAGTGTTAGGAAAGCGAATATTTGTTCGCTTTTCTAACATACCTGGGAGAACTGCGAGCGCCAAGCATGGAGAGAGGGGGCAGCACCCTTATGGACGGGCCGCCACTGCTTTTAAGGCAGGTCTGAACTTAACATTGCTTCATTCTTGTAAAAAGTTAAATAATTTAAACCTTTTATTATGTAATGTATACAAGATAAAAAGGTAGACAGAGAGAATTAGCAGTACTTTACTATTCATGTTTTAGTCGTATAGTTTTTCAGCTGAAATGAAAGTAATACAAAAGCCCTGTATTTAATGGTAGCTTCCTGTGGTTTTTGTACCTGCGATGAGAAGCATAGTTTCCTGTTACATGACCACTACCATCACATCCTGGGGTTGGACAACTGTGAAAAAAAACACAAAAATAAACACACAGTATTTTGCAGAAATATGGCAGATACTTAACATTTGGCATTGAAATATTGTATTTAACATTTTTTCTCAGTTTTTGTCAGCTGTTAAACAATAAACAGGGGTGATACATTTTAAGCAATTAAAACTGAAAGTCTTGCCTAAAAGCAGATATTATGTAAGCTGGCCATACACAATATACATTGCAGCCTGTTACTGAATACATTTTCTAGAACAGCTCTGCTTTGTCAGCTTATAGTGGGGAGAATCCAATTATAATCTGACACTGGGTCACAGGAGAATGAAAGTAATGCCCCGTACACTCGATCGGATTTTCCGACAACAAATGTTGAATGTGAGCTTGCTGGTGGAAAGTCCGACCGTATGTATGCTCCATCGAACATTTGTTGTCAGACTTTCTGCCAACAAATGTTGGCTAGCAGGTTCTCAAATTTTCCGCCAACAAAACTTTGTTGTTGGGATTTCCGATCGTGTGTACACAAGTCTGACGCACAAAAGTTCACGCATGCTCGGAATCGAGCAGAAGGAGCCGCTCTGGCTATTGAACTTCCTTTTTCCCTGCTCGTCGTACGTCTTGTACATCACCACGTTCCCACATTCGTAATTGTTGGACAACATTTGTGTGACCATGTGTATGCAAGACAAGTTTGAGCCAACAACTTTTGAACAAAAATTCACGATTTTGTTGGTGGAAAGTCCGATCGTGTGTATGGGGCATAAGGGTACTCCTGTGATCCACAAGAGAAGTATGGCCAAAAAAAAACTTGGGACATATTTCTCTTTTAACCAAAGAGACACACAGAGGTGGTAAATAGCAACAAAATAGTTGATAGGTTCACTTTAAAATCTAAAGATATTTTGTTTTAACTACAGTTAATATCAGGGTTGTGTTTTACTCCCAGCAGTAGTAGCTTTCTTTTTCAGCGCCTTAAGAAAAAGGGACAATCCTTAACCAGCTTTAGAAAACTTCAGCATGGAGAAATATCTCCAAAACCAACCACAAGTATAAATGTTTCTCAATTGTATGTTTTCACTAACCATGTATTGCCATACTGTATTATTGATGCTCTGATCACATATGTCATCTGCAAAGCATAAGTCAGCAATATATAATAAAGCTATTAGGATTCTATAGCTGCTCCTACATTTATTTTTTAAAGTGCATTAACACAATTACCTTCATAAAAAAAAATCTACCTGACCCCTTGCATAGCCTAAAATACATGCTAGTCCAGCTAGGGGAGACTAGGACATCAGTAGCTGGTGTACGTCAGATTCTGGGGGGATACACCGTGGTAGTCATGGGAGCAATAAAGTGTCGTTGAACCCTGGAGGCATATAATTAGTCACCCAGGGTTTCCAGAGTTTCTAATAAGTGGCAGCTTTATCAAACAGAACTGCCTCAATTTTGGCGTAAACCATTGCTTTGGTAATTCTGTGTTTCGTTGCGAGCACACATAGAGAGGAAGATTTCCAACTTTAGATTTGCAAATTTTCTTACCATCTGCAACACAAGCATTCTCACTGGGAAGAACAACAAGTATAGGAACATGAAAATTAGACAAATCAGTAGTGTTTGGTTCTTTTTCTTCTTTATATGAGTTGCTTTATGAATTTTAATGGGATAATTAATTAGCAAAGAGAACTGAATTATACTTTGTAGTAAGCATGAGTTCTTTGCTGCATATAGTGGTCAAACTGATAAAAGCTGATTTCTTCTTGTTTGCTACAAGAGTCACAGCTCTCTCTTTCCCATTAAAAAAAGCCAATAGATGTTTTTATACATCATACTGCACATTGTTTTTAGAAAATGTAAATGATAGCAATAGCAATATGACATTTAAAATCAAGCCTTGTTTTATTATAAAATACAATGGAATTTTAGAATGGGCCTTCAAAGTTTGACATTTAGTAGTAGCTGATTCTTTCAAACTAGAGAAACCTTATGCATTTGCATTCATTTCTCAGTTTGCAGCCACTTAGATTTTACTGTCCTTTTCAAAATACACACAGTATGCTATGTTCTGTGTTTAGAAATGTGCAAGACATTAAATTAAACCCACAATGTAAATGTTAATAAAAGTCAAGTATAAAGTCTGAAATTTAAAGTAAGGTATTGTAAATATATTAGCGTTATTTGTTTCTTTAGAAGTGGATACATCTGATATAAATTGTATGTACTTGGAAAATTAGCTGGAATAAAATAATATTGTATATGTGATCATTTCAGGAAGAATGCAGTACTTCTGCATATCCACAAGATGGCAATAAACTGCAGGCATTTTCTAATAAATGCATGGTCTTCATTTTTAACTGAATATACATTTTTATAAAAATGAATCAAAGTAAGATTTTATTAAATTCATGATGGAAACATAAAACTGTATGCAGAAATGCACAATTGTGATTTTAAGTATATATTTTGGCTTTGTGTGCTTCTTTCTGAAAGAAACCTTGTTCAGAAATTGCTGGTACAAGCTCTAGTTCTAGAAACTCTGTAATGTTGTTATCACATCTTGGGTAATAGAGTGGTTGTAAATTTAATTTACTGTAGCACTTTTCTACAGCTAGTGTGGTAGACCTCTCGGGAGCATGACTTTAGTAAAAAGTACTTCATCTGCTGCCACATTAGCCCTCTTGTACACACTCATTGGCAGGTACACTTTACTTAAAAGAAAAAGAGCTAAGCTGTTTATCCCTTCCATAAAAGGTCCATTCCACCTCTACAGACTGTTCAGAATGTAAAGACATGAAGCAATGTGGACCAATTTTATATCATTTCCATCCTATTCTCTGTGTTCTTAAATTGTATTTCCACCCTGTTCTCTGTGTTCTTAAAGTATATCTATAGCCAGACTGTTTTTTATTGAGTGATTGATTGATTAGGGTAAACCCCTGCCTGTTTTTTTATTGTTGTCTTTGTCCCCTCAAGGCAGAATATTTCTTTCTATTTATCGTCACCAAGACAGAGAGTGATAAAAAGGCTAACATTTTTTTATAGGCACAGGAGTTGTAGAGAATTCTCACAATGAGAACACCTAGTTCGCTCCTTGCCTGAAGTTCCACTTTAAATTTTTAAAATTACCCATTCATAATAATGCTTACAGGCCCATTTACACTGTATATGTTTGAATTACCATGTGCTACTGCAGTGTGCTGCAACGTATTACACAATATTGTGGGCAACCCAGCACAATTTATTTGCATTATGAGACATCTGTGTGTTGTGGTGCACTACATATTTAATTTATTCATGCATTAAGATGTGCTGTCAGACCATTCAGAAATTGGCACTAAAGTTCCGCTGTCACAAACTGTGAGCAGGCAGACTCTTTATTGCAGAAAAGACATGCAATATCTCTTCTGCAATAAAATACACCTACCTGCCTGCTTGCAAAGTTCTCTAGCATATAAACTGCATATTTACAGCTCAGCTTGCATTGCTGGCATGGTTCCTGTGTGCCGGGATGACTGACACCTGTGCATGCGCAGGAGTGACGTCACCCCGCACCGGCCAGCGAAGATGGCCAAAGACCAGCACATAGAAGAAGGTGCTGGCTCTGGTGAGAGATGTGGACAATTGAAAAAAAAGGTATGTTTAGTTCCATTTTAACCTCTGTTTAACCTCTATAAACAAATATACAAACATTTTTTTTTCCTTTAACCAATCTAAGTATATACCAAATATAATGTGGGTACAAAGAATGTCAGCCACCCCAAATAAGCAAAATTAATATCAAATTCCACAGTACAGAAAGTATGCAGTTTAAGTGAAGTGTTCTGCTATCAATCTCTATCACTGGTTTTAATTCAAAATCTAGCAAAGGATGATTTGGATTCTGGCACCAAGATATGACATCTTTTATATTTTCCTTTTTAGCAGCAGAAATTACAAAATCAAATGCCAAAATTAAATTTCTTACAGTATTTAATGATAAGTTTAGCAACTGTGCTTTCCTTATCTGTACATTTTTTAAACACGTTTGTAACAATTAGAGCTTCTCTAAGTAGGCTTTAAATAACAGGCACAAGTTGGTGCCGAAAATGGTCAGATTTAAATCCTTGTCTTTGGTGGAATAGGTGGCTGCCGTCCTGGCAGAACACACCGGTCAGCGCTCACAGCCATTGGCTGTGAGCATAAATCAGATGCAGGTCAGCTGCTAACTTTCCAGCATGCCCTTTCGACAGAACTCAGACATTAGGCCAGCTTTTGTTAGATACAGTAGGCTGCTGTACACACTGGCTAAATGTTGGCCTGTTTCTGTTGAACCAGCCATTATTTGGCCGTGTGTGCCAGCCTTAAGTTTGCCAGTAACCAGGGGAAGCCCTGGTTCCGCTTCCGGGACGTCATCACCTGCGTTCCACGTTGGACCTGGCTGTCTCCCACGATTGCCTCCCCGTGGATTAGGTTGGACCAGCAACCGGACTGTACCTTGTGCCCACAGCACAGATGAGCCTGATTTTATTCACTTTCCTGTAAGTGCATTAATTGCTGTGTCATTAAAATCCTACTTTACTTATTGCACTTAGGTGGCGCTTCCTTTTTGTTCCCTTATATACTATACTGTACCTTGAATTTATTCATTTATTCTGCCACATCTCAGTAACATCATTTACTGACCAAAATTGTGGGAAAGGTTTCTGTACCACATAATAATCTTATGTAAATATAATATAATTTTTATGTAGCTAATGTGCCTACTTATACTTGATGTAATCACCATTTTATCTTGCAAAGTCATTTTAGAATACAGATACACAGATTTACTTTTTTATGGTAAAGAGAAATAGACATATGCAATTTGCAAGCAGATGTAGTGCGCTGCCCTAGGCTGGATACATTTCGTCTTTGGCTCTCTTGTACCCAGCTAATCAGCAATTTATTTTCCAAGTTAGGTCAGGTCTCCCTAACCCCATAGCTCTCAACTGTCCCAAAGTCCCTCTGTCCCACCTTCCTCCACATATTTCCTCCTCATAGTTGTATAAAAAATGCACTATTACCTATCAAAAAAGTTCTAAACCTTTCATCCAATTTCTAAATTGTTGCATTTGTAAATTTCAAAAGCCAGTATGAAGGAATGGTAGTGGTAAAAAAAAGCACTCGTGGGTTTACCAAATCATTTTTTTGTATAATTCTCCTTTAAGGGGGTGTGGCAGGGGGTGTGTCCTATGCCTACATACTTTTGCTAATAGGTGTCCCTCGTTCCCTTCTCAGATAGTTGGAAGGGATGCTAGGCCTGGTGCTTGATTACTCATGCTTGAGTAGTGTCAGGGCTGGGCTCAGCCCTTCCTTCTCTGAGCTGGCCGCTCAGCTGTCGGCTAATTGCCAGCTTCCACCTCTCTCCACAGTTACCCAGCTGTTGTTGATTCTGCTCGTCAGTCCTGCCTACTTAAAGTCATCCAGCTCACTTGATCTCTGCCTTCAACTTTGTTAACATCACAGAGACTTTCTCCTGCGTTCCTGTTGAAGACTTGCTTGGCTGACATTCCTTCTGGCTCCTGATCCTGCTTGCTGTACAACTACATTTATCTCTGGCTCTCTGACATTTGCTTGGATGACTACCTGATCCGGTTACTGAACTCTGGCTTGTTTTTACTACGCTTACTCTGTTTACCTTATTATTATTATTATTATTAAACAAGTGTGATTTAACTTTACTTCTGTCTCGGTCTGATTCATGGTTCCTGATAGGTAGAAGGCTTAGCCACTGAAAATATATCTAACCTCAGCCAATTCATGGGAGGGAACAACTAGAAGGTGTGGCTGGGGATAAAGGCTGTTTAGAGCCCTCTTCTGGTGCCCACACCCCAAGGAGTCAGCTTGTGTTACAGAAGAGCTGTTTCTGTTAGGCCTCGGCATTTGCTTGGCTAAGGCCTAAAGGAGCCTGGATTAGAGAGGCTGGAGGACACTACCTTTGGATGCTGGGCTGGAGAAGGACCCCCTTTACTGGACATTGTGAGTAGGACCTCATGCCTAGAGTTTCATGTGTGCCTGTGCTTTGGGGGTTAGATATCAGAAGTTGCTACAGAGTCTCAGGCTAGCTGGTTGTTCCTTCTACCTCAAGCAATACTTAAAGGCTGGCTGCTAAAGGACTTTGCCAGTAGAAGTTAAGGTTGGCATTGGGGAAAGAAGATTTCAAGAAATGCAGGAGCCAGGAGCACAAGGGAAATGTGAATTTGTTAGTAAGTTATATTCCCTGTGCTGATTTTTTTGTTTTTGTTTTGTTTACTAAACCTAAAAAGACACGTCAATCCAAAACTAACCTATCCATTGGGTAACAATTCTGTTGTGCGATTTCAGTGCAGAAAGAACAGTGTTGGCAAACTATTACAGGAAATGGGAAATAGCAAGATCAACAGGTAATAATGTTGTTTTTTTCCCCCATAGTTAAGCTCTAAGACTCTATTTGCAAATATTCTGTCACAGAAAAAAGTAAAAATGTAACAAACATACGTAATGAGCTCCTTCTTCATATCCCTTGAATGAAACTTTGCTTTAGGGCTGGTCATTGTAGCATCTCCAGAGTATTTTGTCTCATCTGTGTTTTCCGAACAGCTTCCAGGATCCAGCTGGAACAATAATGTAGAAATATGTTTAGTTTGTATTTTATTATTGTAATTTTTTTTAAATCACCAAGAATTTGGCAGCTAACTAAGTAGCAACTAACTAAGTACTAACCTATATCTAGATAACCTAAAATTTACAGTAGATTGTGTCTTTCTCGTTGAACATTAATCAACACATTAGGCCACTTCACCTGTAAATTTTCCATGAATGGCTTTTTTGTATCCTGTTCCACTTGGAGAGTGTATGCCCTTTTTTCATCCAGCAAATATACTTCATCTTTATCTAACATATCACCTTAACCCCTTTCTGCCAAGTGTACACATATATGCAGCCTCACGAAAGTGTGTCTTTATATGTGGGACCGCATATATGGGCTGCTATGTTTGTGCTGGGAGCACTCTGCACAGCGCACTCCGAGCACAAAGACCAAGCTTTCAGTGACAGCTCTAGGTGTCATACTAATGATCAGGAACCGAGAGGCCCAGTTCCCAATCAGCTGATTGCTGTGAGTTTCTGAATTGCTATCATAGTAATCTGTCACTATACAGCCCAGCCCTGTGTTGTTTTCTCCTCATGAAGGGAGAAAAAGATGCATTGGGGTCAATTCAATAATGTTTCACTAATGTTTACCACAAGCGATAAGGGTATCATGTTACCCATTGCATAAATTATCGTATGCAGTAAAGTCCAAGTCACAAAGAAAAAATAATCATTAAGCGGTATTTACCGGGAAAAAAAATGTGCCTTATGCAGTATTTACCAAAAAAAAAAGTGCAGGTAAATACATATGCAATACAATATGTAATACAATGCATAAAAAGCTGTTAAGTCCAATTCACAAACGGACCGGGACCACCAGGCTGTTTTTTAACAAATAGCTGGTTGCTAACAGCGGGCTGGGAAGCCAGCTGCAGCGTCTTTAATAACCGATGACTTATCAGCTGTGAGCGGGCTTACCCGCTCACAGCTGATTGTAAGAAAAAATCAGACAATTAAAAAAATATGAAAAAAAACATTGAGGGGTCCCCCCCCCAGTCCATAGTAGGCCCTTCGGGTCTAGTATGGATTGTAAGGGGAAACCCCACGCCAACATTAAAAAAAAAATGTCCCCCCGAAAAAACTATACCTGACCCTTATCGGAGCATACAACCCAGCAGGTCAGGAAAGGGGGGGGTGAGCTTCCCGAGCTTCCCGGATAAGGGTCTAGTATGGATTTGGGGGGGGGGATCCCACGGAGCTTTAATAAAAAAAAAATTGTCCATATTTATTCAGACTTTTTAATTTGTCAGCTTTTTTTTTTTTTTTTTTTTTACAAATAACAAAGATAAAATAGCTAGAGCAGGGTTTGAGCTATGTCAGTGTCAGGGCTAGAGTTAGAATCAAGGTTTAAGTCAAAGGTTGGGTCACTGTATTTTAGGTAGGATATTTTTTTTTTATTATTTAGTATCAGTGTCAGTGCCAGTGCCAGTGAGTTTTAGGTAGGACAAAAAAGGCACTATTGTTTCCAGGCCCTACTACTGGTAGAAACAACAAATACAATACACATATGTGGCATCACTGTGATCACTAGGAGCAGAGGAATTTATTTTGAGTTGTTCTTTGGTGGTAGGTTATGATAATAGTATATACGGTAGCTAACTTTTCATTTTTTATTCTTTTACTATTTTGTGGCAGTTTTCCTTTGAAAATGAAAGAAAATCAGGAGATATTTATTACGCTTCCAAATGAAAGCTCCATTTGTCTTGAAAAAAAGGAATAATTCACCCTGGCACATTAAGTAGTTGCAATGACATGTACAGTTTTACTAACATACTTCAAAGCTTCAAAATTCTGTTCAGGTGTTCACATTTGTTGTACCCTCATTATGAAAGGGTTAAGATGGATTGGATTTTCAAGAGCAGTTCAGTTGTTTTTTCTTCATTTTTGAGATCCATTATATTCCCTAATAATTAGGATAGCATTTTGACAGAAAACTGCTGACAAACAAAACATAACAACAAAACTCCTATATAAACAGTCAAGCAGTAGCCAATAGTGGGCTAATCAATAGTTCTAACCTTTCAGTCCTCCGAAGACTGGACCTCATCATGTGCCTATCATTTCATTTGTTAACTTGAAAACCCTATTCAGTGCACCAAGGAAACCCTGGGTTGAAAATACTGAACCCAACTTCTACAACTGAAAGGTAACCTGGTGTCAAAAAGTGTGTGTATTGAAGGTTTAAGAGAGGTCAGCACTGGCAGCTTATATACTGTACTTCTCTCAGTCAAAGGCTTACAGGCATAGCAGGCCCCCTGTTGAAATAAAGAGGGTTTCTTGAAGAGTTTTGAAAGGCAAAAGGTTTTTTCATCTTTATGCATTCTATGCTTTAAGATGAAAAAACCTTCAGTGTGCAGCAACCCCCCCCCCCCCTCAGCCCCCCTAATACTTACATGCGTCCCATCTTGATCCACAGAGATAGAGCCTCGGCTGTCCAGCACTCTCCCTCCTGATTGGCTGAGACACAGCAGCAGGCACCATTGGCTCCAGTTGCTGTCAATCAAAGTCAGTGAGTAAATGAGGAGAAAGAAGGGGTGGGGCCAGGCCATGGTTCCCCGTCTGAATGGCAGAGCAGCGTCTTGGCTCGAGTGCCCCCAACGCAAGCTGCTTGCTCTGGGGTCACTCAGCAGGAAGGATGGGCCGGTGAAGGACCCGAGAAAAGGAGGATCTGGGCTGTGCTGGAAACCAGGAAGCACTTGGCTTTCAGTTTTGCAGGCTCACGTGTGCGGCCAATCAGACAATGAGGGTATTGGCAACCATAGAATTTTAAACAAGCAGGGTGAACAGCTGCATAAGATGCAAACTTCTAATGTTGATTTGAATGTACGTGCTCCATGTGATTATGATTTATGTGTCAAGGATTATTTTTGCTCACGAGTGGAATGAGTGAGTAGAAACATTCTAGATGCCTGATTCAAAACAAAAGAGAGTTCCTTCTAGTACTGGAACAAGTATGTACAAATTGAATTGTACTTGGTAAAATGTCATTGCTGCCTTTCACACTTACCCTGCTAACAGGACATCTAACCATTTTAGTGAAGTGTAAATCTAGAATATGCAAATGCAATAATGGTTTTATTTACTGTGAGCTCATAGCACCAAAGAGGAATTATGCAGAGCATTATGCAATATTTTTTCTCATATTCCAATTCAAATATAACAAAGGCAGGCCTTTATTGCCATGCCACATAAGCTTAAAAACAAGCCTTTATCTCTTCACTGACCTTTCTGGTTATTTATCAATAAAAAGGTAAAGTCAGCCATCTGTTGTTTTGTAGGTTGAGTGGGTGTTTTTTTAATGATTCAAAATTAAAACAAAGGTATAGTGCATAAATAACTTTTGTCCTTTAAAGTTAAATTCTAAGCAAATGTTACTTTGGGGACCTAATTGCTGTGTACTTTTACCATGGTGTTAATGAGTAACTAAGTCTTCAATTTTATATTTGCTGGATAAAGGCCTCATATAACTCTCATGAAAGTCCTGAGTATCCCCAGCTGTAGAGGAAATACAAGTTTTAACATGCTGGTACCACGTCTGTGGAAATACCTTAAATTCATCACTGTCTGCCCTGGAAGCCTAAGTTCACCTAAAACAAAAAAATAAAAAAATGAGCACAAGGGACATTACTTACCTTGAGTGAGATGTGCATATGTGCAGAAACTCAACCAACACCCCCCACTAAACAGCATTAAATGGTGGGTGTTGGGTGCAGTTTTAGAGGTGCCCTATGCACAGAGTTCAGAGTCCAGGGGTATGTTATGTACAGAGCTGTGAGCTCTGAGAGAGCAGGGTTGAGTAGTGAGCTACATACTGAGTGCAGGGTTTGGGGTGTGCTATGCACAGTGTGCAGCATTTAGCTCTCTTTCACAGGCAGAAAATGTCTGTGTTTACAAGTTGCAGTAGTAAGCAGATAGCAGAGGGTGACAGCCAAAGGTGGGGGAATAGAGTTCTGCCATGTACCAGCTGAAAAAAAGTCCTGGCTGCGAGGGCCACATGAAATGACTTGGCGGGCTGGATTTGGCACATGGGCCTTGTGTTTGGCACATGTGGTCCAAGGTGTGACACATCACCCAGAAATTCACAGATCACCAGACTCCATTGGACCTTTGCCTTCTTTTTATTGCACTACTATACCATTCTTAGCTCAACCTACCAATGCTTGATTGTGCCACTTCTATTAAAGGCAGCACAGAGCTGTATTCTGTATGTTTGGAAACAATGACAGACGCCCCCATTGCTGATTGCTGACTAAAATCAATGACATCAGAACAGAGGATTCGATTGAAACAAAAAAAGGTACTTGCAAACATTTTTGAAAAAAAAATATTTTACTGGCATGGATTCTCCTATACTGGACCTGGTAAAGGGAGAAGCAAATACATCCCTTACATTCCTTTTGTTCCTTTGTGGTCCCCTTCCAGTGTTTGTCCACCTCTTGGTATTCCCTTACTCCCTCCTCCCCTCCCCCCTTTATTTCTGTACTACCTATTGCTTTTTTATTTTCTTTGCTTTAGGTCTCCTAAGTTGTATTCTGCAAAGGGTATATTTTGTGAAACCGTTCTATTGATGATAACATTTTTCCTTTCAAGATCATATTGTCTCGGCAGGTCATGCTGCCTGGTTCAAGACTTACTTTGCTAATGCTACCAGATATGTGATTATTGATATTTTTTTTATCTCTAGTCAAGGTCATGGCATCACTACTTTATTGAGTTGTTATGTAATATGCGTACCCTTTGTATTCTTGCATAATTAGAAATGAAGAATTGAAAAAAATAACTGTCTACTTGAACTCAAAATTCCCCCTTCTGCATATTTGGAGCAGTACCAGTTGGTGCGCTAAATCGTGCATTTGGAAAAGTTGGAGCTCTACAGGTAACATGTCATAAGGATTGTTATAAAAAAAAAAAGCAAAATGCACACTATTGCTTTTGGGCTGTACTACAGGTACAAACAACAACTGACATACACATATGCGGTATCGCTGCGATCGTCAAAAGCAGGATCATTTATTTTGGGTTGTTCTTTGGTGGTAGGCAATGGTAGTAATAAGAAATATACAGCTTAATTTACAATACATTTTTTTTTTTTTTTTACTATTTTGGGCCGGTTTTCTTTTGATAATAAAGGAAAATCAGGAGATATTAATTACTATTTACTACCAAATGAAAGCCAAATTTGTCCTGAAAAAACAAGGTACAATTCACCTGGATGCACAAAGTACATACATAGCTGTCATTGCAAAAAGCCTGCAGTCGCGGGATGCCTCCCATCGAGGTAGAGTTTTTCTGTTTTTTCTTGGGTCGCCAGCGCTGTCATCGAAGATGGAGTTACATCGTGGGACACTTTTTTTTAAAATAAAGGACTTGTCCCAAACTGTCACTGGGCAAGGGTTGTGGGGAAGAGGCCCTTGTCCCCACCAACATGGGGACAAGGTGTTTTGGGGGGACCCCAAACACCCTTCCCATGTTGAGTGCATGTGGCCTGGTATGGTTCAGCAGGGGGGGCGCTCTCTCGCCCCCCTTTTTCTGCGACCTGTCCGGTTGCATGCTCAGATAAAGGCCTGGTATGGATTTTGGGGGGACCCCCACGCAATTTTTATTTTTATGTTGGCGCAGGGTTCCCCTTAATATCCACACCAGACCCAAAGGGCCCAGTAATGGACGGGGGGGACCCATGCCATTTTTTCCAATGCTTTTTATGTATATTGCCAGGATCCGGCAATACATTACAGCAGCAAGCAGTTTTAAATGACATTTTTTCCTTTAGAAATGTAATTTTGCTGCTCTCATTCTTAAAACTATGTACAGCTGCTGTGTAAGCAGCCTTACATAGTGTGGGGCGTGGACTCAGCCCCCTGAGCCAAGATTGGCTTTGGCCAATCATGGCTCTCGCAGCAGAGCGTGCTGTGATTGGCCAAAGCATGCAGGTCAGGTGCATGCTTTGGCCAATCAGCAGCCGTCAATGCACTGCGATCTCGCAGTGTATTGACAGTCTCGCTGTTCATTATGGGGCGTTCCACGGGCGCTCAAGTCTCCAGTGAATGCCCCATAATGTTCTTTATTAGGCGAACTGGCTAACACCGGGTGACTTGAACATTGGGCTCATCCCTACCTGATAGTGATAACAATGAACCATGCCTGTGTATGTTGAATTGGCCACTTAAAGTCTTCTTTAGAAACCTATGTAAATGGGTGTCAGCACAGGAGAACAATCAAGAGACAGGGACAGAGAGTTTTTACCCTATAACAGGAAATGCCTAAGCAAGAACCTTCATTGTAGAATCACCAGGTTTTATAATGTATTGTAATGAAAGCTGCCAATCTAAACATATTGATGGTGCACCCATTGGTAATTAAATTATTCCAGAGACTGATTTTTCTTTGGAAAACATTATTTGCCAAAAATCACTGCCCTCATTGAGGATATCCAGTAGTATTTTTAAAAAGTGGGTAACCTTGCTGTTTCTATAATGACTCTTTTTGGCAACCATTATGGTATGCAAAATGAAAAGAATATGTTAACCCAGCATTTCAAAATCTTGATATGTGCCTGCTGTACCATGTACTTGTATGAAAATGTATCCTGTTCTCTTTGTATTGCTTCCTTTGTGTGAAATCCCTGGTGTTTCTGCTAGTCCCCCTGCTTTCCTATTAAAATTGACCACAATAAGCATGACAGCACAGAGTGGTCAGTTTTTCTAGCTGGGAACTGTGCCTGCTCTGCTCAAATGATCAGACAAGTGCTGATAATCCCCCCCCCTGCACTGCCATCCACTGGGAAGTTCAGTGTGTTGCTGATTCTCCTCCCCCAGCTCTTCAAGCTCATTATGTACCTGAGAACCGAGGGTATGTGATCACTTATAAAAAAGGAAAACTTTTTTTTATGAATGCACAAACGTTTTGCCTTTTATTTCTATTTTAAAATGAACGGGTTGTTTTAAAAGGTAAGGGTTCCCATATACTTTAGTGTCAAATATGTTTTATTAACATTATCATAAAAAAAAAAAAAAATGACAATAGAGGTAGTAGTCAGACGTCAATAACAAGGACAGTATGGGGTATATCATATTCCATTGTACAACATAAGGTTATATCTACCAAGATAGAAAGACCCCATCATCAAACAAAAATATATGATAATAATCTGTTCATAAAGACGTATAGATTAGTCTAGGAAAAAACTATAACCTCTGACTGTGAGGTAAAAGTAAAATTCAGAAGAACAAAGGGAAAGAAAAGAAAAGTAGGGGGAAGATAAGAAAATAGAAGAGAAAGTAAGGGTAGGGTAAAAGGGGGGGGCTTGGGATAGACCTCGGTGCGACAACACCTGCTTGGAGTAGTAAGAGTGAGTGTCTGAATTTAACCTTGGGTAGTCAACAAGGTTTTCAAGGCATTCGATGTAGAGTATTCAATCCAAATGAGCCATAGAATTTTAAATTTATCGAAAATGTCGTTATCCAGGGCTATCATCTCCTCCATGCACATAATGTCATTAACTGTAGAGACCCATAAGGCTAGTGGGGGGCTGGTGGTAGTTTTCCAGAATAAGGGTATAATCTGCCTGGCAGCCGATAGAAAAAAGCGCATGGATAGTAATGCTTAGTATAATGGCGAGTAATTTCTCGGCAGGGTTGCAAAGGCCGGTCGTAAAGACTACTGTAGATGGAGAAAACCTGGGACCATAGGGGCTGAATGGATGGACAATCCCACCATATATGTAAATAACTTCCATCTGCCGATCCACATCTCCAACATGAGGATGGAACAGAGGGGAATATTTTGTTGAGAGATTGAGGGTCCCTGTACCATCGGGAAAGAAGTTTGAAATTTTTCTCTTGGGTGTAGCAAGATATCGAGCGTTTATGTGTGAAATAGTATGACTTTTGCCAGTCCACTAAGTGGAGTTCCTTTCCCAGCTCCGTGGACCACTTCCTGGTGTAAGAGGGAGGTTGATCATGTAGTAGTGCATGTTGCAACGTGTACATGGTAGAGAGTAAATGTCTGGGGGTTTCTGAAAGAGAGCACAGCTGTTCATATCCCGTTAAGGGTCTGTGAATTTCCCATATACTTTAGCTTGTTTCAAACTTTAGCCAAGTATAGGTAGGTCAGGGCTTGGTTCAAACCAAGTCATTAATTGAAGCACTAACTTCCTAGCTGAAGCTGGTATTTGCATAATAGTGTGACCCAGGTTTTGGTCCTCCCTGATGTGTATTCCCTTCCATTACCACAACTGTACCTGGATGTTTAAAAGTTTCTATATCTGCCCTCCAAATCCTGAGGGATTTGAGTTTGACATGATCGCATAACACTTTTTACAAGTGGTCATTGGAAAGATATGAAGTAAGTAAAGAGAATGGAAATGGGAACAAAATGGCAAAACTGTAAGGGGAACTAAATGGAAAAAGTACAAATTACGTGGATTTTCATAAATTTCCAATATTTCCAGCCTACACCTAACCAAAGCAGATGATTTATAGTTTTTTTATGAACTATACAAGCAACCTATTCTTAACATGGGAAAATGAAAATGAGTGTTTTTTGTCATGCTTCTATATTCTACTGTATTTTACTACAAGTTGGTCATTCTGGGCTATAAGAAACGATGACAAAGGTTCTAAGAAGGTTCTGACTGTGGGCGTGAGCACTAGGTAATGGCTACCTATCAAAATCAGTTTTCAGTATAGCGTCAAAGATAAATTATTGGCTTCTGAAAGATAATTTTAGATTTTTTTGCATATGTTGTTGTTCATCATTTTCATATTACTCTATAAATACATAGTATTATGGCTTTTGAAATATTCATCCCCTTAGAAACTTGTTCAGCTACTAACTCTACTTGGCAAAATATTAGTAAATGTAACCTAAAATTGACAAAAATGTTTTTGCAAATGTTATTTTATAAATGTGCATTTAATATTGAATTTAAAAACAGACTTTAACATAGTGTTTTAAATAATCTCTTTAATTTGTCCTTTAAATAACTATGATAAAGATGACATTTTGTAGGTGTATTGTGTTTGCATGCCTGGTGGTGATTCAAAAAGAAACAGAGAGGGAGGAATACGCTAAATTCCATTAATATGCAGATGGAAGTTTATAGTGATTCCAGAAAAGACCAGAACATAGTGCTAAAATGAATAACACATAATGGCATCTGGCACTTTAGACATTTTTTTAGGCCTTGAAATTGTTGGAAAACTGACAGTTTGAACTAAACTAACAGCCCTATTTATTTATCAAGGATTTTGTAGAGAATTTGAGCCAAGTCCAAATTCATCCTTTTTTTTTGTTGTTGTTTGTTAGAGGGCATCTGGACAGGCTATTTCATGGAGACATATAGACAATATTTTCTGTAAATTGCCACCCAAATTAAGCAACTGTTGTGTGTATGAACTGGTGCAATGAGCAAAAGACCACATATCAAAAATACCATTGTCTACAATTTACTAGAAAACAAACAGCCAAACAAAAAAATTATCATTTCCATCCAAAGTAGTGGAAATGCTTTTCTGTAGGAGGCACTGGAAGGAAAGCAACTGTACAACTGTGTCTCCATGTGTAATAATCCGGTCACATAATTCAAATGTGGAACGGTTATGTTACTCCAAAAACAGAACAGTAGAAAAGGAATCCAGGGCTAACCTTCATTTCTATGTTTATTTATTTATTAATGTATGTATTTTTAAAAAGGGTCGCTAGTTCGAATCCCAACCACGACACTACCTGCCTGGAGTTCACATGTTCTCCCTGTGCCTGCATGGCTTTAATAATAATAAAGCCAAAAAATGACATTTTCCCTGCAAGCTGCCTTTATTTTGTTCAGCAACAGCTGGGGAGCCAGTGTGCATGATGAGGCCACAATGTA
The DNA here is from genome assembly GCA_037952925.1 of Lithobates clamitans. Lineage (NCBI taxonomy): Eukaryota > Metazoa > Chordata > Amphibia > Anura > Ranidae > Lithobates > Lithobates clamitans. Next base: position 900,494 of record JBBGZY010000012.1, on the reverse strand, counting down.
GTGCACTGGGAACAAGATTACAGAATTTTTGGATACATTCTGGTGTCACTTTGACTTTGGATAGAAGTAACGGGTGCATAAAAATTGGTCTTTGGGTGTCGATAGCACCTTCCCACCGTAACCCTATAGAGGTACTCTTAATAAAAACAAGAATTGGACTTGCTGTAAAAAATTGCAATGATAAGCACCTGTCAAACAGGTGCAGAAAATTTGGTCTTTGGGTGTCGGTGGTGCCTTCCCACCATAACCCTATAGATGTACTCTTAATAAAAGCAAGAATTGGCCTTGCTGTAAAAAATTGCAATAACATGCACCTGTCAAACAGGTGCTGAAAAATTGGTCTTTGGGTGTCGGTGGCGCCTTCCCATCCTAACCCTATAGAGGTATCCTTGATGAAAACAAGGATTGGCCTTGCTGTAAAAAATTGCAATGATATGCACCTGTCAAACAGATGCAGAAAAATTACTCTTTGGGTGTCGGGGGTGCCTTCCCACTGTAACCCTATAGAGGTGCTCTTGATGAAGGCAAAAAAAATTGCAATGATATGCACCTGTCAAACAGGTGCTGAAAAATTGGTCTTTGGGTGTTAATTGTGCCCATGAAACCTATACCAAAAACATTCTTCCAGATGAAATGATTGAACACCCTCAAAGATAGGCAGCCTTGAAGTCCTGCAGAGATTCCACATCCCAAAAAGACTTAATGACATCGGCATCAGGGGCTTCATAGCTGGTAATCCAGGACTGATTCATTTTCATAAAAGTCAAACAGTCCGCGGAGTCTGTGGACAGACACATTCTATTATCAGTAACGATACCACCTGCAGCACTGAATGCCCGTTCTGAAAGCACGCTGGATGCAGGGCAGCCCAACAACTCAATAGCATACTGGGCAAGTTCTGGCCACTGGTCTATTCTCATGACCCAGTAGGTCAGTGGATCGTCATCTGGAAAGCACTCTATCTCTGTTTTGGCCCAGAGGTAATTGTCCACCATGTGATGCAGACGCTGCCGATGGGATGTGGAAGCTGAGAGCTCTGGGTGGCGAGGACTAAAAAAATTCTGAAATGCCTCACTTAGGTTGATGCCTTCTCCAATGCTCCTATCTTGACCAACAGAAGACTCAAAACTACGTTTTCCATGACACTGTAACCTACTGGAGTCAGGAAAAAACGTTCAATAAAATCCTCTTTAACGTGTCCTCAAGAGATTTTATCTTCTGCACTCTATGTGGGGATGGAATGAGTTCTGAGACCTTCCCCTTATAATGGTGGTCAAGGAGGGTTACCAACTAGTAATCATCCTTCTCCTTTATGCCACGTATTCTTGGGTCCTTTCGCAGGCTTTGAAGCATGAGGTTGCCCATTTGTAGAGGCTTGAGAAGCAGACTCCTCGGGGTCACTCAGGATGACAGCATCTGGAACTTCCTCCTCCCAGCCACGTTCTACTCTCAAGGGTCCTGGGGTTGGAAAGCCATCGCTTATAGATTTGCGCATGTGTCCCTCTTCTTCGAAGCCTATGAAAGTGCCAGAATCCTCCTCCTTCCCTCTCTCCTACTGTGTGTTCTGTGACATAGGAATCATGGTGTCTGGATAAAGTGGGCCTTGAGAGCAAAGGAAGTCCTCCTCTTCCTCCTGCTGCTCTGCTTCCAGAGCCCTGTCCATAATGCCATGCAGAGTCTGCTCCAGCAGGAACACAAGAGGGATTGTGTCACTGATGCATGCGCTGTCAGCTCACCATGGCCTCCTCAAATGTTGACAATACAGTGCATGCATCGTTAATGATCAGCCATTGGCATGGGGAAAAAAAGCCGAGGCGGCCTGTCGTCGTGCCGTACTCACACAGATACTCGTTGATGGCCCTCTGCTGCATGTATAGCCGCTGCAGCATTGCCACCTGGTGGGCATGTCGAGCACTGGCTGTGTATGACTGCCTGAAATGGCTACAGACTCTTCTGGCCAGCTTTAGCACATCTTGCAACCCAGGGTATGTATTTAGGAAATGCTGCACCACCAAATTGAGGACATGTGCCAGGCATGGCACATGTGTCAACTTTCCCTGTCTAAGGGTGGACAGGAGGTTTGAGCCATTATCGCACACCACCATTCCTGGCTCCAGCTGGTGTGGTGTGAACCACCTCTGGGCCTGTCCCTGCAGAGCTGCAGGAATCTCTGCTCCGGGGTGGTTCCTGTCCCCTAAACACACAAGCTGAAGAACTGCATGGCACTTTTTAGCTTGACTTATGGAATAGCCCTTTGAAAGCGTACCTGATGTTCATAGGACAATTCTGCAGAGGAGGGCATGGAGGTGGCAGAGGAGGAGGAGTTAGAGCTCATAGGTCTGGCATCATCACCACCAGCTGTATGGAGGCATGGCGGAAAAACAACCTGCAGCACTGAGCCCTGTCCTGCATCCTTTTGAGATGCAAGAAGCGTTACCCAGTGTGCTGTGAATGAAATATATCGTCCCTGCCCATGCTTGCTGGACCATGTGTCAGCAGTTAGGTGGATTTTATGGCTAACTGCCTTGCCCAACGATGCCAGAGGGATGGAACGGCCTTACATGAAAAGTAGTAACGACTGGGAACCTGCCATTGTGGTACAACACATTGTGCGAATTCACGGAAGGAGAGCCAACAGCTTTGACAAGCTTGCATTTAGATGCTGGGCATTTGGGTGGCAGGGACTGTATTTTTTTTTCCGCTGCAGCAGATGGGGCAGAGAAATTTGCCGGCTACAGTCTACAGCTGGTGGTGTGCTGCTGGCAGATGTGCTGCTAGGACCTGGGACATCCTGTGTTATACCATCACCCCTGTCAGTGGAGGCTGCTGAGAGGTAATGACTCAGTATAGCAGGGGCAGACTGAAGTGGGTAAGGAGGAGGAGAAGGAGGGACAGATTTGTGCCCCTTTTGTGTAGCTTTTAGGTGCTCTTGCCAACGGGATGAGTGGTTGGACGTTAAATGCCTTGTTAAGCACATGGTACCCACATGGCAGTGTGATCTGCTGCAGATGGGCTGAAAAAGGCCCAGGCAGCTGAGCTTTGGGAGTGGGCCGGGAGATAACAGCTGCAGAATGTGATGGAATAGGGTGGCTGCTCTCTACTCTTTCCTGATCTCGGTCTCCTTGGGGTTGTGACCCCTCACCTTCAGTTTCCTCCTCTGCCCTATCTGGCACCCAAGTCGCATCAGTGATCTCATCATCATCATCATCATCTCCATCTCCATCTCCTCCATCTTCATCATCATCATTACCACTGGAGACAACTTGGCAATACGCTACAGCTGGGGGAACATGAATGCAAATTTGTCTACCAGTGTTCTCCCCTCTCTCTAGGCTTATGTTTCTGTCATCCTCAACCTCAGAACCAACATCTGAATCCAGTAATGGCTTGGCATCATCAATGAGCAAGTGGCTGACGCTGTAGTCAAATAACTCAGCTGACTCCTCCATGGCTGATGTTGGGACTATGGCAGGAATAGATGGGGACAAGGAGTCAGGTTTATCCACTCTGGCAACTGCAGGGGACTGCACACTTGTCTCTGCTTGTGTGACAGAGGATGAGGAGGATGATGAAGGTTTAGTAAGCCAGTCCACCACCTCCTCTGCATGTGGCTGGATAGCATGGGCAAACTCACTAAACAGAGGAAATGATGCCCTGCCTGAGGACTGAACACCACGTCCACCTTTGCCTGTGGACACATTTGTTGCTGGCCTCCTTACAGTGCCAAGGGAACGTCTACCTCTCCTTGCTGTCCTCCCAGACATTATTGGGAGGGAGGGGGTGGTGTTTATAAGCAAATGTATAGAATAAGTGGAAATCTGTATGTAGATGCACTTTAATCAATGTAAAGTGGTGTTTGGTGAACTTTAATTTGAGTACTCACACTACACAGATGCACTCCGCAGATACACTATAATATACTGCAATATAATGCGCCAAACGTACAGTGACGCACAGAACTATATGGCATTAAACTTGCAGTAACGCACACAGAAGTAAATGGCATTAAACTTGCAGTAACGCACAAAACTACATGGCCTTAAACTGGCAGTAAGGCACACAAAACTATATGGCATTAAACTGGCAGTAACGCACACAGAACTATATGGCGTTAAACTGGCAGTAATGCACACAGAAGTAAATGGCGTTAAACTTGCAGTAACGCACAAAACCATATGGCGTTAAACTGGCAGTAACGCACACAAAACTATATGGCGTTATACTGGCAGTAACGCCCACAGAACTATATGGTGTTAAACTGGCAGTAATGCACACAGAAGTAAATGGCGTTAAACTGGCAGTAACGCAATCTAATAGACAGTGTTCAACTGTCACTACACTGACACTATCTGAACTGTCCCTACTCTAGCTATACACTAATGTAAAGATTACTGACACAGTCTTACTACACTACACTGAAACTATCTGAGCTGTCCCCATCTTTGTTATGAAGCCCATAAAAAGCTCTGGTGCAACCAATTACATTCAGAAGTCACATAATTAGTTAAATGATGTCCACCTGTGTGCAATCTAAGTGTCACATGATCTGTCATTACATATACACACCTTTTTGAAAGGCCCCAGAGGTTGCAACACATAAGCAAGAGGCACCACTAACCAAACACTACCATGAAGACCAAAGAACTCTCCAAACAAGTAAGGGACAAGGTTGTTGAGAAGTACAAGTCAGGGTTAGGTTATAAAAAATAACCAAATCTTTGATGATCCCTAGGAGCAGCATCAAATCTATCATAACCAAAAGGAAAAAACATGGCACAACATCAAACCTGCCAAGAGACGGCCGCACACCAAAACTCATGGACCGGGCAGGGAGGGCATTAATCAGAGAGGCAGCACAGAGACCTAAGGTAACCCTGGAGGAGCTGCAGAGTTCCACAGCAGAGACCGGAGTATCTGTACATAGGACAACAATAAGCCGTACGCTCCACAGAGTTGGGCTTTATGGCAGAGTGGCCATAAGAAAGCCATTAATTTCAGCAAAAAACAAAATGGCATGTTTTAAATTTGTTAAAAGGCATGTGGGAGACTCCCAAAATCTATGCAGGAAGGTGCTCTGGTCTGATGAGACTAAAATTGAACTTTTTGGCCATCAAAGAAAACGCTATGTCTGGCGCAAACCTAACACGTCACATCACCCAAAGAACACAATCCCCACAGTGAAACATGGTGGTGGCAGCATCATGCTGTGGGATGTTTTTCAGCAGTCAGGACTGGGAAACTGGTCAGAGTTGAGGGAAAGATGGATGGTGCTAAATACAGGGATATTCTTGAGCAAAACCTATACCACTCTTTGTGTGATTTGGAGCTAGGACAGAGATTCACCTTTCAGCAGGACAATAACCCAAACACAGTGCTAAAGCAACACTTGAGTGGTTTAAGGGGAAACATGTAAATGTGTTGGAATAGCCTTGTCGAAGCCCAGACCTCAATCCAATACAAAATCTGTGGTCAGACTTAAAGATTGCTGTTCACAAGTGCAAACCATCAAACTTGAAGTAGCTGGAGCAGCTTTGCAAGGAGGAATGGGCAAAAATCCCAGTGGTAAGATGTGGCAAGCTCATAGAGGCTTATCCAAAGTGACTTCTAGCTGTGATAGAGGCAAAAGGTGGCTCTACAAAGTATTGAGTTTAGGGGGGTGAATATTTATGCACATTGACTTTTTCTGTTATTTTGTCCTATTTGTTGTTTGCTTCACAATAAAAAAAAATCTTCAAAGTTGTGGGCATGTTCTGTAAATTAAATGATGCAAATCCTCAAACAATCCATGTTAATTCCAGGTTGCAAAGCAACAAAACACGGGGGGGGGGATACTTTTGCAAGACACTGTACCTAATGTCACTAATATAAAATATAGGTTTCAGTTACTAGCTTAAGCAGTCAAGACTTTCTACAAAATGTCTATGTAATCTTTTTCTCAGAAATGTTTTTTACAGTATATGCATTTCAATATAACCTGTCTTTAATTTAAATTGTAGCATGCCATATTATTTTAGATTATTGTCCTTAAAATAAAATTACAGTACTATGCAGGGCAACATGTAATTAACACAGTTTATCAAAGCCTAATAAGGACTAATTATACAAGACAGAAAAAAAAACCTTTTTTTAGTAGATTTCAGCTACCAAACATTAAAGCCAATGGTACAATTTTCCACAGTGATTCTGCTCCCTGTCATGATATGTCACAAATAGCCATATTAGTGAAATGCATACATTCACTGAAGTCACTAGATTCGTTCACTTCTGTGTCAATGCACCTGCACATTGCCACCAGAAAACCAATCCATCCCATGGGGGCGCTGTTCCAAATGATGTTGACCAATGAGAAAGCAAAGAAATCCATCCCAAGGGGGCGCTGTACCAAAAGATATAACCAATGGTTTCTACATTGCCACCAACACAGCTCAGACTTAGTAAGTCCAGTGCATTCTTTCTCATTTGAAGTCCCTGGCTACTTAAACACTACATTTGTAAACAACAGTAGGACCCCTTTTCTGCTGTATTTGAAAGTGTTATATGAAAAGAAAAAATATACAATGGCTTTTAACAGCAAGGCAATAGCATTTGATGTACACTGTAAAGCTAGTCATACATGGTTCGAAATTTGGCCAGTTCAGCAGGGACTGGCTGAGATTCGATCCATCAATGGGCAGGCTGATTGTATTCAAGTCGATCCATCAATCAACTTGGGCACAACCAGTCTGGTGAACAAGAAAGCAAAGTGGGCGCCAGGTTAGTATTAAGAAAATCAACAATACTTTAATTACATATCCACTTACATAAAGGCTTCTTGCATGCTGTATAGAGGGCTAGTGTGGTGTGCTTGTTTGTTTCTGAGAGAATCCCACACCTGCTGAGGAGCTGCCGGGGATTGTGTGTTTCCCCCCATTACTCACCTGTGGATATGTCCATCTGACCATCCCTTTTCCATTGTTTTCCAGCCCTGCTTGGACTATTCATCTTTGTACTGCATCTTTTGCCAGCGAGTGCTGACTTACTCACTAGTTACTAGTTTGTGCATTGCTTGTTTACAACCAGCCTGGCAGATTTTTTTTCATGCGATTACTGCCATTGGCTATAGCTGCTTGCAGTAATCTTTGTGTTCTGCTGGGAAGGCTCCCCCTCCCCCCATTGGCAGCACCTGTGGTGGAAGGAAAGAAAATTAAATCATCTATGGGACATGATTAGTAGTCCATGTGTGCGGTTCCTTCCTGGGGCGGTCTCTAGTCACCCTCTCATGGTGGTCTTCTGTGCACCTCCTTCCCCCTATCCTCTGTCATGCGCTCTTTACTTTGTCTCCTCCTACCTCTTCTGTTTCTTTCCCCTTCTCTCCTTCCTTCTTTCACTCCACAGCATATTATTTTTATTAGTACTGTTTCTTCCGGCTCTCGGTATTCGCTAAGAATTATGTCATTAGCTTAAGGGTTGTTCTCGGGGTAGATCACAAGGCTATGTTTTTTCTGCTCCTTAAGCATAGTATATTCCAGCTCTTGTCAACCGAGAGCTCAATCCAACTTGTTGATTCTTTGACAAAGATGTTGCGCATTTTTTTTGTTATTATTGTGTTACTCAACTATCTTATAGTTATGAGCTCTCTTTTCCTCAGCATTTCATTATTTTTGGTAGTGATACGGGCTTGGGGAACCCTAGCCCACCAGAGCAGTTAGTTCCCGGATGGGGCTCTGGTGGCGGGAGGTCTTGAGACCGTAGTGTATGACTACTCCAATAAGAAAAGGGATTTTGATTGTTTGATGTAATCATTTATTACAATCGTTGTACAACTGTTACTCCATGTATACGTTGAGCATTATGTTCAATTTTCTGCCTGATGTATTGATTTGATATTTCAATAAATTTATTTTAAACTTTAAAAAAAAAAAAAAAATCATCAATGGGATGCCTAATACCATGTTTGACCAGCAAGTGGCAACTTTGGAAGAAACGTGTACTGAGGATGATTGGCAGCTGCTGTTGCTAACCTCTCTTTTTGAAAAAGTTAATCCTCTGGTCAAAATGCTTAGCCAGTACCTTAAATACTCTTCTTAAAGTTGGCCATAGAAGGAAAAACATTTGGCTGGTTCAGCAGAGAATGGACAAATTTTTACCAGTGTGGTCATCTCTGTTCCCAAGAGATGATATTTGATCGACTTCTATGGAACAAACAAGTTAGAAAACTTTTCTAAACCAGTAACTACAGCTTCTCACCAGTGTATTCTGACATCAGTGGGAGCCACTGTAAGGATACAATGTACCGGTGGGGGGATTTCTCCATCCACCTTGTTTGTGTGAATGTGGGAACCTGTTAAGTTTTTTTTTTCTTTCAGCCTGCTAGCTGAAAGAAAAAAAAAGGAGCTATTTATAGCCAATTTTACAAGTAAGCACAATAGAAGTTTTGACTTCATCCTGACTTTCCTTTTCTCCTTTGCTTCAGAAGAATATCACCAATGGCATCCTCTGTATTTTTTTAGTACTAGTTTCTTTTCAGATCATACCTCTGAGATCACGTAAACCACAGAAGTTATAAAATGACAAAAAGACACAAATATGTCTTAAACAAACAGGGGACTTTTAGTTTTTGCAGACAATCTCCTTTAGAGAGGCTCTGTCATTGAGGATAATGTAGATAATGCTGCAGGTAGGAAGCATAGGTTTCCTTCTTGCACATGCTTGCAGCAGCCTTCCAAATATTGCTGTGGCCAAATTTCATTCTATTTTTTTTTCAGATGGAGCCCAAACTTGCCTGCCCCTTCATACCTCCTGCTCTTTTGTATTGTATTATGAGACAGCCTCTCATAATGATAGGTCAACGGAAAGTTGTGAAGACCTAGCAGCAAGGTATGACACTACCTAGAACTGTTGAAGCTTTGATCATTCAGTAATGACAGGAAGGTTTGGGAGGCTGAAGTAGGCATGTGCAGGCATCTGTAGATACAATACAGAGTCCCTGTATCCAGACTCACTTATGCATTTTTTTATGAACATGCATGTTAAGTCACTATAGAGCTCTAAAACACTTTCTTGAAAGCAAAGGAAATATAAATAAGTATTATACTTTATTTTGTAGGATGCACAGTTTTACTGCAACTGCATAAAAACTATTTTTTTTGTAAAAAATACAATAAATTATGTTGAGTGCAGACAAACTATTAATATAATTAAAATAAGTAAATGGTGGTAGGTTAATAAACAACAAGTCCTAAAATTGTGTGCTTAACAGCGAAAAGTGAATATATGCAAAACTGTATAGTGGTGATGCATTTAAATCCTTTACCACTTTAGCTAGCATTAGATAAACTATTTTCCTTTGCAATTATTCCTAACCCTTAAAATGCATGTTTAAATCCAAGCTGTTTAAAGGCTTTAAAAGCATATATGTTGTACTTCATAATCTAACCTCCTATCAGCATGTTTACTACATTCATACATATAGAATGCATTGCTGCAGAGCCTTGTTCTGGCCCTGTCATTTCCAGTCTAAGTGCTCCTATACAAATGATAACTGGATGCTGTCTTCAAGACAGTTTTAGGTATTCCTAATAGTTGCATATGAAAATTCAAATTTAAAAAAAAAATACACTTTTTTGGTGAATGGGTAGGGGTACTATGCACCCCACACTTATTCAAATAAGATTCCGATAAGCCCCCTGCCCGTAGACCCCCACAACCACAGCCCAGGGTTGTGGGGAAGAGACCCTTGTCCCCATCAATATGTGGACAAGGTGCTTTGGGGCAGGGGGCAGAGCCCCCCGCCCCAAAGGGACCCTCATGTTGAGGGCATGTGGCCTGGTATGGTACAGGAGGGGGGACGAGCAAGCGCCCCCCCCTTCCTGACCTGCCAGGCTGCATGCTCAGATAAGGGCCTGGTATGCACCCCCCCATGCTGAGGACATGTGGTCTGGTATGGTTAAAGAGGGGGGGTGAGCACTCTCCCCTCTTTCTTGACCTGCCAGGCTGCGTGCTCAGATAAGGGTCTGGTATGGATTTTGGGGGGATCCCACACTTTTTTTTATTGTAGCACGGAGTTCCCCTTGAAATCTATTTACAGACCTGAAGGGGACCCCCACAACATTAAAAAAAAAATGTAATAGCCAGGTGCCAGGAATTGCAACCGCGAGTCAATTATAATGTGATTTGACTCGTTTTTTTTCTTAAGACTTGTCAATTTTACTGCAGCACATTCTATACATGCTACAGATGCAGCACTTTACAGGCAGACTAAGGGGACCCCCAGGCACAATATTTGAAGGCATTTTTCATTTTTATAGTTGCACTTTAAGCATCATTAAAATCACTGCTGCTGAAAAAAACAATTGTTTTTAAAAAAAACTTTTGTATTGATACATGTCCCCCAGGGCAGAACCTGGACCCCCACCTTATATGGCTAATTACTTGCATATAAGTCTTCAAAATGGGCACTTTTGGTTTCTCATGTTCGGCTCCCATAGACTTCAATGAAGTTTGCTGTTTGGGGCAGAACTTTTCCCTGTTCGGGAGTTCTGCTGTGAACCGAACAGGGGGGGTATTCGGCCCATCTCTATGTATGAGTTCTCATTAAGCCTCCTCTGTGTTCAGCAGATATAGAGTGATTGATTTACTAAAAGAAAATAGGCAGTTCACTTTTCAAGAGAATTAGTGAATGTGGTAACAACTCACTTTGTTTCATTTTTCCTTGCACATGATTGGAAATCACCTCATTCACTAAACTAAAGGAAGATTCCCTTGCAAAGTAAAAAGCCTATTTGCCCTTAGTAAACTAACTCTAGAGAATCCTGATCAGCAGCAGAAGTGTAATCAATGCATTGAATAATGGGATTGCATCAGTGTTTTGCAATTTGCCATCCTGAAACTGATTACATACAGTAGGTTCTGGACTTAGAGGAGATCCAAGTGAGAAACAGGGATGTGGGCAGAATAGGTGGGGCAGGGGGAGTGTCCACTGAAATCACATGTACAATGCTCAGAGAGGTCTACAGTTAACATTTAAAATAAGTTGAGGACTTCCTTAAATCTCAGCTTCAGCTTTGATGATTTTTTAAAAAAAAAAGTATGCCAGCATCTTATAAAAACGCTGTAAAATTCAACCCACTTCCTGTGAACTCAAAGAGTCAAAGACCCTCCTCTTAGGTGCCTGTTATCAAGCCTCCTGTGAGGGGAATACTGCAGGGAATCATGCCACATCACTAAGTCAATACTGTTCCTTTAAAATATAGAATTACTTCCATTATTGAAGACAGAAGAGGAGGAAGAGGGACTGTGACATTAATCGAATGGACCGAGAGCCGTCACATAACAGGTATGTATAAACTTGTTTTAAAAAATAAAGCCTGCAGAGGTGCTATAAGTTGGGGTGGGGGGCATCTGTGATCCCCAAGACATATGCTGCACATCATTGGCTGAAAAAGAGTTAATAACTTATGGGAGCCCTAAGGGTAATGTAATTTGGCCAGCTTTGCAACTGATGGCTTTGGTTTAGGTGTGCTTTGAACAAACTATAGTATCTTTTAAAAGTACCAAGATTTTGCCTTCATTATATTAATTTCCATTGTTTATATAGCACTGATATATATTACAAAGGTCTGTACATATAAATACATTAAAATAGTTGAATTGTATAAATTAGCACACTTACCCGTGTGTACTTTTGCAATAGTATAAAACCTATATTCATCTTTAAACTGAAATGTTTTAATTCAATTAAAATGTGTATGGTAATGTTCATTAAATCTTTATGGGGAATTTGGTATTCAAATATTACATTTAAATACTGAATTTCAGGTCTGCATTTTTGAAGCATTGCCTAGAGTTTACTCTTTTTGATCTTAAAATTGGCCAAAATACACTGACTTTTGATGCAAACAATTTTTATTGTTCGTCTAGAATATTTGCTTTTATTATCTACGTTGGTATGGATAAAAGAGACATTAAAAATGTCTTTATTCAAGTGTAGTTCAAATGCTTAATTGTCATGTTGCACTGATCACTGGGTTAGAAGATATGATTGCCCAATTATGGAGTATTAACAGCGTGATTACAACATGCCGGGCACTTTGACATCACAATGCCCAACCAGAGGATTGTTGGTACTGCCTGTTATTTATCACTGCTATTGAATATTGGACAAATACTACTTAAAATGTAATTTAGTTATGACAGTGTTATTTACTTCTGTTTTGATTTCCTCCACAAAACAATGTAGCTTAGCTTGTGACATTTTAAACAGTTACACTCTAATGAGTCAATATGACACATTTTCAAAGCAACCCAGTAATTAACCATCAATTACCTCAATGTCCTCTTCACTTTTACCATGAACTTTACTGTAGTTAATTGGTGCATCCCAACCTTCTTTTTCACAGAGAGCTTTGTAAAAGGCAGCATTGACCAACAGGCTACTAGTTTTAAATGGAGAAGAAGACGTTGCTGTTATGATAGGACTACAAGCGCCTAAACTGCTAGTCTTGTCATTTAGCCGATTCTTCTTCATACTCAAGTCCAAAGTTCCATTTTCATCAACTTCAATCTCTGCAGCCTGGGGAAAACAGTAACAATATATTTTAAATTGATGAACAGTTTGTGGCTTTGATAATGCAGCCATGTGGTGCTTTTAAGGGATAAAAGTAAATGCAAGCTTTTATTTAAATAATATCTGATTAAAAAGCTGCTTTTGATTTACATCACATCAGTTAATGTGTAATTCTTTGCCAGAGTTCTGGGTAACCTCATAATGCTTGCCATCTTTTGCAGCTTATTGCAAGTAGAATTTAAATAAGACGCTTCCAGATTTTAACTACAATTTAGAAAGCAAAAAAAAAAAAAACCCTAAATCTCAGTTTATTTGAATAAAAATCAGTCAATAAAAAAGCTGCCTGATCTTTTTTGATCTTTTTGATATAATAAAAAAAGTTGACCCAGTTTCATAAATGGAGCTTATGCCATCAATGCATATTCCTGTTGTTCTTTCAAGCATACACACATTTGAGTTATTCAATACTGATACTGTTCATATAAGGTACTGTGTTTTCCATTGTTGGCTCTTTTGTATTATGGAATAATTGTTTGGAAAGTAAATACTTTTTTGGTTTTGCTAACTGCACTATTTCTGAATCTTCTACAGAAAAAGTGAGACACATTTCTTATAACTGTATTTAACATTGTAATACAAACATTTAAGAGCTAGATAATCATTTATAGCAGATTTGATATGACTTTTGAAAGGTTTAAAAATTCAGTGTTTGTCAAGTGACCCCTGATGTGCTCCAGTTTACTCCTTGACTTGGATATTTACCTATTGTCGGTACCTCCTTGAGTTTACATGTTTTGGAAGCAAATAGTAATAAAAAGAAAAAGGCAGTGCTTAACATAAATCATATACTGTGATATAACAAAATCACATGCCACAATGTGCAATACATGATATCACAAGAAAAGTCCTTAAAAATGTTTACAGTTTCCATCATGATGTAAATTAACTCTTAAGTAGAAACAAGTCCCCTTATGGGGGTGATAGATGACGTCCATTTAAATATTTCTAAATGTGTATCACTCTACACCATGTGAGCCCCCCACCTGTGGGAATATCAGTCATTAGATATTATGACCTCCAGATTATAGGTAGGTCACAATGTCTCCAGTACACAAATAGATAACGGATCACCTCAAACTGTACTCCTTTAACCACTTGCCAACCACCCCATATCAGATCTACTGCTACAAGGCTGCTGCGCTGTGCAGAATCACGTATATATGTGATTCTGCACTTCTGGGTTTTGGGCATGAGTGCGTTTTGCCGCTGGCTCGCTCCCGCTGTAAATTCACACAGTGGAAGCTGATTAGCAGGTCCCATGGACCTGATGTCTGCCGCCACCCGCTGATCATTCGATACATTGACAGAATGCCAGCCTGCCTATGTAAACAAGGAAGATTGTCATTCTGTCAGTACAGAAGGCATGGATCCTGTAAAGCAGAAACAATGATCCATGCCTCCTACTAGTAAAAGCACCTCCCCCACTACACTGAAACATTAGATAGGTACACAGTTAACCCTTTAAATTGCAGTCCTGCTATAAGTCGCTGATCGCTGCCATTACTAGTAAAAAAAAAATATCCCATAGTTTATAGATGCTATAACTTTTTAACCAATCAATGCCCGCTTATTGGGATTTTTTTTTTACTAAAAATATGTAGCATAATACATATTGGCCTAAATTGATAAAGGAATTCGATTTTTTTGTATATGTTTTATGTGTTTTAGAGCATAAAGTAAAAAATATTTGTTTTTTTTTCAAAATTGTCTGTCGTTCTTTGTTTCTAGTGCAAAAAATAAAAAACGCTAATGTGATCAAATACCACCAAAAGAAAGCTCTATTTGTGGTAAAAAAAGGACTTAAATTTTATTTGGGTACAGTGTTGCATGACTGCAATTGTTAGTTAAAGTAACGCAGTGCCGTATCGCAAAAAATGGCCTGGTCAGGAAGGGGGGTAACACCTCCAAAGGTGACGTGGTTAATCAATTTGCATCTTTCATATATGAATGTCACTCAAACAGGAGCAAAACCTACCATAGAATAATTCAATTTTTTAAAAGAAAGTGGCGAGCAAGTAAGTTGCTGATATAGTTACTCCAGCCCTACTTGTTTCAACATAGTGATTTCCTCTTGGAGTTGTGGCCATATCTCAAGGGTGCTTTATTTCCTATCTGATCTGATTTTGTCTAATTGTTAAATTGCTTATTTTTGTCGATATAAAGAACAGAAATAGTGAGGGATAGACTTGCTTAGCAACTTTTTTCCTTTTCTGTTTCTTATATCTTATGGTTAATTTAATAATGCCCTTTATTTAAGTAATAAACAAATGTTTTAAAAGGACAAGCAAATAAAACAGTCCTGCATAAACCCCTAAAGACAATATGTTAATTCAGACTCAAAAATAAAATCAGTACTTAGCAAAAAACATAAGTACTATAAACTGCATCTAAAAGATGTCACAGAGCTGGTATATTGGACTGTCATAATAAATACATTATTTTACCATATTTATATTACAGTACTTTAACTAAGTGTTTCTGGCCATTTCACTACAATAGTTTAATCTGATGTGATAGTTTTAAGTACTGAATTTAACGTTGCAGCTTATCCTAGATAATAACTTAGTAACAACATCTTGTGCCATCTGTATAATATCAAATGCATTTGACATTAGTATTAATAACTCTTAGTTACAGAAATCCTAGACATTAACTATATCTATACTAAATGACCCAAAGTTTGAATGGAATCAGTGAGTTTAATTTTAAATTTTTAAAATATAGAAAACTTTTTTTGTTTTGTTTTTAAAGAATACATTTTCTTCTTTACATAGTTTTTTTAAAATCTTGCCATACTAACAGTGTTGCCAGTAGACCAAGACTTTTAATAATAATTGTGTCTGCTTTGGGAGAGGTAATGTAAAAGTATAGGTCGTAATAATTATCTTTTATGTATTTTTTACGAAAAAATAGAAAAAAATAAGAAAAAAATAATTCTAAAAAGCTAATGAGTAAATTATAATGATAATGACTCGTTTTACATTTTTAAAAAATTACTTGAAATAAAAAAAAGAACATTAATGTTTGAGTAATGTTTATTCAAATATGGCATATTGCTACTAGCAGAAAGAGCAAAAGGCTTCATTACATGCCAGAAATCATAATAGTACTGGTAAAGGAGGCCAAGGTATGTTAAAGTAGTTGTGAACATACAATGTTATAGGCACTCCCTAATACTGTTATCACTATGCAGGCACCAAAACTGTTGTTTATTTACAGAAATTACCTTTCTTCCCTTTTATATAAGGTTATAAAGTTCTTTTGTGTGACTAGGCATCTCTTCTTCCTGATAGTATGGAGCGAGGTTACAGGGTACTGTGCAGACATATCATGTTCCTGTATTCCATTGTCTGTTCAGCCTGAGGTGAGAGGCAGGCTGTGATTGGGAGGGTGGGTGTCTGCACAGTTTCCTGTACCTCTGAATAGCCAGCCAAAGGATGAAAACTGACCACGCATGCACAGCTCACCTCCTGTGCTTTGCATAGTCTGTATAGAACAAGGAAGAAAGGTAACTGGCTGGATAAACCTTGTTCACTGATCACAGGCTAAATTAAATCAACCGGTTACTGGTTGATGTATTTATTTGGGCTTCTACATTTTTCATATGGACTATAATGTAGATTGAGCGGTCCAAAGCAGGGTAGCACATCTTAATCACCTTCCACACAACTGAAATAATGCTTACAGTTTCTGTATTTCTTCCTTACTCTACTGAGTGGTAAAAGAATCAGAAAATGGCTGGCAACTCGAATGCTCTTGAATAAAAGTCCTTTATTTGGTTACATGGGTACATGGGTACAGGCTACGCTGATGTGTCTTGGCTAAGAAGCCTTCATCAATGCTTTGATGAGTCGCCAGCCATTTTCTGATTCAAGTACTGCATTTTGGGGCCTGAACGTCCTGGCTAGAGCACCGGTTTACAGTTTATAGATCATCATATTGGCAGTGAAGCTGGGGTATCATTTTGCTTCTCTACTGAGTGGTAAAAGCTTCAAATTTTGTATTGCCCTCTTTTAGCCCTATATGCACAATATTACCAAAAGTATTGTGACGCCTGCCTTTACACGCTGAACTTTATTGGCATCCTAGTCTTAGTCCGTATGGTTCAATATTGAGTTGGCCCACCTTTTGCAGCTATAGCAGTTTCACCTCTTCTGGGAAGGCTGTCCACAAGGTTTAGTAGTGTTTATAAGGGAATGTTTGACCATTCTTCCAGAAGTGCATTTGTGAGGTCAGGCACTGTGGACGAGAAGGCCTGTCTCGCAGTATCCGCTCTAATTCATCCCAAATGTGTTTTGTCCGGAATAAAAGGTGAGAAAGGATGATTATATATTCCAACATTTTTGTGGAGATAAATAATTTGGTCCAGATGGACTGAAACTTGACCTAGATTTCATCAAATGATGAATTTGAAAAATAGATGGTTTTTAAAAACCCACTTACTGTTAATTAGCGTATTTATCGGCGTATAACACGCACCGGCGCATAACACGCACCCCAAGTTTAGGAGGGAATTATAAGGAAAAAAATGTTTTAAGGAAAACATTTAAATGCCCATCAATGCAGCCTTGCACAGCGGCCATCTGCATGCTTGTCCAGTGTCATTTGCAGCCTTGGTATCATTTGCAGCCTTGCAGTCATTTGCAGCCTTGCAGTCAGCAGCCTTGGTGTCACTTTCAGCCTTATCAGTGTCCATTTGCAGCCTTGCAGCTTTGTCAGTGCCGATCTGCAGCTTTTCTGTGTCCATTTACAGCCTTGCCCAGGCTGCAGTTAAACTGCAGTGACTTGTCAGTGTCACTGCAGTTTGAAAATGGCGCCGCTGGCGCCGAAATACACAGAGCCGGTCCTCGGCTCTTCTCGGCGGCTCTCGGTCACTTTCGGCCACTTTTGGCTCCGCTGGTAGTCCCGCCCGGGATGGGCATGACTGTGAACGGAGCTAGCCAAACCTAGCCGAGTACACTCAGCTATCTGTATATGGGCGGCGCTCGAGTGGAGCCGAAAGTGGCCGAGAAGAGCCGAGGACCGGCTCTGTGTATTTCGGCGCCGAAGGCGCCATTTTCAAATCGGCGGCCGGCGATCGCTCCACTCAGTCAGCGGGGGATCGCAGGGGATCGGCGTATAACACGCACCCACGATTTTGCCCAAACCTAGCCCTCTACCACTTTTAGGAAAAACATATAGGGGTTGATTTACCAAAACTGGAGAGTAGAAATCAGGTACAGCTGTACATGGTAGCCAATCAGCTTCTAACTTCAGCTTGTTCAATTAACCACTTCAATACCGGGCATTTTTATCACCTTCCTGCCCAGGCCAATTTTAAGCTTTCAGCACTGTTGCATGAATGAATGACAATTGTGCGGTCATGCAACACTGTACCCAAACTCAATTTTTATCATTTTGTTCACACAACCAGAGCTGTCTTTTGGTGTTATTTAATCACCACTGGGTTTTATATTTTTTGTTAAATAAATGAAAAAAGCCTGAAAATTAAAAAAAAACAAAAAAACAAGCTTTTCTTAGTTTCTGTTATGGAATTTTGGAAACAAATAATTATTCTTAATAAATTTAGGCCAGAATGTATTCTGCTTCTTTGGTGAAATTAACCCAATCAGTGTGTATTATTTAGTTATAGAGTCCACAAACTATGGTATATATCTGAAAATGTAGCAATCCTGATGTACTGCTGGCCTGTCTCATTTCTTGAGGCCCAAAAATGTCAGGACAGTACAAATAATCTCCAAATTACCCCTTTTTGGAAAGTCAATCGGCCATCTGGCATCTGTATTTCCCTCTGCTGCTGGTCAGCTAGTGAAGGTCCAGGAGAGCCGCGACAGGAGACCTACCACCACATCTGTGAGGGATGATGAGCTTGTTTTACACTACAATTCTGTGAGTGTTTTAAACCGCATTTGTTTAATAAATACTGGTGTTACTGCACTTAAATGCGCCTCTCTTTCTATTTATATTTTTTTACAGTTTTCTTCTACCTCTTTGAGTGCTGCTCACATACCCTCTGTGCATCCTCCAGTTCTAATATATTTGGATGGGAGCCTAGAGAACCAGGATATCCAAAGGTTCCATTCATACAGAAGTGCCCTATATACCTCCTCCTTTCCCCTTTTTGAAAAGTTGTAATTTTTTTGTCATAATTTTTTGGAAAATTAAGAAATAAAAAATAATTTCACAATGAAATTCACTGCTATAAGCATATACGCTTATACTGCTATACTGCTATAAGCATATTCATAATGTGTAAAATCCTAATTACTTCCCCAGAGTAGTACAATGTTACTATGGTAACATTATATTGCTCTGGTCACAGTGCATTAAAAATAAATCAAAGAAAAGAAAAAAGTACTAAAAAAATCTTTTTTTTTTTGCATACTGTCTCCAGTGCAGTACAGCGTCATTATATAACTGGTGCTGAGCAGGGAAACTGACTAGTGACAGTACAAAAAAATAAAATATCATTTGTTCCAATTTTTATTTTTATTTTTTTACTTTTTTTTTACAATTTGCTTTTTAATACACTGTGACCAGAGCAATAAAAATGTTATATTATAATAATATAATGCTAGCATAGTAACATTGTACTACTCTGGGGAAGTGATCAGGATTTTATTTTATTTTTTTACACATTATGATTGCTTATAGCAGTGGATTTAATTGCTATAAGCTAGCATTTTACTGAATGAAACTGATTCATTCACTTTGTTTTGTTGTGATTAGCTGTGATTGGCCAGAGCTATTCACATGGTACAGATGGACTGTGATTGGCCCTGTCTGTGCCATGTGATCACATTGACCAGTCACAGCTAGCAACACAATTGTACACAATGGATGGGATGAAAGGAAGCCATCCATTGTTTACAACTGTCAGGTGATCTGCTGTGATTGGTCACAGTGGTCACATGGTACCAGCAGTGAGACGGTACACTGATCAGTCATTGGCTGTGTCCGGTGGACACAGTCGGTGACAGATTGTGCTGGTGCATGGCACCTTCAAGGAGGATGTCATATGATGTCCACTCAGAAGGAACAAAGGCCTGCCTGGCCTATAGCAGCTAATTGTTTCCAAGCAGAGCAGCACCAGATTTTGCACTCTGCATTTTTATTAAAACAATCCCATGATTTCAGACAGGGATTCAACACTGAAGATATACTGATAGAGCAGAAACACCACATTAAAAGTTTTCAGTTTTAAACATTTTTCAGTCACCTCTTGCAATACCAAAATAACATTGTAGTACTGTTTTAATTTTTTTATCTATGACAGTGGCACTATTCACTGAGTTTCATGATTATAAAATATGATTTTAGCAAATAATCACGTTGTAAACAGGTTTTTGATCATAAACTATGACTTTCAGCAAATAATCACGTAGTTCAAAACAGAAAAAGACTTAATTCTAACAACAAAATTCACCTAAAACTCCAGACCTCGGCAACAGATGGCTTGGATAAAGAGCAATTCAACTGGCCTAAAATCCTTTTATGGTACAAAAACTGTAAAAACTCTCCTACTGAAAAAAGTACTCTTAAGGCAGCAAATGAGCAATATTCCTTTACTCCAAATAACAGATTTGCCTGAATTGGAGAGCATACTGAGTACTTAACAACTGAAAGCAAGTACTAAATGTATTCCTGCTGTGTTCAGTCCATACTGAGCAGATTTACTATTGTTGATATTATGGATTTGTTTTTCAATCGGCAGAATTTTGTACCTGGATTTTGGCCTGTCTAATTATTATAGTCTTAAATCGTTTATATTTTTTTCCTCTTTTATACATCTTGGTTAAACATTTATAAAAGACAATTAACCTTTTGCCTACATTTGAATCCTTTTGAAATTATAATTTGTTTTCTTTTTTTCTCAGAATATTCACAAAAATACAATGGACTTATCTTCTAAAGAGAATATTCACCTAGGTTAGTGAATACAAGTAAACTTTGTTTATTTCATCTAGTCATTAACAAGGTACAATTCTGATTCCTGAAATTCTCCTGCACATGATTGGGTGTTCAAAGTGAACACATACAGTGCCTTGAAAAAGTATTCATACCCCTTGGAATTTTACACATTTTGTCAACATAAAGTAGCACATAATTGGAAAGTGGAAGGAAAATGATAAATGGTTTCAAAATATTTTACAAATAAATATCTGAAAAGTATGGCGTGCATTGTATACAGCTCCCCTGAGTCAATACTTTGTAGAACCACCTTTCACTGCAATTACAGCTGCAAGCCTTTTCGGGGATGTCTCTACCAGCTTTGCACATCTAGAGAGTGAAATGTTTGCCCATTCTTCTCTGCAAAAAAGGGAGGAGGGGAAAACACAGGGAGCACCACCTCAGTGTAGTATTAAAGCAGAGTTTTAATCACAAAGTATATGTAACACTCACAATATGGGAATAAATATCAAGCTCATCTATGTGATGAAGGTGGTAACTCTCCAGGCATCCGTCTTGGGGCGTTTGCGGGAAATTTGAGCGCCGCGGAACGCCCCCCATAATGCACTGCGAGATCGCAGTGCATTGACATCTGATGATTAGCCAAAGCATGCACCTGACCTGCATGCTTTGGCCAATCACAGCGCGCTCTGCTGCGAGAGCCATAATTGGCCAAAGGCAGGGTGTTTTTGGGCAATCATGGCTCAGGGGGACTAAGTCCACACCCCACACTATATAAGGCTGCTTACATAGCGGCCATGTATAGTGTGTGGATGGAGATAGATTGAGCTAGATTAGGCAGACAGGTTAGTTAGTGGCGTGCAGGGAGTGTATTTTATATATATATATATATTTATATATATATATATATATATATATATATATATATATATATATATATGTACATATATATATATATATATACTCTGCATTTAGTGTAGACTAGATATTCAGTGTAGACTCTATATTCAGTCAGTGCAGGCAGTGTAGTATATGTAACACAGTGTATTAAGGTGGTTAAGGGGAACCCCGTGCCATTTTTTTTTAAATGACGTGGGGGTCCTCCCCAAAATCCATACCGACCCTTATACGAGCATGCAAACTGGCAGGTCAGGATAGGGGGGCGATCGAGCACCCCCACTCCTGAACCGTACCATGCCATATGCCCTCAACATGGGGAGGGTGCTTTGGGGGGACCACGGCTTATCCCCACAACCCTTATTTGATGGGGACAACAGCTTATCCCCACAACCCTTGCCGAGTGGTTGTGGGGGTCTGCAGGTGGGGGGCTTATTGGAATCTGGAAATGCCCTTTAACAAGGGGGCTCCCAGATCCCTGCCCCCCATGTGAATGGGTAGGGGTACATTGTACCCCTACCCATTCACCAAAAAAGTGTCAAAAAAGTAAAAATGACAGGAGACAGTTTTTGACAATTCCTTTATTAAAAAAAAAAAGTGTCCTGCGATGTCCATCCATCTTCAATCACGGCGCCGACTGACCTGAAAAATAGAAAAAAAAGCTCCGCCTTGATGGGAGGCATCCCACTGACTGCTGTCTCTTGGCTGTGACAGCTGTTATATTAGGCAAAGGTCATGTGATGTCAGAGGGGGGTTTACTAGTTTACGTCACCGGGTGGCCCAGCCCATACGTATATAACAGCTGTCACAGCCAAGAGACAGCAGTCGGCGGAGCTTTTTTTTATTTCTATTTTTCGGGTATGTCAGCACTGCGATTAAAGATGGATGGACATCGCAGGACACTTTTTAAAAAAAAATGTAATAAAGGAATTGTCATAAACTGACTCCTGTCGTTTTTACTTTTTTGACACTTTTTTGGTGAATGAGTAGGGGTACAATGTACCCGATACCCATTCATATGGGGGTGGCAGGATCTGGGGGCCCCCTTGTTTTTTTCAATGATTTTTTATGTATATTGCCGGAGGCCGACAATACATCACAGCCGCAAGCAATTTTAAATGACATCTTTTCCTTTAGAAATGTAATTTTACTGTAATAAACATTGGAAAGATGTGCTACTTTACATACAGACTAAGGGGACCCCCAGGCACAATATTTAAAGGAATATTTCATTTTTATTGTTTCACTTTAATCATTATTAAAAAAAAATCACTGCTGAAAAAAATGTTGAAACCTTTTTTTGCATTGATACTTTTCCCGTGGGGCAGTACCCGGGTCCCATACACCCGGGTACACCTTTAAGCCTTTAAAATGAGCACTTTTTATTTTTTATGTTCGTGTCCCATAGACTTTAACAGTGTTCGCATGTTCGCACAAATTTTTTGTCTGTTTGCATGTTCTGGTGCGAACCGAACCAGGGGGTGTTCAGCTCATCCCTACTGGCTCTATGTTTAGGGTCGTTGTCCTGCCGGAAGGTGAACCTCTGCCCCAGTCTCAAGTCTTTTGCAGACTCTAACAGGTTTTCTTCTAAGATCGTCCTGTAATTGGCTCTGTCCATCTTCCCATCAACTTTGACCAGCTTCCCTTTCCCTGCTGCAGAAAAGCATCCCCACAACATGTTTCACGGTGGGGATGGTGCGTTTAGGGTGATTTGCAGTGTTAGTTTTCTGCCACACATAGCATTTTCCTTTAGGCCAAAAAGTTTAATTTTGGTCTCATCTGACCAGAGCATCTTCTTCCACATGTTTGCTGTGTCCCCTTACATGGCTTCTCGCAAACTGCAATCAGGACTTCTTATGGCTTTCTTTCAACAATAGCTTTCTTCTTGCCACTCTTCCATAAACTCCAGATTTGTGGCGTGCATGACTGATAATTGTCCTGTGGACAGATTCTCAAATCTGAGCTGTGGATCTCTGCAGATTCTCCGGAGTTACCATGGGCAACTTGCCTGCTTTTCTTAATGATGCACTCCTCGCTTGGCCTGTCATTTTAGGTGAACGGCCATGTCTTGGTAGGTTCACAGTTGTGCTATTTGCTCACTAAGGTTCTCTAACAAACCTCTAAAGGGATTCACAGAAAAGCTGTATTTATACTAAGATTAAATTACACACAGGTGGACTCTATTTACTAATTAGATGACTTCTGAAGGCAATCTGTTCCACAAGACTTTAGTTAGGGGTATCAGAGTAAAGGGGGCTGAATACAAATGCATGTCACACTTTTCAGATAATTATTTGTAACAAATCTGGAAAACCATTTATCATTTTACTTCCACTTTAAAAATAAGTGCCACTTTGTGTTGGTCTATCACATAAAATCCAATTAAAATATATTTACGTTTTTGGTTGTAACATGACAAAGTGTGGAAAATTTCAAGGGGTGTGAATACTTTTTTAAGGCACTATATTCACTTTATTCATTGTGCTAAGTGAATTCTCCTTACATCCTTAGAGTTGTGGTCTTTAAAGTGTAGCAAGTGGTTCACGGAATGATCTTCATTACCAATACAAGGATCTGGTTAAAAAATTGAAGTTAAGAAGAACTGTGGAACACCACAGTCTTGTGTTTGATTTAGTACTGATTTAGCATCTGGAAAGTGGATCCTGAATACTTATTGGACGCTATCGCCCTGTCACCCTCCTTATACTTACCTGAGCCCTCACTCGATCCAGCGATGTACCCATCTACAACAGCTCTCTCCTTTCACTTCCTGGTCTGACAGGCTTTGCTGAGGTCAAACCCTGTAATAAGGGGGTAGGGCTGTGTCCATAAACACAGACAGCATGGCTCAGGATTGAGCCTGCAGATGTTCCACAATAGGAAGTGGCCTCCTATGGTGGCACACTGAGAAGAGGAGGAGCGCCAGTGGGGGACCCCAGAAGAGGAGGTTTTGGCTTTCTGTGCAATTCTATTGCACAGAGTGGGTAAGTATATGATTATTTATGTATTTATTAATTTCCTGGAAAGAACCCCTTAAAGTAATGATGTGAAAATGCAATGGCCTGCCGTCTGCTCTCAGTCACACGTTAGAAGAAAGATAATCCATAAAGACCACATAATTGTTATTAGAGATGAGCTCAGTGATTACATAACTCCAGTTCTTGATTTTTAGGCTTTACAAATTAGAGACCTAGGGAAAAAATGTTTATGACAATTCTAGGATATTTTACTTTTGACCGATACTTAAAATAGCAGGGTAAACAGTGATAAAACTGTGTAATTTCACAGTTCATGTTTTGAATGGACTCTGCTGCAGTGCCCATTTAAGGCAAAGTGACAGGTTATTATAAAAGAACAACCCCCAATCCACTGATACATACCAACCCTGCATTCCCCTGGCACATTGGTGCTTTGTTGGGGTGTAAGTTAAAACACTGTGTAAGCTCAATGTCTTATGGTGCAGAAGCTTTAAACAGGGTGGTAGTTGACCACTCTGGTCTGAGCACCACATCCAGGGATGAAGGGGAGGAGGTTCCTCCAATATCTGGAGCACTGGGTATTTCTGAGGGTTTGAAACAGAGAAACTCTAACATAGTAGAGTGCTGAGAATTTGAGTATTGACTTGTTTGATGTAAAGGAACTCTTGTGGCCAGCACAAAGTCTTGACCGCTGAACACCTTTGGGATGAATTTTCATGACAAGTCTTCATGTCCACCACCAGTACCTACCCTGACAAATTTTTTTTGGCTAAATGGGCACAAAATTGACAGACTTCAGAACCTTATGGAAAGCCTTAATAGAAGAGAGAAGACGGATATAGCCATCTTCACTAAAGGAGGCTGACTTCATGTTAATGTCTATAGTTCTATTTGTACAAGAAAAGATGGATGACCAAACACTGTTCCATCTGATAATCCAAAACATCTTAGCATCTTAAGACATAGAGGGTACTTAACTACCCTCTTTGTCTTGAGATGCTATGATGTTTTGGATTATCGGATTATTTCAATAAAGCATTTTGATCTTCAAAGCACCAGTGTGCAGTCATCCATCTTTTCTTGAGCTTCTTTGGTTGCAAACCGGACTGGCACCTTCTGTATGGATTTAGGGCTAGATCATAGGTGGACTGACTTGGAGCATTGCATTATGTTTGTTTGACTGCTTAGATCTATATTTGCCTATAAAACCATACTAAACTTTTACAGTAAGTATCAGATGCAGGCACAATTTCTCATTATTGGTTCAATTTGTAAATGCACTAAATTTTTTAGAAAAGATGGATGACCAAACACTGTTCCATCTGATAATCCAAAACATCTTAGCATCTTAAGACATAGAGAGTACTTAACTACCCTCTTTGTCTTGAGATGCTATGATGTTTTGGATTATCGGATCATTTCAATAAAGCATTTTGATCTTCAAAGCACCAGTGTGCAGTCATCCATCTTTTCTTGAGCTTCTTTGGTTGCAAACCGGACTGGCACCTTCTGTATGGATTTAGGGCTAGATCATAGGTGGACTGACTTGGAGCATTGCATTATGTTTGTTTGACTGCTTAGATCTATATTTGCCTATAAAACCATACTAAACTTTTACAGTAAATATCAGATGCAGGCACAATTTCTCATTATTGGTTCAATTTGTAAATGCACTAAATTTTTGGTTAGTCTAGCCCCAAATACTGTTCCTACCGAATAACAAGCTACAGTTAGAAGCAAATAAAGAGAGGCATTCTGAAGGCCTTAAGTTTTTCTTTCATAGTTATGTGAAATTATCTCACTTTCTACTGAATACTTTAGTCCCTTTACCCAATATTGCTAGTTTACTATTAGCAAGGAATAATGTAGTCTAGTATATTATTCTATGCTTATGTTTTCATATGTGAAGAGAGCCACAATTACAATACGTTCATTATAACCTCCCAGTATACACCTTGCTACTTTATCCAAGTGTTTACCCACTAATGGCTTATAGCTCCTTCCTCAAATTCTTTATTCCTCTAATCTATTTGAGAATGCAACACACAATGACCACACAAATGTCTTTATTTTGGCATTTGTAGAAACTCACCACAGACTAATTTTGATTGTTATTTTTCTAAATCGAGATGCTGGACTCACAATACACTATGGCAACAAATAATCCACTTAATGATTCATTTTCTCAGGAGGGATGAGCATAATGATCTCCCTGTTCTGTTATTTACCCAGCAGTCTTTCAAGGACTATTGCATATAATCTTCTCACATCCTTGGTAAAGACTTCCAGCTAATAATTTGAATACATATTGGCTGAAACAAGAAAACCTACACCACAGCACATTGCATAGCTTGAAGATATCTCACTCATTCTATTTTTAGAGACTTGAAGGATAAAAGAACACTCTAAAATTTGATATTGGCCAAACAGAATACAGCAGCAAAGCAGCATGGTGTCTTAATGGTTAGCACACTAGCTTTTTAACACACAGATGTTTGGTTCAGCTCTAACAGAAACACTATTTGCATGGAATATTTTTTTTATAATCCTTCCCATTTATCTTTAAGTTTTCTCCAAGTGCTTTGATTTTTACCCAGAAACACATTACTAGGTTAAAGCAACCCTGACACATTGTTAAATTCTTAAGCAAGCTAAACCTGTGAAAGAAGAACGTGAATGCCTACCTCTCTTGACACCTGTGTGTCCCAATCCCAATCTGTTCCTAAGAAATAATTTCTCAAAGTCTGCTGGAAAACAATCATTACTGGGAATGTTAATTTCAAGGGTTCTCCTCGGCTCTTACTGGTTTCTGATGCCGCGTACACACGAGCGGAATTTCCGTCAGAAAAAACTCGGATGTTTTTTCCGACGGAATTCCGCTCAAGCTTACCTTGCATACACATGGTCACACAAAGTTCTCTGAACTTTCGACCGTCAAGAATACGGTGATGTACAACACTATGACAGGCCGATAAAATGAAGTTCAATGCTTCCGAGCATGCATTGAATTGTTTCCGAGCATTCGTGATTTTTTGCGTGTCCGAATTGCATACAGATGAATGCATTTTCGGATAGAAACTTTTTCCGACCGAAAAATAGAGAGCATGCTCTCAATCTTTTGCTGGCTGGAATTCCACCAGCAAAAGACCGATAGAGCATACACATGCTCGCATTTTCTGACAAAAAGCTCTCATCTGAGCTTTGCTGGCGGCATTTCCGATCATGTGCACGTGGCATTAGAGCTGCAGGATACCCATGAGATTGACAATACTGGATTTGTTGGTTTCCCAGAGGAATTCAGGGGACAATGTTTCAGAAATTGAGTATCTTTTGAGGGCAGCAGGAAAGGTAAGTATTCCCTCTCTTCTTTTACATGCACAGCTTACCTAATTTTTTTTTAGGTCACTTAGAAACAGGATTACTTTACTTAGTTTATATCCAAATTGGTCTTAGAATGTGTATATGTGTCTAAATGGCTGTTGGAATTATGCTGCAAGCACGGAATGGTGAAGGTGAATGATTCAGTCTGGGACAGGAAGTGTGTTACTGGCAGGATCACCAGGTAAAAATAAAAGGTAAAAAATGTAAAGGAAAACAAATGCAGCTATCACTTCTAAAGACTGTTAAGCTGCAATATATTTTTTTTTTCTTGGGTTTAGATACACTTTAAGCTTTACAATGTGAAAATATCCAATCCAATTCATGGATAAAGGGTATCCAGTTTGCATATTCCAGGTGCATTTTGCATTTTTCAATACACATTTTCGATCCACTGAAGTCTATGGAACCCAAAACCAGAAAAAAATCCCTGGCCCTTTCCATAAAATGCATAGATGTGAACTACATACATAGGAAACCATGTTAAATGGACTGTAATGTGTTTCTGCAAAACCGAAAAAATAATAAAAAATGCATAGGTGTGAACCAGGCCTTAATGCAGAGATTAGCTGATTACAATATTATAACCAATCTGAATGCTGTAATATGTGATAAACGTTATACTGCTGTGTTGCGTCTTTCATTCACTGGATTATCAAAAATTAGAAATATCACAAATTTCAATGTAAGATGTTTTCTCTTTATAAGTATAATCTTAAAAAAATGGAACCATTTTAGGATCCTAATTATGAGGTGTTAAATATGACAAGGTTCAACTATTATCGCGTTCAAGGTAAATAGATTAGTACTTGCTTAATTCACCATGTAAGATGTTCATCCAAACTCTGTGTGAATCTTCCTAGAACAATACAAGCAGGATGGAATTACCTAGTGCACATCTCTCGAGAAAATCATAGCTATCTAAAAATCTGCACTTTGAAAAATTCAGCTCCATTACCCTGGAAAATAAAAATGGAACCAATTTTTCTCTCCCCGGGCCTTCTGCAGATGACAATTCGTTATGTCTTACATCCAACTAATTTCCTAATGCTCATAGAAAAACATAGCTTGCTTCCAGCTCCACAGAATCATTTTATTTCACCATGTTTTTGTATAAAGTATAGAGTTGCCCCTAGATACAGTAACAGTACATCACATGTTTTTGTGGCCTTTAACACTATCGTGAAAAGCAGTTTATTCACAGCTCAGTAGCCACTACAGGCTCCAGGATCTTGGATTCTCCTACCTTGGCAGACAGACCCAATGGTTTGTTGGACAGGATCTCTGCTGCTGCTTCCCTGCAGCGGGTGGAAAGGTTGAGGATGGCAGCAGCTGCTGCTATGTGGGTGTCTTCACTACACTGACCATAGCTGTAAGAGCTGGCATGGCAGGGACTCTGTGTGTGGGCGCTAGGCAGTCGGTTGGAAGATTTTACTGGACTTGTAAATTGTTTTGCTGTTAAAGAGAGATGAGATTACATGCATACAACATATTTTATTCATGGCTGAATAACTGATAATACATTTCAGAAAATACAAATGGTTTCTGATGTAGGAAAAGCACTAAGAATCTTAAATAAAAATGTTCATCCATTCTATCTTACAATTAACACAAATTTGTTTAGTGGGAAATTATTTCATAATTTTCTCTGTATCATGTTTTTACCATTAAATCACTAAACACGTTTATTCTCCTACAATTACAAATTAGTAAACCATATGGTTTCCTCTATTTTAAAATGTATGTATAGCCATTTTTTAGCTTCGGCTAGGGTTGGTCAAGTTATTATTTTTAAAAAAGAATAGAAAAAAGAGGGCGCACCAGCCTTGTGCATTATCCTTTGATATATTACCTTAGGCTCTGAGGAAGAAGGTAATCCTTCGAAACGTATTAGCCAGCAGTGGTTCGCACGTCCCCTCTTCAGGATCTGGAGACTGCTATCAGTAGACAGATTGTCACAAGCCAAATATTGTTACAGTGTGGTTTTCTTTCTAACTTTGTGAGTAGTTTTTAATATTTTTTCTTCTAATAAATATAGCAAAGGATAATGCACAAGGCTGGTGCGACCTCTTTTTTCTTTTCCTTTTTTGACTGCTAGGATATCCCTATCCTGGAGGGCAGCAAGGCCTAAAGATACTATCCACTCTGAACTCTGGATTTCCTGGTTAACACATTCGTGCGCAAGAGTATTTGTTTTGCTGCTATTGAAAAAGCTATTATTTCTGTCTGTGCACCATCTTGGTAGATTTACCCTCTCTGTTTGTCCTTATAGAGACAGAGAGTAATGGAAAATCCAAAATTCTGAAGTTGTTACCAGAACAAGAGGTGAGGGGAAATCTTCCCGAGGGGACACCTTTTCTGGGGATAACGGTTTAAGGCTGGCTTCACACCATTGCGAATTGGATGCGGGATCCTTGCATCCAATTCACAATAGCAGGAGATTTTGACCAGCTTTCTATGGAGCCGGTTCACATATCACCGCAACGGTTTCTGTGTGTTTTGCACATAAACGATGTGCGTCTTTTGGTCTGTTTCAGGTCCGAATTCAGCCCAAAATTCAGGCTGAAATCGAACCTTAAAGAGTGAACCAGCATGCACCAGACTCCTGTTGTGAGCCAAATGCGGATCATTTCTGAAAAGAGAATTACAATTTGTACAGAATTTCGCTTACTTCCTGTTGCATCCCCAAGACAGGAATGGAAACCTCTCCAATGGGACAAAGGCAGGCAAAAAAAAAAACTGACAAGGGTTTAAGCCCTTCCCTACTCTTAAAATAAACTTACATGTAAAAAATTCAGTTGTACTATGAGATATTTGCCATGGTATAAAATGGTATTGTTCTAGACCAGTGATGGCGAACCTTGGCACCCCAGATGTTTTGAAACTACATTTCCCATGATGCTCATACACTCTGCAGTGTAGTTGAGCATCATGGGAAATGTAGTTCCAAAACATCTGGGGTGCCAAGGTTCGCCATCACTGTTCTAGAAAAAAGCAATGGATAGTTCAGCCTGTGACCTCTATCTCATAGAGGGCTATCCTGTGGGTTTTGTCCAAAACTGGAACAATTAAGTTTAATAACACACTAGATATTTCAGTGTGCAGACATTTTTTCTGTGGTCTGGCTGGAGAGCCTGAACAAGCTTTGGTTCAGCGTTTGCAATTAGGGTGGTAAAAGCACTGGTCAACATGGGCTTGTCAGCACTCCTTTTATGTTTAGTAAGGTAAATTGCAGGTTTACATGCCAACTAAAATGTTTATGCTTGTAATTTGGTGAGCTGTGGATCACATTTGTCAAGGCATGAAAAATTGTTTTACTGTTGCCTATCGATTTTAGTGGATAGAAAACAAATCGTCACCTCCAGAGACAAGCACTATTACTACTTCTTTTGCTACTTCAATTGCTACTAGAGATGAGTGAACTGGTTTATCCAAACCTTGAATCACAGTTTGATGTGCCCCTTACCCATAGCTCCCAACTGTCCCTGATTTTGAGGGACTGTCCCTGATTTGGAGTGATGTCCCTCTGTCCCTCATTCCTCCTCATTTGTCCCTCATTTTGGTCTGATTTATATAGATGTTTTTAAAATGCACTTTTTATCTATCAAAAAGTATTTTCCAGCACTAAACCTTTCATCTAAATTTCTAAATTGCTGCATTTGTAAATTCCAAAAGCCAATATAAAGGAATAGTAGTGGTAGAAAAGCAATTGTGGGTTTAACCAATCTTGTTTTTTTTTGTACAATTCTCCTTTAGGGGGCGTGGCAGGGGGTGTGTCCTATGCCTGCATGCTTTTGCTGATAGGTGTCCCACATTCTCATCTCAAAAAGTTGGGAGGTATGCCTTACCAGTTAATTTTCTGTATGTAACAGCTTTTCTTCCCTTTCTTCTCTTTGCCCCCACCCATCCTCCTGTCATTCAGTAAATGGCTTAATAGGCAAGTGGGTCTTATATTGAGGATGCAGAGCACAGCTTTATTAGTGTGCCATGTTATCACGGTGTACAGTATATACCATAATCCAATATTAGCAGCTTTGTTATAATAATATGGTGCACTTACCAAATGCCACACTATCAATAAGAGGTGGTGCTACAAGAATACATGTGGGAAAATGAATCCTTTTAGAGTTAAAGTGTATATAAATAGCTATAACAATAAATATCCCTTACTTGCTCACTTTTAGTCTAGTAAATATTTCACTGAATTTTTTTATTATATCTGTTTGACAAGTGCAAAAAAACAAAAACAAATAGTTAGCATTGTTCCCTGCTATCTCAGCAGATGTTTAAGGTGACAATGCTGCTCAGTATGGTTGTCACCCTTGAAAATATGCCAATGACATGATTAGCAGGTTAAAGTAAAGCAAGAAAGTGAGAAAAAGAAAACAAATGCAGCTATCACATACAACATATACAATTATATATAATTTTTTGTCCTTGAGTTTAGTTTTAAGTTCTTTAAATTGATGCCAGGAATTTCCTGTGGAACAGACCTGGGAAACACATCACAGGTTTGGATTTGCCAGATTGCCCCAAGAAACTAATATGAGAGGACTCCCTTATCACATCTTACTACATAGATCTTGTGGGATAGACAATTTTGCCATTGTTTCTGATGATATAGAGATAAGTTGATTGAGGTTTTATAATGGCTGTTATATAACCAGTTATCAATGACTGAATTTATTTCTGAAATCATATTAGATTTTTTTCATTACACTTGGCAAGCTTGGTGCCACCATTCAGTCACTGACAAAGACCAGGTTTTTGACTTTCAATGAATAGTAATGTCAGGTATGGCCAGATTTAAATGATTTAGCAGCTTGATTATAATTCTGACAAAATACAGTATATTTTTATGCACATAAATGTAAGCTGATTATAGTTCTTACCATCACCATTAGTTGTCTCTTGGCTATGAACAACTGTTGCAATAGTATGTTTCCCAAAAACTTGAGCATCAAAACTGGCATAATCAAATGGAACTTTCCCAAATCTATCATGTTCTTTAATTATTGTTGCTCGTGTTGTAGTAACTGGTGCAGTCCGATAACTGAATTGTGTTACTTCAAGATGCTTCACACATGTTGCTCTGAAAAACATTTAATTCCAGAAAAGTGATGAATACAACTCATGTAAAAATAATGTTATTTGGCTTCTTTTTTAAAAAGTAGTTGGGATATATATAGATATATATATCTATATATATGTGTGTGTGTGTTTTAACAATGACACACACATGTGCATGGACACAGATAAAGCTATCACTGGTCAATAGATTTACAATATAGAAGAACTATATAAGTCCTCTGCATCACATCTTTTTTCCATTCCAACCATGACTTTACAGAATGTGCCTGTGAAAAACTCCAGACTTATAAAAGTATGGTAGTATGTAGTATATAAAATATCTAGCTTGAGGTAGTTGGGAACCAGACATACATTTTGAACGACTTAGTGTATGTATATCCAAACTTTTTAGTCTTAGTTTTGTGTAGTGTGGGGAAGGGTTAAAATCCCCATCAAATTATTTATTTGCTGCCATTGTCTCATTTTGGAGAATTCCTTTACTTTCTGTCTTGGAAATGCAACAGGAAGTGAGATGAAATGTCTACAATGTTAGAGAATATTCCCTCTTACACAGTTATAACTGTAACTATAAAGTTTTAGATTTTCCATCACTTTACGTCTTGGTGATTATGGTCAGTGGGACTAATAGTGGGTGAATCTTTTTAACTTAAAATTAAGAAAAACAATTTTTACATCACATTACATTTATATTATATTGCTCTATCCCAGTGGTCTCCAAACTGTGGTCCTTTGCATGCTTTTATCTGGCCCTTGGGGCACTATTTTCATCCAGTGATACTAACAAAGGGCATGATGCCCCCCCCCCCGAAATCAATAAATGGCAGAATTCCTCCCAATGACATCAACAATGGGGCACAATGCATTGCTTCCTTTGTGTGAAATCCCTGGTGTTCCTGCCAGTCCCTCTGATTTCCTATTAAAAACTGACCATACTAAGTAGGAGAGCACACCGTGATCAGTTTTCCAGCTATGCTGGAAACTGAGCCTGCCCTCCTACGATGATCGATATTGTCCTGACAGTGTGCTGCTGCCTCTCCTCCCCCAGCTCCTATGCAGCTGAGAACAGAGGGACTGTGATCACTTATAGAAAAAATGTTTTTTTTTATATCTATACAATCATGTTTTGCATTTCATTTCTATTTTAAACTGAATGGGTTGTTTTGCAAGGTGATTGTTTACAAACACTTGAAATATGTAAATGTACATTTGGTTACTATTATAAAAGGTAGAACTAGATAACATATAGAGACTTATTTAATAAGCCAGTACAAGAGGCAATGATGACTTGCAGGGTAGACTACATACACACCTGTGAATGGATTCAAGGTTTGCACCAGGGGAATAATGTTTTTCTTGTGTTTTCGAAAGCTTTTCTGCTGCAGCAATTGGACAACCTGAAAGACTTTAAACAAAACAAACAATGTTAATATTATATTAGTGTATAATACTAATAAAGAAGAAACCTAGCCATGATGTAGGAGTGTTTAAAACAAGAGGCATAATATAATAAAATATGATAAAGCTAGCATGGCATTATTTGAAACTTAGCAAGTGACATTTTTTTAATTGCTAAGTGGCACCCCACATAATATTTGGGAGAGAACAATTCCCTCCAGCTAAAGCTACCAAAACCTGGAAAGAGCCCAGGAAGAAAAAAAAAAAACTTGAAAAGCTTTGGCTGTCCCCATGAGATTTTTGTTGCTGCTTACAGTAAAAAAGTATTCATACGCCTTATAATTTTACACATTTTGTCATGTTACAGCCAAAAACATAAATGTTTTTTATTGGGATTTTATGTGATAGACCAACACAAAATGGCACATAATTGTGAGGTGGAAGGAAAATGATAAATGGTTTTATTTTTTTTTTACAAATAAATATGTGAAAAGGGCAGCGTTTATTTGTATTCAGCCCCCCTGAGTCAATACTTTGTAGAAGCACCTTTTGCTGCAATTACAGCTGCAAGTCTTTTTGGGTATGTCTCTACCAGCTTTGCACATCTAGAAAGTGAAATTTTTGCCCATTCTTCTTTGCAAAATAGCTCAAGCTCTGTCAGATCGGATGGAGAGCATCTGTGAACAGCAATTTTCAAGTCAAAGAATCCAGCCAAAGATTCTCAATTGGATTTAGGTCTGGACTTTGACTGGGCCATTCTAACACATGAATATGCTTTGATCTAAACCATTCCATTGCAGCTCTGGCTGTATGTTTAGGGTCGTTGTCTTGCTGGAAGGTGAACCTCCTCCCCAGTCTCAAGTCTTTTGCAGACTCTAACAGGTTTTCTTCTAAGATTGCCTCGTATTTTGCTCCATCCATCTTCCCATCAAATTTGACCAGCTTCCCTGTCCCTGCTGAAGAAAAGCATCCCCACAACATGATGCTGCCACCACCATGTTTTTACGGTGGGAATGGTGTGTTCAGGGTGATGTGCAGTGTTAGTTTTCCACCACACATAGCATTTTGCTATTAGGCCAAAAAATTCACTTTTGTCTCATCTGACCACAGCACCTCCTTTTATATGTTCGCTGTGTCCCCCACATGGCTTCTAGCAAACTGCAAATGGAGCTTCTTATGGCTTTCTTTCAACAATGACTTTCTTCTTGCCACTCCTCCGTAAAGGCCAGATTTGTGGAGTGCATGACTAATAGTTGTCCTGTGGACAGATTCTCCCACCTGAGCTATGGATCTCTGCAGCTCCTCTAGAGTTACCATGGGCCTCTTGGCTGCTTCTCTGATTAGTGCTATCCTTGCCCGACCTGTCAGTTTAGGTGGTAGGTTTTCAGTTGTGCCATATTCTTTCTGTTTACGGATGATGGATTGAACAGTGCTCTGTGAGATGTTCAAAGCTTGAAATATTTTTATAACCTAACCCTGCTTTAAACTTTAACAACTTTAACCCTGACCTGTCTGGTGTGGGCTTCACAGAACAGCTTTATTTATACTGAGATCAAATTATACACAGGTGGACTCTATTTACTAATTAGGTGACTTCTGAAAGCAATTGGTTCCACTAGATTTTAGTTAGGGGTATTAGAGTAAAGGGGGCTGAATACAAATGCACGCCACACTTCTCACATATTTATTTGAAAAAAAAATTGAAAACCATTTATCATTTTCCTTCCACTTCACAATTATGTGCCACTTTGTGTTGGTCTATCACATAAAATCCCATTAAAATACATTTTACCTTTTTGGTTGTAACATGACAAAATGTGGAAAATTTCAAGGGGTATGAATACTTTTTCAAGGTCTCTGTGTACAGCTTTTACTGGGACAGAAAATGAGGGGGAAATCTCCCAAGAAAGGATTTACACCTTTTACCTGCTGTTAATGTAACACAACATAGAGTGAGAGTTCTCTGTCTGGGTTTTATCACTGTCTATGCCACCACTGAGAAGATTTTCCTTTAATTATTGTTTTGGTGACATTCCTCACTGAGGAAGCAAATGGGGAAAATGTGAGGTCACAGAAAGAAAGAAATACTAGGCAATTTTAACATTTCCCCACTCGACCTAAAACTAAAGAAACTAAGCCCAGAAACCAGAGGTCTAGGGCACTGATTGGTATCTAGCTAGGGTTTTGCTGGCATCTTTTAAAGGCCCCAGCCTTTTCTAGGGACTGAACATTAAAGTTTTATCTTCAGAAAAGAAAATAGGGAAATAATTAAGCTGTAATATTATAAATGCTAGTTGTGTGTTATCGGTGTAACACGCATACTAATGTTAGTGTGCGCATGTCCAAAACATTTATTTTAAATTTTAGAGTAGGAATGGGTTAAAGCACCTTTTAGGTTTTAACTGCTATCTGAGGCTTTTTTAAGGTTCCATGCACAGTGGCTTAAAAATCGTTGCTTCTACAGAAGTTTTGTGTTTTGACCGTAGAACCAGCTCAATGTTATCCTATGTGTCCATACACATTAGGATGATTACAGGCATATTTTGAGCTCATCATTTAGAGGCAGGAAAAAAAAGCACTCTGGTTTGTGTTTCTGATTGGAGCTTTTTGGCAGAAAAAATGCTAAACTCTCCTAAATTCGCCTAAACTGTGTACAAAAAATACTGTATATGAGCGTTTTTTTTCTGCCAAGGGAACTTTTTTTTAAGCCCAGTGTGCATGGAGCCTAGGGGAGATTTCCTTTCACTTATTGCAATGGTGACAAACGTTTAACCACAAATCTACAGTAGGGACACAGACAACAATAAAAAATCTTAAAGGAGTTTTACTGTTTTCTTACTCATTGTTTTATCTGTGTTGCTGTTGGAGATATTCCCTCATTTGCTGTCCAGTGAAACCATTATCTCAAGGACAGTGAGGAGGAATCTAATGAAGCCCTGGATAGCTCTAAAAATCCAACAGGGGTTCTAATTTTTCCACTCTCTATCCCAAAAAATACACTTAATGATGTATAGCATAGAATAGCAGCCTTCTATTTCATTTTTTTTTTACTTCACTGAAACTGGTAAATGGAGAGAGGAACACTGACCAGTTTGTAATGATCCTGAATAGAGCAGGTGAGAAAGGCTGCATTTGGACTTCACCAATGCCTCGTTTACACTGAGCGGATTGGTTCGGGTCGGTACAGTTTTTTGAATGGCCTAGAATGGTCCGGTCTATTCTGGTGAGCGTTTCCACTGCAAGTGGGACCACAAGGGGCCATACAGGGTTTAGAAAAAATGCCCCAGCATAGCACAGCAGAGAGTTTTCTGTCAGCCAATCAGTGCAATGTATCGTAGCTCCGCCCTAACCAAACCGTTCCATTTTCGATGGCCCCACATCTGAAGCAGGACCCAAGTGACCTCCTATTTCTTATTTATCAATATGTATTAAAAAAGAAATGTGGGGAGAGCCACATGCATCTGAGAAGATTATGGGGAGGGGCGATATGATTATTCAGTGGCTCTGCTCGATAAGTAATAGTATTTAGTAATCTGTAAGAACATCATGTGCAAATATGTGATGTCAATGAATCAGCCATGGCTGCTGTGTCAAAACAATGTTGTGAGGCATTCTACATCAGGCATCCTTATATATCTCAGTATGTGTCTAAATAATGAGAATAACAAAATTTGACTCACAACAGCCATGCAGGCCAAGAGGATAAACATACATAATATTTTACATATTTATTATACCTCCCACATGAAAATTATTTTTAATGTGAAAATAAATAACATTTGAAGCAGTCTTTTTAGTTACTGTTGCTAATACTTATTTTCTTTCCCTAAAGCTAAAGCCAGTTAGAACAATGTAAGATATCAATACACTTCTTTAAATGCTTAATATGATAAAAATTAATAAACACCAAGTTCGGGGGATTTGATTTTAATGATCATTTTAATATATTTGACATCCACCCTATGAGGGTATACTGTGTTTCTAGTTACCAACAAGATATCCCTATTGGGCTACAAAAAAAAAATGAAATCAAGAAATGCTGCATCATTAGCTTCAAAAGTGTTTCATGTTCTATTAAATAGATTGCAGAAGTACCTGTAATTTCAAAAATACTTAAAGAGGATTTCCACTTTTGAAGTTGCATTTGAATGAAGCCCCGCTTCGTTTCCCCCTCCTCTCTGCGACGCCGGCATAGTCACTGTGGGCGCCCAGCTGTGGCTTCACAGCCAGGCGTGCACTGCACATGGCGGGGAGGGGGGAGAGGTGATCTCCCTTCTGGTGCCGCGATGCGTTGGGAGGAAGTTGGAGCTGGAACCCTAAAAAAAGAGGGTATCCGCTCCCCCCCCCAAAAAAAATGACATGCCAAATGTGGCATGTCAGGGGGTCACCTTCCCTTATAGTGAAAGTTCCATTTTTGGGTGGAACACCGCTTTAACGACCAGGTGATACGGCACTGCATTTCCTTAACCGACAATTGTGCGGTCATGCAATGCTATACCGAAATAAAATTGATGTCCTTTTTTTCCCATAAATAGAGCTTTCTTTTGGGGGTATTTGATCACCTCTGCGGTTTTTATTTTTTGCGCTATAAACAAAGAAAGACCAACAATTTTGAAAAAAAAAAACAATATTTTAAACATTTTGCTATGACACATATCCAATATATATATATATATAAATAAACAAATGTATTTATCAACGTAGGCGAATATGTATTCTGCTACATATTTTTGATAAAAATATCCCAATAAGCATATATTGATTGGTTTGCGCAAAAGTTATGGCGTCTATAAAATAGGGGATAGATTTATGGCATTTTTATTATTTCATTTTTTTTACTAGTAATGGCAGTGACCAGTGATTTTTAGCAGGACTGCGACATTGCAGCGGACATATCGGACACTTTAGACACTTTTTTTGGGATCAGTGACATTATTACAGCGATCAGAGCTAAAAATAGCCACTGATCACTGTATAAATGACACTGGCAGGGAAGAGGTTAACACTATGGGGCGATCAAGGGGTTAATTGTTCCCTAAGGAGGTGATTCTAACTGTGGTGGGAGGGGACTAACTGGGAATAGAGAGAGATTGCTGTTCCTGATCACTAGGAACAGACGATCTCTCTCTACTCCACTGTCAGAATGAAGGCCTCTTGAGCCCCTCCCTAGGGAAAGAGAGCCTTGACTGATGGGAGCATGGCTAGGTGCATGACAAGGGGAATGATTGGTTGGGACATGTGGGATGGGATGGGCTTGAGCTCAGGAAATCGTGTGCCCCAGGGAATTCTGGGTCTTTTAAAAAGAGTCGATGGAAGAGCTGCCCACTCTCCCGCCCCCTTTTTTCATATGTTATGGTATGTCACAGCTTGCTGAGGTTTTCTAGACCTTGCCAGCAGTTAAAGTTGCTGTAATGGGCTATGTCCTTGATGGAAAATTGGAAGTAGGCTGTCTGTCCAGCACTTATGGTAAGGACAGGCCCCACTTCCCTCTTTTGGTTAAGTGCTCACAGTACGACTGTGACTGGCACTGGTTAACTATGTTCACATGTTATGTGTTGGAATTTAATAAAGCTGTTGCCTTGCCCTTTCCAACCTAATGGTTGTAAGTGTCTTATTTAATGGGGGTAAAGGGCAAGGGGTGGTGGGAGGATTTGATCCCTTGGTGTTACGTTAATTGGGACCCAAGCCCATTGTACCTCAGCAGCCATGGGAATCTGCTTTGTTTACACTGGAATATCCCCATTTTGCCTCTCTGTGGAGCAATCGCGGGTGGCCGGCATACATCGCAGCCGCTGGCCACCCGCATCGGCTCTATGGACACAGACGCGCGCGCAAAACCTCCGGTGACACACGTGTGAGCCTCTGGCAGCGCGCACTCCTGCTATAGCTATAGAACAAAGCACCGGTACGGCGATTCATGCAATAGAGCCGCCCTGCCACAGTATATCTGCGGCGGCTGGTCGGCAAATGGTTAAATCTTTTACCTTTTTGTTAATACACTATGGGGTTGATTTACTAAAACCAGAGAGTGCAAAATCTGGTGCAGCTCTGCACACAAACCAATTTTTTTTTTGTCAAAGCTTAATTGAAGTTAGAATCTGATTGGCTAACATTCACAGCTGCATCAGATTTTGCACTCCAGTTTTAGTAAATCAACTCCACTGTGTTCAAATCTACTGAAACTGAAGAGATATCTGCCTCCAGAAAAGGTTAATTATGGTAAACATAACTAGAAGTTCCAGTAAATAGCATCTAAGAGGTTAAAGGTTAAAGAGTAGCTCCAGTCTCTTAAGTGAAAATTAAAAATCAGCAACTACAAAAACTGTAGCTGCTGACTTTTAATAAACAGCCACTCACCTGTCCCAGGATCCAGCGGTCTGCTTACCCCAGATGTCTTGTCCATGTGTCCTCTCTCACTGGCATCTTTACTATGTGCACCCGGTCGTGACAGCTTGAGGCTTCACAGCCTGGTGCCAGTGCGCATGTGTGAGCAGCGCTGCACGTGGCGAATGATACAGCTGTCTTCTAGGACCTGCCATGTGCCCCAAAAGACTTCAGGAGGGAGAGGAGAGGGAGAACTTCTGCTTCCGATCGCCTAGGCGGTCAGAGTGGAAGTGGGAGCGGGTATCTGTCAAAATCAGGTACCCACGCCTCCCCCCCTCCTCCCCAAAAGCTCCATTTCAAAACCAGGAGCAGGGGAGGATGCCTTAAAGTGGAAATTCCCCTTTGGCTTTAAGCCACAATTTATTTTTTAAGTTTTGCTATGTGACTGGGGGACAATTTTTAAGTAAGCACTATCCCAATTCCCTGTTAAAAAAAGCCAACACATTTTCATTCCTCAATGTAGTTAGCAACCATATTTATTTTATTCATTATATACTTTGCATTTTCAGTTGAGGGGGTTTTAAAAATATATTCAATATGTATCAAGTATATTCATTATGTAGCAAGTATTTATTATGTAGCAAGGAATGCATGTTCTTCACCAGAGGCATAACTAGAACCTTCAGGGTTGGTGCAAAAAACCATGAAGGGCCCCCTAACCCCTGTCCGGTGCCCTACTCACTAAGCCCAGGACCCTTTTACTCCCATTGCAGGGGCCCTTTATTACAGTCCCACAGAGGGATCCTTTTATATGTTCTGCAGCTGGCCCCCTACTTGCTGTCTTGGGCCCGCCCACAGAGGCAGAATAATGCCAGGGTCTGGTAAAAAGTGCAACCTTTATGACCCTGGTAGTTCCACCACTGCCTCCGGTCCTAATATGGCAGACAGTGTGCATTTGGGGCCACCCACCAGCACCTGCACACCTGTCAAATTAGGACCTGTGGCTATGTTCATACATCCACTACATCCCCATAGAGTAACAGGTTGTTCCAGCTGCACAAATGAGGTCTTAATTTTTGTATTATTATTATTTATATTTTTAATTATTTTTACATTATTTATACTTGTTGCAAATTTACTTTTTATATTTTTTCCCACAATGCCTCTGAGCAGAAGGGACTAAACAGATCCCTGAAGTCTCACTTTTGTCCTGAAGTCTCACTTTTGAGACATCGAAAGGGACTCAGGAAACATGTAGCCCAGTTCCTTTCTACATCCTCAACTGCACAGAATGAATGAACAAGAAGAGCTCTGCACAGCCTTTCTGTTCATTCATAAACTCAAGCATAGTGAACAGCTTTTTCTATGCTTCAGTAATGGACACAGTGAGTGATCAGCACTGATCACTCACTGTGTGCCCAGACAGAGAAGGCTGGATCAGTAAAGTACATATTTATTGGCCACTTCCTCTCTCTCCATCATGAAAAGATACCTCGCAGCAGCTTGGCGGGAGAGGGTAATCTGGCAGAGCTGCAGGGGGCAGGGGGGGGGGCGCAGCAGGCACAGACACCCAATCAATACTGAGAGGATTATCGGGCAGTGGGGAGCAATTAGAGGAATTGATCCCCTGTATGCAGCAGTTGAAAACAGCTGGAGGGAAAGGAGAAGAAACAGGCTTTCCACTGTTTCAGGCTGTGCTGTGCAGGGGATCAGATCCTATAATTGCCCCCCCACAAAACCTAATGTGACAACAACAACAGGGATGCTGCATGGGCCCCCCTGGAGAAGAGGTTGGGTCTCAATTGCGATTCCTGTGACCTCTGAAGGTACACCTCTGCTCTTAACTATATAGCATATCAGTACTAGTCTCAATGCAGATAAGACAGTTGGTCTTTAATAGCAAAATTTGTATTTTTCCAATGCAAACACCAAATCTTCTTCACAATCACCTTGCTGCTTCTGGCTCAATGCAGTGATTTATGTTGCTAAACAGATTTTAAACAAGGCACATTCAACAACATAGTGTAGTGTATATAATACAATACAAATAATGAAATAAATTTAAAACACTCAAAGTGGGAGATGTGAAAGTGCATGTAATTACATGGAATACAGTAGAAATTGATAGTCCCACATGTGTTCGTGC
Organism: Lithobates clamitans; assembly: GCA_037952925.1. Classification (NCBI taxonomy): domain Eukaryota; kingdom Metazoa; phylum Chordata; class Amphibia; order Anura; family Ranidae; genus Lithobates; species Lithobates clamitans. The sequence continues at coordinate 857,770 of JBBGZY010000012.1, read as the reverse complement.
CCAAAGTGCAAGCTTTGCTCTCCTGGCTACATGCACTCTCAGCACATTATTCCAGTGCACATGATTTGCTTTATATTTGTCTAGTAACCAGTATGATTGCCACTGTAATACTTTTCCTGATGTTTAGAAAACAAGAATGGAAAATTAAGTTTGATAGATTTTACAGATACATTTCCTCCATTTGTTCTTTAATTAAAGCGGAGTAACACCCAAAAGTGTAACTTCTGCTTATTTGTCTCCCCCCCTTCCGGTGCCACATTTGACAGGCCCCCCTCCCCACTTCCGGAGACGGTGCCGCAGCGAAGCTCGGCCCCCCTCCTTCCTCCACTTCTGGGCCAATTAGAAAGTGCAGCGTGGTTCGTGCATGCGCAGTAGGGAACCAGCTCCGAAGCCAAAAAGCTTCACTGCAGGGTTCCCTTACTGGCGACCTGAAGATTGGCTGCCGACATTGGACAGGTAAGTGTCAGCTGCTGACTTTTAATTTTTCGTGGGGTGGGCGGACCACCGCTTTAAGGGTGCTTTACCTATAATAACATGAAAGATCTATGGATCATGCATAGCTCAGAGCTAATAGGGACTCAAAATTATTTTACCAAACACAGAAGAATTATCGGATTAAAAACTGTGAGTGGATGAAGCTTTCTGAGTTGAAGAGTAGGACAGCACACATTCAATACAATTAGATTTACTTTTCAGGCAATACGTTTTTACTATTTTTTTTAGAATAAGTGAAATGATAGATAAATGTAATATTAATTCTTAGCAGTCTCTCTTTCTCTTTATTTATATTTACATGACATCATTTTACAAATGCACACAAAAAGTCGATGTTGGAAATTAATGTAAGCCTATATAGATACCTATATAATATAAACATATACATGGTGATCTTATGGAGGCACTTCACCTAAATATTTATTTATAGCCTTTCAAACCTGTCTTATTTCTAACTTAAATATTCATGATGGTTGATCAGAGAAATTGGCCCTGGAGACAATGTAGGGATATACTGCAAATCATTACCCGTAATGTAGGCCAATGAAGCCATAAATGAAAACCTGTAGCCTTTTGCGGCATCTGCTTTTGAAATGCACAACCCTTTCAAAGTTTGAAATCACTATTTTCATTTAAATAAATCTGTGGCTTCAGTAGACTCTAAAAAGCTTCCCAGTAAGCACACCATCTGCTCAATCCTGATTTGTTACAAGATGGTTCCTTTGTAGATGGCAGCCTATTGCTTTATCCAAACAGTCATTTGTCTTGTCAATCATAGTTCAATCATGCAACAGTTTTTAAATCCAGTATCCACTGACGGTACCTTCTGTGAGTGTTACGATTACTGTTCACATGTCCTCTTCCTGTACATCCTGGTGTTGGACACTTTAATACGTTTTCATGCATGGCCAAAACTAATTAAAGAAAAAAAAAATAGATAAAATACAAACTCAGTAATTCTTACCAAATTAAGGAATAATGAAATATGTCAATCAAGGGTACTAACTAAAGAAAAAAAACAACACCAGAGGGGTAATTGTCACTTCCGTAATATTAAATAGGTTACATTGTTTTATTTGTAAAACTATAGCAATAAAAATGGTTGCTGCCAACAGCAGCCTGTAGGATTGCAGTTTTTTATTCCTAAACTAGAGATATGAATTTTGTTGCTATGGATAACATTTCTGCTTTCCATTTCTTCAGATTTTTTACATTGAGTTGCTGCCCAGTTAGGTTTCATATCCTTTGCTGAAGTAAATTAAGGAGTCTGCTTTACTTATCTAGTTATTTTTGTTTTATAAATTGTCCCTAGTTTTCATTCAGCTGTCTCATGGGGTCTACAGACATAAGAGAATGCTTGCTTGAACATAAAAATATCTGTAGACCCTCTGTGACTGTGGCAGACATCCCTGAGACTTCTCAGGCGCAGAGTAGATTGGCTGTAATGGCTTTTCTCAGTCAGTTGCTATTTTTTTACCTAAAAGATGGACTGGTATTGGGATGCCTGTAGAATGCTTCTTTTGCTCTACAGGATCAAACATGCAAATATTCTTCAGTGGCCAGATGTGCATGCACAGTCAATTGTCATGTAATGTGTTAAGGCATTAGATAACAACTGTTGACAATAGTATCAAATTTAGTAAAACTTTTAACATTAGTAGTACTTACCTGCCTCCTTCTTGCGCTGTTTCCCCAGTCTCAGCACTCAGTCCCTACTGTCTATCAAAATCCTAAGATGTCATTTAAAAAATTAGAAACTGAGGAAGAAGAAGCTGGCCATCATTGATGTTTTTTTTAATGACATCACAAGATTTTGAACGACAGTAGGGACAGAGTGCTGAGACTGCTTAAAAAAAAGGACTTTTCCCCGACACCACTGGAATAAATGCATTTTTTTCCAACAGATCATAGTATGGCACATTTATCAGATGAGGTGAGTGACATCAAGTGCTTCATCTGGTGCATGCACCGTATTACATTACACTATTCTGTTGAGAGAAAAAACTTTTTTTCCAAGATCTCAAGATTTTTCAGGGGAGAAAAATTAGATCTTCTTGGAAGGCACTGGTGACAAGTCCTCCAAGAGGGCTTCTGTGAAGTAAGGGCTACGTTCACAGTGCCTCACTTAACCATGTGACTTAACCCGAGTGGCCGCATATTTGCTTGCATTAGTGCAAATACAGCTGTGTACAGCACAGTTACCGGCTGCTAACGGAAAGCTTCCAATCGCTGTTAACAATCAGGAGATTTCCGATCATGTGACCGACGTGACAGCTAATCACGGCCGTCACATGATCATAAACCTCACCCTGCTTCCAGGCATCCTAAACCCCTTAAAGGGATGGGAGGCACCAGCTCCAAGCGGTTAAGGATGTGTAATGAATAACATGCAGAACTGCATGCACCTAAGATTTTTAACTTTAGGGGGAAGAGTCCACTTTGATGCACCTTCAACAGTGCTAAAGAGAAAACACCTACAAGTACCTATGCTAGTCTTCAAATAAGATTTTGTGTTCCTGAGCCTCCTTCGATCCCTTGGCCAGGCTGTACAAGGGTCTTTGACTTCTGCCCAAACTGATATAAAGCCCTGTTCCCTTATGGTGCTAAGTTTCATACATTTTATTCAACTGTCAATGCCAGAACTTCTACTGATGTCCTGGCCAAAACTAATTGTCAAGCTAAAAGACACATCTGACATCATTTCTATGAAAAAGAATATAATTCTTGCACTTTTATAATATGCATTTAATTTTGCTTCACAAGCTCTTTGCATTTAAAAACATTTGATCTAAAAATAACATTAATTCCGTTTCACAAGTGAGCGAAGAATAAAATGTACCTTGCATGTAGCATCAGTATAATCAATTAGTCTTATTTAAATAAAGAAAATGCTCATTTTATTTGATGTTATGTGGTATGGATTTTTTTATAACTACTTTGTAATCAATTTTGTTATGAATGTAATTTCATTTCAGATGATGAGGCAGCTTTATGGTTGCATGTTAATTGGGTAATATATTAAATAATTTTCTATCATGACACGGTTTCTACTATCATAAATACTGATAAATAAACTGTAAATTCTGTTGAAGAATGAAATACTCTCCGGCATAGCAGATGGATAAATAAAGATTTGTACTACTTATCTTTCCTGGAGAGAATACTGCCTCAGACTCTATCCAGGTTAGGCTTTTGGTCACACGATCTGTGATGAAGGGAATGGTATGCCAATCTAAACTCTGCTCCTACCCACCAACAGATATCACATTATTTAGTGTTGCAACATTTGGTTATTTGAGCTGAATTTTCTTCAGGAAAGGTATCTCAGTCGCTCAAACTATTAATATATACTGTATATATTGCAGGAAGGCTGGTTACATAGCTTTATGTAAACATTTGCATATTGGTGTTAAAGAAAACCGCGCTTAGATATATATAACAAACTTATTGAGATAAAAACTTGATAATAATCAGAAGTAAAAAGAGTCCCAAAAGCAGCAGCATAAGCAAAAATTGCACGTGATAAATGAAAGGGAGAAGCTGCGCTTCTCCCTTCGATTTGCATATTAGTAAAGGTGTAGATCAGGGGCCTCAAACTGGCGACCCTCCAGCTGTTGCGAAACTACAAGTCCCATTAGGCACCGCAAGGCTAACAGTTACAAGCATGACTCCCACAGGCAGAGGCATGATAGGACTTGTAGTTTCGCAACAGCTGCAGGACCACCAGTTTGAGACCCCTGGTGTAGATATTTCCGTTTTGAGCAGATAGTAAATATTTGAAGTATTCACTTAAATTTTATATCTCTCAAGCATTTATTCGCATAGCAAAATGTCTGCACCTGGGTTCATAAGGTCTCCCACATGCTATTGCTTTGACCTTTCGCAAAGGCTGTCATTCTGCCTGCTAGTTCTAAAAAGGAGAAGAAAGACTTTTTCAAGGCCAAAAAGCTCAGTCATCCAGTGGGCAAATCATAGAACTGGAGTATCCAGAAGATATAACAAGTCAGATGGTGATTCAGACCACCAATTTCCACCCATCAAAAATGATCTATTCTGGGTGGACTGACCCATCAACAGTTAGAAGACATTACACTGAAGGCATAATGTATATGCTTTTTGCTTTGCAAGGAAACTTTCACTTTGCAAGAGAATTTTCCCTGAACTTAGTGAGTGTGGTAAACATTCACTTTGCAAAGATCCTGTGCATGGAAAACAGAATTTTTGCTTGCATGTGATTGGAGGACAGTAGTCAACATAATTTTGCCCCATTCACTATGCTAAAGAATTTTTTTTTTTTGCAAAGCGAACAGCCCATTTCCCAAAAGTAGATTAACCCCAATGTGCGTGTTTGGTAATAATGATTAATCACTAAGTTTAATTACTGACTTTCTAAAGGCACTCGAACTTTATGAGGGCACCCAGATAAACTACGATGATGTGGGTAGAGTCCAGTCACATGACCTGTGCCATCACAGCCTGGGATAGGGCATTTGGTTTCACGTTTATCAGAGCGTGGAGAACCTAAAAGAAAAAAATAATGTCCTTTTAAGCTTAAAATCTAACAATATTAAACCAACACTTTTATATCCAAAGGTAGCCAAAGTCTACATTAAGTATTATCTACTACATCTTTTTGCTTTTTTTTTATTCCATCTAAATCATAGGTCTGACCAATCAAAACATCTCAGTTATTTGTTTTAAAACAAATGCTTAATGTAGTGCAGTTCTAACAATCTGAGACCTTGGTTTTACGGTGCTTATGACATGGGTCAGTTATAATTGAAAATGTGTAAATTTGGACAATTTAATTGAGTAAATGTGAATATCCTACCATAAGCATAAAATAAAGCATTCTATATTGGTTACATATAGTATGCTTTATCAAATCAGTGAAATAATGCTAATGCCATGTACACATGAGCGGACTTTCGACGGACTGAACTCCGAAGGACTTTTGGACGGACTTTCGACGGAGTTCTGACACAACGGACTTGCCTACACACGATCACACCAAAGTCTGACTGATTCGAACGTGATGATGTACGACCGGACTAGAATAAGGAAGTTCATAGCCAGTAGCCAATAGCTGCCCTTGCGTCATTGTTCGTCCATCGGACTAGCATACAGACGAACTGATTTTTCGACTGGACTTGAGTCCGTTGGAAAGATTTGAAACATGTTCTATTTCTAAAGTCCGTCTGATTTTTCGACAGCAATGGTCCGATGAAGCCCACACACGATTGAATTGTCCGGCGGATTCGTTCCGTCGGACCTTTGCTGTCGAAAAGTCCAGTCATGTGTACACGGCATAAGATGCATTGCAGTAAAATTAAGCTAAATCTATTGTATAGGCCAGTTTATTCTCTATTGTTGTGTAACTTATTCAGGAGCTTTCATGGATGCAAAAACACTAGATGCTTATGGCTGAAAGCATCTACTGTGCTTATTTGAGAAAATGTAATCTAATGTTATAATGATATTGCTTCTAAATATGCCCAATATCAATCTAACGCTCCTCAAGATGCCTGCAGGTGGAAATCAGGTTTCTAGTGCCAATCCTACCTCAGGGTCTGCCCATTTCTAGAACCTCAGTGGCAAGTCAGTGATTATGTGATTATGAATATTACTCTGTGTACATGTTGATATATGCATGTGTTTCCTTTTTGTATATATAACGTGTATCTATACAGATGTACGCTTGGGTAGATGTGCATTTGTTTTTATTGGTATACAGTATATAGATGTCTGTGTATATCCTCCTGTGTATACAGTATGTGCATTTGTTTTGTGTTTAAATGGGCAAGAACATAAAGTTATATGTGTGTTATAGGGCGTATACACGGTCGGACTTTGTTCGAACATTCCGACAACAAAATCCATGGATTTTTTCCGACGGATGTTGGCTCAAACTTGTCTTGCATACACACGGTCACACAAAGTTGTCGGAAAATCCAATCGTTCTGAACGCGGTGACGTAAAACACGTACGTCGGGACTATAAACGGGGCAGTGGCCAATAGCTTTCATCTCTTTATTTATTCTGAGCATGCGTGGCACTTTGTCCGTCGGATTTGTGTACACACGACCGGAATTTCCGACAACGGATTTTGTTGTCGGAAAATTTTATCTCCTGCTCTCAAACTTTGTGTGTCTGAAAATCCAATGGAAAATGTCCGATGGAGCCCACACACGGTCGGAATTTCTGACAACACGCTCCGATCGGACATTTTCCATCGGAAAATCTGACCGTGTGTACGGGGCAATAGTGTGTGCCTACATTTGTGAAAGAATGTATGAGTGCGTATATAAGAATCATATTTATTGCATACACTGTACATACTGTAGATAGGTGAGCATATGTGATAATATGTGTGTGTGTGTGTGAAGGTTTATGTGTGTGGATGTGTACATGCCTGTTTGTATTATTGTGTATGTAGAGGCTTACAGAAAATGCTGTTTATTATTTTGGAGTTTGGTGTTAAAAAAAAGTTACGTGCTACTGACTTAAGTTAAAGTTCACCTGTACCCAGGCCATTGGCATTAATTTATGTACAGTATATATTATCAAGGAACAGTAATATATTTCTAAAACAAGCCATCCCTAACCTTCCTAGCTGCTTTAACGGTTAAGTTATTCTTTCTTAAAGATCCTCAAAGATTACAACAAACTCTGTTATGTAAGTTTAAATTGGACGTTCACTCCCCTAAAGCACTTTGGATCTTTTGAACCCTCCCTGCCCCTGTAATCATCAAAGCCAACTTTTTTTTTTGTTTAGCTTTTTTTTTCTTTTTTTTGGGCCCTGACCACTCCCCTACCTCCTATTCTGCCGGGAATAATGTGTACCCAATGCCAGTAATCTGGCATACCAGTAATGGGCAGCACAGTAGCTAAGTGGTTAGTATTGCCGTCTAGCAGCACTAGGGTCATCAGTTAAAATCCCAACCATGACACTACCTGCCTGGAGTTTGCATGTTCTCCCTGTGCCGTGTGGGTTTCTTCTGGGTATTCTGGTTTCCTCCCACACTCCTAAATTGCCCTTGTGTATGAATATGAGTTAGGAACCTTAGATTGTAAGCTTCTTAAGGACAGGGACTGATGTAAATGTGCAATATATATGTAAAACGCTGTGTAAATTGACAGCGCTATATAAGTACCTGTAATAATAGTCTCCTGGGATATTTGTGTCAGATATCCCAGGAGGCATCAGCATATAGAGAAGGGCAAACCCAGAGGCGCACCATTGGAGGTGGCTGCAAGAACCCTAAATAGACGTGGTGGTGGTGTGGACCCATCATGTGGCAGGGGATCAGATGATCACAGCAGAACAATGGTGGATTGGCTGGGCAGGTGAGTATGTTACTTGAGCTCAACTCATTGAGATCAACATTTTTAAAACATTTTTGAAGCCCCAAGTAATTAAAGATTTTCTGAAAGCAGAGGTCCTGGAGAATAAAATATTGGCAGTTGCTATTTTCATATGTTGCATGATTTTTATGAAAACGTGTATTTTAAACACATAAATGCACTAAAATGAGCTTTGTTGTACACAAACACAGTATAATATTATTTTATTAATCTAAAATATTGCATTGCAATCAGTAAATAGATACTCAACATGTGAAGCCTTAAAATTGTACACATCCATGAAATGGCAAAAATCAGTGGTACCCAAAATTGTTCATAAACAATGTTTAAAAGTCGAGGATACAAAATAAGGTAGTACTGAGTATTACCAGGGAGGCAGACTATTTAGGCTAAGAAACAGTGGAGAAGATATAGCAGTATAAAAAATATAAATTTATTGACAAACACAAATATCTAAAAAACAAGACAGCACTGCCAGTGTGATGCTGTCTCCCAGGGGCACGCTGGAGTATTTGTATCCTGAATATGCAGCAATGGGATTATATTGAGCCTTCAGCATTGCTGACACTAAATTCTGGATCTAATTGGTGCATCCGGTGTTGGCCTTCCTCCCTCTAATGGCTGTTCCCATAATTAGTAGCACTATCTACATGCCCCTGCTGAGATATTTAGCTATATCCAATATACTTTCTAACTGCTGATTGAACTTTCTTATCCTACCGTGATTTGCATGTTTTTACATTCCATTTTAAGATTGAGACATATTTCCTTCTCTGTCTCATCTGTGAACCTTGGCCATGTCCTGAGGAAGCCTAACGGCGAAACGCGTAGACATACAAAAGCTCACTGCACAATAATCATAGATGCTTTATGTTACAACTGTTATTTTGTTTTATAGATATTTGTATTTTTCAATAAATGTATATTTTTTTATACTGCCATATCTTCTCCACTGTTTCTTAGCCTAAAAAGTCCGCCTCCCTGGTAATACTCAGTACTACCTTATTTTGTATCCTCAATGTTTTATGGACGTGGCTTATCTCTGGTGCACTTTCCTCCCCTTGTTTTGTGACAATGATTAAAAGTCTTTACAGGTTATCAGTTTAGAGTAGAGTATGGCCATAGAGTTATTGCAAAGACTTAGAGTTATTGCTCTCAACTTGACATTTGCAGCAATATCTCACATGTGTGGCACAAACGCATTTACATACACATGCATGCCCTATGTATGCATTTGGGTGTGTGCGTGGAGTGACAAGGGTGCTTTTAAATGTATTTTTTTATTTTTTCTATTTATTAAAGTGGAGTTCCACTCAAAATTGGATGTTCCACTTTAAGCGCACCTCACCACATTACATGCCATATTTGGGGGGAGTGGGTACCTAGTTTTGACAGGTACCCAGCTTCCACTTCCGCTCGGACCACCCAGGCGACTTGAGGGGAAGTTCTCCTCTCCCCTTCCCTCCCTGAAATCTTCTGGGACACCTGACAGGTCCCAGAAGATCCCCTGGCCGTTGAGGAGGCACAGCGCAAAATGCGCATGTGCAGTGTGCACCTGGCTGTGAAGCCGCAAGCTGTCACAGCCGGGCGCCCACACTTGTGATGACGGCGGGGGAGAGAACCAAGGGTTCAGGCGGCCGCATCGCTGGATCATGGGACAGGTGAGTATGTGTTTATTAAAAGTCAGCAGCTACACTTTTTGTAGCTGCTGACTTTTAACAAACACAAAAACGTCTGGAACTCCGCATTTGAATTATATGTATATTTTTAGAACTTTTTAAATCTTCAACTAATTTATCTTTTTTGCTCTTACAAGGGCTTTATTAGACCCCAATATCTCCAGAGCTGGGGGGGTGGGGGAAATGTGTAATATGCAGGGGTCCAGAGCTGGGGAGCAATGTGTAATATGCAGGGGTCCAGAGCTGTGGGGGGCTGCAAAATGTACACGTGTCCAGAGCTGTGGGAGGCTGTGTAATGTACAGGGGTCCAGAGCTGTGGAGGGGCTGTGTATAGTACAGGTGTCCAGAGCTGTGGAGGGGCTGTGTAATGTACAGGGGTCCAGAGCTGTGGGGGGCTGTGTAATGTTCAGGGGTCCAGACCTGTGTAGTGTAAAGGGGCCCAGAGCTGCAGGGGGCTGTGTAATGTAAAGGGGTCCAGAGGTGCAGTTGTGGAGAGGGGGTACACAGTAGTGCCAAAGGGATAATGGGTGGTGCAGAGGTATGCAGGGGGCACAGTGGGGTGTTTTTACATTTTAAAGTGGGGGGGTGCCAGATATAGGATCTGCCCCACGTGCCAAATGCTTTAGATACGCCCCTGCTCCCAGCTCTGTGTTTAAAATTCCATTCTAACAGCCAATGATTATACATAGTTTATAGATGAGTGGGTAAATTAGAGGGCTGCTAATATCTGCTGTCCATAAAAACAACTTAGAATTCAGTGTCTCTGCTGTGAACTCTAAAGACAAATTTGTTCACAATGCCTATAGCTTAATAGGTCAATTTGGACTTGTTTAAACTGCTGTTTACTACTTGTTCAGACTATGGAAATACTTTTTTATGCATAGTCTTAGCACAGGTACATGTTATTGACAATGTTTGAAACATAAATCTTGAGTATTATAAATAGAAATAGTTGCTAAGGGCAACTCAGATACACTTGTTTAAACCAGGGACTGTTTATTGATTGTGTACTGGCTGGAAGGGCAAAATGGCCCATGGAAGCTGAATTAAAGAGGTACCCTTTAACTTGAAAGGTGGATTTGCACAGCTAAAATCCTAGCACATTCATTATACTCTGCTATGATGAACCAGGTAATAGATCCACTGGCACTCATTTTCACATTTGAAACCCTGCCATACTGTAAAAAAAAAAGAGGAATTAGATACGTTGTTAGTAAATAGTAACTAGCCAAATAAAGTATGTACACGACAGCCAAGTTTACTCTTATGATGTTTTATCAGAAACACCATTTGTTTTCTCCAATGTTTAAACACTACACCCTGTTAGATTCTCTTACTTTTGTTGCAATATATTTGTCGCCCTGCTACATCAATAACTTTTGTCTGTCTTCTTTCTCTTGCTAGATGCTCCAGGAGAAACATGTCCAGTTCTTTGTAAGTGCTGTGGAACATGTGTCCTTGTTCTGCTTCTATAGTTATTGCTTGCTCAAGCAGACTCAAGTTTCCTTTTGTTTTATCCAAATCCACGGACTCTTCTGTAATAATTGAGAGGCATTTATCATCGTCGTCACTCTTGGTGATCTGCTGGTGACTGGTGATGTCAGGCTCTGATATATCTATTGATGAGTTGCTTTCAGTTTCTGATAGTTTCTCATGTTTAATGTTCATTTCTCCCTTGTGCTTATTGACATGACTGAACGTGTCCCTTGCATGGTCCTGTGCATTGAGCTCTGAGTAACTGGAAGAACTGTCCCACCCATTTTCAGATATGTCAATGCTGCCGTTATTGTCTTCAGGTGAAAATGGTGGTGAATCATTTTGCTTGGATAACTGCATTCCATAACTTTCTTCATGACTTTCTATATTAGTTTTAGCTGATTTAATAACACTTCCTGTATGGTTATCTGTCAGTGTCTCTTTTACTGTCCTGCCCAGCAATGATGGATCAGTGATAAGATTCTGATAACAGGTTTTTGCCTCGGTTGTATGGGTAGTCACACCAGTTGACTGCACAATAATTGTACCTATACAAAACAAAAGACAGGCATTACAACCTCTCCCATGTTTGTAATACATATCTATAGATATAGATAGATCTATATCTATAGATATAGATCTGTCTATATCTATAGATATATATATCTATATATATACAGCATAGGCTCAACGTCTTCAGACAGTCCTCAGTTAAAGTGTATCTAAAGGCAAAATGTTTTTGGTTCTGGATTGAGTGGATAATCATGGGAACCTTTGTCCACTTCTTTTTACTATTTTTATAGTCTATTTGCATGGTTGCTGTAGCACTTTACAATTAAGCTGGTCACCTAATTCCTGAACCCTCCTAATTTCTTAAAGAGTCCCACCATTCAGTTGGACATAGCTTCTAAAGGTTTCATAAAGGAATTTTCACAACCCCTAAAATGTATTGGATTTTAGTAATTTCATTTTAATTATGGACAAATACATTTATTTTTCTGGATTATTTAACAATTGGTGTGCTCCTCGCATAGTTTTTTTAAATTTTTGAATTCCTCCCAGTTTGCTCTTCAAGGCCCCTCAATATGCGTAAGCTGCCAGAGCATCAAGGAGCTTCACGTATCACTCCCTGTTTCACGATACATTTTATTGCCCTGCATCCATATACCTTGAAAAAGGTTTTTATTGCTGCCTGGGAAAATTCACGCTCTCTATTTGTACGGTTGATCATTGTCACTAGAACTGAAAATTAGGTTAAAATTCAAAGTTAAGCCAGTTATAGATGGATCCAATCTCGGCCAGTTCAGCAGGGACCAGCCAAGAATGAATCCAGCTATGGGCAGTCTGTTTGATCAACTTCAGTACAATCAACCCGTCATATTTTTTGCACGTGATTACTGCCTATGGCTGTAGCCGCTAGCAGTGATCATTGTGTTCTGCCGGCAGGGAAGGCTCTCCGCTTTCAAAGCACAATAGCACTGTGGGAAGGAAACTTTGGTTGCAGAAAAGACAATTGCATCATTTATGGGTTGCTTTACAGTTGTCACCAGAACAGAAGGAATCATTTAAATTGGGTATTTGTCCGGGTGACAGCTGTCTAAGAGAGGATGTCTCCTTCTTTTAAAAGATTTCCTCTTGTTTCCTGTTTTGTCGAGGGGACAGGAAATAAAGAGATATATGAAATTAATGAGACTGGTAGGTAGTAACGAAAAGGAGTGTACCACATCCAAAATTAAATAGGAAGTACAGAAGAAAAACTGGTTGGACTTTATAGGTACACATAGACTACACACTGTTACAATTGTACATTTTATTTGAGAAAAGTTTGATTGAAGATAAAGTATGTGATATAAAACCAAACACAAGAAATTATCTCTTCCATGAATAGACCCCCTTTATTCAGTCATATACCACTTTATTTACTAGTTACATCATGTCATGAAGCTCAAGTCCAAATTTCTTAAACATGTTTCATGGGGCAAGCTGCTTCATCAGGAGAATGGAGGAGTTGAAGAGGTGATCTGATTGTATCTCTAGATCAGGGGTCTCCAATTTATGGCCCTCTAGTTTTTCAAGAACTACAATTCCCATCATGCCTAGTCATGTCCATGAACGTCAGAGTGTTGCAATGCCTCGTGGGATGTGCAGTTCTGCAACAGCTGGGTGTCCGTAGTTTGGAGATCCCTGCTCTAGATGATCACCTCTTCAACGCCTTTACTCTCCTGATGAAATGGCTTGCCCCATGAAACATGTTGAGGAAATTTGAATACCCCCTTTCAGCTCTCATTTTGATGTAATGTTTTTATCTTTGAACAAAACTTTCTCTAATATATTTCACGCTTTTAACAGTATTTACTGTGTAGTCTATAGGGATCAAATAAAGCTAAAGTAATTTTTCTTTTTTACTTTTTAGAAAATAAAGAGAAATCTCCCCAATGGGAGACAGACAAAAAATTTAATGTAATTGTAACCATTCTTTACACTTTCCAAAGCTAATAAAGAGGCTTTGGATCTAAAAAAAAAAAAACTGCTGAGGAAAATACAAATCTGACTTTTCTGAACCCTCCTTCTGTAAAAGCAATTCCCCGACTCTGATTATGATCCTATAACTGTATTTTTCTGCACCACTAACTCTTGTTCCTGATCGGTGACTCAGAAAGGACTGAAGGCAGGGAATTATTGTGACTGGCAAGCAACCAGCATTTCTGGAAGGATAGGAATTGCCATCCCTTGAATTTCTTTAACCCCTTGTCGCTGGCCGCATGCAAATATGCGGTCTCTCTGTGCCTGGTCCTTGACACAGAGAAGCCGCATATTTTCTTAAATTGCGGTCAATACAGTGTGCTGAAAACGTGCGCCCTGTGCGCTCCAGACACAGTTACCGGCGCCTAACCGAAAGCTCCCATTCACTACTTGTGATTGGGAGTTTTCAGATCAAGTGACCTTAAGCCCCGCCGAACCTCCCAGCATCCTAAACCTCCTAAAGGGCTGGGAGGCGCCGTGAAGAGGTAAACAATATGTTTTCTTTAAAGGGTAACTCCTCCTGCATAAGAAAAAGTAAAAAAAATAAAAGAAACAATATAGCTTATACAATTGCGGCTCAAATCATTTTGTAATTGAATGTTATTAAAAATTACCTTTCCATCTGCAGCTCTGTAATTTTCTGTAAAATGCAATGCAATATGGCTACCCGGAGGTGTTCTGTACCACAATGGTGTACCAAATGCCCCCTGAAAATGTAATTTCCTGCTTATGTGACTGGTTTACTGATTTTTCCAGAAGCCTGCACTTAGATACACATCAGATTTTTGACAAATGTCATTCGCCCAAAGAAAACCACATCCAAAGGGATGCAAACCCTGCAACTTTCCTCATTAGAGCCCTGCAAGTGCAGCAGCTGATTGATAATTATAAATTCACTCCTATACACATTCACTCTGCACATGGACACAGCTATTTCTTCAGAATAACAGAAGATAGGAATCTGCAACACTGTTTGTTAAAATCCTTGCAGAGTACATAGATCACCCAGAGGGGAATGTTTTTTTTTCTCATCAAAAAATTATCCTTTTCAATAGGGCTGTGCCCACCCTGCAAGGGTTAATAGCTAGTTTTGTTTCGGGGAGGGCATAAACCTTATCCTATGCTCCTTTGGCAGACTTTGCTCCCCCACGATCAGTTGGTGGACTGTCCCTCAGCATCCTAATGTCCAGTGCAGGGCTTTGGACCCTGCTTAGTTCTTGGTGGATCAGGTCTCTAGACTAGTGGAGCATGGGGGTGCAGACGCTGTGAGGACTGGTCTAGCTGTGGAGAGGAGCAGAGGATTGAGCAAGTATGTGGGTTTTTTTTTTGCTCTAAATATAAATGGCCAATTGATCCTTGCAGCGAGGACACAACCTCACCGCATGGGATAATTTTTTATTTGCCTGGAGCTGAGTTAAGGATATGAGTAATTTACCTCAATTTGCTAGTTCTTTTTGCATATTTTAACAGAAGCTGACTGGAATTTTTTGGCAAGTTCGATCAACATATAATCATTACTTCCACTAACTGTTCTTTATCTGTGTGTGCTGGTTTTGCCTTGTTCAAAAGCCAAAATGCATCCATTAATATAGCAACTACTCTCGAATTCTGCATGTATTGTCTGTCCTAATGGGTCAAGGTTCCATTTAAGCCCAACCAAAATTTAAATTAGCTAAATATATTAGAGGTGTATCAAAACAAAATTTGTGCACAGTTTTATAGTTTGGTTTCTTTAAAAACAGCCACAGCCTGAATAGAAAGGTCTATGCCCTGTATAGGTGCGAAAAACCCAAAGAATTACTATAAAAGGACTTTTTATGGTACTCCAATAGTATTGTACTATGGCAGCCTTTTTCAACCAGGGTGCCCAGGCACCATGGGTGGCCTTGAGGTTTCTTCAGGGGTGCCTTGGCAAAACGCCTAAACATTTCCCAAAAATTGTTTACAAACCAGCATGTGACTAAAACCTGTGATTTAGTTACATAAAGCCACAGGTTTTCATTGTGCACCATTACAACCTTCTAGCTGCTGGCGTCCTAACGACCAATGGCATCATCAGTTGATATGGAGAATGTCAGTCGCCTGCATAGCATCCTTGTTTGACCCTCTCCTGCACCTCTCCAACAGCGTAGGGTTACATTTGCTGAGTGATGGAGAAAAACTGAGAAGAAGAGAAACACTGGAATACTAGTCAGTACCAGTTTGCAAAAGTGTATTTGCTTTGGTAGAATAAATCACCTCTAACGTTTAGTGTCCAACTATTAGAATGGTTTTTACATTTTAGAATGGGGTGCCTAGAAACTGTCAATCATTTTTAAAGGGTGCCGCATAGATTTGTGCACAGCTGAAAATTTTGTTTAGTTTAGTTTTGTTTTCTTTTGTAAAATACATACTTTAGTTCTGTTATATTCGTTATGTTACGTTAATTTCTTTTTGAATAATTTGTTATTTCTACAGAGTATAGATATTCGTTATAAGGAATCTATTCACTTTATTGTTTAATTGTTTCGTTTTCGAATAATTTGTTATTTATATATTTCAGATAATGAATCATAATTCTGAAAGTTGTTTGTTTATTGAATCCATTAACACACACAATGACAATGTCTCTTCTGCTGCTTCTCAAAACTCATCTCCTCTGCTCAAATACAGTACAACACCCTTCTCAGGAATGTACTTTGCCAGTGGTTGTGTTGTGTCACTGCTGCTGGTACCAGGAGGAACCTGATGTTTAGAACTTGAATCCATTAGTACACACACACACACACACACACACAATATCTCTTCTGCTGCTTTTCAAAACTCGTCTCCCCTACTCAAATACAACACCCTTCTAACTCAGTTCTCAGGAATGCACTTTGCCAGTATTATTAACCACATCAGCCCCGGAAGAATTTACCCCCTTCCTGACCAGAGCACTTTTTGGGATACGGCACTGTGACGCTTTAACTGACAATTGCGTGGTCATGCATTGTTGCACCCAAACTAAATTGATGCTGTTTTTTTCCCCACAAATAGAGCTTTCTTTTGGTGGTATTTGATCACCTCTGCAGTTTTTAGTTTTTGCGCTATAAACAAAAAAAGAGCGTCAATTTTGAAAAAAAAGCAATATTTTTTACTTTTTGCTTTAATAAATATCCCCAAAAAATATATAAAAAACAAATTTCTTTCTCAGTTTAGGCCAATATGTATTCTTCTACATATTTTTGGCAAAAAAATCGCAATAAGGGTATATTGATTGGTTATGCGCAAAAGTTATAGCGTCTACAAAATAGGGGATAGATTTATGGCATTTTATTTTATTTTTTTATTAGTAATGGCGGCGATCTGTGATTTTTATCGTGACTGCGACATTATGGTGAACACATCAGACACTTTTGACACTATTTTGGGACCATTGTCATTTATACAGCGATCAGTGCTATAAAAATGCACTGATTACCGTGTAAATGTGACTGGCAGTGAAGGGGTTAACCACTAGGTGGCGCTGTAGGGGTTAAGTGTGTCCTAGGGAGTGATTCTAACTGTGGGGGGATGGGCTACCACTAACATCACAGAGATCACTGCTCTCGATGACAGGGAGCAGTAGATCTCTGTCATGTCACTAGGCAGAACAGGGAAATGCCTTGTTTACATAGGCATCTCCCCATTCTGCTGCTTCGTGGCACGATTGCGGAGACAACGGCGGACATCGAGTCTGCGGTACCCGCGGGCATGGTCACGGTGTATGCAGGCGTGCGCCCACAATGCCGCGTCTTAAAGGGGGCGTACCTGTACACCCATTTGCGCAGCCATTCCATTGTGCCGACGTATATCGTCGTGCACTGGTCGGCAAGCATTTAATCCAACCTCCAGCACAAAATGAATCAGCTGATTGGGCTGTAAGATTTACTCCAAATCAACTTGCTCTTTCATTAGACCTTAATGAATTAATTAAAAAATCATGCTGAATTAATTCATTATTTTTGTTATAATTTCTTTCGTATTAGTTGAAATTCCTTATTTTTTTCGTTCCCAAAGATGCAAAATTTCGACTGAATTTTGATTCGTTATGAAACAGGTTGCACATGTCTAGTGCCTCAAGACTGTCCATAATTTTTAAAGCGTGCCTTGAGACTGTCCATAATTTTTAAAGCGTGCCTTGACTGTGAACAAGGTGGCATCTACATCCCATTTATTATAATGCTATAGTTCTGACTCAGTAAGAGTCATGCTGGACCTCTGCAGAGTGACCCTCAAACAGCATGCTGACAGTGGATAGACTTTTCCACTCAAGCTCTGGCTGCTTTTCAAAGAACAAAAAATACTATACAACTTTGCACACATTTTTAATGCACCTGGAATGTATTTATCTGACTTAAACTGAAGGTTCAATTGGACTTTAAATTTTAGGGCACTCACCTGTAGCCATTGCCAGTCAAAAGTAACCTCGGTGTTTTCAATTACTATCCAAGGACCTCTTATCCTTTTTGTGATTTGCTACTAAGGAACAATATCAAATTGCATACTCCCATGGTAGAATATGTTCTACTGTTTCTTAATGCAATTTAATATCCCAACCAGGACCAAGCCCTATGAAACTGCTTTGTTTGTAAAGTGTGCTGGGGAGAAAAACAGCATTAAATTAACAACATAAAATCCCATCACTTACTGCAGAGTCTTTCAATGAGCCATGCTATTTCATAGACCTTTGTTTTCATTAGATTTCTGCTAAAGTTCTGCAGCCAGGAAACTTTAATAAATATCTCTATCTGTGTTAATTATCATGTTTCTGTCAAAATGACAATATGAACTGGAAAAAAATGGAGAAAAGCAGCAGGTTGTAGCAACCCGGATGAGAGGGTATAATGATAGCAGACAATACCGCTTTTATGCTCCACTGCAATCCTTATAAACAGCTCTGCAGACAAGGGCACTCACAAAAAAAGTCTACATTATGTATCTTTCTTGTAATTATCCCCCTAAAATCAACAGTGAACTGCCAGGATCAAGTAAATATTGTCATAGTAACTAAAAGCATTTTTGGAAGAAGTCACAACACTAGCCCTTTTAATAACTTTGATTATAGATGGCGTTCTTTTGTTTGGATCTATTCACTCTAAACCAAAAAAAAAAAAAAAAATTTAACATTTTGCATCCTAGAAAATAGACTGCATAAAGAGCCGCATATCATTCAGCACAATGGCCTATCATCTCTAGATTTCACATCCAACAAACTCCAGTTTTAAATAATAAATTAAACATAGTCTAAAATGCAAATGAAGTTTTTCTCAATAACACTGCAAGCTATTGAGAGATGGTGTAAAGGGTTATGATAATTTGAAAGTATTATGAACTGGAGAAAACAAATAAAAAGCATTTTCTGTGAATATGCTCAATTCATTGAACTATTCTCTCAATCCACTTAACTACCCACATGTGTACAATAATGATTTATAGACATTATGCCTAATTATGCATATTTGGGCTGTGTTAAAGTGCCTAACAAAAGCTCTGGAAAGCAACAATTACCTCTGTTGCTTAGTTACATAGTTTAAAATATTCCTATTAAGTGCAGATTACAGGGGGTAGATATGCACATGTGCGGCCCAATGCATTTCACTTTTCTGTTGCCAAACTGTTAGCATTTTGGGACGTTTCCAACTTACCTAATGTTCGGTTCAACTGTTTGTTATGTGTTAAAAGAAAAAATATTTATTAATTATATTTAAAAGAATAGGATTCATACAGTGAGTGATGATTTGAATTCTGCAAAGAGCAGTTTTACCCAAACCTTACAGTTCTCACTTTTAAAGGATTCCTGCTGTGTTCCAACCCTTGTAAGCTGAATACAGAATTTGGCATGCAGATAAAATAAGGGATAACAAGTAGGGCCATTTTCTTTTTTTTTCTTTTTTTTTTTTACTTCCTCATTTCCCTTCTGTTAGAAAATTGTGGCTTACCATTAGACTTGACTCTATTTTTACAATTATACATTTAGCTTCCCACATTAGAAATGCATTTATTTTTCATAATAAAATAATTAATGGAAAGAACAGTTTGACATATATACATAATTTATAATTTCAATACTTTGCTGACATATTATGGCATCAATGAATTACATTTTATTTGGAATGCTAATGTAGAGCCTATTTAGAGAGTTCAACTAAGCAGAGTAAATAAATGACTGCTCACATCGCTCTCATCTAGTTGTGGACCAATGATATACTCAGTAGAAACATGATAAGTGAGTTTCCTTACCACAACTACCTTATAAAGTCATATAAAAAAAAAGAAAAAAACTTGCTACCTGTATGATAAGTAGTCTACTTCAATGCCACAGTTAAATCTACTTAAAGGGGTTGTAAAGGTATAAATTTTTTCACCTTAATGCATTCTATGCATTAAGGTGAAAAAACTTTTGATAATACCGCCACCCCCAGCCCACCCGTTTTACTTACCTGACACCTCGAAACTCGGCCGCTCGTTCCCGACCTCCATTCAGCCGATCAGCCTGGTCGCTGATTGGCTATAGTGGATGGATTGAAAGCAGCGCAGCCATTGGCTCGCACTGCTGTCGATCACATCCAATGACACGGCGCGCCGGGGGCGGGGCCGAGTGATACAGCGAGCGGCTATAGCCGCCGGCTGTATCACGGGAGCGCGCCCGCAATAACTAACCACCATGCGAGGGAGCTCGCATTAAGGTGGTTAGTTATTGCGGGGAGGAGCTGAGACAGCCGCCGAGGGACCCCAGAAAAGCAGGTTCGGGGCCACTCTGTGCAGAACGAGCTGCACAGTGAAGGTAAGTATAACATGTTTGTTATTTTTAAAGATAAAAAAATTTACCTTTACAACCCCTTTAAGTATGTATTCTTAATTCCTAAAAGTACATTCTATTGCTCTTAACAGCTCCAAATCTCCTAATTCCTAAATACCTTTTTCTTTTCTTTCGTTGCTGTGATCCAACTTCCTGTTAGAGCATGGGTGCTCAACCCGTGGCCCTCCAGCTGTTGTCGAACTACAATTCCCTTCATGCTTCTGCCTTTGGGAGTCATGCTTGTAACCATCAGCTTTGCAATGCCTCATGGAACTTGTAGTTCCGCAACAGTTGGAGGGCCACAGGTTGAGCACCCATGTGTGAGAGGGTGGTTACATTCGTTCTCCATGGTCCCATTATATGTAAGAACATAGCCACCTTCTCTTGCTCACTCCCAAGGTAGACTAGGGACTAATGTTGGGCGAATGGTTTGGCCCGAGCATGAATCCACAGCCATTTGCAGTGTGATATCGGCGTGAAGATAGATAGAACAGGGCTCTGTTCATTGCTACTAGCAAGTTATTGTGCTATAGTGTGCTATTCTGATTCTATTGTGAGTGTAGAGTGCAAGTGTAGTGTGAATAAGGTGATAGTACAGCGTGAGTGTAGTGCGACCTTCCTTTTTTACTTTAGTTTCAGTTTAGTGTGAATCTGGTGATAGTGCAGTGTGAATGTAGTGTGACAATTAATGTTTACTATAGTGTCAGTGTAGTGTTTCAGGGCAGGTTTACTGCAGTATATTGAGGTGTGTCAGTGTAGAGTGCTAGGGCACTTTGACTGTAGTATATTGAAGTGCGTTAGTGCACATTTACTGCAGTATATTGAAGTGCGTTAGTGCATGTTTACTGCAGTATATTGACGTGCATTAGTGCATGTTTACTGCAGTATATTAAAGTGCATTAGTGCACTTTTACTGCAGTATATTGAAGTGCATTAGTGCACTATTACTGCAGTATATTGAAGTGCGTTAGTGCACTTTTATTGCAGTATCTTGAAGTGCGTTAGTGAACTTTTACTGCAGTATATTGTAGTGTGTCAGTGGAGTTTGTCTGTGTAGTAAGTACTCAAGGTAAAATGCACCAAACACCACATTCCATTGATTAAAGTGCATCGAAGTACACATTTCCCCTTCTCTATTACATTTGAGTAATAAGCCCCTTCTCATGTCTGGGAGGCCAAAAAGGACAAGCAGACTTTCCTATGCCACTATAAGGGGGCCATCAGCGTATGTGTCCACAGGCAAAGGTGGACATGGTCCACCCTCAGGCAGGGCATAATTTCCTCTGTTTAGTGATGTTGCCCGTGCTATCCAGCCACAACATGCAGAGGAGGTGGTGGACTGGCTTACTAAACCATCCTCATCCTCCTCATCCTCCGTCACCAAAGCAGAGACTAGTGCACAGTCCAATGCAGCTGCCAGAGTGGCTTCTTCTGCCTCCTTGTCCACAGCATCATGCATGCATGAGTCAGCTGAGTTATTTGAAGATAGCATCAGCCACTTGTTCCTTGACAATACACATCCATAACTTGATTCTGATGCAGGTTTTATACACAGTACAGATGAGCCAATTTAGAGGTAGACTATGGGGACCCCCCAGACACTATATTTAAAGGAATTTTCCATTTTTATTGCTTCACTTTAACCCTACTTGCAGTATTCCCGAGTATTCAGTACCATTAGCGGTAACCCCGAGCCACGCTTGGGATTGCATTGCAGAATTCTGGTGCAGCATACTTACCTTGTCACCAGTATCCTGCGATGTCCCCCCTGCTGTGTCCTCCGCTGGATCATCTGCCCAGTGTCCTGTGTTCCGGGCTCTTTTCCCTGCGAGCGTCACAACGCATGGGGGTGGAGCCCGGTGGCAAATTCAAAAAGTACAAAAAATATAACCCATACAGTACACTGTAATCTTACAGATTACATTACTGTATCAAATCATTTCACCTTCCTTTTATCTCTAATGCTTTGTCCAGTGCCCTGCATGCACTTTTATATTATATAAAACCTTCATACCCTTTGTATGCCCAATAACTTGCATCTAAGCCCTCAAAATGGGCACTTTTGATTTTTCATTTCGGGTCCCATAGACTTCAATAGGGTTTGTTATTTGGCTCTGAACTTTCGCGATATTCGAGAGTTCTGGCGCGAAGCGAACTAGGGAGTGTTTGGCCCATCTCTACTAGGGACTATGGACTATGGGATTCGAAAGAGTAGTAGAGAAACAGAAGTAAAGTGGAAAAGGAGAGGTTTGGACATTACAAGGAGGCAGAAAATAGATTACAGGGCCATTAAAATGGAACTTTAGTGAAAAATGTAAAATGGGCGAACAGACAGGAATTTTAATGCAGAAGAGACATGCTTTGTCTCTTCTGCATTAAAGTTACTTACCTGCCCGTCTGCTCATATACAGTGAGCCATGCATGTGCAGCTCACTGTACAAATTTCACAATGTTGAATCTGACTGAACTCCTGGCCAATTACAGCAACCGACGATCAAGAGCCAGAAGCTGGCCACCCAAAGGTGTCAGCAGCCGGATGGGGAGCTCGGGGAGAGCGCGTCACTGGAACTGAGTTGAGTATAGTTTTGCTTTAAGAAGAGGATTTGTATGTATTATTTTTGGAGTATAAGGGTATTAATTAGTGTCATATTAAGAATCAGACTTAGCATGAAAAATGTTTGGCTTCAGAAAGCCAAAATACTCATCTCTTAAAAGAGTATATTTTCTCCTTCATTTGGGGAACTGTTCTTTTAAATTGTGTCATTAGTAAATGTGACTTCACTGGGCCAATCACCAAGCACCAGCACTGTCATATGAAGAGATCTATATTACCCTCCATAATTGGAAGTATCAGGTATTTTCTTCACCCCTGGCAGGTAGCAAACCAAAAAGGTGAGTAGTGGTAAGCCTTTCTAATAACAAAAATCATGTTTCAACAGATATAGTTAAGCCTAACTCAGACGAGAACAGTGTGCTGTCATGCGCTGTCAGTCAAGGCAGGAGGGATGGGCGGGGGGCATGGTTTTGTGCTGACTTCAGAAGATACAGACACTCTGGGGTTGATTTACTAAAGGCAAAAAGACTGTGCACTCTGCAAGTGCACTTGCTCCAGAGCTTAGTAAATGCGCAGAACCTCTGCTGACTTCCTTTCTTACAAGTGATTGGCTATTCTTTGCAAAGTGAAGCCTTACCTCATTTACTAAGCTTTGGAGCAGCTGTACTTGCAGAGGGCAACGTGCACAGACTACTTGTAACAAAAATGGTGAAAGCTGTGGGAGATAAAACATTTCGAGAGTGACTTCAGGAACTTAATATGTACAGTTTAGAGGAAGGAAGGGAAAGGGGAGACATGAGTGAAGCCTTTAAATACATCAAGGGGGTAAATAAGGTTCAGGAAGGCAGTCTTTTCAATATGAAACCAAAATCAAGAACACAGGGACATGACCTCAAACTAACTGGAGGAGAGTTCAAAACTAATCTTAGAAAGTGTTATTTTACTGAAAGGGCAGTTGATAATTGGAATTGGATTGGATAATTGAAAACTTCCAGCAGAGGTAGTGAGCCCGTCAACAGTAAATGGCTTCAAACATGCTTGGGATAAACATAGATCTATAGTCAGACAATAAGTTTAATAAAAAAATAAATAAAAAATAACCCCCAAAAAATAAATAAAATAGGCAGACTCAATGGACTACTCAGTCTTTTTCTGCCATCACTTTTCTATGTTTCTAAGATGTAAACTGATCACAGTAGCATGAATTGGCTGCTATGCTACCGTGGTCAGTTTACTTGTAGAAGGATCAACCAATTAAATTAGAGTGTCGGCAGCCAGAAATATTATAAAGACATGAGAAATCTCCCAGTGAGCTCAGTGTTTAAATTCAGTGGCTCCTATGTTATTACAATGCCCTGTAGTCATGTAGAAACCTGTGGGAGGAACCCACTGGTGTGCTTCTTTTTTTCAAAGGGGTGTGTATTGTTTTTAAGTATTTTCACAAATATTATTTATATTTCATTTTTTTTACTTTAATACCCAGCCAGTAATTTTAATATGTTTTTGTAAATCGCCCCATACCTTGTTATTTTTACATTATTTATACCATTTTTCAATATTTACCAATGACTTTATATGGTGTGCATATATCCTGACATCTTTGCCTACCTACCTGTAGTAGTACAGCATTTCTTCTTAGTGAATTTAAAGCTAACAAACTCAGACTTATCCTCGCTGTCTTCATCGAGTTCTTCACTAGGGTTATAGTGTTGAGGTTTCATTAGCAGTGACTTTCTTTTGTTAACTGGAGCTGTGGAACCCTGTTCTTGAAATTTCCTCTTCTTTGACATAATGCAATTGTAAGCACTAGAAAAAAAAATGATTGGAATATTGATAAATCTGAGTGATCTGAATTCTGAAGATACAAAGTTCATTATAATTATTATATTTTTATGTTTGAATTCAAGGTTTGGATTTGGTTGGTGCGGAAGCCTATTTCTGCCTGCAGCAAATAGCATTTAAAATAAAGCATATTTGAAAATCAAATATTCAGTTCTAAATAAGAACATGTTAATCCATGATGCTCGATACTGAGCCAAGAAAACACAGGATAAGGAAATGTTTTCTTTTGCTAATCTTGATGCATAGCAGATACAAAAAAAAACCTGTTATGCCGCGTACAGACGATCAGAATTTCCGACAACAAATGTTCGATGTGAGCTTGTTGTCGGACAAAAATTTGAGAGCTGGTTCTCAAATTTTCTGACAACAAAATGTGTTGCCGGAAATTCCAATCGCGTGTACACAATTCCGACACACAAAATTCCACGCATGCTCGGAATCAAGCAGAAGAGCCGCACTGGCTATTGAACTTCATTTTTCTCGGCTCGTCGTACGCGTTGTACGTCACCGCGTTCTTGAAGTTTCAGTCAACATCCGTCGGAAATAAATCCACGGTTTTGTTGTCAGAAAATCCTATTGTGTGTACATAGCATTATACTGGGTTACTTCTTGGAATGTTTTAGTGTAAAAAAAGAAATCTGTTATGTGGATAATTTTTTGAATTACTCAAGATATGTTAGTGTGCTTAGTTTTAGCTTCACAGTTGTATTTTGAAATAATACATTTTTCCCAATCAAAAAGTAAAAAAATTAAAGGCAGTGCTCTGTTCTATCATAATGTTAGAAGCATGGTTATATTATCTCCTCATGGTTGGCTTACCATAGCTGATTGTTGGGAAACATATTTGTTGTATAGAATTGAGATGACTTTACCTCCTATATGCACTTCCCTTGCTTTAGATTTTTTAAAACTAATATACTATGTTTTGTAACAGTTGTCTTAGCACAAAAATAAATTTTTGCTTCTGGGATGTTCTGCATAGGAGTCCATAGATTATTTGATAGCAAAATGGTATTGCTTTGTATTTTATTTAGTAGGGCAGTTATACACATATCAATACTATTTTTTTTCTTATTTGTTTAACTTTTTATTTTTTATTTTTACACTGTCCTTTTGAAAAAAACATTTTGGATCACTTTTAAAAAGCATGATAGGACCTCTTTAATGTGAGATCTGGGGTCAAAAAGACCTCAGATCTCACATTTACACGAAAATGCAATAAAAAAAAAAGGTCTTTTTTTTCAATAAAAAAAAAAATTGTCCCTTTAAGGCCGTTGGGCGGAAGTGACGTTTGACGTCGCTTCCGTCATCCAACGGCATTGAGTCTAGTGGGGGGCCATCATTCCCTCACTCGACTTAGTGCCAAGCAGGGGAAAGGATCAGATCGTCTCTGCCACTTACGTCGGCTTCGGTAAGCAGAGGAGACGACCAGGATACGGCTGGAGGGGGGCCTCTCCTGTCGCTAAAAAAAATGATCTTACGGAAAATCCACCGCGGGGACCAGTTTTAACTTAACACGGACCGCCCACCATTTAAGAAAATACCAGTATTTAACGTCAACGTACCAACTTATAACGACGGCGGGCAGTCCAGAAGTGGTTAAAAAAAAAGTGGCTTTGTTTGCACATGTTTGGATGATGGAAATCATCACATTCACCACATTCACCTTCACCACATTCACTAAGCTCTGGGCCAACTGCACTTGGAAAAGTGCACTATCTGTTTGACTTTAGTAAATCAACTCTAGAGCCCTTTCACACTGGGGCGGTTTGCAGGCGCTATTGCGCTAATAATAGCGCCTGCAAACCGACCCGAAAGTGCCGCTGCTGTGTATCCAGTGTGAAAGCCCCGAGGGCTTTCACACTGGAGCGATGCGCTGGCAGGACGGTAAAAAAAGTCCTGCCAGCAGCATCTTCGGAGCGGTGAAGGAGCGGTGTGTATACCGTTCCTTTACCGCTTCCTTTACCGCTCCTGCAGAGGCGCTTTGCGGTGGTATTTAACCCCTTCTCGGCCGCTAGCAGGGGGTAAAACCGCCCCGCTAGCGGCCGCATACCGACGGTAAAACGCCGCTAATAATAGCGGCGTTTTACCGCCGACGCCGCCCCCGCCCCAGTATGAAAGGGCTCTTAGGGCCGGTTCACACTGCTGCGATGTGAGAACCCATGCAAATCCAGTACGGGTTCCCGCATCGCATAGAATTCACAGCCAGTTCACACTGCCCTATGAGAACCTCTGTGGGTGTCAATAGAAAATGAATGACACCCCAAGATCGGTTCCCATATAGCAGGTCGAACTGTCAATTTGGACAGGAACCGGATCGCATGGGTGTTACCTGAAATTTAATGAACCCATTACAAAGATCTCCAGTGGGGCCCCTTAAAGTGTTTAAGTTTAGTAAAGTTTCTTTTTAAACAAGGCAAAGTAATCATTTTATACATGTTTGAGCCAAACAGTATGATTGGGATACCCTGCCTGGGGCCCTTGGCGCAGTACCTTGTCCCCATGTTGATGGGCACAAGGGCTTCTTCTCCACATCCCTATGTGGATTAGGTATGAATGATTTAAAAATATGTGGAGTTCTGCAAGTGTGATCAAGCAACTGTTTAATATGTAACCTATATTGTATATATTATTTTACTACTAATATTGAAACAAATTGTGATTATAGCTAATATTTCCAAATTGATTTTGATAAAAAAGTAATTTTTTATTTAGTTGTAAAAGTAAGAATTATTCTTATACAGTAAAAACATTTTTTATTGCATTTTAAGCGAAAAATTGATCTACTTAATGATGGGAACTCAACTGTACATCTCCTTACAATTTGCAAAGCAGATGCATTTTTTATTTAAGCAACATGACAAAACTGCTATCTTTATGGCTTAATACTATAAATGTTGTTTTTACATGATAAATACCCATGTTTATCTGTTAATCCCTCGTTTGGTAGCTATGGAATCCAAATCCACTGAGAACATCATGTCTACAAATCCTGAAGGACTAGGTCAGACATTCTCTATAGCCCTCCCATAAAAGAAATATATAATTGTTTGAAAAAATTGTACCATTTGGTGCAGAAAATATTTTTTAGCATTATGTGTCAGCTGAAAGCTGGTAAGATATGCTTCAACTCATATGAACACATTTGAAGAAACAAAAAAAAAAAGAAAATAGATTATAACACAATATACAACCAATTAAAACATTTCAAACAAGGAATGTGCATTTACCAAGATACATTTATTGAAGTTAAACTCTTGTTCCTTTTATTTAAACAGTTTTGCTGTAATAGATTTAAATGATCGAACATGTAAAGTTCTAGACTCTAACTGCAAGATCATGTATTTCTGCTTTTAAAAAATGCTATTGGGACAAAAAATTGTGACATAGTTGTATTATCCAACTCATAATTAAGCCACACTCCCTGTTACCAAGGAAATGCTACAATATTTGATCAAAGTAGAATTAAAGAATACCATTCCCCACAACACTGAAAATCCCTGATGCCCCTTTGCATACCAATCCCAAAACACCTGTAAGTCACCTGTTGAATCAAAGATTTATTCTGTTACTCATATTTAATTAATTCACACTTACTGGCCTATCAACGCACTAGTAAAGTAGCCAGGACTTCACAGCTGTCCCCTGGGAAGGCTACATCATTTGTGCCTTTCAAAGATCTTGGCTTTAAACTGTGAGATCTTGTGAGATTTCACAAAATTTTGTGAGATCCCAAAGAAAAGGTCTTGGTATTGTGTATACCTTGCCATGCCTTTGGCAACTTATGTGTTGGGTAGTCTAATGTCACTTAAGCTACCATATCCATGACAACATACAAACAAGAAAAGATGACACCAGATCCCTAATGTGCACCACAGTGTGAGATCCAGCGCTGATGTCATTGGTAGGCCAGCAGTAAAAACACAGAAAAAGAAGTCACTGAAGCCACTGATGACATCTACTTCTCAAAATGGTGGAGCTGGATTGTACAAGGGGGAGAAAAGGAGCATTAGCTTGTGGCAACAGAGAAAACAATGAGAAAAAGAAACAAAGAAGCATGCTATTTCTGCAATACTCACCTCTTTTGTGGGCATTGTCCCGTGCAGACTCACTGTTCCCTGCACATCTTTTCAGCTGAATGACACCAAGGGGGAGATTTAGTAAAACTGATGCACACAGAATTAGGTGCAGCTGTGCATATTAACCAATCAGCTTCTAGGATTTATTGTGAAAGCTTAATTGAACCGAAGTTAGAAGCTGATTGGTTACTATGCACAGCTGCACCTGATTCTGTGTGCACCAGTTTTAGTAAATCTCCCCCACACTGTCATCCAACCCACTTCTAAAAGCCCAGGCTGCCATTGCCATACCTCTGAGGACTGGCTGAGCTCAAAGTACTGATGCATACAACAGTGTTCACATGTCTATGAGCACTGATCTGTTTATTAGAAAGGACTGCACAAAGCAAGTGAAGAAGAAGAATGACCTCTGACATTATATAGCTCAGCCATAGGTAACTTGGATTTCAGGTAGGTAAGCTGGATTTTTTTTCTGTATGGGGCAGGGGTATGGCTACTCTAGAGGGGTGAAAATTCAAGGTCTGCTTTACATCACTTTACATCAGCTGTATTGCACATATTTTGACTTTTAAAAAAAAAATTGAATAGCAGGCAAAAGGTCTGGTATCTCCATGAAAGAGCACGGACTATAGAGGTATCTCCACACAACAGAGATGCTTACACCATTGGTGCCTTCAGAAAAGCTTCCTGTTCAGACTAAATTTTGCTTGATCAGAGGTTCAGCATTTGGCTGAAATAACTGGGTACTCAGCCAAGCCAAACTTCTGGCTGCAGTGAGAAGTGAAACATATATCAGTGGTAACATTGTCCCTGATAAATGTTATCCGTAGTAATACTGCTCCTGATAAATGCCACAACATTCCCAACATCCAGAGACTCATTCTGCTCAGCCTATTACATTCATGACAAGTGAATCTCAACAAAGGGGGTCTGTATGGTGTAAAAGAAAAGATAGCTGCCTGATGGCTAGAAAGGGTTTTATATGCATTCTATAGGGGGACTCCATGCAAAAAAAAATGGTGCGGGGTCCCCCTAAAATTCATATGAGACCCACCCTGTGCAGCTATAACAGCTTCAACTCTTCTGGGAAGGCAGTCTACAAGGTTTAGGAGTGTGTCTATGGGAATGTTTGACCATTCTTCCAGAAGTGCATTTGTGAGGTCAGGCACTGATGTTGGACAAAAAGGCCTGGCTCACAGTCTCCACTGTAATTCATCCCAAAGGTGTTCTATCAGGTTGATGTCATGACTCTGTGCAGGCCAGTCAAGTTCCTCCACCCCAAACTCGCTTATCCATGTTTTTATGAACCTTGCTTTGTGCACTGGTCCAAATCATTTGATGGAGGAGGGATTATGGTGTGGGGTTGTTTTTCAAGGTTGTCTTTCAAGGGTTTCAAGGGTTTGCTCCTTAGTTCCAGTGAAGGGAACACTTAAGGCATCAGCATACCAAGACATTTTGGACAATGTCGTGCCCACAACTTTGTGGGAACAGTTTGGGGATTGCCCCTTCCTGTTCCAACATGACTGCGCACCAGTGCACAAAGCAAGTTCCATAACGACATGGATGAGCAAGTTTGGGGTGGAGGAACTTGACTGGCCTGCACAGAGTCCTGATCTCAACCTGATAGAACACCTTTGAGATGAATTAGACCGGAGACTGCGAGCCAGGCTTTCTCGTCCATATCAGTGCCTGACCTCACAAATGCGCTTCTTGAAGAATGTTCAAATATTGCCATGGACACACTCCTTGTGGACAGCCTTCCCAAAAGAGTTAAAGCTGTTATAGCTGCAAAGGGTGGGCCAACTCAATATTGAACCCTACGGACTAAGCCTGGGATGCCATTAAGGTTCAAGTGTGTGTGTAAAGGCAGGCGTCACAATACTTTTGGTAATATAGTGTACATAAATATACTGGTCCAAGCTAGACCAATGTAATTATATATAAAATGCCTATTCTTTAATATAATCAGGTAATGCATTTTACATACTATCCGTGTAATGGGAAAGCAGTGTATTGGCACTCTTAAATCTGGGGGCCAATTAGCTTTGGCATTCCACAAATTCTCCAGATAATTCGGCCTGTTAAATTCATTGGGAAATAATGAAAAGTATTTTTACAAATAAAAGGATTCGGTATGCCTAACATTACAATGGGGTTATGACCCACAAATAGTGTGTAAATGGGATCTACTTTAATTTTTATTTCTTTTCTTTTACCTGAGTTCTTGTGCTAACGAGTCTTCTTCCACTGTTGAATAAAAAGAAATAAGAGTAAGTCAACGTACTTGTCAAACACAGAGACTTCTTTGATACTTTTAAGACATAAATTACTGCTTGAACATTTGAAGAAAACAACAAGGGATAGCTATGAAAGTGCAGTGCTTACTTATTAGCATTGCTAAAAATCTCATATTTGAATGCTTGCAATTCTTTTTTTCTTTCTAGGACATGTGGTGGGAAAGCTTTGCTCTTGTTAGCAGTAAAATGATCTGAGAAGGATGAAAGCTGGTGTTTATCAATACCTGCCCACACAAGGGTACACAACATATTGACAGAGCCAACAGGTGGTTTAAAAATTATTCATGTTGTTATAACAGCGACACTTGCGGAAACACACTCCGCGTAGATAATAAATGAGCAAGCCAGTTTCAGTTTAACCCCCGACTGCAACGCGGTGTAAAGATAATCCATTATAACACTAGCATGAAAAGCTTTAGGCACATAAGTATCATTAGCGGCCGTAATGCTGCAGTGCTTGAGTTTACTATTTTTTTTTACATACAAATGAAGCAATGTCACCCATAACAAGCAAAAGCAACATTGTATGTGTTGGTTTAACAATGACTTCAAGGCATTCCTTATGCAAACCTACTTTGGGAATGATTCATAAAAGCAAGAATAATATTGTTTGCCTACAACAGCCAATCACGCATCAACATTTTTTTTTAACCAGAGTTAGGCTGATAAGTGCAATCGGATTGGTTGCTAATAACAACACCTTTGTATTTCCTTCCTTTTTTTTTATCTCAACAAACAGTTGTGAAGGTATAGCCATTTCAGTGGTTACTTAATTAGTTATTGAGAAGAAGATCTGTTATTGCTACTAACTAGGTAAAATTCTGTTACCACTCACCCTATGGCATTGTCTTGCATAAATTTACCATGTGGGATTACATCATTATGTTTGCTGAGGTCCTTCATTTAATCCTATGTTAGGCCCCCTCTCTGCCCACAAGCAGAGCTACAGTGTAGAATAATTCATATACAGGCAGTCCCCGAGTTACATACATCTGACTTACATATGACCAGTGGCGGCCGCTCCATTTGGAGCGCATGGGCGCCACCCCCTAATCCATGCGCCCACCCCTAATCTACGTGCAGGGTGCTAGACACATGGATTTCAATGTTTTTTGTTTTTTTTAAGCACATGATTAGAGCCTGAGGCTCTAATTGTCTTCAAAAAAGGGTGGGCTCGGGGCGCAGGGCACTGCACACTGAGCCTACCCAGTTGTGCGGCATTAGCAAAAATAATATTCGCTAATGTCTGCCTGCTTCTCCTCTCAGCCAATCAGGAAGCGGGTCCTGAGACCTGATTGGCCTAGGAGTTTTAGGTCTCCCGGCCAATTGGGTCTCAGAGCCCACTTCCTGTTTGGCGGAGGAGAAGCAACGGCCCCTGCTCTTCCCTCGGCATGCTGGAGAGAGGAGCAGCATCGGCTTCCTAAGGTAAGGTTACTAATTGCCGCCGTCTATCTCCCGCTGGGGGCACTGATCGCCGATGTCTGTCTTCCGCGGGGGCGTCCACTGATCGCCGATGTCTGTCTTCCGCGGGGGGGTCCACTGATCGCCACCGTCCATCTCCCTCCCCTGGGGGGTGTGGCGTTAGTGTAGTGTGAGTGAGGGGGGGCAGGTAAGTATGACTCATACTTACAAATGGAGGGAGACAACAGGAATCGAGGAAATGTATGGAGAAAATGGACATTGTAACATATATTATCTTTTTTAGGTATTATTATTATTATTATTTTGTTTGTTTTGTTTGGTATTGTTTGGTATTTTGTTTGTTTTGGATAAAGTAGGGAAGAGCGCCCCCCCGCCTTCTTTCTTTCCAACACTTCTACCCAAGACCCCAATTTAATATGTTTAACCACTTGCCGACCGGCTCACGCCGATATACGTCTGCAAAGTGGCACGAGTGTGCAAAACAACGTACCCGTACGTCGCTGCGTCATCGATGTCCACTGATGGCCCATGATCATGGCACGAAGAAGCAGAACGGAGAGATGCAACAAGGCATTTCCCTGTTCTGCCTAGCAACATGACAGGGATCTACTGCTCCCAGTGACCGGGAGCAGTGATCTCTGTCATGTTCTAGTGAGCCCATCTCCCCTACAGTTAGAACACGCCCATGGAACACACTTAACCCCTTGATCGCACCCTAGTGTTTAACCCCTTCCTTGCCAGTGACATTTACACAGTAATCAGTGCATTTTTATAGCACTGATCGCTGTATAAATGGCAATGGTCCCAAAATAGTGTCAAAAGTGTCCGATCTGTCCCCCGCAATGTCGCAGTCATGATAAAAATCGCAGATCGCCACCATTACTAATAAAAAAAATAATAATAAAAATGGCATAAATCAACCCCCTATTTTGTAGACGCAATAACTTTTGCGCAAACCAATCAATATATGCTTATTGCGATTTTTTTTACCAAAAATATGTAGAAGAATACATATCAGCCTAAACTGAGGAAGACATTTGGTTTTTTATATATTTTTGTTGGGATATTTATTATAGCTAAAAGTAAAAATTATTGCTATTTTTCAAAATGTTTGCTCTTTTTTTGTTTATAGCGCAAAAAAAAAAAAACGCAGAGGTGATCAATTACCACCAAAAGAAAGCTCTTTTTGTGGGAAAAAAAGGACATCAATTTTGTTAGGGTAGAACGTCCACGCAATTGTCAGTTAAAGCGACGCCATGCTGTATCGCAAAAAAAGGGCTTGGTTAGGAAGGGGGTAAATCCTTCCGGGGCTGAAGTGATTAATTTGCAAGGGAATTTTCATTTTGCTCAGTAAATGTGGGCAAATTGTGCTGACTTTATTTATCAAATCATGTAGAAGTTGCAATTTATCCCCATTTCCTGGAGACAGTCCCCATGGTGAAGGGTCAGTCCCCTGAAAACAGGCATCTCCAGAATTGGCCCAGGGAATACATTTTGTCCCCAGATGTATAAAGCTTGTAGTGTACAGGCTCTGGCGCGACTAAGACACCCTGCCTTTGCACAACTAGTAATGCTCACATGCAGACCCGTTCAGCCATACTGCTTCTAACTCACATTACAAGCACCAATCCATGTTTTTGCCTGGTGGCTCCCAGGGACAGTGGTCTGCACTGTAAGTAACTGCAGCTGGCTGGCCTGATCTTTGTTACTTTGGACCTCTGAACAAGTGTGTTACTTAACCGCTTGTGGACTTCTCGTCTGCAATGTTCTGTGAGCAAGTGGCCCATACAGGTGCAGCAACCTAGCTGTACTTCAACGCCTGTTTCCAGATACAGGGCACACACGTTCACCCCCACCAGTCTACTTCTACTGTGATTGCACACAGCAAGAGTTTGTCAGCAGGTCCCGACCAATGATTCATGGCCGGGATCTGCTGATCGGCTGTGTCCAATCACAGCTCAGAGCCCTGTGTTGACAACCAACACAGGGCTCTGTACAGAACGATTGATCTCTCTGTTTCTTTTCCCTGCAAAGCAGGGAGAAGAAACATAGAGATATTTAGATATTTATTAAAAAGCAGCACACATTACACACATTATCACTTGTTAGGCACCCATTTAACCCCTTGATTGCCCTAGATATTAACCCCTTTCCAGCCAGTGTCATTAGTACAGTGAGAGTGTATAGTATTATCACTAATCACAGTATTAGTGTAATTAAAAATGTCAGTGGCAGTTAGTCAGTTCCCACCCAGCGTCAGTTAGTGTCAAATTGCCCACGCACTATCACAGTCCCACTATAAGTCGCTGATCACCACCATTACTATTACAAACAAAAAAAAATCCCAGTGTATACCATCGTTTGTACATGCCATAACTTTCATGCAAACCAATCAGTATACACTTATTATTTTTACCAATGACATGTAGCAGAATACATTTTGGCCTAAATTTATGAATAAATGTGATTTTTTTTATTTTGCTTTATTGAATATGTTTTATAGCAGAAAATAAAAAAATATTTGTCTTTTTTTTTAAATAATAAAGATAAGAAATTCAGTGGTAATCAAATACCACCAAAAGAAAGCTCTATATGTGTGAAAAAATTATATACATTTTGTTTGGGTACAGTGTTGCATGATCGAACAATTACCAGTTAACCCCCTTGCGGTATTCCCGAGTCTGGCTCGGGGTGGATTTTCAATACCAAAAGCAGTATCCCCGAGCCAGACTCGGGATCACATCGCAGGATCCAGGAAGAGTTTACTTACCTTGTCCCTTGGATCCTGTGAGGTCTCTCAGCTGTGATCGGTGAGCCGCCGTGTCTCGCTCGATTCACAGTGCCGAGCTCCTTTCACTGCGAGCGTTGCGACGCACGGGGACGGAGTTCGGCGGTAAATTCAAAAAGTGAAACACACAGTATAGATACAGTATACTGTAATCTTACAGATTACAGTACTGTATCAAATAATTACACATCCCCTTTGTCCCTAGTGGTCTGTCCAGTGTCCTGCATGCAGTTTTATATTATAAATACTGTTATTTCTGCCTGGAAACTGGAGATTGTCCATAGCAACCAAAACTGTCCCTTTACATCAAAAGTGGCTTTAGAGAAGCTAGAAAACAGCGATAATAAATTAGAATCACTTGCAGAATTGAGTGATAGTGATTTGTGGGAAAATCCATCATCAAACACTAAAAGTAACGAAAGCGACAATTCTGCAACTGAGCAAATTTCAGTGTTTTTGATTTGATTACATTATTGAATCATTTTTATTATTATTATATTATTATTTGTTATAATTATTTATAGTTATTTATTATATTATAATTTTTTATTTCGTTTTTCAAACTTTATCATACCCGGGATGTCTACTAGACTCTGGTTTGGACAGATTTAAGTGAATTATTCCTAAGGATTACAGGCCTACAATATAAAACGCCAAATTTCTGTGCAAAATAATGGTATCGCTTTCAGCACCTAAAATCTGAAATAATCATACCGCCAGGGAGGTTAAAGAAGCACAGTGCTGACCCATATGTCCCAACAGGATCCCCCATACTTGGGGAAGTGGGAGAGAGATCTGAACATCACGTTTACAGAAGACCAAAAGACCCGAATCCTCTGGGGCACAGTCCCCTATGTTGGAGATGTGGCACACAAAATGGCACATTAATCCACATCTTCTGGGAATGTCCGGCCTTGACTCCTTTCTGGAGACAGGTATTGGAAATCATTCACAAACTCACTGATGTGGCTCTCCAGAACAATCCAGCGGCAGTACTCCTAAACCTGACTCCGATGTCTAGTAAGGGGTATCGCAAATCTTTGCTGAAACACCTCTTGAATGCGGCTAGGGCGTGTATTCCCAGCATGTGGAAGCAGCAGTCCACTCCAACAGTGACACAATGGTTTAGCAGGGTCTGCGATATTCAGCAGATGGAGAGCCTCACAGCTGCTCTCAGGGAAAAAGAGGAGGAACATGGCACCCGTTGGACACATTGGAATATGTTCCGCTTCTCAGATGAATACAACTCGTACACATAGATGTCTGTTCCCGGATGCTTCGGGACCGCGGGCCGCCGGCCTCGCCAGAACCCTATACCTACCCCTCCTTCCTTCTTGCTTTTCCACTTCTGTTTCCCCTCATTTCTATTCCCTTTTTCCTTTTTTGGCACTAATAGTGTTCTTTGCCTCTTTTCCCCAGCAGTAAAGGGGGAAGGGGGTAAGGAAAAAACAAAACAAAAAAAACCCCCGGATTGCAGTATCCCATATTGGTGCCACTCCTATGTTCGTAGGATTGAACACCATAATTTGTATATAACGCAATACATAGACTTAATTCACCATAAGATGGCAGAGCACTACTCAGACAACAGGGATAGACTGGAGTGACCCCTCAGAAAGTCACATAGTTAGCTACAATGTTTTGTTGGAGCTCCCTCGTTTGAATTATACTTAGATTTAAGCTTATTACTTAACTTCGGACAGAGGGCACTATCCCCAGCACCGATGGATAAACCAAGCTGGTACCATTAACCTACGACTATCTGCCTTAATAGCACATTCCAAAGGAACCATACCTGCTGTTAAACCAATATATACTTGATTTTCTTTTCTTTTTTGTGTGTGAAAAATATTTACAGAAACAGATAACTGTCATATTGTATTGTTGAATTCTATGTATAATCTGCACTCCCTAAATAAAGATTTAAAAAAAAAAAAAAAAAGAAGCACAGTGCTAAATAGCAAAAAACGGCCTGGTCATGAAGGGGGTAAAACCTTCCGGAGCTGAAGTGGTTAATCTTGACCCCTGAACTCTGTATGTTACTTGATTAATAAGTAATGCAAAGAATTTAGAAGTCAGGATTAAGTAATCACAAAATATGTGAAGCGCCTACCAAATAAATACAGGCATACCCCACTTTTAAGTACGCAATGGGGTTTATTTACTAAAGCTGGAAAGTGCAAAATCAGGCTCACTTCTGCATAGAAACCAATGAGTTTCCAGGTTTTATTACCACAGCTTAATTGAACAAGCTGGGGTTAGAAGCTCATTGGTTTCTATGCAGAAGTGAGCCTGATTTTGCACTTGCCAGCTTTAGTAAATAAACCCTGTTGTGTACTTAAAAGTGGGGTATGCCTGCAACTTATGTAATACATATATTGTGTAACACATAAACTTAATAATAAACTGTCATAATTAAATATAATATGTGTGTGTGTGTGTGATCCAAATCCTGTATCCGCAAACAGAGGTAAAAAGTAGGCTTACCAGAGCTTCAACCTCCTGAATAGAGGCAAACAATGCATGTATTACAATTGATGGATGGGATGGATGAATGGATCTGTGTCTCGAGTAACCTACAGCCTGCTCCCCAAACACTTCCAACACAGCAGCCGTTCTGCTGTTTCCTTGCCTTGTTAAATGCCACTCAGTATCATCCCAAGCATGCAGGACAAGATAAAAAGGTGTCTCTCATAGTGAAGACTTCATTATGAAATCAATTAATTAACCATTTGCCTACGAGGCACTTTCACCCTCTTCCTGCCCAGGCCAATTTTCAGCTTTCAGTGCTGTCGCACTTTAAATTACAATTGCACGGCTATGCAGATGGCAGAGACAGATAGAGCTTTCTTTTGGTGGTATTTATTCACCACTAGATTTTTTATTTTTTTGCTAAACAAATTAAAATGAAATGCCAATTTTGAAAAAAAAAAGTAATTTTTCTCCTCCACTGATGTACACTGATGAGGCAGCACTGACAGGCACTGATAGGCTACACTGAAGGACAGTGATAGGTGGCACTGATATGCAGCACTGATGGGCATTAATAAGTGGCACTGATGGGCACTGATAGGCAGGAATGAATAGGTGGCACTGATAGGCACTGATAGGTGGCACTGATGGTCAGGACTGATGGGCACTGATAGATGGCACTTATAGTTGTCAATGATGGGCACTGAAAGGCATCCCTGATGGGCACAGACAGGCAGCACTGGTGAGCACTGATTGGCAGCACTGGTGGGCACTGATTGGCAGCACTGGTAGGCACTGATCGGCAGCATTGGTGGGCACTGTTGGGGCTGCACTGTTAATCAGGACACTGATGGTCAGTGCCCTGATTGTCAGTGCAGATGTCCCCACTGGGGAGCATGCGCTGTCAGCATGAGGAGAGGAATGCCGATAACCGTCATTTCTTGTGAGGCACCAGTCAAGCAGAAGTAAGTATTAAAACTGAATTCCAGGAATTCAGTTCCTTTGTGAAAAGTAAAGGCACACTTTGAGTTCAGTCCAAGGATTTCCTGAGCTTAAATCTATTATTTACATCTGCCAGTTTTAATGTTCTCTGGGAAGACAGCTAAAGCAGTATTTCTGGGACCCTGACACTGATGTTTTAGGTCTAAACATATCCAAAATTAGAGTTGGAGCAGCTGCAATTCTTGCCCCTCCCCTTCTCCTGACCAGTCACTTAAGCCTTTGTATTACAAAATAAAAAGGCTCCTCTGAATGGGCAGCAGAGTATAGGGGCGGGCATAGCTGTTCTATGTGCCTCTCTTCCCTCTCTTTTAGCCCCAAGTGTCAGTGTATGCTCCAGCAGACCCATACACCTGTTATACATATTTAAAAGAGATAAATTCAGGAGATGTCATACACATCCCTGGACTCAACTCATAGTGTGCTTGCCCTTTTTACAAAGTGGCTGGATTCCTGGAATTCAGCTTTAAGCTTACCAGAACTTTAACCTCCCAAGCAGGAGCAGTCAGCGCATATATTATAATCCGCGGGGTGAATGGATCTGGAGCTTGATCCACAGCAGTTCCAACACAGCAGCCCTTTGCTTGTTTCCTTGATTTGCTGGTTAAATGTTGCTCACTATCACCATAAACATACAGGACAAGATAAGCAGGGGGCTCTTATAGTGCAGCAAGCTTTATTGTAAAATCAGTCAACATAAAACACAATATTTTCAACATACAGAGTTGCTGCTTCCACCCTGGACAGCAACTTGTGATGCCAGCAGGCTCAAACTCTACCCTACATATGTTTCGTCCAATAGGACATCACCAGGGGTTACGCATGCTTACAAGTCATACTACATTATAAAGGTTTAGCCCATGCACCCCTCCCAACTCCCTGGACTCTCAGTTAACCTGGAATGGATCACTTGTGTCCAAATTCAATCATAAGCTTAGATACACAAGTGAACAGCACTGAGGGGGGAATAGAGAGCCAGATGTCAAAGGCTCATATTCATCAAAGAATAGACTCTTAATACCTATGTAAATTAATGCACAAAGTTTAGGGGTTAAGATTAAAGTAGAAGTTCAGCCTAAAACTAACTCTAAATCTACTCACATTCTAAGACTAACCTATCTAGCTTCACTATACAAACCTTTTCTGAAGCCGCTTCAGTTCGGTCCCACGCTAAACTGTCAGTGCCAACTTCTGTATGTGGAGGCGACTGCAGAAGAAGCAGCAGACAGCAGAAGCTCCATAGTAACTCTACAGGTAACGTTACTTCCAAGGCATTTCCGAGCCACTGTCCACTGTCTCCTGCACACAGCATCCGCCACTGGAGATTGGACTGGATCGGCTTTAGAAATATAGTATATTGGTTAGGTTAGGTTAGCCTTAGAATGTAGCTTTAGATATCTGCATGTAAAGTGGAGCATCTGTAGCATATATATAACATGCTGTAGCAAAAATTACATTTCTACAGAAAAAAAAACGAGTAAAATCACATTTAAATTGTATTGTGGTTACAAATGCTGGCACCTGGCTATTTAAAAAAAAAAAAAAAAAAAAGGCAAAATAAAAAAAAAAAAACGGCTTGGGGTCCCTCCAAAATCCATACCAGACCCTTATACGTGCATGCTGCCTGGCAGGCCAGGAAGGGGGGGGGACAAGTGAGCACCCCTCCTTCAGAACTATACAAGTCCACATGCTACCAACATGGGGGGTGGGTGCTTTGGAGCACCTTGCCCCTATGTTGATGGGGACAAGTGCCTCTTCCCCACAACCCTGGACTATGGTTGTGGAGGTCTGCTGGTGGGGGGCTTATCAGACTCTGGAAGCCCCTTTAACCAACTCAATACTGGGCACTTTCGCCCCCCTCCTTCTCAGACCAATTTTCAGCTTTCAGCGCTCTCACACTTTCAATGACAATTGCGCGGTCATGCTACGCTGTACCCAAATTACATTTTTATCATTTTGTTCACACAAATAGAGCTTTCTTTTGGTGGTATTTATTCACAACTCTGTTTTTTATTTTTTGCGATATAAGCGAAAAAAGAGCGTAAATTTTGAAAAAAACCCAATATTTTCTTCTTTCTATTTTAAAACAAATCCAATAAAATCAAATTTTGTCATAAATTTAAGCCAAAACGTATTCTGCTACATGTTTTTGGTAAAAAAAAATCAAGTTAAGTGTATAATAATTGGTTTGTGTGATCACGGACACATGTGCGCAAATGATCATGTACAGATGTGCGCAGGTGACATATGTGTGCAGATAATCATTGGGACATGTGATTTTACTGGGACATATGTGGGGGACATGTGTTTTTACTATGTGGGGACGTGTTTTGGGGACATGTGTTTTGGGGACGTGTTTTGGGGACATTGTGTGTTTACTTGTTTTTTTTGTGTTTTTAGATGTGTGGGGTCACTAGACTGGTGATCAGTGAGTAAAAAGCTGTAAAAAACAGCTCATACTCACTGATCACCAGCCGGCTGCAGCGATCCGCTCTCCTCTCCTCACTGACAACTTCCGTGTGAGGAGAGGAGAGCCGATTGCCTAGCAACCGGCTCTGTGTTTACATCACATGACGGCTGTGATTCGACATGGCCCTCATGTGATCAGGAGGGCCAAACGCAGAGCCCTCCTGCCGATCAGAGATGCGGCGTGTCCGGGTGACATGAGCGAATCGGGATTGCGCCGCTGCGTGGGCACGCGCGTGCGCGATCCCGCTCCTTCTGAGGGACGTTCCTGAACATCCACTCAGAAGGAGAGATAGCCCACCCAGCCGTTTATGTGCAGTGGCCGGGTGGGAAGTGATTAAGAAGGGGGCCCCCAGATCCCGCCCCCACCCCCATGTGAATGAGTATGCTGTATATTGTACCCCTACCTATTCACCAAAAAAGTTTAAAAAATTAATAAAAACAGTAGACATGTTTTTGACAATTCCTTTATTAAAAAAAAAAAGAACTATGTCCACTGATGTAGATCCGTTGCCCGTCACCACCGTTGGACTCGGAAAAAAACACTCTGCCATCAATAAAGGCTAACAGCCTACTTCAGGCTCCGCCTTTTGACAGTTCTTATATAGGTAAGGGGCAGGGCCACCAGGTGACATCACCAGGTGGAGAACAGCCCACTGAGTGCACAGAAAATTTGGGTGTTCAAAGAACACCCAAACGGGCATAGTTCGGGACTAGCTTTTGCTCAGCCCGAATCGTTCGCCCAAGACTAGTTTTAGGCTGAACTTTCACTTTAAGTTACACACAGTTAGCCTTAATTCTGACTCCAGAATTCTGTGCACTACATAATCCTGACACCTGCATTTGTACATGATTTAATTATGACCCCTGAACTCTGTGCATTACCTAAATTTTCAATAAAAACATACTAATCAGAAAATATATGTCTGGGTTTTCAACTTTGTCTGTGACCCTATTGGGGAGATTTTCCATTATTTCCTGTCCCTTTTATGCTATAGCAGAAATGGGGGGTACGGTTGTCACCAGTAATAAAATATTGTCAGATGTTCTAACTGTTCCTTTCCCTACTATAAATTTGCTTTTGTCTGTGTCCACAAGGAGACATTTCCCATTAGAGCCGACTCTTACAGGGAGTCTAATGCCGCGTACACACGAGCGGACTTTACGGCAGACTTTGCCCGGCGGACTTTACGACGGACTTTCTGAATGAACGGACTTGCCTACACACGATCAACCAAAGTCCGTCGAATTCGTACGTGATGACGTACGACCGGACTAAAATAAGGAAGCTCATAGCCAGTAGCCAATAGCTGCTCTAGCGTGGCTTTTTGTCCGTCGAACTAGCATACAGACGAGCGGACTTTTCGACCGGACTCAAGTCCATCAGATAGATTTGAAACATGTTTCAAATCTAAGTCCGTCCAACTTTTGAGAAAACAAAGTCCGCTGGAGCCCACACACGATCGAATTGTCTGACGAAATCCCGTCCGCCGGGCAAAGTCTGCCGTAAAGTCCGCTCATGTGTACGCGGCATAACTCGTCACTGTCCATTCGAAATGAAACTTCATATTTTGGCTGGAACTGGGCTTTACATTCTTTTAAACTCTGTGGTGATTAACAATTTCAGTGCTTGCAAACGTGCATCACTTGAGAGTATTTTATGCTTGGTACGGCACTGGATTATTATGTTTATGTAAAAGATCCTAGTCTGACTTTCTTTAGTAAAGTAAGAAAGTAGAGTGTAATTCTGGTAAGCGCATACATACAGTATATAAATATGTAGTGTGATTGCACTGTCTTTTCACTGTCTGCTATTTTACAGATCTGTGTGAAAATAAGCCTTGGTTCACACCAGAGGCGGCACGACTTGCAGGTCGCCTCACCGAGGCGACCTGCACACGACTGCCGGGGCGACTTGCAAGACGACTTCTGTATAGAAGTCTATGCAAGTCGCCCCCAAAGTGGTACA
Source organism: Lithobates clamitans (assembly GCA_037952925.1). NCBI lineage: Eukaryota > Metazoa > Chordata > Amphibia > Anura > Ranidae > Lithobates > Lithobates clamitans. The sequence continues at coordinate 814,542 of JBBGZY010000012.1, read as the reverse complement.
GGAACCTTTCTTCTAAGTCGGAGCGACTTGCGTCGCTCCGATTAGAACGGTTCCATTGTACAGAACGGGAGGCGACTTGTCAGGCGGCTAGGTCGCCTGACAAGTCGCCCCCGTGTGAACCGAGCCTAAATGTACTCTCCGCAGGGCTTTAAATCTGAAGTCAGCCATGAAGTTCATTTCAGAAAACTTCTTCCTTCTTTGTGTTGTGGATAATTAACAAGTTAACTCCACTTCCAGCCAATGATAAAATAGAAGGATGCACTCCTACTGGGAACTAATGAATAAAAGCTTCCCCAGAGGGACATCTGCAACTTTCACATAGAAAAATACATTTCAAATATAGATATATATGGATAATATGCCATTTTTAAATTTTAACTGTTCCCTAATATAAAAATTACTTAAACACTGAGCAAATTGCACTCTTTATCTGTTTGTTTTGTTTCAGTTAACTATATATGAGCTATTGCAAAGTAATATTTAAATTTAGCTCTTTATAACAAGCTGGTGACAAGTGTGAGTCTAGTTCTCCAGTGTTTCATTTCTACTATATCAGGGGTACTGAATAAAATTCACGGAGGTCAGATCGTAAAATGTTCTTCCAACCGAGGTCCAAATTGCATGTGTGAGGACTCAGATCCTTCACATCACAGCCCCCTCCTCTTAAATCACAATCTCATTCTTTCATCAGATCCTATCAGATTCATCAGCCCCCCCCCCCTCCTTACCGGCATATGACAATTCTCCCTTCACATCACAGTTTCCCCTTCACGGCAGTGTCCTCAGCCCACCTTCACATTACACCCCCCTCTATTTACAGCATTGTCCTCAGCCCACCTTTACATCACACCCTCTTCCAGTCACAGCAGTGTACTCTGTTCCCCTCTTCATATCACCCCTCACAGTGGTAACCTCTATCCCCCCCTTCACATTAACCCCCCCCACAGCAATCCCCTCTGTCCCCCTTCGCATTACTGCCCCACAGAAGTGTCCTCTGCCCCCTTCACATTGCTGCCGCCACAGTGCTATCCTCTGTCCCCCTTTCACATTACTGCCCACAGTTATTTCCTCTGTCCCCCTCTTAATATTAACTCCCCACAGCAATTTCCTCTGTCCCCCTTCGCATTACTGCCCCACAGCGGTGTCCTCTGTCCTCCCCTTCACATTACTGCCCCCATAGTGATGTCCTCTTTCCCCCTTAACATTAATGTCCCCTCAGCGATGTTCTCTGTCACCCCCTTCACATTAACCTCCCACAGCAGTGTCCTCTGTCCCCCTTCACATTACTGCCCCCACAGTGATGTCCACTGTCACCCCTTCACATTACTGCCCCCACAGTAATGTTCTCTGTACCCCCCTTCATATGACTGCCCCCACAGCCAATGTCCTCTGTCCCATTCTTCACATTAACCCACCACAGCAGTGTTCTCTGTCCCCCTTCACATTACTGCCCCCACATCGGTGTCCTCTGCCTCAATCACATCTCAGCCCCCTTTACATGACTGCCCCCACAGTGGTGTTCTCCCTCACATTTCAGCCTCACAACAGTGTCCTCTGATCCACTGCACACCCCCCCCTTCACATCACTACCATCATAGCCATTGTAGTGATCTCCTCTGCCCCTTTACTGTTCTACTTACACAGAGGCGAGCGGGAGGCTGTACTGTTCTGAGCTGCAATCAGGAGCTGGCTTTTCCCCCACGCTTCGGCCGCTGTCATTCTCAGGAGAGTGAAGAGCATCAGGCTGAGGCTATACAGTTCTGAATGCTGTGGTGGGGGCGGGAGTGGCCGGAGAAAACTTTTCATTTAACAACCTGATGATTGGTTGCTAGGACCACCATCACCTGCTGGTTAACTTGAAAAGTTAACTACTGCAGCGCCCGCTCGCCATTTAGAAGTGTATAGCCTGCCGCTCTTCACTCTGCTGAGAATGACAGTGACCGAAGCTTGGGGGGGGGGAAGCTCCTAAATGGGGGGACTGCGATGGTCTGGATAGGACAGCAACTTAGTCTGGATCTGGACCACGGTTCGCCATTTAGTGATGACCATACTATATAGGCAAAATTTTGTAAACATCTGACCATCACACCTACCTACACTGTATGGCTAACCATCTATATTATTGACTGCAGATAGTTCTAGTGAAGGGCACTCTTAATGTTACAGCACACAAAGGCATTATAAACATTTGTGGCAAAAGTTTGGATAAGGCCCTTTTCTGTTCCAATATGACTGTTCTCTTGTGCACAAAACAATCTCCATGGAAGCATGGTTTGATCAGTTAGGTATGAAGGCACAAAACCCTGACTGCACCCCCACTGAAAATTTGTGGGATAGATTGAAATACTGATTGTGAGGTAGGTCTTCTTACAAATGCTCTTTTGCTGAAAAGGCACACTACAAAATATGAAAAGCCTTCCCAGAAAAGTGGGGGCTGTTATAGCCACAAAGGGGGGTCAACTCTAAAAATATCCATAATTTTTAAATAATATGTCCAACAAGCTCCTGGCCATACAAAGAACCAAGTTTAAAGCTGTGCATTACAAACCTGAAGAGCAGGATCTCAGTTTATACTGTACACAGACTGTTGAATACCTTATCTTGTCACAGTGGCAGGGTCCAAAGGCTATAATGCATCCTGTGGCCTTCTTTTCCCAAAGTTGAGCCAAGCTGGAAAGAATCATGGTGTGGGTGACAAGCAGCTACTGGCAATCAAGTCAGCATTCGAAGGGGGCCATATCTATTGGAAAGCCTGTCCTATTCTTCACCAAACACAAAAATCTAGACTACCTAAGGACTGCTAAATGTCTGACACCACATTGGGCCAGGTGGGACTTGTTTTTTTTTTTCTTATTTCATATTCCTTATTGCCCAAGGTCCAAGAATGGAAAAGTGTATGCCTTAGCCTGCATATTTGCTGACACTCCTGAATCTTCCTTCTCAGATACCATTCTGTACTGTCAAAATTTCTTACTGATACAGCCTTTGTCCCTCAGGAAGTTTGGCCACATTTGCTAAAAAACTTTCCATGATCATCCATTAGCAGAACACTTTGGAACTCATAAGACACTGGGACTGATCCAATGTCTCCATTTGGTGGCCCAATCTTAGTCAATATTGTAAGGACTAGGTGAAATCCTGCACAAATTGTCCTCACAATAGGAACAACAAATCTAAAACCTGGGGCCTATTAAAGCCTTTGCCCATTCTAAAACATCATTAGGAAATGGTCTCTATGGACGCAAGAAACCTCCTCCTTCTAAAGGGTAGGGTATACCACCATTCTTATGGTCATGAATCAACTATCCAAGATGTCCCACTTCATACTCACGGTTGGCACTCCTACAAGAGGAAGTACATTTACATGGAGTACCCAGGAACATTATATCAGATAGAGAAGTGCAATTTACTTCCAAGTTCTGGAAATCTCTTTGCATACCATACTCAAAGTAATCCACAAATGGAGTGTACCAATTTCAATGTTTTTTATCCATTTCACTGCATGACTGGGCATCATTGCAATAGCTTGCAGAGTTTGACGTTAACAACTCGGTCCACTCAACTACAAACCAAGCTCTGTTCTGAACCAATTATGGCTTCCATCCTTCCTTCTTGCTGAATGCCATTCCAGAAACAGCATTGCTTGCAGTCCAGGGTGAACTGGCCTTCCTGCAGATCATTTTTCAATTACACAAGAAAGTTATGGAGAAAGCTCAGGAAGGCACCAAAAAATACTTTGATAAATGAATGAAAGGTAATCTAGTCCTGAAACCAGATACCAGATAAGTTCTGGTATCCACGGCCAATTTTAAGCTTGCATGCCCATCACAGGAAAGTAGGGCCAGGGTATATTGGTGCATCTGAAGTAAAAAGAGGAAATTAACTCTGTGGCTTATGAATTAATGCTTCCTGGTTTCTACAGGATATATCCAGTGTTCTATGTCTCGTGACTCAAACCAGCTGCTCTTGATCCCTTCCCTGGAAGGAGTGACCCATCACCTCCATCAATATTGGTGGGGAAAAAAAGTGAAATCAATCCCTAACTACAGGTAGTGGGGAGACAAGATCCAGTACCTTATCTAGTGGGAAGGGTATGACCCTGAAGAAAACTCTTGGGAACCAGAAGATAACATATGTGCTCCTGAATTACTCTAGGATTTCACCAGCAAGTTTCCAGAAAATAATATTAAAATGAGTTTGCACGATCACAATCAACTAATAATTGTACTTTTGACGCTGCAATCGCATAAGTGTAAACAATAAATATGATCAAGTAATAAGGTGCTGCGCTTACTATACCCTTAAATCAAAAAAAGTCCTGAATGTAGTGCTAATAACCGCACAACTAAAATATAGCTTGGGTGAATGCAATATTAAACCCAAGAAATGTGTGAAAGCCACCACCAGGTGGTTATTAGCACTACACTCAGGACTTTTAAAGTGTGGACGTTCACACAGTATTCTGGATTTTTTGCACAAGAGATCTATCATTTAAGTTTGTCTACATTTTTTTTATATGCATTTTGTTTTTTTGTTTTTTGTTTTTTTTTTTAATTTTAGGGTATAATATTTTGATAGCGCAGCTCCTTGATCACTTGATCAAGTTTCCAGAAAAGATGGTCCGAATGGGCATCCGGAGACTGCCTGTTGGAAGAGGATGCTAACTGGTACATATGTGTCAATTGGCAGGCTAAGAATTCCTTCCAGTAACTTACATAGGCACACATGTTTGCATGTCATTCGCACACATCCAATCCCAGAGTTGATGCCAAATGCCCTGTTAAAGGAAAGGAGCTGTGACTGGTAATCACTGGATGATCTTCAGCTATCTGTGATACTTGTTCTTGTGCTCCTCGATTTTGTGCTACATGATTACCTATTACTGACTCAGCTTGTACTTGGACTGCGCTCTGCTTGACTCCTGACTTCAGCTTGCTACTAGACCTGATTTCCATGTGGAAAGAGAAAAATATCCTGGACGGCCGCACACCATAGAAGACATCTTTATTGATATGAAGAAATAAAATCCAAATGCAGTCACCTCATGTACAGGGAGGAACAGGAAAGATAGCTAACATGTTTCACGCCCCATCATGGCGCTTATTCATAGCTATGAATAAGCGCCATGATGGGGCGTGAAACATGTTAGCTATCTTTCCTGTTCCTCCCTGTACATGAGGTGACTGCATTTGGATTTTATTTCTTCATATCAATAAAGATGTCTTCTATGGTGTGCGGCCGTCCAGGATATTTTTCTCTTTCCACAAGCTCGTGCAGAGCCAGCACCTGTGAGTTCCATTAGGGCGGGTGTCTTGATACGGATTTGAGAGATTGGAGCGGCAATCTTTTGCTTAGACCTGATTTCCACTTGATCTTTTACGTAAGGCTTAACCTGGCTCCTAACCTCACTTCTGTATCCTGCTGTGCCAAGTATGACCATTGATTCAGACCATGTCTCCCATCCTGGTTACTTATCTGTTCAAGACCTTGGCTCGGTTTGTGGACAATGGCTCTTCTTTCTACTGGTGCACTTCTGCTTCCCAGACCTGCCTCATGGGTCCTGCCCTGCACTATTATGCCAGGGGCATACAGACTGTCGGCTAGGGTTCCTCCTGAGGTATCTCTGAGATTTCACATCTACTACCTTGACACAGTCTCTAGCAACCATCTTTATGGGTAACTACCAACCATCTGGATCCCTGACACCCATGCTACTTTGTGCCTTGCACACCTGTCTCCATACTCAGGGGTGTTTAGACCAGAGCCACAAGGGAAGCCCTGTTGTCACTTTGGCCTCCAACCAGGTATGCGACACTTGTAAGGATCCATACAAGTAAACCTATTATAGTTTTCTGGGGTCTCATTCCGGTGCCAGAAAAATCCCCTTCTTGCAGAAAGGCCGGACTCTGCTGTGGGCCGACCCTTCCGATAGCTGGGAACATTTACTAATGGCTAAATGCCTCTACTTCCATTTTTCTACACCCCAGTTTTTCCCCTATAAGGAGGAAGTAAACCCTGATTGGTTCATGCTGTAGAGACGTTGGCGCCCATGTGACTGGAGTCTGACATGCTGCACCCATCCATTGTGTCTCTAAACATCACACACCTAATGGGGTGGGTGTCATTGTTGCACTCGGCTCCATCGTGGTCAGCTAATGAAGTGATGTCCCAGATCTCTGATAGTGGTGTCTGCGCCTATATTATTATTATTTTTTTTTTTTTTTTTTGTCCTTGATGACATTTCTGTAATATTTTACAAGAATTCTCAAATAAAAGAAAAAAAAAAAGAAAAAAAAAAAAAACCTATTATAGTTAAACACATCAAGTATGGACAGTTCCTGTTCATGGATGCTGTTTGCTGTCACTTTGCTTATGGTAAAATAAAGGCATTCAGAATAGTTGATGTTTCCAGTGTGCTGCTTGTGTAATATTGTCTCCTTGGAGCATGGACAGGCACCCAGAGTGTCAGCAGAGGAAGCAAAGCTTCTGTCTGGAGTGGTGCTGTTTGGTTTTGCCTAGCTGGGGGGCACTTTAAACCTGGGCATGAACATATTTGTTAAACCTGGGCTATTTAATTGACAAGCCAGGAGGGAGCTAGAATGTGATTGACCACATCAGCAGCAGGAACAGCACTCAGCCCCATCTGCCAGATGCTGGAGGACTGTGAATGGCCACATTCACAATGGCGATAGAGAGTGCAGAGCCTGGGAAAGGAGGACAGAGTGCAACACAAGGGTGGGGGTCACAGGCATCTGAGAGAGGGAGAGGGAGTGACCTGAGATTGTGGTCTATATCCCGCTGTGCTCCCTGCAAAATTACCAAAGATAAAACAAAGAAACCCTGCCATCTGCATCTAAGGGAGAGAGGTACCTACAGCCAGGTAAAGTGCGATCCACATCTCACCCATCCAGGAAAGCATGGTCTACTTCTCATCTGCTTCCATCCTGCCTGTAGGATCAGCCATCTGAGGACATTCATTAGATGTCAGAATGGTGGCCTTGTGTCAAACATTAACACTTTACCTACACTCTTTGGGGCAATACTGCCAACCAATAGTAGAACTTTTTGGGGACACATCATCCTTTTAAAGTCCATTATTTGAAACATTCTTGTGTATTATAAATACCTTTACTTGAAGGTTGAGCTCTTTAGTGTGAAGTTTAAAGCCCCCCCCCCCCCCCCACTGCCAGCAGACTTTGTGCAGATTTTTCTACTAGCCAGTGGTTAGTTAGATCTAGTAGATTAACACAGGACCTCAGTACTTAGCTGTATCTTTCCCACTACATATTGGAGATTCTTATTGCATTGACTTCTGTTTATTGTCACCTGCAGTGTCATTCTCCACACTCCCAGCTCCCAAATCATTGCCTTTAGTCACTGTCAAACTGTTTAACTAATACTTTTATGTAGGGGTTATTTCTGCTTTATTGAAGTCTAATTTTAGCTCTATTGGTGTGTCAGTGTATTTGTGGGCCCCGTTACTGGCAGGGTCAGCCCTGGAAATGGTAGGAGAACTGAATATTTCCAGCAGCTCCTTTTGGGGGTCATTACTACACTAAGCTGAGTAAATATTCACTTGGTAGCAGTGGTGGCTCGTCCATTTGGGGCGCAGGGGTGCCACCCCCCTAATCCATGCGTCTGGCCCCTAATCTACATGCAGGGTGCCGAAAAAGTATGGATTCCAATGGGGTCTTTTTTTTTAGAGACACAGGATTAAAGATAGAGGCTCTAATAGGCTTCAAAAGGGGTGGGTTTGGGGTGCAGAGCACTGCTCCCAGAGCCCACCCAGTTGTGTGACAATAGCAAATTAATATTGACAATTGCCAATCAGGAAGCGGATTCTGAGTCCCGATTGGCTGAGAGGAGAAGTGATTGTATTGGCCACTGAGAAGGAGGAGAAGACACAGGAGAAGCCGCCGTGAAACAGAGGAGGAGATGCTTTGTAAAGCCGATGAGGAGCAAGCACTGCCCGCGACCTAGATGGGGTAAGTGCGGGGTCGGTGTGACTGACCAACCGACCTACCGACTGTGCATGGGGAGGGGGGGGTGTTGGCGGGCGGTTTTGGCACCCCCTCCACCAACAAATGGAGCACCAGCTGCCACTGATTGGTAGAGTAAACATAAGCTTTGCTTAGTAAGCATTCACTTTATTGTATGGACAGTCACTAAACTACCAAATTACCAAATTAAAGCTATAGTGATCCTGGGTCTGATTTACTAAAACACCAAACAACCAAAAAGATGAAGGGAAAAAGCTAAGTTTCTTCAGGATTACATGTCTGATTTAAATACAGGCTTACTTCATCACATTTTACACTTTAATAAATGGGCCCAACTGTATGTCATCTCTTTTCACACCACTTCATACTTCAGTAAATCCAGTCTGCGCCCTCTTTCACAGCAAATTACCACCATATGAGATGGTCCTAATTAGGCCTGAAAAGAGAATCTGGAGTCACACAATAGGGCCAATTTAAAGCAGTGAGCAGATACCGCTATTCACTCTTTGTTGAACCTTGCAGTATTACTCCACACTGTGGCCTGATATTTACTCTTCACTCCAAAAATGCAGGCCACTGTTTATATCATATGGAGTGACATGGAGTTCTATCTGCTGCAGAGAAAAGTTTAAGATTGGAGAAGAGACTGGTAACATGAATATGACAGGTAATTGGCTTTGCTATCCCTCTCCTGATTTTTTGTTTCTCTCTATTTATTTGAATAGCACTCTGCTTGCTTCATTACTCTGCTGTATGTTTAATTATGTATTATATACAGTACTGTATATTACTATTATATTATCAAAACAAATAAATATACACACACAATCTAGTTTCATCAAATATATAATTTTGCTGACTTTTAAAGGGCATTGTTATATATTTAGAATAACAAGATGTTTGATTTTGTATAACCAATGCAACATACCTTTCATTTCTTTTGAGAGTATGCATAGATGTGTGTCTTCTCTATCTACAGCCATCTAAAAAGAATAAATACATTAGCTATTGAATCAACATGCTATATCATTCAAAATCCTAGGTTTAGTCCACCCAAAATTGATATTTTAGTTGTCATTAGATGCTTAGCATGAAAAAACATGTATTATATTTTTGGAGAAGCTGTTAGTTAGGTAGGTTTGTTAGGTCTCTCTTAGTTCTGTTGGTTAGGTCTCTGTAGACCTGCAGGATGGCCATTACAAAGCTTTCATACCTTTGAGAATGCAAAATCAAATGTTTCAAGGTGGATAGAAACATCCAAAACTTCTAGAAAGACAGGAACAGAGTCAGGAACTATGACACTATATCTTGTCCTTGGGCTAAGCAAGACAGCTAAGCAAACTCTGGCCTGACAGTGCATCAGGTTCCAACTAAAATATCACTTTAGGGTGGTTAAATATTATCAAAGTTTATAAAAGATTGTAATCATTTTGTATATTAAATAATAATATATTCAGCACACTTTGGTTGAGCTGAGGCATTTGAGTTCAGTATCCTAGACTGGCTGAACTATTAAAGTGTTACTAAACCCAGGTCCCTGCATGTACAGGCATACCCCACTTTTGAGTACACAATTTATTTACTAAAGCTGGAAAGTGCAAAATCAGGCTCACTTCTGCATAGAAACCAATGAGCTTCTAACCCCAGCTTGTTCAATTAAGCTTTTGTAATAAAACCTGGAAGCTCAAGGGTTTCTATGCAGAGGTGAGCCTGATTTTGCACTTAACAGCTTTAGTAAATAAACCGCATTGTGTACTTAAAAGTGGGGTATGCCGATACTATATCTGGTCTCCCAGAGTACACAGAACATGGAAATGCTAAAGTTTTAGTAAATATAAACTGCTAAATACCTTCTCTAGTTTTGTGACTTGTAATAGTGCCTGGTTAAAGCTTGTACAGTATAATGAGTTTTCTTTCTACTCTGACTGTCCTGAGAGGCTGCAGGACCCCTGACCCACTGTCTGGACAGTGCTGATTGGCCCTGTGCTGATCACATGCACTCTCCTAAGAAAAAAAAAACTCTCTAGCAATACACACCAAACTGAGCATGTGCAGCTTGCCCCCAAGGCTTTGTTTTATCAGGAGATGGTTTGGGGACTGTGGAAGAAGCGGAGGATCAGAGAAGATAGAATCAAACAGCCTTTTTACACATTGCAGAGAATTAAACCCTTAGGTTTCACAGTGAGTATAATAAGAATGCTTTACTGCATATACAGACTGTTTTTACTGTTGTGGGTTTGAGTAACACTTTAAGTGAAGTCTACACAATCTCTTACTTATACCAGATGGGATAGGCTACAATTTTAGATTTAACGATCAGCAATACTGCACTTAATTTTTAGTTTGCTGCTTTTAATTTACCAAAAATTGAGAACTGAAGGTGGTACAGATAGTTTCCAGCAAACAGGAGTAGCATAAATATAGTGAGAAGGGTTATTATAAAGATAAATAAGCAAGGTTCAGTGTATAAATATATAGAAGTATATCAATGGCCATGCATGTTGCTTTGTTATATATAACAATACTCTGTGAGCTACTTTGCAATCATTGTGATTTTTGTGGTATATAATACAATGTGTTTTGTTCCAAATATTGTGAAAAAAGTGTAACTACACACAAAGAAAAAAAAATTAATGCATTTCATATAAAGGCTATAAAAGAACTCAAATTATTAACATATTTTGTAATCTTGTGGTAAAAAATAATTTAAAAGCCAGAAAACACAGGATCTACAAGCGCACGCCACACACGTTTTTTAAGATGGTCTTTTGTTTTTATTTAATGTTTTGTGCTAGTAAGTTGTGAGCACACTAAAGATGAACAACTGAGTGTCCTCTTTGTGGAAGCAATTGTAATGTGAAACATTATCTATTCTGTGCTGCTGAGTTGTGATTGAAGGCACTGACCTGCCATAGACTTATAATAGGGGAGCAGGTGTGGCAATGATGGACTTTAATTTCCTTTAATAAACCTTTTATGTGCCACACTTTTACTGCCATTCAACGCTCTCCAAGGTCCTGCACATAATAGGTTCATTACTTTTGATTACTATAGTCTATTGAGATAAACAACTCTAGAATGCTGTATATATTATGCACAGATATACTATTTATCTATTGTGTTTTTTATGGCAGGAAACTCCACAGACAAAATTAAAAGCAGTCTGTGCTTCAATTCAGGAAAGAATTACTACTCGATCAAGCCTAAGTAAATGCCAAGAAATGATTTTAGTTAAATATCTGCTTGTTTCATTGTTCTTCTATACACCTTTTATGGACACACAATACCCCTAATTGTTTTGTATTTCTTGAAGTTTATCCATTGGTACACCTATTTTTGCAAACGACCTGCAGTTATGGACACATTTAAAAGAATGGCCATAAAGCATCTGAAATGCCATGTAACCCTGTTTAATCATGATTTCTTTTTCAAATAATTTACAACGCACTGCTCTTTTTCAATGCTTTTAATACAGCTTTGTATTCATTCGTCAAGCTTTTATTTAGCTTCCAAGAAACCACTGATCAGCTGAATTGTAAATTTGTACATGTAGGTTTATATATATATTTTTTGCAAAATTATTTATTCTTCCATTGTCCTCTGTATGATCAAAACATTTACCTTCAGATTATATAGACCCCAATCCCACCCCCACAAGCTTACACTCTAATATCTCTGCCATAAACATGCACTGTGGAATCAGACTGAATAAAAGTTAATTACTTAACAGTATGTTCCTGGACTGAATGAGGAAACCTCCACAGGCATTAAGAGAACATAAAAAATCCATGCTAAAGAATTGGCCTTCCAAAACTTGGGAAGTAATGCATTATTCATTATTTGAAAGTGATGTACCTTTTTTTGGCAAAAACGTAAATTTTCTGCAATGTTGGTTTTTAGTGCACAGGAACCTGGTACAGAAGAGGTGGGTATACAAATAAGTTTAAAGAGATTCCGTCACTTTGTCCAGTTTACTCTTCGGAGTGTAGTGTTTTACTCTATGGAGGGTAATGTGTAGCACAGAAGGAGCTGCTAGGTAAATTGGGCTCTGTTTTGTGCCTCGACTCCAAGAACAACTTCAGCCCCTCTGACACACCTGATTGATAAATTACTGTAAGCACTTATAAGAACACAAGTATAGATACCTTTAACTTGGCTGTGAATTAGTAATAGGAAATAAACACAAGACCATTTAGTGGTAAATAAACTCAATGCAAGGGTATGGGTTGGAATGAATGGTGGTTTGGCCATAAATGAGCAAACAGTAGATAGATGCTGACACAATCAGCTAGACAATATGATCACTATGTCAAAGTAAGTCAGAATCGAGTCCCGTACTACTAGACTGGAATTAACTCATAAACCAGTGAAGTCAGAAATAAATGGTGCATAAAAAAATAAACTGCAGTGGGGATGGGAATACTACAACCGGTTTAGAATTCACTGTAAGAGAATGGCTACAGTCTAGTGCAATGTCCCCTGAGAGGTACCTCTTAAACTAAGCAATGGGAAAGGGTCTCTGTGTAGCAACTGTAAAGGGGCAGTATTTAGTTCTAACTCCTCCGCCGGATAGTGTTGGAGCCCAGTGATACCATTGGTGCACATGAGATTAGTCCCAGTCTAACCTGCAGACAGCGATAAGGCTACTAGGTGGCTGTGAAGTCAATTTCTAAAGTGCTCTGTCTCTCTAGTAACAAACAGGTTATGGCCACAAGGCCCTCTCACCAGACCAAGTGACACATCAGCAGTGGTCCCATTGGTTAGATGTCCAATCACTCTGGGTTGCCTTGGGTAACTCCACTTCTGGGCTGTATCCTGGCGGTAGCACTCAGATCACAGCGTTGTACTCTCTGGTTTCTCTTCACAGCAATTGCTCTCTGGTGGCTCAGTCTTTCTTTCTCTGTCCTCTGGCTCAGGCACACAACACAGAGCCTTAGCTCTTTGCCCTGTTTCCTCTGCCTGCTGTCTTCCCCGGTGAATTTGCCCAGGAAAATACTGTGTTCCCCTCCTTTGTATCCAAGGCTCCCTGGTGTTGTAATTTGCAGCCTCCTTCTCTTAGGGCCCTTTCACACTGGAGCGGTTTGCAGGCGCTATTGCACTAATAATAGCGCCTGCAAACCGACCCGAAAGTGCCGCTGCTTTGATTCCAGTGTGAAAGCCCTTGGGGCTTTCACACTGGAGTGGTGCGCTAGCAGGACAGGAAAAAAAGTCCTGCTAGCAGCATCTTCGGAGCGGTGAAGGAGCAGAGTGTATACCGCTCCTTCACTGCTCCTGCCCATTGAAATCAATGGGACAGCGCGGCTATACCGCCGGCAAAGCGCCTCTGCAGAGGAGCTTTGCGGTGGTTTTTAACCCTTTCTCGGCCACCAGCGGGGGGTAAAACCGCCCCGCTAGCGGCCGAATACCGATGGTAAAGAGCAGCTTACAATAGCCGCTGCCACTGCCCCTGTATGAAAGGGCCCTTACACTGTATATTGCTCCTTGGGGACTACATGCCCCATGATCGATTACAGCTGCTGTGTCCTCCTGTCTTCTCACTGTTGCTGCTAAGGCAGGGGAAGGAGAAAGAGCAAGCACACAGAGCCCATGCTCTACAGCCGCTTATGCACAAAAAATGGTACATGTACAAAAATGTGCATGTACCATTTCTGGCAGCACACCCATACGCTTATTAGTGCATCTATCTACAAGGTGTGTTAGAGTGCCATTCAGAATTAATGTAACCACACTGCACCAATAAATATAACTTGCAATAGTGTGAATAGGCCTTTAGCATTTCAGCTAAGTTTACAAGGTAGTTAAACATGAGAAGGGTTAGTGCAACAATTAGCAATATAGATATAGTAAGTAGATGGTTAGTGCTATAGTTGTGGTTATAGGGAAGGTTAGTGTAAAGGTTAGTGTTATGGACAGGGTAAGTGTTTCAGAGAGGGTTAGTGTTATATTTAGGGTTATAAGGAGGGTAAGTTTTATTGTTGGGGTTATAGGTAGGGATAGTGTAAAGGTTAGTATTACAGAGAAGATTAGTGCTATGGCTAAAATTTAAAAGAGGTTTAGTTCTGGGGAGAGAGGGTAGGCTAGTGTTATAGCTTATAGAGAGGGTTTGTGTAAAAGTTAGCGTTACAGGGAGCGTTAGTGTCATGATTGCAGTTATAGGGAGGGTTAGTGTAAACGTTTGTGCTATAGACAGGGTAAGTGTTAATGCCCTGTACACATGATCGGACATCGATCGGACATTCCGACAACAAAATCCATGGATTTTTTCCAACAGGTGTTGGCTTAAACTTGTCTTGCATACACACGGTCGCACAAAGTTGTCGGAATTTGCGATCGCCAAGAACGCGGTGACGTACACCACGTACGATGTTACTAGAAAAGGGCAGTTCTGAATCGAGTGCGGCACCCTTTGGGCTCCTTTTGCTAATCTCGTGTTAGTAAAAGTTTGGTGAGAGACGATTCGTGCTTTGTCAGACTCATGGTTTTCAGATCGTTTTCTGCTGTTCAGTTTGTGCTTGTGGGTTTGTATCTGGACTACAGTGCGTGCAGTCAGTTCGTATTGGATTATTCAGTGCATTCTTGTCCGCTCGTTACTGTTTTTCAGGTCGCTCTTCACAGGCCTTGCTGTTCTTCAGTGCATTCTGTTACTTCGTTCTGAGCAGCCTTATCTTGACACAAGTCTAGTCCATGAACAGGGTGGGGAGGAGTTCATGGACCAAGAATTGGTTGCTTCAGTGTGACCAGTTCTGTCACATGCCTTTGCTCCATGAGATCCGTGAGAATATTCCTAATGATTTCAGGAACTTTCTCCGGAAGACGGACCCCGTGTTTGTTGGCTTTGCTGACCCCTTATATTAGCAGGCAGGATACCTGCATAAGGCAAGCCATCACTCCGGAGCAGAGGCTCGTCGCCACCCTGCGGTACTTGGCAACGGAGAGAAGCCTGCAGGACCTCAAGTTCTCGACAGGCATCTTCCCCCAGGCTCTGGGGATCATTATCCCAGAGACCTGTTCTGCCATCATTCAGGTCCTGCAGAAGGATTATATTAAGGTAAGATTTGTATCCTTTTATATCACATTTTATTGTATTTAATGTTTGATAATATATTGTATTTCTTTCCTCATTCCCTAATTACCATGATTGTAATATGCTGTGAATGCCCCCTTTGTCTTCATGCATGCTGGATTTGTATGTACTTATTTTTTTTGTCCTTCATGCATATTTGCCTTCACTTACCTCCCCAGTATGCTCTCCTGGCCCTATATTCACCTCATGTAGTCACTTAACAATGTATTTTGTCAGCTGCATAGTAGTGCTTTACCCTAAAAAACCCCTAAAATGTTAAAAAATGTGATTTGTGCTTTAAATTCAGGCAGAGTGCCAGAGGCTTTTTTTTAGGTCCCCAAATCATTTGGAACCCTCCCTTCCCCCAACTGCTAAGTCAGCTGATACCAAATCTCTATCAATCCTCAATTTTCTATCTGCTGACTTTGCCAAACCCATACACACTATACCCATCTCTTTTGTGGTTATATTTATGGATGAATTCCCCAAAGCATGAAGTGCAAGGGCCTGCCTGTATACTTTCAAATGGTACTGTTGAAAGTTTTTGTATACTATTATTATCTTGATAGGTAATAGCAGAATGTCCAAATGTGCTAAAATGTGTACAATGTGTATTTATATCTTTGTATTATGACACTTCTTACCTGTCCAGTGGACTGTCAATAGTGTAAGTAAGGAGGGGCTGGCCAAAGTAATACACATTATTTAGGCATTCATCTCTCAAAGCAGTGGAGAGGGTTACCTGTCCAAAAGATCTCCTCCCCCCCTAAAATGTTAGAAATGGCCCATGGGGGGGGGGGATCCGATAGGTGGACCTTATACCTTGGTCTTTCAAAACTCCCTAAAATAAATGTTATACTGATGTTGGCCAAGAATGTATGTGTCTAATCTGCTTTCCCTGTTTAGGTGCAAAATTATTATTTTTTTTTCTTGTTTGACTCCACAGTTTCCTTCCAACCCACAGGAATGGCAGACTGTGGCCTCTCACTTTGCCCAGCGGTGGGACTTTCCTAACTGCGGAGGGGCAATTGATCGGAAACACATCCTCATCGTCCCACCACCCAACTCGGGGTCATACTGTTACAACTACAAGGGGTTCAATAGTATTGTGATGTTGGTGGTGGTGTCGGCTACTTATGAGCTCCTGTATGTGGAGGTGGGGAAGAATGGCCGGATGTCCGATGGTGGAGTCATTGCCCAGACGGAGTTCTACAGGCATCTCCAGAATGGCAGCTTGAACTTGCCACCTCCAGAAGACAATGTGAACGAATGAAAACGTCTTCGTTGCGGATGAAGCGTTTGCGCTGGGGGACCATCTTATACAGCCATTCCCTATGAGGACCCTCACCCCGGACCAGAGGGTTTTTAATTACCGGCTGGCCAGAGCCAGAAGAGTGGTGGAAAACACATTTGGAATCATGTCCAGCCGGTTCCGCCTATTTCTTACACCCATACACATGGCGGAGTACAAACTGAATCATATCATCCTGGCGTGCTGTGTTCTACACAACTTTTTAAGGCAAAATTCTGCCAACTATGCTGCCTCAGTTGGGCCTGAGGCCGTAATTCATAATGAACCAACCCTGACGGGGCTTGAAAGTGGCCGTCCTGGCTTGCCCCCCTTGAGTGCCTGTGAGGTCCGTCTTAGATACCTTGATTACTTTGCGGGTAGGGGGGCCATCAATATGCCAGACAATGTCTGAAACATTTTCAAAATAAAAAAATTATTTTAACTACTAAAATCTTTGGTGACATTTACTGCTTGTGTTTCTTTTAACTGACCCTGACAGAAATGTGGTGAGTCCTGAAAATGGCGTGATCGTGTAACATTACAAAGCACTGTTGAGTGTTATTTACTAAAGGCAAATACACTTTGCACTACAAGTGCACTTGAAACGTCACTGAAACTGCACTTGTAGTGCAAAGTGGATTTTCCCTTAGGAAATAACCCCATTGTCACAGAAAACACCAATTTGAGCACAACAACAGTTTGGGAGCGTTGAAACAATAATCCACACATTCTTGATTATCAATCTTTTTAATACCAGCACAATCACGTGCATTTATCAAGGGTTTTTAAAACAAAGCAACACGTTTGTTGTATAACAATTTTTTGGGTCACATTACTAAAAGTAGAAATGTCCATTTAAGGTAAAACACGCATGTTTAAAACCAACAAGAAAGACACAAATCTGGAATTTACAAAGTTCAACTTTTAAAGAAATTGAAGGCAATATCAGACCTGAGTATTTATAAACTGTGTTTGATATTGCGTTCAGATGGGGTGAAGTCACCCCTGGAAAAGCCAAATTTTGAAGATGCACACAAATTGCCGAATGTTAACATGTTCTACCTGCCATCACGGGGGGATCAAGGGACATGTTTTGGGGGTGCAACCCCTTCCTCCCAGCTAATTTATAATTGAGGAAGGGGTTGCACCCCTAAAACGCATACATTGATCTCCCGTGATGGCAGATAGCACATGAAGACACAGTGTGTGTATCTTCAAAATTAGGCTTTTCGAGAATATGGAAAAAAATTTGAGAAATTTTTAGATTCCAAAAAGCACAAAAAAGGGAAGGGATTTGGAGGGGTTTTAAACTCACCCTAAAACATCAATGATGTTCTTCATTTTTTTTGAACATCATTGATGTTTTTCTGGATGTTTTCCAAGTCCCTATTACACCCCATGATCTCCCCAATCAGGATCTGTGCACTTTCAGAGGTGAAATGACCTGGATCCACAACATCATGATCACCTAAAAAGATAGAAACAAAAACACACCATGTATTATAAATATGCCAGCATCCATCTCTTACCAGAGCCTGTGGTCGCAGACACTCACCTGTTGTGGTGACAATTTCCACCACATCTCCTTCCTCCTCCTCCTCCTCCTCCTCCTGTTGTCTTTGGTGGGTCTCCACTTCTTCATGAGGTGGGGGGTCTGTGGTCTCCTCGGATGAGGGGTGTCCTCCGAGTCTTTTCTCCCCTATGTAAAAAAAAATAGGTATACTTAGCACACAGATATTTCATGGCAGAAATAGGAATATGAAACATTGCTTGGAAGTGGGGTGCAATTGTCTATTAGGGCAGAGTTCCAAGATGAAGAAATTTTTTTTCTCTTTGTCAAGCTTGAATACTTACCTGTTTTGTACAAGCTTCACAGATGGAGACACCCCTATAGTATCCACTGGAGCACCTGTGTGGGACCCCCTAATAAAAAGGGTGTTCTGGTGTCCCACACTAGTGCTCCAGCGTCCAGATGTGTAAACAGCTGCTGAGTGTCCTCTCCTTACACAGAATCTAGTTTGCATTACATTCTACTTACAAACCCATCTAGACAACAAAATAATTTGAAGAGAAGTAGGGCCGAAAAAATGTATTCAAATGCATATGGCCAAAACAATGGTGTTTTCTAGGCCGAACGAACAATGTTTCATACGAACGAACAATGTGCCCATGAACATGAAAGTTGCCATTTTAAACTGTACAACAGTAAAGAAAATCACATGGAGCACCATGAATGTAATAAAAATAAAGAATAGGAACACAGGACAACTACTTACTTTTTTGCAGCACTCTCCTGATCCTTCTGTACTGCTCGTGCTCCCTTAATTTCAGGTCCGACCACCGCTTTCTGAGCTGATCCTTGGATCGTCGTACCCTGAAATTCCGGTGCAGACTCTTGACTACTTTCGCCATTATCTTGGCCTTTCTGACATTGAAGTTGGGGTAAGGTCCATACTTCCCATCATAGTCGGCCTTCTTCAGGATGTTGACCATCTCCAACATCTCCCCAAAGGACATATTTGATGCCTTAAATCGTCTCTTCTGGGATCGGGACGTTTCAGGCTCCGGGCTTTCCTCCTCCTCCTGCTCGTTGGTGTAATTATCTGACACCTGCTGTGTCTCCGCCATGTGCTCTTCCCCCACTGCGCCGAACGAGAAGGGGCGGGGAATATACTAGAAAGAACGTAAGGGGTGGGCGGAGTTTCTCACGCATGCGCAGTGTATATAAAGCGTAATACGCGTGCGTCTTACGTACGATCTGTGAGCGGAGGAAGGAGTATCAGAGGCCCCGATCGTGATAACGAAGGTAAGATTTAAAATTGGGCCTATACTGCTTATAGATTGAGGCCTATATTGGGACAAGATTAGGAGACTTTAGTCTGACATTAGGGTTTGTCTTGTGTTGTGTCTTGAAGATAAAATGGATGGCTTCAATGACTACAACTTCCTCCCCCTGTTCATAGACAAATACAGGGAGCTGCCCTGTCTGTGGCAGGTGAAACGTCCTCATTATAATATTAACAAAAGAGGCAGGCAGCGCTGCAGAAACTGCTGGAGTTGGTGAAGCCAGTGGTCCCCACAGCAACCATCCGCTATTTAAAAACCAAAATTGGTGGCCTGAGGAGCACTTATCTTAGGGAGCGTTAGAAGGTCACAGATTCCCAGAGATCCGGAGCAGCAGCAGATGACATTTATGTCCCCAGGCTGTGGTACTATGAGAGACTTCGTTTTCTGTCAGACATGACTGGAGTCAGGGAATCAACCCTTCCTTCCACTCTTCCCTATTCCCTATCCTATCCCTATCCCTACCCTATCTTCCACCCCAGCTGAGGCTTCCGATGTCCAACCTGGGACTTCCAGCCAGGAAGAAGTGGAGAAGCCCAGCTGGAGCCAGGTATAGCATTCTTCTACAGATTTCTTGGCAAGCAATAAATGATGTTTACTAGATGTTATTAGTGATCACTAATTGCTGATTTCAAAAAGTGTTTTACATATCAATAGACAGTAGTGGGCAAAAATAATTGGGACAAGAATGAAAAATGCTGGGCTCAGAATGATAGTCTGTTATATTTGATAACATTCAATTGGCAACAGTCATGAGATGAAAATTGTGTGTGATTGATGAAGAAAAAACTAAAACTATGTCCCTTTCTCATACACAGGAAGACCTCAGCAAGGAGGATGAGGCTGTGGAATGTGGCACACAGGAGGAGGCTGTGGAATGTGGCACACAGGAGGAGGCGGAGGTAAGTGTCAGTCATGAGGAGGCGGTGCTAAGTGGCAGCCAGGAGGAGGCGGGGCTAAGTGGCAGCCAGGAGAAGGCCAGGCCCAGTAGGAGCCTGACCGAATCGCAGGTTCCTCCCCTCCGCCTTCCAAACAAAAGACCCAGGAAGGAGAGTCACGTGCAGGATTTAGCACTCAGGCTCATTCAGGAGGCTTCTGCGTCCCTCAGAGCCACCCCCACTCCTAAAGAGGCCTTTGCATGCATGGCTGCCACCAAACTGCAGGGCATGCAGTAGGGCCAACGCCTCCTGTGTGAGGACCTTCTTTATAAAATCTTAACTAAGGGGGTGAGGGGCAAATCACACACAAAACCCACCTGAGTGAGTTGGACCATCCTCCTCCTCCTCCTCCTCCTGCCACAACTCCACCATTAGAGCCACAGCATGGAAAGAAGCGTGGAAGGAAGACCAGAGAGTGATGACCTGGGTTCAGTCTTGTCTGCCAAAATATGCAGGCTCTTGTATGACCACAGCCTGGGAACATACATGTCATCTGCTGCTTTCAGGATCTCTTGGACTTCTGGACCAGACTGCACTCCCTTACATATAGACTCCTCAGGCCACCAATTTTGTTGTAAAATTATTGAAGTGTGCCCTGGGGGCCAAAGGCTTCACCAATTTCTGCTGTCTCTCCAGTGTTGCCTCCCTCTTTGTTTGGTTCTGAGCCCTTAATAAAGGAATTTTTGTTTCAATTATACTCGCCTATGTGTGTTTTCCTTCAAAAAGGACAGTTTGTTTGTGAGGAAGCAGGGACATTTCAAAAATACAATGTGAAATTAACAAGGGGCACGAACACCAATCAATCTCCTTAAGATTAAATAATACAAGATAATAATGGTGTTGTGGTAACTTGACACACAAAACACACACAAAAATATTCTGGAGTAAAAAAAAATAAAAAAAAAAAAAAAATCAGCCTTTGAAAAAAGACAAACCAAAAAAATAATATATATATTTTTGTCAGTTGTGACAAATCAAAATATATTGAGGGAATCACGATAAATAATAAAGAAACAAGTTTGTGAGAAGTCTGTGTGAATATGAGCAGCAAAACAACTTTATTCTTCTAGCATTATAAAGAAGAAGAGAGTGCACTGTATTAAACTATTTTAAACATTGCAGCCTGACGAAAGTGCTCTATCCATTCTGAACGCTAATTTTACCAGACCGAGCTGTTCTGTCTCGGAATTTCTTCTGATCATGCGTGGCACTTTGTGCGCGGAATTGTCCACACACGGTCGGAATTGACGCGATCGGATTTTGTTGTCGGAAAATTTTATAGCCTGCTCTCAAACTTTGTGTGTCGGAAAATCTGATGGAAAATGTCCGATGGAGCCCACACACGGTCGGAATTTCCAACAACAAGCTCGGATCGCACATTTTCCGTTGGAAAGTCCGACCGTGTGTACAGGGCATTAGGGTTACAGAGAGGGTAAGTAATATAGTTGGGGTTAAAGGAAATCTTAGTGCAGAGGTTAAAGGGAAAGTTAGTGTTAGGTTTATGAAGGAGGATTCATGTGAATAATAGGTTACAGTTGCAGGAAAATTTAGTTTGAGGAATAGTGTGAGAGGGTAATAGAATAGGGCATTGTTTCCTGCAACGGGAACTCTTAGTTTCTCTGAGACCTGTATTTTTTTTTTGTATTTGCCTTGCACCTGATTGGGGCTTCACATTAACTCAGCTCTGGCAAAAAATGAGTGTAAGAGCCATATGCAAGGAGGCTGCACTTCATTTCCACTACATTATATAACACTAAGTTTTAAACAGCATAGACTTTGTAATTTATTTTACCACAAATTTCCTGGATAGCATATTAATTCATAGACTGATTTTACATTCGCCTAGACCTCATCAAATGTACCTTTACTAAGGATGTGCTCATTTAACTAGCAATTTCAATATTCCCTAATAGAAAAGTGCTGCTAATATTTATTAATAATAATAATATTAGCTAGTAAGTGAAAAACAGTGAAAAACATTTCATACTGTTCACATGCCAGAAGGCTCATGTAATATTTAATACATGTAATGCTCATAATTAATGCCCTAGCTATTATTTAAACACCATAGAGAGCAAGAGTAAGACATATCCTACCATGTATTCCTCATAAGCAGTTCACTAACTCTTTGAAGTACTTAAAAAAAAAAAAAAAACACTGCTACATCTTTATCATGACATTATTTGAATAACCATATGAAACTGATTTTAGCAAATGATTTCTAGGTAGCAGGAAAACAAATAGGTTCCATCTGTTGAGGAAATTAGACTTTAACTTCAAAGGGTTTCTGACAAGACATTTTAACCAGATTCTTAATATTTCAACTGTATTTCAATGTACACACAACAATGAATGGATGGGCCATAGGCAGCTTATGTGGACATTGTCTCCAAAGCCATTTACGCTGCACAGCTTCCAAGCAACTTTACACAACTGGCAGAGCCGAATGTAAAACAAAACCATATGTTTATGTTCTTTTGCCAAATGACTTTAGCAAATAATTCTATTATTCCCCCAGGTAACAAACACGTGCCAAGTATTTCTATTAGAGTGTATCACGAAGGCATTGCAGGGCAGAGAAACAAACATGTCAATGGGGAGCCACAGATAAGCAGAGTTCAGAGACAGAAGCACCAAAATATACATACAGCGTGTCGTAAAGAAACAATATATCATTTTGTTAAAACAATAATAAATTCTAGGACCTTGGGCTGAAAGTCAGTCACTTATTTCCTATTTTACAGTACATTTTGTAGACTTACATACAGTACATTGGTGGTTTAGTGCACACTTAACAGTCTCCCAACAACTCGAATTAGTAGAAATTAGGACTGAATTTCCATCACTGGAGCCTGTGAGTATGCCAACATTATCTCTTTTGCCTATAACGTTTACCTGATTTATAATAATGGTGGAAAAGGCATGTTAACCACTTCAGCCCCAGAAGGATTTACTCCCTTTATGACCAAGCCATTTTTTGCAATACGGCACTGCGTTACTTTAACTGACAATTGCGCGGTCGTGCGAAATGGTACTCAAACAAAATTGATGTCTTTTTTTCCCATGAATAGAGATTTATTTTGGTGATATTTGTTTACCTCTGCGGTTTTTATCTTTTGTGCTATAAACAAAAAAAAAAAGCAACAATTTTGAAAAAAAACAACAATATTTTTTACTTTCTGCTATAAAACATATTCAATAAAAATATGTAAAAAATCAAATTTCTGCATCAGTTTAGGCCAATTTGTATTCTGCTACACATTTTTGGTAAAAAAAATCCCAATTAGCGTATATTTATTGGTTTGTGCAAAAGCTATGGCATTCACAAACTATGTTATAGATTCAGGTACTTTTTTTTTTTTTTTTACTAGTAATGGCAGCGATCAGTGATTTTTAGTGGGACTGCAACATTATGGCGAACAAATTGAACACTAAGTGACACTTTTTGGGGACCAGTGACACCAATACAGTGATCAGTGCTAAAACAAAATGCACTGTCACAGAATAAATGACACTGGCAGGGAAAGGGTTGACATCAGGGGCGATCAAAGGGTTAAATGTGTTCCCTGGGAGTGTTTTCTAAATGTATGGGGGATGCTGACAATAGAGAGAGATCTGTGTTCCTGATTACTAGGAATCACAGATATCTCTCTTTGTCTGTGACAGAACGAAGGTCTGAATTGTTTACATAGGCAGGCCGCCATTCTGTCATTCCCGGGAATGATCGCAGGTGGCCGATTGATGTGTCCAATCACAGCAGGAGCAGGTCATCAGCGTGCACACCCCAGACCAGGGAGCGCGAACAACATACAGGTATGTTGTTTCACACAGCCAGGCCGCCTTGCCGCATGTGTGGTAGGCAAGATAATAATAAATAGCCTGTTAAAACATAAAATAATAAAACCAACTTCTGGTGCAATATTCATCTTCAACTCAGGATTTCCCCCACATGATTTTTTCCACCCCTAGACATCCTCAGTTTGATGACCCGCATCCTTCCACCCGCTTCCTTTAAGCCCAAGTTGTCCTGGACCCACCCCAGCCTGTGACTGGCCAGTGAAATGAGAATCATCAAAGTAATGAGCTCCTCTGTTTGTCACTCTGCTTTCTTTTCCAATCAGCGTGGTCCTTATCAGCACATGAACTGAGTGGCTACTTGCGCTGCTTCTTCTTCTCACACTCCAAGTCTGCTATACAGAGACTGCAGTATGTTAGTGCCAGGTCAAACATTCATACTTTGTATTTAATAATATACTGTATTAATGATTACAGAGCTGCAATAATTTGTGTATTTATATTTGTCTAGAGTCCAACTTTAACTATACATTGAAAAGATATCTTTAATCGGACCCCTATAGACCCAAGCATACTGTGCCTAATGGTAAATTGAGTCTAGTAATTATAAATATGAAATAAACAAATGAAAAAAGAAAAGAAATGGAACATAACCATAATCACCATATATAATAAGTTGTGTGCTGGGAACCCATAGCTTAACCACATAACACCCACCCACCCATAGTAGTTTTTTTGCAGGCGGGTGGCAGCTACAGCTACATATATATATATATATATATATATATATATATATATATATATATATATATATAAGTTTTTTCCAAAAAAAAAGTTATTATTATTATTATTATTATTTTTTAACATACTGTCACCAGTCAGTTTTGTACTGTCCTGGCATTTTAAAGGCCTCAAGAAATGAGATAGGCCGTCAGTACATCAGGATTGATAACTTTTCAAATATATATTCCACAGTTTGTAGTCACTGTAAAATTCATACAAACCAATTAATATACACATATTGGGATTCTTTTTTACCAAAGACAAGTAGCAGAATACATTAGCATAGCATTAGCATTAGCAGTATTAGAATACATTTTGGCCTAAATTTATCAAGAAATTGGATTTTATTGGGTATGTTTTATAACAGAAATTAGTAGAAAATATTGTTGTTTTTTCAAAATTTTCAATCTTTTTTAATCTATATAGCAAAAAATAAAAAAAGCCAGTGGTGATCAAATACCCCCAAAAGAAAGCTCAATTTGTGTGAAAAATTGGAATAAATTTCATATGCGTACAGTGTTGCATGACCTAGTAATTGCCAGTTAAAGTAGCACAGTGCTGAATATCAAAAAAATTGCCCAGTCATGAGGGGGGTAAAACCTTCTGGAGGTCAAGTTATTAAATTTCCAACAGACTTGGGATATTTGGGAGGTGTATGCTTGTTTGTATACATCTATTTCTATCTCTAGCCAGCTAGCAATGGTACATAAATTATTTGTGTAAAGGAGAAAGTTATTTTATACTAAGTGTATTTACTCTTAAGCAAATAGGGAACAACAGAAACCTATTAGCTTCCAGGTATTTTTGTCAAAGCTTAAATAAACAAGCTGAAGCTAGAAGTTGATTGGCTACCATGCACAGCTGCACCAGATTTTGAACTCTACAGTTTGAGTAAATCAACCCTATAGTGTCTAGAGCCGGCCATACATGGGTCGAATTCAAAATTTCTTTTGAAAATTATAATTAAGAATTTTTGTTCAAATTTCACACCATTAGTGGGCCGCAGCAATGGCCGATTTTCATGCTGCAATTGAATTTGAGTGATTGGGCATGTTGGAAATTTTTTGAAAATCAAAGAAATTTAAGAATCATGCGAGAAATATAATCGAAAAAGAAATGTGCATGAGCAGTGACCTGGAAAGAAAAGAAGATTCCCAGCCACGAAAATTATTTTTTGTAGCAACATAGGATGAATTTGAAGTCTTGGTTGGTCAAATTTATAGACACTCCACCCTCAATGCAACTGTGCTTCCTCCCCGCAGCTGCACCTGTCAGACAGCACAGCAGCAGGGAGTTTTGTACATGGATGGGCAGAGCCCAATAAGGAATAACAGAAATAGTTCCCCATCAGGTCCACTCCTCTTGTGATTGAAAGCAAGCAGTGGGTTGATTCTTAGCCAATAGACAGCCTGCTGTTGGCTATAGAATCTGTCCCTTACTTGCTGTCAGTTAAAAGGTGAGAGAAGACCTGATGAGGAAACCAGTGTCTTAGCTTCACCATCTGGCTCTGCCCACTTCAGCATCACTGGTTGTTAGCAGACTAGCTGTGAAGCCGGCAGCATCCTAAACAATCAGTGATGGGGAGAAAAGAGTGGTGGAAAATTGCCACTCTGCTGCACTGCATTCAAGGACTGGTACTTGCGTTTCTCTGCATGCCAAGTTAAAGTAGGTCTTGCTTACCTCCAGTACAGTTATCTATGAATTGGAAGTAATTGTTTTTGAATTTGGTGTATTAATTATTATTAGGATCTACCTGAATCTGCCTCACATGTCAGTAAGGTAACCAATCTAATCTCATGCAGGTCTTTTTAAAAGGACATAGCACCAGAAAACCACTGGTACTGCTTTATTCCCCTGAAAGTATCTTGGATAGTCGAGGGTGCTAATCTCACACTAGGAAACTATATTATTCAAAGGATCCAAGCTTTACTGCCTGAAACAAATATCCTATAACACAGCAAAAAATGTATTATAGGATATCTTCTCAATTTCTCCAGTACACAGACTTATCATTACAAAGCGTGTCGATTTTAGTTTGACTGTCATAATTTATGTATTTGAAAATGAGTAATTAGGTTTAACCACTAGACATCCACGCTATGGCCGAATGACGGCCACAGCACGGACTTGCATTCCCGGGAGGCCGTCATATGATGGCCTCCCCTGTGCCCGCCCTGGGCGCGCTGTGATCACCAAGTCACTGAGACTCGGCTGATCACCAATCCGAGTAAGGGGCCGGTCCCGGCCCATTACCATGTGATCAGCTGTCAGCCAATGACAGCTGATCACATGATGTAAACAAAAGATCTGTAATCGTTTTTTTTTTTACTCACGCTGACAGCGCGAGTAGAAAAAAAAGCCGGTCACCGGCTCAGATGTCAGGGACATCGGTCCCGAAGTGGAAGCACAACATCTGCCTCATCAGTACCACCTAAAAGTGCCACCTAACACTGCCCACAGTGCCACCTAACAGTGCCCACAGTGCCACCTAACAGTGCCCACAAGTGCCACCTATCAATGCCAACAAGTGCCACCTATCAATGCCCACAAGTGCCACTTACCAATGCCCACCTGTAGTGCCAATCAGTGCCACCTGCCAGTGCTGCCCATCACTGCCACCCATCAGTGCCCATCACTGCCACCCATTAGTGCCCATCACTGCCGCCCATCACTGCCACCCTTCAGTGCCCATCACTGCCACCCATCAGTGCCCATCACTGCCGCCTATCAGTGCCCATCACTGCCGCCTCATCAGCGTACATCAATGAAGGAGAAAAATTACCTGTTTTAAATTTTTTATAATAAAATATACAAAAATAAAAAAATTTTTTTTTAAAAATTCAGTTTTTATATTTACATTTTTTTTAACAAAAAGTAAAAACCGCAGAGGTGATCAAATACCACCACAAGAAAGCTCTATTTATGGTGAAAAAATGATAAAAATTTCATTTGGGTACAGTGTTGTATGACCGCGCAATTGTCATTCAAAGTGCGTCAGTGCTGAAAGCTGAAAATTGGTCTGGATAGGAGGGGGGATAGGAGGGGGGTTTAAGTTCCCTGTAAGCAAGTGGTTAATAGAAATCTATTCAGCTACTATACTTAGTAATGTATGAATAGATTTTTCATAAGGGTTTGCCACATGTACCAGTATATAGATTTCACTTTTCTTTCCTTTAAATAACCTGTGAATATATTTTATGAGAAAAAAAGAGCGTATAGCAGTAGACTAGGTACAACAAAAAGGTTTGTAAAACTCAAATAAGCCTTGGTATGTATTATAAAACATGCTTACAGTAGACGTTTGAGATACCTATTATTTATATTGAAACAATTTAGTATTTTTGGTGTAGTTATACACAAGTGGTCACTATGGTCACTCTCCAGCTGTAAAATAGCTTCTTTCTGTCTATCCAGTCAGCCAGTACTTTGCTCCAATGCCCCCCTACAGTCTGACTGATTAAACGAAAGGCTGGGACTCACATTCTCTGTGGGTGTAGTTATTTCTCTAGGGAGTCTCAACTCAGCCTCCTGACATGTGTCTGACCTCTGTCTGACCTTTTGTGTATTGTTTAATCACTTTCCCCACACAGCTTCTCTGTATAGGAGACGGCATATATAGTATGAAGCTGTGATACGTTCTGCCGCTTCTTGCCATTAAAAAAAAAAAAACGCTCTCAATACCTGTTTGATATGCAACCTTAGCTGATGGGAATTTGATTTAAAAAAAAAAAAGGATTGCACCACTTAAAATAAATCTTTTTTAACAATTATTTTTTACATATGGATTTGACTGAAAGTTTGACACTTGCTTGCAGATTTTCTAAAGGCATCAAATATTCATATAAGAGTAGAGGACAAGTGTCCCGTTCTCAGCTTGCTTTGGACATTCTTAGGAGATGTGTGTTTGGAGGTTGGGTAGCGATACTAAGCCTAGAAATTAACATTTTTTTTCTGAGTCATTATGTACTGTTGAGCACCCAACATGAGGACCATGTAGCTGTTTACCAATTTTATTCAATTATTTGTACTTTTAGAAAAGCTAATTTATACTAACTTCCTGATGAGGGTAACTTTCTCTCGAGTAACCCTTGATAAGACTTTAGTTTATGCTAGTATCCCCAAGCTGTGCATTAATTAAAAATCCCATATAATTTAGGCAACTTCAGTTATTTTATATTTGACCCATTTTTAAAGATTAAAAGCTTCAGATTATTAATTAGAATTTACTTTTTACAGAAAGAAAGGACTTTTAAAACTATCAGGGCATGTTTTCATGCTTGTTGGTCGCCTTGTTTTGCTATGCAGGCACAAAGTAGGTACACAGGAACATACAGAAATGGAGGGCATGTTCTCATCAATATGCTAGTTTACAATGAGTTGTTAAAAAAAAAAAAAAAAAAAAAATTGTATTAGGGTGCATTGACCTGTGTTTTTCCATTTAGGTCATTTTGATAAGTTTTAAAGCATATCTGGTAATTGTGAATCCTCAAATGCACCTTTTGGAGTACACATACTATTGTTTGTGTGAATATATATTCACACAATATATGTTTTATGTTATCGACCTACACATGGTGAGGGGCTCTAAAATTTGTGTCTGTTATGCAGAAAACAAACATTTTGTTTTCTCAAATCTTAATAACTTCTGTTCTGGGTCCTGGAGCATGGAGACTTTGTAGAACTTTGGGGGATAAAGCCTCTATCAATAGGTCCACATCTTAACTGTTAGTCAGTCCTCACAAATTAGTCTCAGCTGTGCACAGGCCTTTTTTATGTGAGCTGACTGAGCCTCAAGGGCTCTCTTGTGTGAGAGCTTGCTGATGGGTGAAATAGCTGACAGCTGAAAGAATGCTAAAAACAGTGTTTTTCTGTCTGTTTGTTTTTAGGGAGCCCATTAGGGCCCTTTCATGCAGGCTTTCCGATCAGGTCCTACTGTCAGTTTTTCAGGCGGACCTGATCGGACGCTCCATTCATCATTATGGGGCAGTGGTGACATGTCTGCTGACACCCGCTGCTTTCCGATCCAATCCTGTCTGCCAAATCCAGATGGATGGTCACCCTATTTTCCATCCATAAGGAGGATCAGATGGGATTGGATCAAAACTGACAGGCGGTCCATTTTTATCGGATCTCCCCATAGAGGAGAGCGGGACTCTGACAGGTCTGTCTCAGCACAGTGAGCAGAGACAGACCTGTCATCTGCCTGCTCAATGGGGATCAGTAGATGGATCCCCCGATGAAAGGACCCCAAGGGAGCACTTAGTTTGGAATTGACATAGGATTAGTTAGTGACTTGGATGAGCAGATGTTTTGTTTGTTTTATGTTATGGACTTGCTGTACAAAACCCTCTTGCAATGAACTGTATTTATTTACTACCTTGCTGAATAAAAGTTCAGGACCAGCCTGTCTGAACTCTTCCCAGGTTGTCCCATTCTTGTGCATGGTTACCGCTGCCACTACCAGTTGAGCCTTTTCCCTTTATTATGCATGTGTGTGTGTGTATGTGTGTATATTCCCATCACACACTTTCCTGGTTTAAAAGATATGCTTAAGCTTAACTTTAGGGATACATATTTGTACATGTATCTTCAATGTACATACTATATTTCACACATGCCTGACGAAGCAGTCCGGCACTGTCTCAAAACGTTGCACTCTTCCACTGTAATATAATCATTTTGAATACAACTTTTGGATGCCTATTTTGTTTGGCTATATTTTGCGGAAGAACTACATATTTCAATAGAAAGAAAAAAACTCTTCCGGTATCAATACTTTAACAACACAGTATCAGTTATGTAGGTAGCGCACCAAATGCAAGCTATCACTATTTTATTTAAACCTATTATTAAAAATAAATTGTACATTTTTTAATGGAATGAGTCATTTTCACTTGTGTTTTGCATGTTTAAGAATTTAATAAAGTAAAAAGTGACCCCGCATAAATAATATGTTCTCATATAACAAATACCTTAACAAACATTACTACATAAGGTCTATGTTTTTTTCTTCTTTCAGATTATTTAATTGGTATCTATACCTGCCTAGATAACTTGATTGAAAAAATGACTTGTCTTATGTAACCTCGATATGACTGCTAAATTGAAACTTGGTTTCCTCCAGTGTATAAAAGTTTGATCTGTGCTGTTTAAGTAAAATGTAGAAAATGTTAAAAAGTATGCTGGTTTAACAAAAAAAAAAGGAAAAATGTGATGAAAATGTGAAGATTTGGTGTATTCAAGAAAAATCATAAATTTAACACTTGCAATTTCATAGAGCCAACACTAGGATTATTTTCAGTAGGTCGATATACAGTGTATAGGGAACTAGTAAAAGGGGCCATTTACCCCGTTTCTTGCTCACATGTGGAGTGTGTACTTAGGATCCAATAGAGATCCTGCTTTTTTTTTTTTTACAAGCAGAGGACTGCCTACCGCCCTGTCATGTAGTATATCTTGTAAGGAAGCAGCATATCACCTAATTAGGTCCTGTTAATAGTACATGCCAGAAACTGTTAAGTGGTCAATAAGGTCCAAAGGACCTGCTTTCTAATCAACACAGTGCAACAGGATTGGAGATCCATGGTGCACAATTCACAAGCTGCAGATTAGCCCAAGTCAGCACAAATCCAGGTTCAGGTGAACTGATATATAAACTGATACAGTTCTAATAAATAGACCTTATACATTGACTTACTTAAAAAAAATGCATTTGCTTAATTACTGTCTCCTGTCAAAGTATGTCAGAACCAGGGATTTCAAAGTATATGTGAATCCTTACCTTGTAAAACAACCCATCCAGTTTAAAACAGACATGCAAGACAAAATGTTTGTGCATGCATAAAAAAGAAAAATACCTCAGCTGCATAAAGCAAGGTAGGGATGGAGACTGCAGGGGGGATGTCAAACGATAGGAAAAGAAAGAGCAGTACACTGATCTTCCCAGTGATTAGCTGTGTAGGGCAGTGTGTCAGTACACGTCTGCCCAATGGAGCACAGGCCAGCTGTGGTTATATGTAGAATGCATAGAAGCAAACTGGTCGTGCTTCTATGACTGGTGGTGTGGTCAGTTTGAAATAGGAAAGCATGGGGACTGCCAGGATCACTGGGTATTTCACAGAAAATAAGCAAGTATAGAGAAGATGAATAAGATAATTGCCTGTTCACTCCTTGTAAATAAACCCTTTAAATGACAGGGCTTCTCTTCTCTGAATTTCTATAATGATATTTTGTTTTTAATGTGTTTTTAAAGACAACGTATTTAATTTCTTTCTACCTAGATTGTCGATAAATGAACTAAAACACATTGGGGAGTAGCGGGTCTGCTGCCCAGGTCCCCGATGCCAAACTGATTAGCATCCAAATAAACACACAGCAGCACATCATCTGCACAATATTTTTTTATTTTTTTTACTATTTTAATAGTGTTTCTCAAAGGGCTTGTTTTCAACTTTCTTCAGTGGCAAGTTGGTTCTCAGGGGGAAGAGTCGTTTCCTAATGCTCACAGCTTCTATCCAGTCTAAAGGAACCGCTTGCTGTCATATGCATTCAAACCTCTGCCCTAATCCCATCTGCTGTCTATTTGATCCCCTGGGACTCTGAGTTAAGACAACACAGCTGAGATCCACTTAGAAAAGTACATATAGGGTGTATAAAAGAAAAAACTAATGTGCACTGAAAAAGCTAATCATTGTGGTGTCCACCAGGTTAAAAACAAAATCTCAAAAATGTATATAACTATATGAACATATATGTGGTATAATATTGAACCATATATCAAATACACATATGTCATAAACTATAAAAAAATATGTTATTGCAAACTTTAATTTTGCATACTGTACATGAGTGAAATCAATCAGCGAACACAAGAAAGGGAAAATGGCAACCCAAGTTGAAATACTGACATCATTAAAACACTGACTACTCACCTATGAAAATCTCTGTGCGTGTTCAATGACTGTGCCCCTTTAATGCACTGGAGGTCTGCAATAGGGTATGTTGGTTGGATTTGGGGTGATTGTAAAGTCTTGTTTTTGTTTCTATAAAAATAATATACTTACCTGCCCTGTGCAGTGGATTTGCATATAGAAGCCTAGATCCTCCCCTTCTCGGGTGCCTCTTCTGTGCTCCTGGTCCCTCCTACTGTAGAGTGCCCCCACAGCAAGCAGCTTGCTATGGGGGCACCCGAGCCGAGTCACAGCTCCCTGTGTCCATTCAGACACAGAGCCGTGGTCTGGCCCCACTTGCTCTCTCTCCTGATTGGTTAACTGACTTTGAGTTACAGCAGCAGGAGCCAATGGCACTGTTGCTTTGTCTCAGCCTATCAGAAGGGAGAGTCTCGGACGGCCAAGACACTCGTGGACATCACTGGACAGAGATGGGGCTCAGGTAAGTATTAAGGGGGCTGAGGGGGGCTTCTACACACAAAAGGCTTTTTATCTTAATGCATAGGATGCATTAAGATAAAAAACCTTCTGACTTTACAACCCATTTAAATCAGTTTGATGCAAGTTAAGACATATAGGGATTGATTTACTAAGGATGTTCACTAAGCAAAATGAGTGTTAATTTTATAGTTTATAGTTAAAGTTATATTTACTTAGCTCAGTGAACATTGCTGGGTGAACAGTCTCTATTTTTTAGTAAATCAACCCCATTACAACAGCTGATTTGACAGCAATGACAATACTCTTCTTTCAGTAACAACATTTGAGTTGACTCTTAGCAATGAGCTGAGGCAAAAATGATATATTTTTCCTTCAATTGGTAAACCAATTGATGTAAAAAAGAAAAACTAGCAGAGAGGCTAAACTGTAGGTTACAACTTGTTGCAAAAAAGGAGGTAACTTTGCTAAGGCCTCTTTCACACGGGGCAGATCAGTCATGATCCGCCCCGTGAACATCCGCTTGCTCAGCGGGGATAGCTCCGCCGATCCCCGCTGAGCAGGAAGATGACAGGTGCATCGCTGCACACTGTGCAGCGACGGACCTGTCAGAGCGCCGCTCTCCCCTATGGGCGGATCGGATGATGACGGTCCGTAGTGTCCGTCGTCATCCGATCCGATCCGAAAACGGAGGAAAAAGTAGGTTTTTCCTCCGTTACACTTTTCGGATCGGAGCGGGTCGGATGTCAGCGGACATGTCACCGCTGACATCCGACGCTCCATAGGGATGACTGTATGTCCGTTTTTCATCCGAAAACGGATGGATGAAAAACGGACATACGGATCATCCGTGTGAAAGAGCCCTAAGAGTTTTCAGGTAAGTTGGATTATAAACTAAAATAAGACAGGGATATGTAGGACAGATGTACTGAAATGAATTAAAGTATATTATCTATACATGAAACAGGTCAGGTCAATAATCTATATGAAAATAGGTAACTTTGAAAATAGCCATTTGGCAAATAAATTATATTGGGAAATTTTGGGGAATTTGGGGATTCTTTTTGTATAACTTCTCTTTTCTTGTAATGTTGTAATACTTTGAGTGCAACATTGACATTTTAAAAATGCCTCTGTAGTACAGTAAAAGCTTTGTTTTATTATGTTGCTGTTGGTGTTTTGAGAGTTTTCTTTTTGTTGTGGTTATGTTAACCCCTTTGCACCTAAGGGTAAAACAAATCTAAATGTCTAAGTCCAATTTTGCAATTTTGACATGTGTTAGTAAAACCGTACATATCATCACACCTACTTTGTGCATTTTTCAGGACAAATTTGGCTTTCATTTGGTGGTAAATGGTAATGGATACCTCCTGATTTTTTTTTGTTATTATCAAAATACAAATGGCCCAAAATAGTAGAAAAATTAATTAAAATATATATTTCTTGCTACTACCATAACCTACCACCAAAGAACAACCTTAAATTCTCCTGTTCCTGACAATCACAGCTATATCACATATGTGTATGTTAGTTGTTGTTTAAACTCGTAGTACAGCCCAGAAATAATAATGCGCATTTAGCTTTTTTTTTAATCCTACCTAAAACACACTGACACTAACTGACACTGATACTAATAAAAAAAAATCCTGTCCAAAAAAATCTTGACCCTGACCTTTGACCCTGACCTTTGGCCTTGATCTTTCACCCTGAGCATGAGCCAAACACTAACCCTGGCACTGATCTAGATCAAACCTTGATGTGGGTATTTTTTTTATTTAAAAAAAGATATATATTTTTTTTCTTTACATGCTTTTTTTTCTATCTCTGCAAGGATAAAGAATGAAACAATGTATCTCTCTCTCTCAAATTAAAAATAAACTTCTCTAAATCGGAGGCTATGGGTGTTGCTGTCCCTCCCCACTCCATTTCAACCATTCAGTCAAACTTTCATTTTAAATGGACGAATTTGGCTCTTAAATACTTATGAACATATATCCCACCTGACATATTGTGCACATATGCTCTCAACTTCCCACCATTGCTAACTAAGACCCGCTCTCTATTAGACAACTGGCATAAAGGATTGCACTCCTGGTTTGGCAGAGGCAATCTGATAAAAATGTGTATCTTCCCCAAATTCCTTTACCTGTTTCAAGCCCTTCCCATACAGATACCTACCTCTTTCCTCAAACAAGTGCTAACCTTCTTTACTCGCTTCATCTGGGCTCAGAAAAAGCCCAGATTAAGCCGAACCCAAATGTCACTTCCTAAGCAGAACCGAGGCCTTGCGATACCAGACATCCAACGATACTATCAGACTGGAGATTAAAGGGAACATATAAACTATGGACACGAATAGAACAATCCCAGACCACTATCCCTCTGAAAAGTGCGCTATGGTGCTACAGCTCCTTAACTCCGAGACTGAAAACTCACCTAGCCATGCAAACACTTTTGACATTGGAGACTTCACTGCTTTTTCTAATTCTCCGACACCCAAACTTTACACCAGACCTGCAACATGCTAAGTATACAGGCCTGAGAGACCTGGGATGGGAGCAGGCCTCCAAGTTTGTGAGGCATCATCGTCGGGTCGTTGGATGTCCCTCGCGGAATTGACTGACATGTCGTGCAATTAACGCCTTCCCTTCTGGAAGGTAGCACAATTACACCATTTCCTACATTCCATCCCTGATCCACACACCTTTTCTCGCCCACTGACGACATTTGAGGAATACTGTTCGGAGGCCGGCCCGATATCTCAAACTCTCCCCAAAATGTACTCCCTCTTAAATTCCTCCATAAACAACCACGTCTCTTATGTTTAGAGAGATGGGAGGCTGACCATAACCAGAAATTCTCAGAGACACAAAAACAACACATCATCACTTTTCCCATCAAATTTTCTCTGTGCACTAAAATTCAGGAAACAAATTTTAAAATTTTCTCCAGATGGTATCTCACGCCCACTAGGCTACACAAAAACTTCCCAACGTCCTCGGACCGGTGTTGGTGGTGCGGAGAGGACGAGCGCTCATTGTTACATATTTTCTGGTCCTGTCCGACATTGACGAATTTCTGGGAAGACATTCGTCGTATAACACAAAAATTCACAGAATATACAATCCCAGAAGACGCGTCTTTCTTCCTATTATACCTGTCAGGGAACCCGGGCCACATCCTACAAAAAATCACTAATATGTCATTTATTAAACACAACCAAGGCGTGTATACCCCTTTTCTGGAAAAAGCAGTGTCCACTGACTACTGGGTGCTGGCTGAGAAAGGTGGAAGAGATAAACAAAATGGAGGACCTGATTCTTACTGCGCAACACAATCATGAGAAATACACAAAGACCTGGAGTCTATGGAATATCTTCATTTACTCCGATGAAGGGACATCCCTTCTAGGGACATAATGTTTTGGTGCCCTGGAATGGTAATGTCCTCCCCCACCCTCATCCTGTCTCTGCTTCCTCTCTCCCTCTTCTTTCCCTCCTTCCTTCCCACCCCCCTTTTTCTTTCACTACTTTAATCTCTACTACTTTAGAAAATGTGGTGTTGTCCCTCGTGCTGTATTGAGTATACAGACTATGTCAATGCCAGAATAGAATGAAATAACTCAGTATTAAGAAATAATAAGAAATTGTGTGAATAGTGATGATGTCTCTGTGGACTGCAGCAAAATCAAAAGTGTTCACATACACTCAACATAATAATAATAATAATAAAAAAGTGATTTCGCGCTTCAAATCTATCACATAAAAGCGTAAACAACATATAAGTACTTATGCATGCAGCTATAGTGGCTATATAAATCGGTGTGCTCAGTGAATATGTACCAACAGTGCAAACATAAAAAGTGCAAAGTGCTAACAAAAATAATCCAAAGTGCTGATGTGCATAAATAAATCAAAAGTTCATTATAATGTGTTCCATCCACTGGGATCAAATATGGGGGGGGGGGGAGTGAAGGTGATATCCTTAAAGTGGAGGGATCCGGTGAAACCGGGCTCTCTAAACTCTCACCTTAAGAAAGGTGAACTTAGGCATCAAACAGGTTCTTTAATGGATGCTGTATGATGTAATTCAGGTGGGACTTCTCTGATGGCTTGATGGTCCTCCCGATATATAGAACCTTCTGGTTGGTATTGTGCTACAATTGTCACCGTCTGACCTGCACCTTTTAAGGCAGCTGCAGCTTGTTCATGGGAAGCACCACGGAGATCAATTCCGTTAATAGTTTTGAAGGCAGCTTTTCGTTCCTCTCTCCAGTCCCCTCTTTCGTTCCTCTCTCATGACCGTCCCACCGCTGTGCACCGCTAAATGAATAGGAGGCAGTTTTCAGGCGCTTTATAGGTGCTGTTTCTAGCACTAAAATGCCTGAAAACTGCCTCGGTGTGAAAGGGGTCTTTAAGAGTTAGGTTTTAGAGTCTTCTTAAACTGAGTGTTAGATTTAATAGGTAGATTAAAGTTTGGAGATTAGGTTAAGGCTCAGTTTTAGATCATGTTTAGGTTAACATTAAGGTTAAGTTGAGGTACATTTTTTAGGACCTAAAGAAACCCTGTTGCCACACCCTTTACTTCAACAATAATCATCCAATAAGATTATGTGTGCATTTAACCTATTTTTGGCATATTATTTACCTGTAAAAGCCTCCCCATGTAGAAATCCAAAAGCTCTGAGGCTGCTGCTGGGTGCTTCCATCTTGGATGTGATGTCAGCAGCCCCAGCAGACTCAGAACTGTTACTTAAAATAGTATTACCTTTGCTTCCCTCCTGGCTGCTACCTAAAAGGTTATGTAGGATGGCGAGGGATAGGGCAGGGGATTGGCAAGCACAATCAGTAGTTAGGCAGTCCCAGAAGAAGTGAGGGCTATGGCATAACAGGAGGGCTATGCTAGAGAACTGATTCTGCTGAAGTAATCAAAATTGCCAGCAAGATCAAAGGCACATTGCAAGTACATAACAAGTTATTTTCAGAGAGGGAAGAGTAAGTAAGTAAGCGTTTAAAATACTTTGAGTTAGAATTAGAAGCTTGCTTTTTTTAGTTTATATCTATTATTTTTTGGGATTAAATTTTGTCAGCACGAGCAGTGCTTACACTCAATGGGTTTGATTTACTACAGGCAAAAAGGCTGTTCACTTTGAAAAGGAAATTTTACTTTGCAAGGGAATTTGCTCTTAGTTTAGTAAATGTGTTAAACATTCTCTTTGCAATGAATATCAAATCATATGCAAGGAAATAATTAAAAAAAAACAATAGTTTTGCTTGCACATGATTGGATCATGGAACTCAACAGAGTTTCACCTCATTCACTAAGCTGAAACTTGAAAATTTCCTTGCAAAGTATAATTTCAATTGTAAAGTGAACAGTCTATTTGTCTTTAGTAAAACAGCCCCAATTTAGAGGGCCAAATTATAGAGATACCCAATGCTGATATTTAGTAAAAGCAAACCAGATTGGTGTAGCTATACAAGGGAAATTGCAATTATAAAAAGATTTAGCAAAACTATCCAACACCACAAACAGTAGACAAGCAGTTTTTAAACACACATGGCAAGTGAAATTTACAAAAAAAAACCTAATCAACAAACTAGCTATGATACACTATATACAAGCAAAGAGAGAGACTACGTGAAGCTGGGAGGCAAGGAACAGTGGAAAAGAGATACACTATATTGCCAAAAGTATTGGGACACCTGCCTTTACATGCACATGAACTTTAATGGCATCCCAGTCTTCGTCTGTAGGGTTCTATTTTGATTTATCCCACCCTTTGCAGCTATAACAGCTTCAACGCTTATGGGAAGGCTGTCCACAAGGTTTAGAAGTATGTCCATAGGAATGTTTGTCCATTCCTCCAGAAGCGCATTTGTGAGGTCAGGCACTGATGGTGGACGAGAAGGCCTGGCTCGTAGTCTCCCCTCTAATTCATCCCAAAGGTATTCTATAGGGTTGAGGTCAGGTGCAGTTCAGTCAAGGCCCTCCACCTCAAACCTGAATGTTAGAACAGGAAGGGGCCATCTCCAAACTGTTCCCATAAAGTTGGGGGCATGAGATTTTTCAAAATGTATTGGTATGCTGACGACTTAAGATTCCCCTTAACTGGAACTGAGGGGTCAAGCCCAACCCCTGAAAAACAATCCCACACCACAATCCCCCCTCCATAAAATTATTTGGTGGAGTGTGAAGCCCTGCCGGTAATGTGGCAACTCCTATGTGGAGCACATGGGCATTTTGAGGAAGTGCTGGAGGTGCTCTGTTGGTTAGAGGTAGGTGATTTGTATTGTGTCTGTGTGATCATCACCACTAAATGTTAGTGCTCATTTGTTGTTTTCTTTTAATGAAATAAATGGTAATACACTATCTGTGGGTCTTTCTGGCATTTGTCCCATGGCGGAGGTGAAGATTATTGGGGTTGCTGGTATTAAGGAGCTGTATAACCAGTGGAAGAGGAGAGAAAAATATAAAGATCATCTGGAGGTGAAATATCTGTAAAAGCATATTGAGACATGCTTATTAAATTAAGGGGTTGCAAACTCTTGTGAGTGCTTTTTCACAGAGGAAGTGTGGAGTGGCATTAGCACTAAAGTATGGATCCTCTATAGCAAATGGTGAATTATACATCTATTATACATATAGCACTGGACTGTTGCACTTAATCACCTAATAAGCAGGATATATATATATATATATATATATATATATATATATATATATATATATATATATATATATATATATATATATTCTTTGTGTGCACTGAGTTAAAGCATACTGATAGTCATAGCACTAGTGGATATGTGTATTATTTGCACACTGCTTTGAATGTTTTGTTACTAGTATAACACTAGTAGATATGTGTATTATTTACACATTATTTACCTTTCTTTTCTTTAATGT
Organism: Lithobates clamitans; assembly: GCA_037952925.1. Classification (NCBI taxonomy): domain Eukaryota; kingdom Metazoa; phylum Chordata; class Amphibia; order Anura; family Ranidae; genus Lithobates; species Lithobates clamitans. The sequence goes on along the minus strand of JBBGZY010000012.1, from coordinate 774,532 downwards.
ACTAATATTGTCCATTGAGGATTATTGTTTGATGTTCACCTGCTGGTCTTATAGAGAGGAAGTTTTTTTCCATAAGCACATGAAACTAAACCTTTAATAACCCCCAAGATAACAGTAACTTGACCCTCAGCACTTCCTTAATCTAAATACCTACCTTTTTGATTCAGAAAGTATCTTTTGCCAAATCCATATAGCCCCTGTGCATAGAAAGATTCATCTACTTGTGTATGGTCATAAATAGAGGATGTTTCCTGCCACAGTGACAGTTCCAGGTTGGAAAGCTCATTAGACTGTTCCTTATGTTGTCATCTAATATACTTAAATGTATTAGTTAGGACTAAATAATGCTTTAAGGATCATTTTACAAAACGTCACTTGCCATTAATTTTATACCAGCTGGGAAGAAGTAGACTTAAACTCAACAAATCAAAAGAGGATTATCCTTGAAGGATCAGCACAATCCAAAAGCTACAAGGGGAAGCGCTTTACAACATCCAGATGTACAATTAGAACATCCGTATATCTGAACAGACTTTGAGGACCATGTTTTGAATATGTTTTTGAAGTGCCAACTACATGAGCCTAAACTAACACTGACTTAAATTATGGATAAAAAACAAAAAAAAAACCTCTTAATTATATACACAAATCCACTGGATTATGAAAGAAAAAAAAGATTTATAAGTATGATTCCTATGTATATTTACATTAGTTATATATCTGTACAATGCTGATCTTTTAAACAAATCTATAAAGAGATTTGAGAGAGTCTGTAATTTTTAAGTCATTCTTGTCCTTATCTAGGAAGCTTCTGTAGTTTTGAACTTAGGAAGTCACTTGAATGAGGCATTAATTGTCTTTAACATTACAGAACAAGTCCAATTGCATGTGACTACTACTAGACATACCTGGGGAATGGACAAATTTCACAAACATCTAAATTATTTGTGAAAATTTGCCCTAAATCTGTTTGATTATTTTTGCAGTGAAAAACTGGATGAAAGTTGTTGCAATTGCTAGAAAATTGCTTGTGTGTACGGCTAGCTTTGAAGAATGATAAATATTGTAAGAAAAGTCAGAAAACATGCCAGATAGTTTCATAGCCCCAGAAGCTTTGCCCACTTTACCCAATGATTTGCCCACTTTACCTGCTTGTAATGTTTGTATGAGGCATGTGGTTCATGCAATGTTGGCAAATGAAGCCTAATTTACCACTGTCCAGACTGTATAAAATTATGTTAATGTTTTCCTTATGGAAATTGGCTTGGTAGCTTATTTTTAGATCCAGGAATTCAGCAAATCATTCATTTGTAGTGAAAGTTATTTTTGCTGCATGTTTTATATATCATAATTAAAAAACAAAAAGTTAGGTATAGTTTCTGAACAATAATAATCACATTATGATCCTTAATGTTAACATAACTCATAAATGTAAAAATAAACCTAACCCCCCCACCTAATCCTTACACTTAACCTAACTCATAAATCAAATGCTAATCTAATTCCGAACACTAAGCCTATAACTTGAAATTTACACTTCACAGCAAACAAAGGTATATTATCATGTCAACTTTAATCATAGCAGTACTAGTAACTTTTGTACATACTGTCACCATAAAAATTCCACACAAACTTTAGTATCTATTTACAAAGCTCCAAACAATCAGAGCTAGAAAACCTGCACTGAAATCTCCATTTCAAATTAAGTGATTCAATAAGCAGTCCTAAGCATTTATTCAGATATTTAAGGATGACATTTAATGGAGGAGGATATTTTAAATGGGATACTGCTCCCATGAAAAGCCAAAGTCTGATATAAATGCAAAAGTTTGTAGTCAGGGTCCATTTATGAAAAATATTGAACTTCAAAATGAGCCCTTGATCATTTACAGCATGGGTGTGCTATGCTATACTTCATAATACAGACTAAATAAAATAATAAAAAAATAAAAAAAACACAAATGGCTGGTTAGTGCAACTGTGACAGTATAAAACTGACAAATTAGGTTATGAGAAGTGGCAACTGGGAATAATCTTTGATTTTGGGTCAAACATTAGTTTTGTCTGAACCCTCAAATCATTTGAGCATTGAGAAAATGTCTAACCTATGTGTCTGTGCTTGTGATGTTTATTCTGACCTTTAAACTGCGGTCAAGTGGCTTAGATTGGCCAATCATTGGGGGTTTAATTATGTTCCAGCCCCCTCCCTATAAAAGACAGGGTTCCTTTTGTTAGTATGTGTTGGAAGAGACATGGTGTAGATAGGGCAGATCACAGAGTGTTTCCAGTGAGAAATCGTTTCTGGCATCTTATACAGTTTTGTTGAAATGTCTTTTATTTACAGTCAGGGTACATTGGGGAGAGTAAGAGTAGCTAAGGACAGATCACAGAGTGTTTTCAGTAGAGTTCTGACATCCTATGCAGTGCTGCTTAAAAGTCCTATATTTCCAATCAGTGTGTGTTGGGGACACTTGGGAGTAGAAAGGTGTAGATCACACAGTTGGGATTATTTATTAACGCTGGAGGCTGCAAAATCAGGCTCACTTTTGCGTAGAAACCAATCAGCTTCTAACCTCAGCTTGTTCAAATATGCTTTGTCAATAAAACCTGGAAGCTGATTGGTTTCTATGCAGAAGTGAGTCTGACTTTGCACTCTCCAGCTTTAGTAAATAAACCCTAGTGCTTGCAGGGAGGGATAGTTTCTGCCACCCTATACAGTGCTGATGACAATTCCTAAATTCCTTTATTTTCAGTCTGTGAAATAATGCACTGTAATTTTGATTTCTTGATTAAAACCTGGTTTGCCTCTCACTGAGAATATGTGGCCTAGTAAAAGTGCTTAAATACTGTACATGGAACCACTACTATATTTTGATGTCCTTTTTATCTGAGAAGTAAATACACTCCAATGTTGATTTTCATATTAAAGGATTAGTTCACCTCTAAAAGAGTCAATGAACTAAGAGGGTGCTCATCACTGAGAACTACAGGCCCTCTGCTGCAATGGCAGATGGGACTTGTAGTTCACTTATTCACAGAACTCTGTGATTGAATGACACGGCTGTGCCCCACACAGCCTTGCTTTTTAAAAATATGACAGCGGGTGCAGAGAGAGGATCTCCTGCTCCTGTCACAGGGGGGTGGGGTGCAGAGTACTGTTCAAAAAAGTAACATGTTACGTGTTACACCCCAAATGCAGATACAACATGTAACATGTTACAAAAGGTGAACTTTTCCAGTGAAATAAATACCCTCTAATGTTGATGTTTGGATTTAAAGCTGGATGATGTATTTCCTGTTCAAAATGAGTCCTACTAAAAGGGTTTAAATACTATGCATGGAGTCACTACATTATTTTGCTGTGTTTTCCAGTGGAATAAATACATTCTAATGTAATTTTTTTTGAAAAACATGTCAAAAGGTTTACATTCAGACTAAATTATGGTTTGCATGTTCACATATATGTACAGTATGTGAGTTGTGTGTCTGACTTCTGTTCAAGATTATCTATACTGTAATCCAAAGTTTGGATTCAGTGTATTATGCAGGCTCTTATAATAGCTCTATTTTAGGAAATGTATGGTTTACACTTACATCACATTGTATTTAAAAGGAGATTATCACTTATTACAAGTAATATGTGTTACACAGAGGAAGTTAAGAGGCTTATCATGCCATGTCACTGGGACTGATTAAACCATAGATGCATAGGATGTATGTACTTCATCTTCACTGCTTGTATTGTCTGCTGAGGATACAATTTTAGTTTAACAGAATTGTAACATGGCTATTTATCAAATAATTCACAACACAACAGATTTGTGTACATTATGTCTTTGTTTCTGCTTTGTTTCAGGTGTCATATGATTGTAGTCATTTTCTGTAGCTCTTAGTATCTGCTGCTTGGTTTTTTGCCTGTATAGCAATATTTGGTAGTTGACCTTTTTGACTTGGGTTAAACCTATATTGGTCTTCTACTTTTTTTATTACTTTCTTATTTGCTAAATAATTATTGGCTGGGATGTGAAGGTTTATTTTTATAAAACTGTTTAATTATGTCAGCATGCTGCTTTACGCTCAGTATTTATGAGTATCTACAATTATCACTAAGTTTTCAAATATTAAGTTCAGTGCTTTCAATAGAGTCAGCTATCTTTTCACAATTACAAGTATACAGGAAATTGTGTGCACCCAACATGATGCAATTCTCTTGATTTCCCTGTTTACATACATATTTACTGTAGGGAAACTGTCTAATGTTGTGGGGAATTTATCAGCATGTTTAATTATTTCTTGTTGGGGATATTTAACATGTCGTCATGAAACACACAAGAAAATGCTTTGGTTCCATTCATTGTCAATGGCACCCCAAATGCAGCAAAAAAAATGTGGGTTTTTACATGTGAAAAAAACATGCAGAAAATACAACAAAATGTGGGGTTAAGAATCATGGGCAGGTCGAAGCTCAAAAAGGTGCATGAGCTTCTTTGCCATGTTGGCAAAAAGATAACAGGTTATTGAGGATCATGAGATTGTTAAGGATAGGGTTAATTAGTAGTTAAAATTGTGCAATGACTGATGCCTGTAACGCTCCCTGAAGATGCCAGAAGGTGAAATGCGTAGGAGCGGAGCTAGCAACAATGATGTCTTCTCGCTGGAAGTTTCAGGTACTGCCTTGGAATGAAATAAAGCTGGTATTGTGCTATACGAATGCAAGATATTATGTGCTGGATACCAGTATAATATATTGTGAGTGCATATGAAAAGTGGTTTCATTTTCACTTTTTTGCATAAAGTGTTCAATGACTTTTGGCCGTTCTACAGTGTCCTGTGTCGTAAATGGTGGCTCCACCACATGCGCTGAAGTGACTTTATTGCGGCTCCAGCCACTCATACAGCTGAAGTCCACGAACCCAGAAGGAAGACCGGGTGAAGATGGAAGCACCTTCAGCTGTGGGGCTTCGTTCTAAGGTAAGTTTTGCAGTACCTCGAAAAAGTATTTATACGCCTTGAAATTTTGCACATTTTGTCATTAACAAACATATTTTATTGGGATTTTATGTGATAGACCAACACAAAGTGGCACATAATTGTGAAGTGGAAGGAAAATGATAAATGGTTTTCAAAATCTTTTACAAAAAAATATGTGAAAAGTGTGGCGTGCATTTGTATTCAGTCCCCTTTACTCTGATACCTCTAAAATCAAATGGAACCAATTGCCTTCAGAAGTCGCCTAATTAGTAAATAAAGTCCACCTGTGTGTAATTTAATCTCAGTATAAATGCAGCTGTTCTGTGAAGCCCTCAGAGGTTTGTTAGAGAATCTTAGTGAACAAACAGCTTCAAGAAGGCCAAGGAACACATCAGAAAGGACAGGGAAAAGTTGTAGAGAGGTTTAAAGCAGAGATAGGTTATTAAAAAAATCCCAAGTTTTGAACATCTCACGGAGTACTGTTCAATTCATAGAAGCAGCCAAGAGGCCCATGGTAACTCTAGAGGAGCTGCAGAGATGCACAGCTCAAGTGAGAGAATTTGTCCACAGGACAACTATTACTCGTGCACTCCACAAATCTGGCATTTATGAAAGAGTTGCAAGAAGAAAGGCATTGTTGAAAGAAAGCCATAAGAAGTCCCATTTGCAGTTTGCCAGAAGCCATGTGGGGGACACAGCAAACATGTCGTAGAAGGTGCTCTGGTCAGATGAGAAAACAAATGTTGGATGTGAGCTTGTTGTCGGAATGTCCGACCATGTGTATGCTCCATAGAACATTTGTTGTCGGAATTTCCGCCAACAAATGTTTGAGAGCAGGTTCTCAAATTTTCCGACAACAAAACTTGTCTGAAATTCCGAGCATGTGTACACAACTCCGACGCACAAAAGTCCATGCATGCTCGGAATCAAGCAGAAGAGCCGCACTGGCTATTGAACTTCATTTTTCTCGGCTCTTTGTACGTGTTGTACGTCACCGCGTTCTTGACATTCGGAATTTCCGACAACATTTGTGTGACCATGTGTATGAAATAAAAGTTTGAGCCAACATCCTTCGGAAAAAAATCCACGGTTTTGTTGTCAGAAAATCCTATTGTGTGTACAGGGCATAACACTGTACATTACCCTGAACACACCATCCCCACCATGAAACAAGGTGGTGGCAACATCATGTTGTGGGGATGCTTTTTATCAGCAGGGACAGGGAAGTTGGTCAGAGTTGGTGGCAAGATGAATGGAGCCAAATACAGGGCAATCTTAGAAGAAAACCTGTTATGCCCTGTACACACGGTCAGACATTGATCGGACATTCCGACAACAAAATCCATGGATTTTTCCGACGGTTGTTGGCTCAAACTTGTCTTGCATACACACAGTGACACAAAGTTGTCGGAAAATCCGATCGTTCTGAACGCGGTGACGTAAAACACGTACGTCGGGACTATAAACGGGGCAGTAGCCAATAGCTTTTGCCTCTTAATTTATTCTGAGCATGCGTGGCACTTTGTGCGTCGGATTTGTGTACACACGATCGGAATTTCCGACAACGGATTTTGTTGTCGGAAAATTTTATAGCAAGCTCTCAAACTTTGTGTGTCGGAAATTCCGATGGAAAATGTGTGATGGAGCCTACACACGGTCGGAATTTCCAAACAACAAGGTCCTATCACACATTTTCCGTCAGAAAATCCGACCGTGTGTACAGGGCATTAGAGTCTGCAAAAGACTTGAGACTGGGGCGGAGATTCACCTTCCAGCAGGACAATGACCCTAAACATACAGCCAGAGGTACAATGGAATGGTTTAGGTCAAAGCATATTCATGTGTTAGAATGGCAGATCTGATCTTGAGCTATTTTGCAAAGAAGAATGGGGAAAAATGTCACTAAAAAATGTCTCTAAATGTGCAAAGCTGGTAGAGACATACCCAAAAAGACTTGCAGCTGTAATTGCAGCGAAAGGCATTTCTACAAAGTATTGACTCAGGGGGGCTGAATACAAATGCACGCCACACTTTTCACATATTTATTTGTAAAAGATTTTGAAAATCATTTATCATTTTATTGCCACTTTGTATTGGTCTATCACATAAAATCCCAATAAAATACATTTACGTTTTTGGTTGTAACATGGAAAATATGGAAACTTTCAAGGGGTGTGAATACTTTTTCAAGGCACTGTACATAATGTGCTAGTATATGATACTAGCACATTATAATACTAGCACATATTGCTTTGCAGGTTGCAAAAAAACAAAAAAAACAAAACAGCAGTTTACTACTGCTTTAAACTAGAACATAATGCCCAGACTGACATTCACACACAGTTCACACTTAATAGTAAGCTATTTCAAAATAAGGTTACACCACCTTCCCACTACTACCCCCCTTGCATAAAGAGGAACTGAACTGTGGATGATATAACAGGCAAGCAAAGGATTAGTCACCACTAGGCTCCACTAGGCTTGTTCTGTATTGTCACTGTATGGAAATGGCCATTATGGTAGAAGAGGAGAGTTAACTTCCAAATGTCAAAGCTGCCCTCCTAAAGACTAGTGATCCAATAGCTGAGGGAGTATTAACTAGTTAACAGCAATAGACTTGCTGAAAGACCATATCCATAGAATGAGCAAAGCCAAAGCAGGTATATGTTTGTTCCCTGGTACAGCTTTCTCTCCAACAAGGATACTAGTGAGCAGGACAGTAGTGACATCATCATATCACACTTCAAATCTCATGAGACTAGATGTCAGGGACAGTAGTACTATGCAGATATACTTCTATCAAGCCTCTGAACAGGAATGCCAAGGCACAATCACGTCACTACCATTTTTGAGGAGGAATTTCAGGCAAAAAGTACATGTTTTAGGGTGCTGCTTAGGCACAACTTTGAGTTCAGGCAGTGGCGTCACTATGGGGGTGCGGAGCGCTCCCCGGTAACACTCGCCAGAGGGGTGACACCATCAAGTAGGAAATGATATCCAACCGCTATGGTGTCATCCCCAATCCTTAACAGTGCATGGGTTGGCACGTTGGCACCGTCCGAATCATTTACAGGGGACGGTTTGGGATGTATACTGTGACCATGCACTGCCGGCCTGAAACTAGCCTGCCTGGGCACTGTGGCAGGCTAGACAGGTGAGAGCCTGTTTCGGGGGGGGCGGGTGACACCATGTTTTACCGCACCAGGTGACACTAACTCTAGTGATGCCATTGAGTTCAGTTTACTTCAAACCTAAGAGCTTCGCTATGTATTTTGTATTGATTACCATATACACTGTATGTATTTTTTCTTTTTGTAGATTTGTTTTTAAAATTCTGTGAATAGGCTCTTCTAATGTATTAAACTCTGTTGGTCCTGAAGAAGCAGATGACCCGTGAAACACGTTGATCTTCTCAAAGGATTTAGATAATTTCTGTTTCTATCCATTTATAAGCTAAGTGATCATAAAGGTATACTCAAAGTCCCATTTAATTTAACCTTCATTTGCCTTATAACCATATTCCATGTCAGGTTAGGATTTCACTGAGTAATGAAGATGATATAAAAATGACAACCTGAAGCTTGCAGCTTCAGAAACAAGTCAGCAATGGCAGATCCTATGTTTAAATTCAGACAAGTAACTGTTACATAAATTATAGTTGCTAATAATGTCTAGGCCTTGTTGTATATGGTGGGTCAGTAGACAACTTGAATAATACGAGTGCCATTTAAGTTGCGCTGGTGGTCATTTATATGTTGTCCTTGCCATTTTCAGGACACAAGATGGTGCCAGTCTGAATCAGTCTGAAAAAGTCACAGAGGAATTTGAGGCATGCATGTCACAACCTCTCTAAAACAGTCTAATCACTAACTAATAAATGGGATAGATATCAGAGTATTTGACACATGTTAATTTTCAGGCATGTCCTGGAATTCTAAACTGCCTTTATTTTTATCAAATAAGAAAGAAAATGATTACAACAGACAAAAAAAAAAGAGTTCCAGGGAGGGAATGACTAATTCTGATAGTTGAAAGATCAGTCACGCTCTCTCAGGTCTCCATTGTCTGCTACCTACACTTGTGTGTTAAAATGTCTTAAATACAACAGTAATTTCAATGACATGTGCAAGATCATTTGCAGGGTTTAACTTTCACCTGATTTACTTGACAAAGAATCTTTCAGAAAGCAAGAGGCTTCGCTATAATTACCATAACTGCATTCACAGGCCATTCACTACTGATAATGCCAACACCTTGCAAAAGAAGAAAAAAAAATGAGTGCCCTTCTGCACACTCTCTAAAACAAATTCAAGTGAGCTTAGCACAATCTGCCATACTTTTTTTTCTGGCTAAGCTAAGGGACAGTGAAATGGTTAATACAAATGGATTTATAATTTGCTTTGGGGGGCCAGTTTCTTCTTCTTATTTATTAGCCCAGCTGATGGGGCAGATTTGATGAGGCACTTCTGGAATAATTGAGTCATCACACAAAGAAGGCTGCAAGCATTCAGAGTGGTTTTATCAGCAGCAAGCAGGCCTGATTACTGACAATTACACTCTGATCCGGTGATGGAGGAGAAAGAGCCAACGAGTGGGAAATGTCCATGTTTCTATCCAGGAATAATTTCTACATTCATTTTACATGCTAAGTGTTTCCTATCTCTGCATAATAAACTGTAAACAGGAATAGATGGTACAATGTCCCTTAATATTTCCTGGTAATGAAGACACAAATGTATAGCGAGTGCTGATAAATATAGATGAAACATAAGCTATTCTCCTAGTCGGTATTGTTACCTTTAAAATAAATGTATTTTCACAGTAAAACGTAATCAAAGCTAATGTACAAAAAATGACAGGAGATTGAAGCTGTCCTTGTAACTACATGAAAAGTTTGTGAAAGTCCTGTTTATTATCGCGGCTGCATTACAGAGTTACAGGCTGAAGGTGATATCCCAAAAACAAAATCATTTTTCTCCCTTCGGAATAATCAACTGGACAAGTACTGCTTTGATTAAACAAATAAATGAAAGCAACAATGGTGACCACTGTTGACATCTCTGTAAGACGAACACAGCTCAACGTTGTAATGAAAAGCAAGACAGCTGGCATTGAACGATTTCATTAGGATGAATTATTCTCCCCTTTCATTCTTTCAAAGGCGAGGCTTTTCTTTCTACAGTTAGTGCAACATTAAAATTGCACTAATTGTTATTATGAGTTCTATCACACAGCACGAACTGTTAGGCGGTTTAGAAAGCACTGCAGCTTTATCATCAATTTTTCCTTTTTATACTTTATCCCTATATTCAAATGCTCACAATGATTTTTGTTGGCGGTTGGCACCATACAATGGAAAAATCTAATGTCTCCTAATTTTGTTTGGAAACCTCAGTCCACCCGCTTCTTTTTTGTTTGTGTCTTTTTTTTCTTGTTTTGTTTGTTTTCTGCTGTTTGAAATGACCCACGGGCCATTTTGTCCTTCTACTTACTGTATGCAACTCTTTTATGTCATTTAATAGAATGTGGAATACAACTGTGACTACTACTAGTGCTACTACTATTAATATTTATACAAAAAGTATAAATGGCCATCTAATAAAAAGGCTTTTTTTTAAGTTCTTAAAAATTCTGTAAATGTAAATTTGATATTTCAAATAAATAGAATATCTATTTTTGTCAGTGACTGCGGAGTATATGAGGTTGCTTTGTTTTAAGTGAATCTGTAGGCAAAAGGCAAAACCATTTTGTTTTGTTTTTAACTGAGTGTGAAAGATTTAGGCTTCATGTACACAAGCAGCTTTTGGCATTATTTTTGTCAAAGCTCCTAAACTCAACTCCATAAATGCCTATGTGTCAATGTAGAAATAGTCTTTTAGCAGAGTTTAGGAGCTGCTGCAATTAGGTGAGGTTCAACCTCCCTCTCCTGAATGTGAAAGAATCGCATCCAGGATAGAAATGTTTTAACCGCCAGCTGCAAAACGCGGTAAAACCGCTGCAAAATTGTGTTGTGATTTTGCCACGTTTTGCATTTTCCCATGGCTGCGGTAAATGACGGCTAAGTGTACATGAAGTCTGAGACCTCCTGTCAAGTTTTTGTTGCTGTCCACATCCAAATTGGGAAATTCTCCCTCTCTGGTTACACTCGTGAACATTATCACCTAAAGCAGGGATATGCAATTAGCGTCCCGTCATGTCTCTGCCTCTGGGTGTCATGCTTGTGGCTGTCAGAGTCTTGCTATGTCTCATGGGACTTGTAATTCTGCAACAGCTGGAGATCCGCTAGTTGCATATCCCTGACCTAAAGAGAACCTGAGTGAAATTCAAACATATATAGTTGTCTTCAGAACAGGTTAAGCAAAATCTTTCAATAGAGACACCTGTTTTTCGGGACAGGTGTCTATCAGTGTATTTCCCATCAAGCTGGAGAATTTCATCTAACTTCCTCCTGTTGCACCTCCAATACAGGAAAATCCAATGGTAAGCGGACAACTTAAACATAACCTGGCAGGAGTTTTAACCCATCCCTACTCTATCCATGTTGCAAAGTGAAAGTGAACCTGTATTAAGTGAACCTGCATTCAGTTTGAATATTTAAGTACAAGAGAAATATAAAAACAGGATTTTTGATATTAAAGGCAGTTTTTTTTAACAAACATGTTATACTTACCTGCTCTGTGCAATGGTTTTGCACACAGCATCCCTGATCCTCCTCTTCTCAGGTCCCACACCGGTGCTTTTGTCTTCTACCTCCTGCCTAGTGCCCCAATAGCAAGCAGCTTGCTACGGAGCACCCGAGCAGGCTTGTTCCCGAGTTATTGCTCTGTGTGTCCATTCACACACGGAGCTTGGCTCGGTCCTCCTTCCACACTATCCTCATTGGCTCACTGGCTGTGGTTGACAGTAGCAGGAGGCAATGGCTTCTGCTGCTGTCTCAGCCAATCAGGAGGGAGAGATCTGGGAGAGTCGAGGCTTCCACGCACAGTGCTGGAGGAAGATTGGGCTCAGGTAAGTATTAGGGGGGCTGCACCCAGAAGGCTTTAAATAACTTGAACTTTTACAACCACTTTAAGCTCAATGAGCATTAACTTTGCTAAGTAAACTGTCTCTACTTCTTAAGGCAGTATTAAACCCAAAAGAAAACATGTTTATATTGCAGCTTACCAACTCTCAGATGTAATGGCTGTATTTGTTTCTTTTTTAGGCTTTCTTTCTTCTATTTCCATCTGATAATCCAGCCAACAAGTCTGTTGTTTTCCAAAAGCACAAGCTCTCCAATAGAATGTATCAGTTTACATGGAAGAGACAAACAACTTAACACTGGCAGGTAGCGATTAAAATGAAAACCTTTACCCAAAAGGGGAAAAAAATGTTTGCTGTAACTGATTATAAAGTGTGGGCTGTCAGTGTATCTAAATATGCTAATACATTTACACTACCCCCCAGGCTGACAATGCTGCTGCCTCCTGTGCCTCCTGTGTTCACTCATCCAGAGCTGTGTTTCACTAATACAGGAGATTTGTTACTGGTCAGATCACCAGTTGAAAACAGATGGAAGAAAACCAAAGAAAAGCTACATTGAACTAGCATTAGAAAACATTTCCTCCAGGTTACAAATAAACTAGAGGGGTTAAATTAATTAAATTAAGAAACATAAAAACTCTTGATATTCTTGTTTGTTGGTCTGTAAAGTTAAAGATAGGTGTGACTGTAAATAGCACATTTTAGTATTAATTTTTAATAAGATACAGTAATTGTTTGATACCTTTATACAAAAGGGTGTCATTATTTAAGCGTGCCTAAGGCAGCATGATATCTACATAAAGTCATGATAATAACTAATCAGATTTAGCAGATTTTGTTGTTGATATATGCACTTAGATTCATTAAAATAGTAGTAGCTGGTCATATTATAGTTAGTAGTACTTTCAAATTTCCTCGAGTGGCAAAAAGAATGTGACAATTTGTTCAGGTGGCATTGAAATCACTAGATTTATTAAGAGCGTTTTCTAAAAGACTAATCCTAAAACATAGTGGCAGATGTAATAAAGACAAGCCTGATTTCCTCAAGACAGATCACAATGGGCAGCATAGCTTGGTCATCTAATGAGCCTACATGCTCAAATGTTACAGGGGGCACCATGTGTATGTGCCCATGACTAGAAAGAAATAAAATAACAAATAATAATTAGTTACTAAGGATACTTCTGATGGCCCTCATCATGGACGAATTTGTTAAACACATTGAGTTGGACAGAGCAAATTGGAGTGGAAATAAGTAGCATGGCAGAATGTTTGGATACATTTCAAGCAGCAGATTGATTTGAAAACATTTAGAAATTGTCTAGACCCACAGATCATTCCAAGTGTATGTTGTGCCATGTAAATCTATAAAATATCCACATACTTTACCTCCTAATATTTCTTATGTTGGGTATGCTTAAAACTCTGTAAAATCGAAATAAAAATGATAATACTATAATAATATATAAATAAATGTGTAATAAAAATCACAGATGCATGGAGTTATGTGAGATATAGTGACTGAGAGCAGAAATTCATGGTTAAGGCTGTGTAGTTCCTGGTGTATGGGTGGTTGTCGCTACACATATTAGGGTTTACGTGCACAGTTGAGAAGAGGTGGGGTATTTATTCTCAATTCATGTTGAAATTAGTTTTTCGATTTGTTAGTTTTCATGCATAGTTCAAGTGAGTTAGGAAAGCAAATAGACCACTAAAATATGTTGCCAAATGCACAACCATGTACTGACGTGGTTTATTGTAAAAACAGACCTGGAGGAAAATTAACAGAGGGGCTGGGGTCAGGAATAGTCCCCAGAAAAGAGTCAACTGTTGTAGGAACAGTAGACCTTGAACCTGATTGGAGGTCAAGAGTCAGGTGGTAGGAAGCCTTATGCCGCGTACACACGTGCAGACTTTTCGGCCGGACTGGTCCAATGGTCTATCCGACGGACTTTCGGCGGACTTCCGACGGACTTTCCTAAGGAACAAACTTGCCTACACATGATCACACCAAAGTCCGACGGATTCGTACGTGATGACATACGACCGGACTAAAATAAGGAAGTTGATAGCCAGTAGCCAATAGCTGCCCTAGCGTCGGTTTTAGTCCGTTGGACTAGCATACAGACGAGCGGATTTTTCGACCGGACTCGAGTCCGTCGGAAAGATTTGAAACATGTTTTATTTCTAGGTCCATCGGACTTTTGGGAAAAAGAAGTCCGCTGGAGCCCACACACGATCTAATTGTCCGACGGAATGCGGTCCGCTGGACCAAGTCTGCCGGAAAGTCCACTTGTGTGTACGCAGCATTAGGAAAAGAATCTTCAGTTGCTTCTGGAAGTTCTTTCCAGAAAATGGATGAGAGGAGAAAGTTGACCCTCTTGTCCCCCCGTTTACTGTTTCACAACAGCTTTAGATTTAAATGTAATTGTCATGGAAACTTAATGCGTTAGAGGGTCTTTGGGGTTCTGGAAAAGAGATCTAATGAAAATTAGATTGTTACACGGCAGAGGACCTATCTGGTGGTATGGTGCTCCCCCATTGGCATTGTTGTTTAACCCCCCTGGCGGTATTCCCGAGTCTGGCTCGGGTTGGATTTTTTATACCAAAAGCGGTATCCCCGAGCCAGACTCGGGCTTGCATCGCAGGATTCAGGAAGAGCATAATTACCTTGTCCCCTGGATCCTGCGATGTCTCTCCGCTGTGATCGGCGAGCCGCTGTGTCTCGCTCGATTCACAGTGCCGAGCTCCGTTCCCTGCGAGCGTTGCGACGCACGGGGACAGAGTTCGGCGGTAAATTCAAAAGTAAAACACACAGTATAGATACAGCATACTGTAATCTTACAGATTACAGTACTGTATCAAATAACTACACATCCCCTTTGTCCCTAGTGGTTTGCCCAGTGTCCTGCATGCAGTTTTATATATATAAAACTGTTCTTTCTGCCAGGAAACTGGAGATTGTCCATAGCAACCAAAACTGTTCCTTTACATCAAAAGTGGTTTTAGAGCAGCTAGAAAAAAGCGATAATAAATTAGAATCACTTGCAGAATTGAGCGATAGTGATTTGTGGGGAGATCCGTCATCAAACACTAAAAGTAACAAAAGCTAAAATTCTGCAACTGAGCAAATTTCAGTGTTTTTGAGTTGATTACATTATTATATAATTTTTATTATTATTATATTATTATTTGTTATAATTATTTATAGTTATTTATTATATTATAATTTTTTATTTCGTTTTTCAAACTTTATCATACCCGGGATGTCTACTAGACTCTTGTTTGGACAGATTTAAGTGAACTATTCCTAAGAATTACAGGCCTACAATATAAAATGCCAAATTTCTGTGCAAAATAATTGTACCGCTTTCAGCACCTAAAATCAGAAATAATCATACCGCCAGGGAGGTTAATGGGGGCTTAATTCCTTGGAACGTTTGAAAATAGGATTTTTTACTTACCCATAAAACCTATTTCTTGGAGTACAGTACGGGACACAGGATTTTTAGTCATTATCATAAGGTGATATGCAACTACTTTCAGGTAATTGGACTGGCAAAAAGAGAAGTCTGCAAGGGCATTCCCTTATACAGTATAATCCTTCTCACTCCCAGCTAGTTTCAGTTTTGTTACAAGCAAAAGAAATCATGAGCATCAGAGGTGCCCTAAACATTTACTTAAAACATAGAATTTAAAAATTTTTTAAATAGAAAGCTAGGTGGCAGCCTTGCAAATTTGTGAGAAACAAATGCCTGATGATGAAAATCCCATGAAGCACTAACATATCTGGTAAAAGTGTGTACCTTAACAATGGAGGGAAGAACCTCCATCCTTCAAACCATAAGCTTGAATGGAACAATAACTTGTCTGATCCACCGTGGGATGGTGGAGCTAATAGCAGAGAGACCCCTGAAGGAAACCACAAGAAGTGCAGAGAGGGGATTTGATTGGCCGTAACTGACAGGTAAACTTTCACAAGTATACTAAGCCAAGTAAAGAGAAATTTCCTTTAGATGTTAAGAAGGAAGGAAGAACAATATCCTGGTTGAGGAGGAAAGAAGAGGCCACCATCAGGGGGAAGGATGCTTTAGGCCTTTAAAACAACCTTGTCTTTGTGCAACACTAAGAATGGCTCTTTAACCCTTTGGCGCTGGCCAACCTGGCCTGTTAAAGGGTTTCATATG
Source organism: Lithobates clamitans (assembly GCA_037952925.1). Lineage (NCBI taxonomy): Eukaryota > Metazoa > Chordata > Amphibia > Anura > Ranidae > Lithobates > Lithobates clamitans. Next base: position 758,351 of record JBBGZY010000012.1, on the reverse strand, counting down.
CCGTGAGGCAGGGCGGAGTTTATGATCATGTGACCACTGTGAATGACTGTCACAGTGGTCACTTGATCGTAAAGCTCCCAATCGCAAGTAGTGATCAGGAGCTTTTTGTACGCTCTCAGCACAGCTGTGTTTGCAATCTGATACACAAATAAATGTACTCTCAGCATCAAGGCCCACCCAAAGAGAGGCATCATATTTGTGTGCCATCGGCATCAAGAGGTTAAAAGATAAGGCCACTAACTCAGAGACCCTCCATGCAGAGGTAATAGCAGGAGAAAGAAAGGCTATCTTGTGAGTGAGGTCAGACTAAGGAATATTCCCAATAGGTTCAAAAGATGGCTTTTAAAGAACTAAGAAAGCAAGATTAAGGCCCCAAAGAGACACTAGCGAATGTACAGGGGAAGATATATGCAAAACACCCTGAACAAGCAGTGAAAGGCAGAGAGCCTCTGGAACTGAACAGCCAAGTCCAAAGCCAGATGCTGATTCAGACCAGACTGGGGAATAGACAGACTATATCCCACAGAATACTTTCTATAATGAAAATTGTTCAACACTCACCAATCAAAATAGATTTTTGAGGTGAGATAGTAGACCTCATGAGAAGTCAATTTCATAATATTCAAGAGTGTAGGGATGCCCGAATCTGACAGGACCATGTCCTCTTGGGCTAAATCTGTGCGATGAGAATCACAGGAATGCCCTCCACCTCAGTCCTGCAGAGCAAAATGGGCATGAACCTGAAGAGTTAAAAAGGCATAGATCAGCTTGAACTGATCCCACGGGGTCACATGAGCATCTACTGTTGGATGTCCTTGGACCTGAGGACAAACCTGCCCAGTTTGTAGTTGATCCTCATTCGGCGTCCTCCACCTGTCGCAAAAGGCTTGAAACACCTCTGGAGCCCATTCCTCTGGATCCAGACGCTAATGATTGTGGAAGTCTGCATGTTGGTTAATAGGGACAGGAAGGACTGGAGATCATTTGGGTACCCCACAACATAAATCGCCTAAGCACGGAGCAGAGCCAAGACTGGAGAAAAGCACCTTGGCCGTTAAAAGTCCAAAATGAAGGGCGACAAATTGGTAATGCTGTTTGCCCACTGAAAAACACAGATAGTGCTGATAAGGCATAAAGATGGGAAAGTATTATGAATGCCTATTGTGGCAAGAAAATAAGGTGTTAAGCCTCGTACACATAATCGGATTTTCCGCAGACTTTTGTCCGAAAAGCGTGTGCCTGGATTTTGTGGCTGGAAACTTAATGCGTTAGAGGGTCTTTGGGGTTCTGGAAAAGAGATCTAATGAAAATTAGATTGTTACACGGCAGAGGACCTATCTGGTGGTATGGTGCTCCCCCATTGGCATTGTTGTTTAATGGGGGCTTAATTCCTTGGAACGTTTGAAAATAGGATTTTGTACAGGGGAAGATATATGCAAAACACCCTGAAAAAGGAGTGAAAGGCAGAGAGCCTCTGGAACTGAACAGCCAAGTCCAAAGCCAGATGCTGATTTAGACCAGACTGGGGAATAGACAGACTATATCCCACAGAATACTTTCTATAATGAAAATTGTTCAACACTCACCAATCAAAATAGATTTTTGAGGTGAGATGGTAGACCTCATGAGAAGTCAATTTCATAATATTCAAGAGTGTAGGGATGCCCGAATCTGACAGGACCTTGTAGCTCAGGGCCATGGCTTTTACAGCCATGTTGGTATGGCCAGATAGTGTGAAAAAAGATCTGGACCATTCAAAAAGACCCTTGGAGAGTCTGTTCAAGTACCATGTCCTCTTGGGCTAAATCTGTGCGATGAGAATCACAGGAATGCCCTCCACCTCAGTCCTGCAGAGCAAAATGGGCATGAACCTGAAGAGTTAAAAAGGCATAGATCAGCTTGAACTGATCCCACGGGGTCACATGAGCATCTACTGTTGGATGTCTTTGGATCTGAGGACAAACCTGCCCAGTTTGTAGTTGATCCTCATTCGGCGTCCTCCACCTGTCGCAAAAGGCTTGAAACACCTCTGGAGCCCCTTCCTCTGGATCCAGACGCTAATGATTGTGGAAGTCTGCATGTTGGTTAATAGGGACAGGAAGGACTGGAGATCATTTGGGTACCCCACAACATAAATCGCCTAAACACGGAGCAGAGCCAAGACTGGAGAAAAGCACCTTGGCCGTTGAAAGTCCAAAATGAAGGGCGACAAATTGGTAATGCTGTTTGCCCACTGAAAAACACAGATAGTGCTGATAAGGCATAAAGATGGGAAAGTATTATGAATGCCTATTGTGGCAAGAAAATAAGGTGTTAAGCCTCGTACACATAATCGGATTTTCCGCAGACTTTTGTCCGAAAAGCGTGTGCCTGGATTTTGTCTTGCGTTCAAACGGCAAGGAATTGTCAGCCAACAAAACGAACGTACTGGCTTACTACGTGGTTTTTCAGCTCTTTAGCGCCACCCTTTGGGCTCCTTCTGCTAATTTCGTGTTAGTAGAAGTTTAGTGAGTGTTGATTCACGCTTTTCATTTCACGCTTTTTATTTATCGCTTTTCAGTTCACGCTCTTCATTTCGTGCTTTTCAGTTCGTTTCTGAACGGCCATTCATCAACCAGACATGTTGTGGACTCGGAGGAGATAAAGTGTTATTTATTATTGGCCTTGGAGTTATTGCTTTGACCCAAGTCCAGTCCGGGAACAGGAGGAGGAGGAGTTCTTGGATCAAAAATTGGTTGCTTTATTAATCGTGACCAATTATGTCATATGCCTTTGCTGCGGGAGCTCCAGGAGAATAATCCAGATGTTTTTTGGAATTATGTCCGGATGATGGACCCCTGCTTTCACCGGCTCCTGGCATTGTTGTCCCTCTATATTAAGAAGCAGGACACCCAGCACCCACTGCGCAAGCGCGAGCCGCACAAGCGCCGTGATTGGCTGAGCAATCATCTGGGGCCTGTGATGTGTCCCAGATGATTGCCGAAAGGGAGGGGGGAGAGGTGATCTCCCTTCCGGTAGCACGGTGTGCCAGGAGGAAGTGGGAGCTGGGACCCTCTAAAAAGAGGGTTCCGGCCCCCCCCCCAAAAAAATGACATGCCAAATGTGGCATATCAGGGGGTCACCTCCCCTAAAGCGGAAGTTCCATTTTTGGGTGGAACTCCGCTTTAAGTTCTATAGGCAGATAGCATGTCTAATTTTATTTGTTTTCCTTTTTTAATGGAGAATAATACTTGGCTATGTGTTTTACTTCAAATGACAGTTTTGGAGTAGGCTGTTATGCCTCGTTTCCACCGAGCGGATCGGTTCGGTTCGGTTCGGAACGGTACGCTTTTTTAGGTGTTTCCATTACGAAAGCGTGCCATACAAACGAACCGTACCGCTCCATTCAGGGTCCTGCTTCAGATGTGGGGCCATAGAAAACGGAACGGTTCGCTTAGGGCGGAGTTACCGGCGTCATACGATCTTTTCCACTGATTGGCTGTCACAAAACCCTCTGCTGTGCTCTGATGATGTCAGAGGAAAGCGCCTCAAACACATGCATAAAAGGAGAATTAAAGGAAAAGGATGCCTGCTAACAACAGCCGTGTTTGGTCATCACAGGAACTATCTACTTTCCTTAGCATAATTGGTGACAGCGTTATTCAGAGTGAGCTTGATGGATCAGTAAGGAATGAAAAGGTGTACAAAGATATTTCTCAGCGGATGGCAGCCGAGGGATTTGAACGCACGTCGGGTCAGTGTAGGGCAAAGCTTAAGAAGCTTAAAGGCCAATATAAAAAATTTAAGGACGACAACAGCCGTAGTGGAAACAGTCGGAGAACTTGGAAGTGGTATGACGCCATGGACGCCATTTACGGTCATAGGCCAGCAAACCAAGGCAGGGAGGGAGGTCTGGACTCTGCAACTTCAATGCTCGAATCCATGATAGACCCTTTTGGTGAGTTTTTTTTTTATTATACATAGCATTTTGCTCTGCTAACCATTTAAAAATATATATTTAACCATATGTGCATTTTCAGAAACAAGTGATGGAGTCTCCAATGATGCATCAAACGAAGATGGACCTTCAACCTCTTTCAGCAGCACCAGTACTATTTCCTCAAGCCAACCACAGAGTAGCCAATCACAGAGTAGCCAACCACAGAGTACGCCCAATGCACCCCGGCACACTGGTAAGACATGATGATAGTTTCAATTGTGCATTTTATTAAAATAAATCAGAATTGTGGCAGATGTGCAAGGGGTACAGTGGTGGAACAGATGAGAAGGGGCTTCAGCAGTGTGGCAGATGTGCAGGGGGTACAGTGGTGGAACAGATGAGAAGGGGCTTCAGCAGTGTGGCAGATGTGCAGGGTGTACAGTGGTGGAACAGATGAGAAGGGGCTTCAGCAGTGTGGCAGATGTGCAGGGGGTACAGTGGTGGAACAGATGAGAAGGGGCTTCAGCAGTGTGGCAGATGTGCAGGGGGTACAGTGGTGGAACAGATGAGAAGGGGCTTCAGCAGTGTGGCAGATGTGCAGGGTGTACAGTGGTGGAACAGATGAGAAGGGGCTTCAGCAGTGTGGCAGATGTGCAGGGGGTACAGTGGTGGAACAGATGAGAAGGGGCTTTAGCAGTGGACATAAGAGCAGTAGGGCAGATGTGAAAGGAGGTGTATTGCCGGGGCAGCTGAGCAGGGGTAACAGAGTTGGGGCAGAATATCAGGGGTAACAGAGGTGGGACAGAATATCAGGGGTAACAGAGGTGAGACAGGAGAGCAGGGGGTACAGTCTGGTGGGGTAGATGAGAAAGGGGGTTACAGTGGTCATACTCATGCTTCCAAAAACTATTCTGGTCTTTTGTATATTGCAGGTGAAAGGAGACGGTTGCAGATGGATCTGCGCACAGTCATGGAAGATATGCGGGCATCAGAGGAAAGGCAGCTGGAAAGAATTGAGAACCTTTCTGAGAGGCGATTTCAGGCACTGCGTCAGGATGCACAGGAAGCTATGCGCCAGGAGGCAGAAATCGCCCGGCAGCAGATGGAGCAGTTGGCTACCTTCAACCAGGCCTTCCTTGGTGTCCTTGGTCAGCTTGTTCAAGTGCTTGGAGCCAGTCGTGATCCCAGGTTACCACCCAGATAGTAGGGCCTTTCATGCAGCACAGAATTGTACACTTGTACATGTTTCATTAAAAAAAACATTTCAGTTAAGTTTTTATAGAAAAAAGCTTGACTTTCTAGAATATATAGAATTTTTTTTTTGTGAAATAAAAATCAAGAGAGAATTTTTTGAGTATGTCTGATTTAATGTAACACTTTATTAACAATACAGTAATACTTTATTAAAACGTGTAAAAAACAATTTAAGGAAATTAAACATTGAGGTGCCGCATCAGAGCCTGACGTATTTCACTGCACTCTTCTTCCATATCCTGTGCTGCTATCACTACTGGCTCTTCTGAATCTGTATTCCAATCCTGGTGGAAGTCTTCTCCATGACTTTCACAAAGATTGTGAAGAGCACAGCAAGTTAGCACCATGGATTTGGCAAGTTTAATGTCACTGTCATTCCTCTTCATAAGACACCGCCATCTACCCTTAAGTCTTCCAAAAGCATTTTCCACTACAACCCGTGCCCTGGATGTTTTCTTGTTGTAGGTTTGTTGTTCTGGTGTCAGGCGGCCATTGTCAGGAAATGGTTTCAGGAGCCAATTTTGTAAAGGGTAGGCAGAGTCCCCGAGCACATAATAGCCAACATTCACCCCACAAATGTTCTTAGTGCACACAGGGTACAGGCCTCCCTGGCCAACCCAATCCCAAAATGTGGACAATCTTAGAACCCGGGCATCATGCAAACTCCCAGGCTTTCCTACATTCACATTCCAGAACAGTCCTTTTCCATCCACTACTCCCTGGAGGATGATGGAATGCCAGCCTTTTCTATTAAAGTAGTCAGTGTGGTATTCCTGTGGTGCTATTATTGGTATGTGTGAGCCATCAATAGCACCAACACACTGTGGAAGGCCCCACCTGTTTTCAAAGTAGTCAGCCATGTCTTTAAGTTTTTCCCTGTCTGGAAAATGTACTAATTCAGGAGCTAGCAATGTGCAGACAGCCTTACAGAAGTCCTGCACACACCGGCACACAGAGGATTTACTGACACCAAAAAGATGACCTATACTTCTGTATTCACTGTTGGTAGCCAGCTTCCACAGTGCAATGGCAACTCTTTTCCTCACAGGCAAACAGGCTCTGAAGTTGGTGTTTTGTCTCTCCATCGCTGGACGTAGCTTTGTACAAAGGTAAGAGAAGGTTTCCTCAGACATTCGGAAGTTGTGCACCCACTGTGTGTGTGTGAATCCCGGGACGGTCACATCCCACCACTCATTGGCGCGGGGAAGAGCCCAAATGACTGGTCGGCGGCGCTGCTTTGCCAAGAGGAGAAGCATCTAAAAAAATTAAAAACACAGATGGTAACAGATCATAAAATAAAAAAAATATTCATACAACATATACATTTTTCATTATTCTTGGTAAGTGTGGCAGGTAGGTGGGTCAATGGGTCAGGTAGGTGGGTCAGTGTGTGTGTGTGTGTCAGGTAGGTAAGTCAGTGTGTGTGTGTGTGTGTCAGATAGGTAAGTCAGTGTGTGTGTGTGTGTGTGTGTGTCAGATAGGTAAGTCAGTGTGTGTGTGTGTGTGTGTGTGTGTGTGTGTGTGTGTGTCAGGTAGGAAAGTCTGTGTGTGTGTGTGTGTGTGTGTGTGTGTCAGGTAGGTAGGTCAGTGTGTGTGTGTGTGTGTGTGTGTGTGTGTGTGTGTGTGTGTGTGTGTGTGTGTGTCAGGTAGGAAAGTCTGTGTGTGTGTGTGTGTGTGTGTGTGTGTCAGGTAGGTAGGTCAGTGTGTGTGTGTGTGTGTGTCAGGTAGGTAAGTCAGTATGTGTGTGTGTGTCAGGTAGGTAGGTCAGTGTGTGTGTGTCAGGTAGGTAAGTCAGTGTGTGTGTGTGTGTGTGTGTGTCAGGTAGGTAAGTCAGTGTGTGTGTGTGTGTGTGTGTCAGATAGGTAAGTCAGTGTGTGTGTGTGTGTGTGTCAGATAGGTAAGTCAGTGTGTGTGTGTGTGTGTGTGTGTGTGTGTGTGTGTGTCAGGTAGGAAAGTCTGTGTGTGTGTGTGTGTGTGTGTGTGTGTGTGTGTGTGTCAGGTAGGTAGGTCAGTGTGTGTGTGTGTGTGTGTGTGTGTGTGTCAGGTAGGTAAGTCAGTATGTGTGTGTGTGTCAGGTAGGTAGGTCAGTGTGTGTGTGTCAGGTAGGTAAGTCAGTGTGTGTGTGTGTGTGTGTGTGTGTGTGTGTGTCAGGTAGGTAAGTCAGTGTGTGTGTGTGTGTGTGTCAGGTAGGTAGGTCAGTGTGTGTGTCAGGTAGGTAAGTCAGTGTGTGTGTGTGTGTGTGTGTCAGGTAGGTAAGTCAGTGTGTGTGTCAGGTAGGTAAGTCAGTGTGTGTGTCAGGTAGGTAAGTCAGTGTGTGTGTGTGTCAGGTAGGTAGGTCAGTGTGTGTGTCAGGTAGGTAAGTCAGTGTGTGTGTGTGTGTGTGTGTGTGTGTGTGTGTGTGTCATGTAGGTAAGTCAGTGTGTGTGTGTCAGGTAGGTAGTTTGCTTACCCTATAGCGCTGCCGTCTTTGTCTTTGCCGCATAAAGGTGTACTTCTCCTCTCGGCTACATATCCAAGCTAGAAGTTTTCTTTTCTTTTCTGCTGTGTTTCTCATTGCCGCTCGCAACCTTCTCTCATACAGTGCGGTATGTTTTTTAAATATGAAGAACCAAAAGGCAACTAGAGAAAAGATGAGCTGCTGGATGATCTCCATTGCTGTTGATTCTCAGGTTTCCTGTCGCACAAATATGACATCACACTAGCATTTTTTCTAAACCCTGTATGGCCCCCTTGTGGTCCCACTTGCAGTGGAAACGCTCACCATAATAGACCGGACCATTCGAGGCCATTCAAACTGTACCGAACCGAACCGATCCGCTCAGTGGAAACGAGGCATTACATTTAAAAAAATACAATGTAAAATTAACACCAACATAGTTGTATCTTTGAACTTAAAAACGACAGGATAATGGTGTTGCGGTAACTTGCCCCCCCAAAAAAGCATAATAATACTATTCTTGATATCACTAGAAAAAAAAAGCCGTTGAAAATTTGTTTGAAATAACTCCATCAGTATCACCAGCAAAGCAGCTTCATTATTATCCCATTAAAGAGGAGAATGTAAGCTACATTTTGAGATTTCATAATTTGCCACGTCACGAATGTTAATTCTCCATTACGAACACTAGTTTACAAGACCGACCGCTTCTGGCTCGTCCTCGCTTCTGAGCATGCGTGTTTGTACTTTGGACTTTTGTCCGATGGACTTGTGTACACACGCTTGGAAAATCCGACAATAGACAATTGTCTGCGGAAAATTTTAAAACCTGCTATCCAACATTTGTCCACAGAAAATCTGACAACAATTGTCCGATGGAGCATATGAATGGTCGGATTTTCTGCCAACAGCCTGTCATCACACATTTCCCGTCGGAAAATCTGATCGTGTGTACGAGGCTTTAGTCTTGCCTAGGGCGAGCACCGGCCCTGGCTGGAAGTGGATAAGGTTATATGGGGGCTGTCCTTGCAGCCTTCTCTTTTTGCTGGTTTCCAGTCGCCTGAAGATAGAAGCATACAACCCAAACGTAATGACTACAGATCCTGTGTCCCACACTGTACAACTAAGAAAAAGTCAATTATGGTGCTGTCTTCGAGCTGGTGGGGTGCAGTTGGAGACAGAGGTGAATTTTAGTCGTCTTTTTTGCCAATGGATACCAAAAGCCCATTCTCATAACCAACAGCTGAAATGTTATTTACCTGGTATGTTTTTTTATGTGGTTATCGTTAATTTGAATTGTTAACTGGTGTGGTAGAAAAAAAAAAGGGCTGCTGGGGCCATTTAAACATATTTTTACCTAGTACATGCATATATCAGGAAATTCCAACAAAGGGAAGGAACTAACAAATCAATCAGTCAATCAATTTTTTTTGCATACGCAATCAATTGTAATCTACCTTACTCCCCATTGACTTAAAGCCATTACTATAAGATTTCAGGCTGCTTGCATTCCCCACAATTATTCATACACAACTGTAATATTTCAGGGCAATCACAACATTATGCAGTTGTCCAAGCATTACAGAGTGGGAAGCAGGATGGTGAAATACAATTAGCTCAAAACCTGAACTGGATGACATTAAGTTTAAGCACTGTGGACCATAAACAATTGGCTTTTTCACCTTTTTCACTATTTTTCAGCCTTCTTCTTGTCTACGTGAACTTGCTCTAGCATTGTTTCCTGATAGAGACGATAGTGTTACCATGTTTACGCAATGTGTATGGCCCCGCAACCACTTGTAGTCTCCATCAGGGGTGTGTGTGACAGGATTATAATGCACAGTTGTGTGACTATTGTGACTCCATGATAGGAACATGGGAATTCATGGTGGGATCACAAAGTATTCTTCTTATAAATGCTACATACCGCATTTATCGGCGTATAACACGCACAGGCTTATAACACCTTTAAGAGGGAAGTTTCAGGAGAAAAAATTAGATTTTATATGATGAACTGTGAAGAAAAATAAGGGTCAGTGCCCACCAATGCAGCCTCATCATTGCCCATCTGCAGCCTCACAAGTGCCATGAATGCAGCCTCACTATTGCCACAAATACAGCCACACCATTGCCATGAATACAGCCTCACCATTGCCATGAATACAGCTTCACCATTGCCATGAATGCACCTCACCATTACCATGAATGCAGCTTCACCATTGCCATGAATGCAGCCTCACTATTGCCATGAATGCAGCTTCCCCATTGCCATGAATGCAGCCTCCCCATTGCCATGAATGCAGCCCCCCAATTGCCATGAATGCATCTTCACCATTGCTATGAGTGCAGCCTCACCATTGCCATGAATGCAGCCTCACCATTGCCAAGAATGCAGCCTCACCATTGCCATGAAAGCAGCCTCCCCATTGCCATGAATGCAGCCTCACCATTGCCAAGAATGCAGCCTCCCCATTGCCATGAATGCAGCCTCACAAGTACCATGAATGCAGCCTCACAAGTACCATGAATGCAGCCTCACAAGTGCCATGAATGCAACCTCCCCATTGCCTTGAATGCAGTCTCACAAGAGCCATGAATGCAGCCTCGTCATTGCCATCAGTACAGCCTGATCCATGCCCATCTGCAGCCTCGGAGGGGACAGGGAGGGGGGTGGGAGGAGCGCTGACAGATCACATACAGGAGAATCTCCTGTTTACTCGGCAGCCTCTTTAATACAAGTCCCATCTTCTATGATAGACAGAACAGTCCTTGTCCAATGCCAGTCCAGAAAACGGGACTTCCTATTACAGAGGCTAACAAGTAAACAGGATATTCTCACTGTATGTAATCTGACGGCGCTCGTCCCTCCCCCCTCCCTGTCCCCTCCTAGGCAGCCAGAACTGAATGATCAGCATATATATCCACATGGATGGAAGGTTTATATGTCAAAAACAACAGAAACTCCACATGGCATAAAACATGGCTTCTCCCCCGCAGTGTTCTGTCGTAGCAACCCAGGTTGTTATGACAGAACACCGCGGGGGAGAAGCCATGTTTTATGCCATGTGGAGCTTCTGTTGTCTTTGACATATAAACCATCCATGCATGTGAGCGAGTGGCGCTCCGGGACTAGGAGAACAATTCCATTGGGAGAAAGACCCAGGCTGGGTATAAGCCAAAAGCACTGTTTGATCCCCTGTAATGGGGGATCATCTGGAGCTGGTAAGCAGCAAATCTTACTATTGGTGGCGGACTGTTCAAATGAGGTGTATGATGGCGGTTTTATCAACAGGAATCATTAAGGCTCATAGCTAGAATCACTGGTGGATTCCTATAGGAATGTTATGTTTCAATATCTGATGGATTGATTTATACAATTGTTTTTAATTTAGCACAATTCTATTATCTTTTATTATGTCTAGTAAAATATTGTGCAGAGATGCTCATTGCATTTATGTTGTAGACCCTTCTGTCAGTGTACTGTTTAACCATTTGCCAACTGTCCGCAGTACATATTCGTGAGTATAAGTGTCAAAAGTGTCAGTTAGGTGTCAGATTTGTCCACCGCAATGTCACAGTCCCGCTAAAAATTGCTAATCGCTGCCATTACTAGTAAAAAATAAAATAAAAATGCCATAAACCTATCTCCTAGTTTGTACACGCTATAACTTTTGTGCAAACCAATTAATATACATTTTTTTTAAATGTTACTGAATATGTTTTATAGCAGAAAGTAAAAAATATTGTTGTTTTTTCAAAATTGTTGCTCTTATTTGTTTCTAGCGCAAAAAATAAAAAACGCCGAGGTGATCAAATAAAACCAAAAGAAAGCTTTATTTGTGGGAAAAAAAAGGACATCAATTTTGTTCAGGTACAACATCGCACGACCGCGCAATTGTCAGCTAAAATAACGCAGTGCCGCGTCGCAAAAAATGGCCTGGTCATACCTTCCAGGGCTGAAGTGGTTAATGAGACCACAGGCTACCAATATTGGGGACACTAAAAATGTATTGCAGCATTCGAATTTGGTGTCTTGGTTCACAGACAGCACACCACTATACAGTGTACTTCTTGGGGCATTGTAAACTCACCAAGCATTTTTTAACTTGTTTTATATGATGTTATTGTTTAATTGTATGATCCTTTTCAATTATATTATTATATATACACAGAAGGATAACATGTGTTTGTAAAAATCTGCAGGATCATGAAAATTGATGTTTTTCATTCAAAGGTCTTATTGTCTTAGGGGAAAAAAAAAACAGTCCATACTCACATAGGTATAGATTTATGTATTTTTCTCTCTTGAGACAGTCCAGTAATGTAGGTAAATCATGGTATTCCCATGAGCACACGATGATCAGGCATTCCCAGTAGAGGTGTGCATAGTGTATGGAGACCTCTCTCATTGTCCTCAAACATTTTAGTAGTCTCAAACTGAGGGTCCAAAGAGCCTTGAGGGATGTTAAGCGTAATTAACAACCCATACTAGAGGGACACTTTGTTACAGTGTACATGTATACCTTTCATCTCTACCTACAGTGTAGTAATAACTATTTTTTTAACAATTAAGACCAAGCAGGTATAAGAAGATGATTACCAAGAGAGTTAACTATTTCTTTACAGAAAAATAAATAGCAAAATATTCTGTCTATTTACTTTCATATAAAGGCTTTGGTGATGATGTATAAAACGTTAGCGCTAGGAAAAACTTCTTGTTGAACATAGTAATTAGTCCTTTCAATTTATCATCCACAATTTTGTTTATATTAGGGTCATCATTGAATCCGTGATGGTGGCAAAACTTGATGATGGTTAAAACTGAACTCCAGGCAGATACAAAAGAAACAAATGAATGCAGCTCTGCAGTCATTATTTATCATTCAATGTATTTATTACCTGGTATTAGTCTTTTGCTGTCCCTGTAAAGTAAGCTGGAGTGTGAGAGGGAGTAGCACAAGGATCCAATCAGTTTTTGTGCTGACAAGAACTATGCTGATAGGATGAGAAGGCTGAGTGACAGAGATGAGCTCATCATTCTGCTGCCTCTACTTTTAGGCTGCATTCACACCTGAGCATATCATTTACAGGCATTTTTTTGGCATTTTTTCAGGCGTTTTTGCAGAGTTTTTGTACAGGCGTTTTGAGGTCCAAAGACCACCAATTTAAAAAGCAGTAAAACACCTGTAATCTGCCTAAAAAGAAGTTTGTGTACTTTTTTGAGCTTCAGGTATTTTGATTCAGGAGGCAGAACACTCAGATGTGAACAGGGGCCATTTAAATGAATGGGATTTTGCTTGTTGGGCATTTTGGAACTTTTGAGGTGAGCGTTTTACAAGCGTTTAACAAGCTGAAAACGCTCAGGTGAGAATGGGGCCTTACTGTCAAGTCTACAACCTGCAGCTGGTCCAGGACGACCTGTGCTTAGAGGAAATGGGTTAAATGATCCCGGTCATCAGAATGAGGACATGTAGTGGGAGAAAAAAAAAGCAGGGAGGAATATCTTTGGTTTGAGGGTAACTATTGTAGCAAAAGCTGGTTTTGTCATTTTTTTTTTTTAATGAGCTATTTTTATCTTATTTGTGGCTGGAGTTCTGCTTATGCTGAATACACACCAGTTTGATTTTCTTCAGATAGAATTTTTGAAATGTGTTAATTTTACATATAACTATGCAGTACTAGATCCTGCCAGATTAGATATTAAAGTGATTGTAAAGTCTTGTTTTTTTTGTTAAAAATAACAAACATGTTAAACTTACCTGCCCTGTGTAGTAGATTTGCACAGAGCAGCCAGGATCCTCCTCTTCTGGTCCCTCTTTGGCTCTCCTGGCCCCTCCCCTCCTGATGAGTGCCCCCACAGCAAGCACCTTGCTATGGAGGCACCCGAGCCGAGCTGGAGCTTCATTTATCCATTCAGACACGGAGCAGCCGCCCAGCCCCACCCCTTCTCTTTTCATTGGCTGACTGACTTTGATTGACCGTAGCGGGAACCAGTGGCGCCACGCTGCTGTTTCAGCCAATGAGGAGGGGCGTCCTGGGCAGCCGAGACAATCATACAACATCGCTGGATAGAGATGGGGCTCAGGTAAGTATTAGGAGAGCTGAGGGGGGCTGCTGAACACAGAAGGTTTTTTATCTTAATGCATAGAATGCATTAAGATAAAAAAACCTTCTGACTTTACAACAACTTTAATCACTTGCTTACTGGGCATCTAAACCCCCCTCATGCCCAGACCAATTTTCAGCTTTTAGCTCTGTCACTCTTTGAACGACAATTGCGCAGTCATACGACACTGTACCCATATTACATTTTTATAATTTTTTCCCCACAAATAGAGCTTTAGACCACAATTTTAAAAAAAAAATACAAATTTATTTTATATTTTGTTAATAAATTTTGCAAACAGGTAATTTTTCTCCTTCATTGATGTACGCTGATGAGGCTGCATTGATGGGCACTGAAAGGCTGCACTGATGGGCACCGATAGGCTGCATTGATGAGCACTGATAAGGCGGGACTGATGGGCACTAATAGTTGGCACTGATGGGCTCTAATAGGCCACACTGGTGGGCACTCGTGAGGTGGAACTGGTGGGCACTGATGGGTGGCACTGATGAGTGGCACTGAAGGGCGGCACTGAAGGGCATTGATAGGTGGTACTGAAGGGCATTAATAGGTGTCACTGATAGCTGGCACTGATAGCTGGCACTGATGGGCACTGATGGGTGGCAGTGATGGGCACTGATCGGCACTGGTAGGTGACATTGATAGGCAGCACTGCTAGGTGGCACTGATGAGGCACTGATTGACACCATTGGTGAGCATTAATAGGTGGCACTTATGGCCATTGATAGGTGGCACTGATAGCTGGCACTTATGCACTGGTGGGCACTGTATGGGCACTGGCAGGTGGCACTGGCAGGTGGTACTGGTGGCACAGATGAGGCAGCTTTGCCTCTTCCTCTTTACGCTGTCAGCGTGAGGAGAAAAGAAAACATTACCTATCTTCTGTTTACATCACGTGATCAGCTGTCATTGGCTGACAGCTGATGACGTGGTATGGGGTCGGGATCTGTGATCACCCAAGTCTCATTGACTCGGTGGACACAACGTGCGCCTCGTGTACCCTGCAGGGGGTGCGCAGGGAGCGTGCAAAGGGGAGGATGTCTATTGACGGTCTCCCGGCAAAGTAGATCTGTGCTGTAGCCGCCATTCGGTCTGAAGAAGTTAATTACACATACAGTATGTTTAGGTAGGCCCCTACACTACATAGTTATTGTCAAGTTTTAATGTAATATTATAAATGTAATTTAATATTATAAAGGAAGATAAAACTTGCCTTGTAAAGGTAGCTGTGAACCACATTTAATACAAATCTGTGTTTTGCACATGTAAGCTGCCCCCATTACCATATATTTTTTTGCTGCCCAACCATTCTGTGTAGTTGGCAGGAAAAAAAAAAGATAGTACACAATATGTGTGAGTTAGAAGGAACATGTAACATCACTGGTGATTGGCCCAGGGGCTGGGAGACAATCAGTCCTGTATAAGCTCCAGCTAAAAAATTGATACAACGAATTGGTATACCTAAATCCATCCTCTCCTTAGAAGACATTATTATACAGGATTTCTACAGAATGCAACTTTTACCCCCTTTTTTAATCTCTACAAAATAAAGGGAGACAGTACCATGCAGTTTAAGACAAGAGGGTTAGGAGGGCCCGGCTTACAAAAGCGCACAATCTAAAGAGAAATGGAAGTGATACAACATGTAGTAAATATGTTGGGGGGGAGTTGTTTGAGATAGTAATATTCAGTTAATAGCTAGAGATGGGATAGTCTTTCCTGAAGAGATGAGTTTTTAGAGATTGCCTAAAGGCAGACAGAAAAGCAGACAGCCATACAGGTTTGGGTAAGAAGTTCCAGAGGTTGAGAGAGGCTTTTTAGAAGTACTGGATGTGAGCATGTGAGGAAGTGACAAGGAGCTAGAGAGCAAGAGGTCTTGGAAAGAATGACATGGATGGTTTGGTTGATATTTTGAGATGAGGAGTTTTGAGGAGAATGGCTTTTTAAGCTGTTGTTAATAATTTGAATTATATTTACTGGTTGATTGGAAGCCAATGACGGTAAGTTGGATGATTCTGGCAGCAGCATTTATGACTGTAGAGAGGGTAGCCTGTGTAAAGGTAGGCTAACAAAAGGGGAGTTGAAGCAGTCAAGGCAAAAAAAACAAGAGAAAGAATTAATAGTTTGGTGATGTTATTGATAAGAAGGGTTTAGAAAGGTTATGGAGGGGAAGGCGACACACTGAGATGTGTACACGGCTGCAAAGTATCATACAGTCAGGTCCATAAATATTGGGACATCGACACAATTCTAATCTTTTTGGCTCTATACACCACCACAATGGATTTGAAATGAAACAAACAAGATGTGCTTTAACTGCAGACTTTCAGCTTTAATCTGAGGGTATTTACATCCAAATCAGGTGAACGGTGTAGGAATTACAACAGTTTGTATATGTGCCTTCCACTTTTTAAGGGACCAAAAGTAATGGGACAATTGGCTGCTCAGCTGTTCCATGGCCAGGTGTGTGTTATTCCCTCATTATCCCATTTACAAGGAGCAGATAAAAGGTCCAGAGTTCATTTCAAGTGTGCTATTTGCATTTGGAATCTGTTGCTGTCAACTCTCAATATGAGATCCAAAGAGCTGTCACTATCAGTGAAGCAAGCCATCATTAGGCTGAAAAAACAAAACAAACCCATAAAAGAGATAGCAAAAACATTAGGTGTGGCCAAATAAACTGTTTGGAACATCCTTAAAAAGAAAGAACGCACCGGTGAGCTCAGCAACACCAAAAGACCCGGAAGACCACGGAAAACAACTGCGGTAGATGACCGAATAATTCTTTCCCTGGTGAAGAAAACACCCTTCACAACAGTTGGCCAGATCAAGAACACTCTCCAGGAGGTAGGTGTATGTGTGTCAAAGTCAACAATCAAGAGAAGACTTCACCAGAGTGAATACAGAGGGTTCACCACAAGATGTAAACCATTGGTGAGCCTCAAAAACAGGAAGGCCAGATTAGAGTTTGCCAAACAACATCTAAAAAAGCCTTCACAGTTCTGGAACAACATCCTATGGACAGATTAGACCAAGATCAACTTGTACCAGAGTGATGGGAAGAGAAGAGTATGGAAAAGGAAAGCAACTGCTCATGATCCAAAGCATGCCACCTCATCAGTGAAGCATGGTGGTGGTAGTGTTATGGCGTGGGCATGTATAGCTGCCAATGGAACTGGTTCTCTTGTATTTATTGATGATGTGACTGCTGACAAAAGCACCAGGATGAATTATGAAGTGTTTCGGGCAATATTATCTGCTCATATTCAGCAAAATGCTTCAGAACTCATTGGGCGGCGCTTCACAGTGCAGATGGACAATGACCCGAAGCATACTGCGAAAGCAACCAAAGAATTTTTTAAGGGAAAGAAGTGGAATTTTATGCAATGGCCAAGTCAATCACCTGACCTGAATCCGATTGAGCATGCATTTCACTTGCTGAAGACTAAACTGAAGGGAAAATGCCCCAAAAACAAGCAGGAACTGAAGACAGTTGCAGTAGAGGCCTGGCAGAGCATCACCAGGGATGAAACCCAGCGTCTGATGATGTCTATGCATTCCAGACTTCAGGCTGTAATTGACTGCAAAGGATTTGCAACCAAGTATTAAAAAGTGAAAGTTTGATGGACGATTGTTAATCTATCCCATTACTTTTGGTCCCTTAAAAAGTGGGAGGCACATATACAAACTATTGTAATTCCTACACCATTCACCAGATTTTGATGTAAATACCCTCAAATTAAAGCTGAAGGTCTGCAGTTAAAGCACATCTTGTTTGGTTCATTTCAAATCCATTGTGGTGGTGTATAGAGCCAAAAAGATTAGAACTGTGTCGATGTTCCAATATTTATGGACCTGACTGTATGTAATTACAGTACAGGGGTGCAGCTGGGTTTAAGTGACAAAGATGACAAGCTGGGAACACTAATCATCATCAGCATGAAATTGGAAGCAACGCAACATTAGTAGAGTAAAAATCAGTGCTGTGTCACTAAAGACAGGTCAGTAGAATCTATAGCACTGAGTTTAAGTTACCATAGTCAGAGCATTATCCTAATTCTAAGGCCAGATATGCACACGGTTTTCAGAAAAGCAGTGCCATTGCAAGAGGACTACTATTTTACTAGTGCAAAAATGATCTCATGTCACTAAAGTATTGTCATGGGTTTACAAAGGATAAAATGACAGATTCTCTGTAATGCTGGCTTATTAGTTGGAAGTACAACACCAGTCAAAATACAACCTTTAACAAGAAGTAAACCATTTAAACATCCGTTTATGTATCGGATACCTGTTTTTTGACAAACCACTAGTCCCATTATGTGTACGTTTGCGTATATTTGTTTCTAATATTCTACAAAACACCACTACTACAATCTTTTAGTATATCTGCATGTGCTACAAATGTTAGCTACAGCAGGTCACAGTGGAGCAGTAATAGTAGGGCAGGGGAAGATGTTTCTACTCATGTAACAGTAAAGTGGTTGTAAACCTAGTATCACCACTTTTACCTACAGGTAGAGATGAGCCCACGGTTCGAGTCAAATGTAAGTTTGTCTCGGACATCGAGTGTTTGTTTGTTCCAAAACTTTGGGTGCCGCGGAACGCCCCATAATGCACTGCAAGTTCGCAGTGCATTGCTGTATGATGATTGGCCAAAGCATGCACCTGACCTGCATGATTTGGCCAATCACAGCACGCTCTGCTGACAGAGCCATAATTGGCCAAAGGCAGGGTGCCTTTGGCCAATCATGGCTCAGGGGGACTAAGTCCATGCCCCACATATAAGGCTGCTTACAGAGTGGCTGTGTGTAGTGTTGTTGGCGCGGACAGAGAGATAGCTTGAGTTAGATTAAGCAGGCAGATTATTCAGTTAGTGGCAGTGTATTTGATAAATATATACAGTCAGTTTAGTATATATATATATATATATATATATATATATATATATATATATATATACTCTGCATTTAGCATAGACTATATATTCAGTGTTTACTCCATATTCAGTCAGTGCAGACAGTGTATTAACCACTTGACGACCGCCTCACGCTGATATACGTCAGCAGAATGGCACGGGCAGGCAAAATCAGGTACCTGGAGTCTGATCGGACCCCCCCGGTGCCCGAGGCGGTTGGCTTTGGTCTGGGAGCTTTCAGAGATGAGGGGGAGGCCATCCATTCATGGCCCCCCCCTCGCGATTGCTCCCAGCCAATGAGAATCTTCCCCTGCCTCTGTGTAGTACACAGAGGCAGGGGATGTGATGTCATCTCTCCTCGGCTCGGCAGTTTCCGTTCCGGCGCCGAGGAGAGAAGACTGCAATGTGAGTGCACCAACACTACACACACAGTAGAACATGCCAGGCACACATTACATCCCCTTTACCCCCCGATCCCCCCTGATCACCCCCCGATCACCCCTCGATCACCCCTCCTCCCCCCCTGTCACACTGACACCAAGCAGTTTTTTTTTTCTGATTACTGCATGGTGTCAGTTTGTGACAATTAGTGTGGTAGGGCAGTTAGTATTAGCCCCCTTTAGGTCTAGGGTACCCCCCTAACCCCCCCTAATAAAGTTTTAACCCCTTTATCACCCCCCATCACCAGTGTCGCTAAGCAATAATTTTTCTGATCGCTGTATTAGTGTCACTGGTGACGCTAGTTAGGGAGGTAAATATTTAGGTTCGCCGTCAGCATTTTATAGCGACAGGGACCCCCATATACTACCGAATAAAGGTTTTAGCCCCTTGAATGCCCCCTAGTTAACCCTTTCACCACTGATCACCGTATAAGTGTTACGGGTGACGCTGGTTAGTTCGTTTATTTTTTATAGTGTCAAGGCACCCGCCGTTTATTACCGAATAAAGGTTTAGCCCCCTGATCGCCCGGCGGTGATATGCGTCGCCCCAGGCAGCGTCAGATTAGCGCCAGTACCGCTAACACCCCCGCACGCAGCATACGCCTCCCTTAGTGGTATAGTATCTGAACGGATCAATATCTGATCCGATCAGATCTATACTAGCATCCCCAGCAGTTTAGGGTTCCCAAAAACACAGTATTAGCGTGATCAGCCCAGATACCTGCTAGCACCTGCGTTTTGCCCCTCCGCCCGGCCCAGCCCAGCCCAACCCACCCAATTGCAGTATCGATCGATCACTGTCACTTACAAAACACTAAACACATAACTGCAGCATTCGCAGAGTCAGGTGTGATCCCTGCGATCGCTAACAGTTTTTTTGGTAGCGTTTTGGTGAACTAGCAAGCACCAGCCCCAGGCAGCGTCAGGTTAGCGCCAGTACCGCTAACACCCACGCACGCAGCATACGCCTCCCTTAGTGGTATAGTATCTGAACGGATCAATATCTGATCAGATCTATACTAGCGTCCCCAGCAGTTTAGGGTTCCCAAAAACGCAGTGTTAGCAGGATCAGCCCAGATACCTGCTAGCACCTGCGTTTTGCACCTCCGCCTGGCCCAGCCCAGCCCACCCAAGTGAAGTATCGATCGATCACTGCCACTTACAAAACACTAAATGCATAACTGCAGTGTTCACAGAGTCAGGCTTGATCCCTGCGATCGCTAACAGTTTTTTTGGTAGCGTTTCGGTGAACTGGCAAGCACCAGCGGCCTAGTACACCCCGCTCCTAGTCAAACCAGCACTGCAGTAACACTTGGTGATGTGGCAAGTCCCATAAGTGCAGTTCAAGCTGGTGAGGTGGCAAGCACAAGTAGTGTCCCGCTGCCACCAAGAAGAAGACAAACAGGCCTGTCGTGCCCATAATGCCCTTCCTGCTGCTTTCGCCAATCCTAATTGGGAACCCACCACTTCTGCAGCGCCCGTACTTCCCCCATTCACATCCCCAACCAAATACAGTCGGCTGCATGAGAGGCAATTTCTTTATGTCCTCCCGAGTACCCCTACCCAATGAACCCCCCAAAAAAAGATGTCGTGTCTGCAGCAAGCACGGATATAGGCGTGACACCCGTTATTATTGTCCCTCCTGTCCTGATAATCCTGGTCTTTGCATTGGTGAATGTTTTGAACGCTACCATTCACTAGTTGAGTATTAGCGTAGGGTACAGCATTGCACAGACTAGGCGCACTTTCACAGGGTCTCCCAAGATGCCATCGTATTTTGAGAGACCCGAACCTGGAACCGCTTACAGTTATAAAAGTTAGTTACAAAAAAAAAAAATATATATAAAATAAAAAAAATAGTTGTCGTTTCATTGTTCTCTCTCTCTCTATTCTCTCTCTATTGCTCTGCTCTTTTTTACTGTATTCTATTCTGCAATGTTTTATTGTTATTATTTTTTATCATGTTTGCTTTTCAGGTATGCAATTTTTTATACTTTACCGTTTACTGTGTTTTATTGTTAACCATTTTTTTGTCTTCAGGTACGCCATTCACGACTTTGAGTAGTTATACCAGAATGATGCCTGCAGGTTTAGGTATCATCTTGGTTTCATTCTTTTCAGCCAGCGGTCGGCTTTCATGTAAAAGCAATCCTAGCGGCTAATTAGCCTCTAGACTGCTTTTACAAGCAGTGGGAAGGAATGCCCCCCCACCGTCTTCCGTGTTTTTCTCTGGCTCTCCTGTCTCAACAGGGAACCTGAGAATGCAGCCGGTGATTCAGCCAGCTGACCATAGAGCTGATCAGAGACCAAAGTGGCTCCAAACATCTCTATGGCCTAAGAAACCGGAAGCTACGAGCATTTCATGACTTAGATTTCGCCGGATGTAAACAGCGCCATTGGGAAATTGGGAAAGCATTTTATCACACTGATCTTGGTGTGGTCAGATGCTTTGAGGGCAGAGGAGAGATCTAGGGGCAATATAGTGTGTTTTAGTGCATTAAAATTTAAAAAACTGTGTTTTTTCCCCAAAAAATGAGTTTGAAAAATCGCTGCGCAAATACTGTGTGAAAAAAAAAATGAAACACCCACCATTTTAATCTGTAGGGCATTTGCTTTAAAACCCCCCCAAATGACCCCATTTTGGAAAGTAGACACCCCAAGCTATATGCTGAGAGTCATGTCGAGTCCATGGAATATTTTATATTGTGACACAAGTTGCGGGAAAGAGACAAATTTTTTTTTTTTTTGCACAAAGTTGTCACTAAATGATATATTGCTCAAACATGCCATGGGAATATGTGAAATTACACCCCAAAATACATTCTGTTGCTTCTCCTGAGTACGGGGATACCACATGTGTGAGACTTTTTGGGAGCCTAGCCGCGTACGGGACCCCGAAAACCAAGCACTGCCTTCAGGCTTTCTAAGGGCCTAAATTTGTCACTGCCTATCACAGTTTCGGAGGCCATGGAATGCCCAGGTGGCACAAACCCCCCCAAATGACCCCATTTTGGAAAGTAGACACCCCAAGCTATTTGCTGAGAGGTATAGTGAGTATTTTGCAGACCTCACTTTTTGTCACAAAGTTTTGAAAATTAAAAAAAGGAAAAAAAATGTTTTTTCTTGTCTTTCTTCATTTTCAAAAACAAATGAGAGCTGAAAAATACTCACCATGCCTCCCAGCAAATAGCTTGGGGTGTCTACTTTCCAAAATGGGGTCATTTGGGGGGTTTTGTGCCACCTGGGCATTCCATGGCCTCCAAAACTGTGATAGGCAGTGAAGAGTGAAATCAAAAATTTACACCCTTAGAAATCCTGAAGGCGGTGATTGGTTTTCGGGGCCCCGTACGCAGCTAGGCTCCCAAAAAGTCCCACACATGTGGTATCCCCATACTCAGGAGAAGCAGCTAAATGTATTTTGGGGTGCAATTCCACATATGCCCATGGCCTGTGTGAGCAATATATCATTTAGTGACAACTTTGTGCAAAAAAAAAAAAAAAATTTGTCACTTTCCCACATCTTGTGTAAAAATATAAAATATTCCATGGACTCAACATGCCTCTCAGCAAATAGCTTGGGGTGTTTACTTTCCAAAATGGGGTCATTTGGGGGGGTTTGTGCCATCTGGGCATTTTTTGGCCATCAAAACTGTGATAGGTAGTGAGGAGCGAAATCAAAGATTTATGCCCTTAGAAATCCTGAAGGCGGTGATTGGTTTTCGGGGCCCCGTACGCAGCTAGGCTCCCAAAAAGTCCCACACATGTGGTATCCCCATACTCAGGAGAAGCAGCTAAATGTATTTTGGGGTGCAATTCCACATATGCCCATGGCCTGTGTGAGCAATATATCATTTAGTGACAACTTTGTGCAAAAAAAAAAAAAAATTTGTCACTTTCCCACATCTTGTGTAAAAATATAAAATATTCCATGGACTCAACATGCCTCTCAGCAAATAGCTTGGGGTGTTTACTTTCCAAAATGGGGTCATTTGGGGGGGTTTGTGCCATCTGGGCATTTTTTGGCCATCAAAACTGTGATAGGTAGTGAGGAGCGAAATCAAAGATTTATGCCCTTAGAAATCCTGAAGGCGGTGATTGGTTTTCGGGGCCCCGTACGCGGCTAGGCTCTCAAAAAGTCCCACACATGTGGTATCCCTGTACTCAGGAGAAGCAGCTGAATGTATTTTGGGGTGCATTTCCGCATATGCCCATGGCTTGTGTGCGCAATATATCATTTAGTGACAACTTTTTGTATTTTTTTTTTGTCATTATTCAATCACTTGGGACAAAAAAAATTAATATTCAATGGGCTCAACATGTCTCTCAGTAATTTCCTTGGGGTGTCTACTTTCCAAAATGGGGTCATTTGCGGGGGGGTTTGTACTGCCCTGCCATTTTAGCACCTCAAGAAATGACATAGGCAGTCATAAACTAAAAGCTGTGTAAATTCCAGAAAATGTACCCTAGCTTGTAGACGCTATAACTTTTGCGCAAACCAATAAATATACGCTTACTGACATTTTTTTTACCAAAGACATGTGGCCGAATACATTTTGGCCTAAATGTATGACTAAAATTGAGTTTATCGGATTTTTTTAATAACAAAAAGTAGAAAATATCATTTTTTTTTCAAAATTTTCGGTCTTTTTCCGTTTATATCGCAAAAAATAAAAACCGCAGAGGTGATCAAATACCATCAAAAGAAAGCTATATTTGTGGGAAGAAAAGGACGCAAATTTTGTTTGGGTACAGCATTGCATGACCGCGCAATTAGCAGTTAAAGCGACGCAGTGCCAAATTGGAAAAAGTCCTCTGGTCTTTAGGCAGCCAAATGGTCCGTGGTTTTATATATATATATATATATACTCTGCATCCAGTGTAGCCTATATCTACAGTGCATTCTGTGGTGTACTGTTTCTAATACACTTCAGGTGGTGTATTAATATATATATATATATATATATATATATATATATATATATATATATATATACAGTAGACATGTGCATTCGTTTTCGTCCAAATGCATTTTCGTCCGAATTTCAGGTATTTTCGTTATCGTTTTACCAAACGATAACGGAAGTGCAGAATCTGAAAAAGGAAAGATCCAACATAAACAAATGCTTTATTTTCATTTTCGTTGCTACAACAGTTCGATACAGATAGGAGATTCGACATGATGATGAAATAACAATCTGTGTCCATCAAACCTGTGGTCGAATGTGCCTAACCTTAACTCTATTAGTCCAAGATTATTCTACATAAAGAGAAAAGATTCGACATAGAGAGAAAAGATTCAACGTAGGGGAGAAAAGATTAGACGTAGGGGAGAAAAGATTCAACGTAGGGGAGAAAAGATAAATAAAAACAATGATGATGATGAATGTTATTGGCTGATTGTAACCAAAGAGGAGGAGCAGTAAAATAGCTAGAACTAAGTACACACGTACTTTGGCTTATGGTGTCTGTTGAAAGTTCTAAGAAGATTCGATGGAGCAGGTAAACTATATGGCATCGTACAGTTTAGCTGCTCCGTCGAATCTTCTTTGAACATTCGACAGACACCATAAGCCTTCAATGATAGATTCAACCTTAATTTGGATTTTCGGACGAATGCAATTTTTAACGAAAAACGAAATAAATAAAAACGAATTTCGGGAGTAACTAAATAAATTTATTTTTCGAACGAAAACGAAATTCCGAAACGAAATATTTCAGTGTGCACATGTCTAATATACAGTCTTGTGTATATATATATATATATATATATATATATATATATATATATATATATCTACTCTGCATCCAGTGTAGCCAATATAAACAGTGCATTCGGTGGTGTACTGTTTCTAATACACTTCTGGTGGTGTACACAGTATACAATACTTTGCAGCAGTTGTACAGTTGCTAATACAGTGCAGGTGGTGTACACAGTATCTAATACAGTGTGTACAGTTTCTTACAGACGTCAGGCAGTGTATTAATATATATATACAGTCTGGTATATTTATATATATACTGTGTTCAGTGTAGCCTATATCTACAGAGCGTATATAGGGCAGGCCGTATAGTATATATACTGCTGTTCAGAGTATATAGTGCCTGGGGGCCTGTGGGACCCCATGCCATTTTTTTAAAAGTTTGGGTGTGGGGTTCCCCTTAATATTCATACCAGACCTGAAGGGCCTGGTATGGATTTTGGGGGGGGGGGGGGGAATCCAGGTCCATTTTTTTTGTATTTTTGGTATTTTTATCTATATTGCCGGGATCCGACAATACATTACAGCCGCGAACAGTTTTAAATTATATTTTTTCCTTTAGAAATGTCATTTTGCCGTGGCACTGTTATAAACATGGGAAAGATGTGCTACTTTACAGGCATACTAAGGACACCCCCAGGCAAAATATTTAAAGGAATATTTCACTTTTATTGTTTCATTTTAAGCATTATTAAAATCACTGCTCCTGAAAAAATGTCAGTTTTTAAAACTTTTTTTTGCATTGATACATATCCCCTGGGGCAGGACCCGGGTCCCCAAACACTTTTTATGGCAATAACTTGCATATAAGCCTTTAAAATGAGCACTTTTGATTTCCCACGTTCGTGTCGATAGACTTTAACAGTGTTCACGTTTTCGAACACATTTTTTGCCTGTTCGCATGTCCTGCTGCAAACTGAACCGGGGGGGGATGTTCGGCTCATCCCTACCTACAGGTAAGCCTATAATAAGGCTTACCTGTAGGTACTGGAAATATCTCCTAAACCTGCACGGCTTAGGAGATATTTACTATATACGCTTGCGTCGACATCATCTGCGCATGCACACTGAAGAAAGGGCACAATCGTGCCATTTCTAAAGGTCCCGTGCCGTGACCTGCAGCTCCCGCGCGCATGTGTGGGAGTGACGTAACGCGGCTATGGCCAGTCAAAGAGCTGGAGTCCATGGCCCCCGGAAGGAAGAGGGGTGAAGATGGATGCAGCCACCAGCGGGTACAGCGGGGACATTGTGGGCTTCGTTTGCAGGTAGGTGCAACATAATGCACTAGTATGCGATGGAGGGGAAAAAAGAGGAAGTAAAATCCATCAGTGTTTACTTCCTCTTTAAGATAGAATGCTTTACTGTTTTATTTGGTATTATATGTTAAGAGTGTTCCAAAAAAATCACACAAAAATTTTTTTTTTTTGCTTACATCTTCTTTTGCTATCATATCCAGTGTCAGAAGAACAGGAAATTAGAAAAATCTCCCCAACTGTGACACTGACAGCTATAAAAACCTGAAAGACATTCTAATCCTCCTCCATTCTATCCAAAGCTAGTAAACGTTTTGGCTAAAGGGTGTATACAAATTAGGGTTGCACTGATACCACTTTTTAACCACTTCCCACCCGGCCACTGCACATAAACGGCCGGGTGGGAGCTCCCTCCTTCTGACTGGACGTTCCCGAACGTCCTTCAGAAGGAGCAGGATCGCGCGGGCGCGTTCCCGCGCAGCCAGGCAATCCTGATGTGCGCGTGTCACCCGGACATGCCGCAACTCGGAACGGCAGGAGGGCAATGTGATTTGCCCTCCTGATCCATACGATGGCTGTGTCTAATCACAGCCATCGTAATGTAAACAGGGGGGAGGGTGGTATCTGAAAGGGGATCGCGCCACCACGTTCCTGCGATCCCGATCTGCCTGTGCCCCCAGAGACAGTAGAGCTGTAAAACACAGGAGGGCCCTGATCACATGACGACTGTGTCCAATCACAGTCCTCATGTAATGTAAATAGAGAGCGGTTGTAACTGCTCTCATCTCTTCCTCTCCTCACACAGAGCCTGTCAGTGAGGAGAGGAAGAGAGATCTGTGCTTCAGCCGGGAGGATCAGTGAGTTTTATAGCTGTTTGTCTGCTGTTTACCCACTGATCACCCAGCTAGTGTCCCCAAAACACAGTGTCCCCAAAACACAAAACAGTGAAAACACCTGTCATACAGTGAACATCTGCCCGTCAACAACTGGCACATCTGTCGGCCAACAGCTGGCACATGTGTCCGCCAACAGCTGGCACATTTGTCTGCCAACAGCTGGCACATCTGTCCACCAACAGCGGGCACATCTGTCAGCCAACAGCGGGCACATCAGCCCATCAACAGCTGGCACATCAGCCCGTCAACAGCTGGCACATCAGCCCGCCAACAGCTGTCACATCAGCCCGTCAACAGCTGTCACATCAGCCCGTCAACAGCTGACACATCAACCCGCCAACAGCTGGCACATCAGCCTGTCAACAGCTGACACATCAGCCCATCAACAGCTGGCACATCAGCCGCCCACCATCATCAGGCACATCTGCCCGCCATAATCAGGAACATCTGCCCACCAATCATCAGGCACATCTGCCCGCCAATCATCAGGCACATCTGCCCACCAATCATCAGGCACATCTGCCTGCCAACATCAGGCACAGCCGCCCAACATCAGGTATATCTGCTGCCCACCATCAGGCACATCTGCTGCCCACCATCAGGCACATCTGCCACCCTCCATCTGGCACATTTGCTGCACGCCATCTGACACATCTGCCGCCCGACAACATCTGGCACATCTGCCACCTGCCAACATCTGGCTCATCTGCCACCCGCCATCTGGCACATCTGCCACCTGCCATCTGGCACATCTGCCACTCACCATCTGGCACATCTGCCACCCGCCATCTGCTCGCCATCAGGCACATCTGCCCGCCAACATCAGGCACATCTGCCCGCCAACATCAGGCACATCTAGCCACCCACCATCTGGCACAGCCGCCTACCATCTGGCACATCTGCTGCCCGCCACCTGACACATCTGCCGCCTGCCATCTGACACATCTGCCGCCCGCCCGCCATCTGGCACATCTGCCCACCAACATGACGAAAAGATCTTACAGCGCAGAGGAGGCTCTCCAAATACTCCAGAGTATGTCGGACGAGAGTAGCGGGGAATTCTCTCCGTCAGACTCAGATAGCGACTATGAGCCAGTGGAAGATATAATCCTAACAAGAAGAATCAGGAGAAATGAGCAGGCAGAGACATCCACCAGCAGCGCAGCACTCCAGGGCATCCACCAGCAGGCATCCACCAGCAGTGCAGCACTCCGGGATAGGCAGGCATCCACCAGCAGTTCTGCAACCTTCCTAGAGGATAGGTCAGATGCTAGCAATGCAGCATCCCATCAACGAGGCAGTGCCCATACTAGCCTCCCAGATGTTCTACTGTATCCAACATGGCTGCCCGATACGTCAGTAGAACCGGTAATTCTCCTTTTTACAGCCCAGCCAGGCCCTCTGATGCAGATGGAAAATGTAACCCCACTTTATTATTTTCATTTATTTTTTACCAATGATCTCCTAACCTACATTGTGGAGCAATGTAATCTACACGCCAGCCAACATATAGCCAACAATCCAAGGTCTTCATATGCCCGTCCTTTTGTTTGGAAACCCCTCACCGTGGAAGAATTTAAAATTTTCCT
Source organism: Lithobates clamitans (assembly GCA_037952925.1). NCBI lineage: Eukaryota > Metazoa > Chordata > Amphibia > Anura > Ranidae > Lithobates > Lithobates clamitans. Next base: position 729,759 of record JBBGZY010000012.1, on the reverse strand, counting down.
TGGCCTAACCCTCAACATGGGGCTGACAAAAAAATGAACTCCATTCTTACTGCTCTACCCAACCTATCCACCACATGCCGGTCTATAAGGTTTTATAAGGCGTGTGACAGGGCCACAGGTTACACATATGACTTTATAATTTATGAGGGAAAAGACAGACAGCTAAATCCCCCTGGATGCCCTACCTACATGGGAACAAGTGGCAAAATAGTCTGGCAGCTGATGCAACCATTGCTTGGGAAAGGTTACCACCTATATGTAGACAATTTCTACACTAGTCTCCCACTTTTCCGCCATTTTTACCAAAAGAACACTGTGGCCTGTGGGACAGGACGGACCAACTGCAAAGGCTTCCCACAGAGATTGGTCGCCAAGAAATTGAAGCAGGGTGAAATGGCCAGTATGCGGACTGAAGAGGTACTAGCGGTGAAGTGGAGAGATAAAAAAGAGATGTCTACATCCTTTCAACAATACATGATGACACCTTGGTGGAACATCAGAGAAGAAGAGGCCCCATACAGCCAAAATGTGTGCATGAGTGCAACCTATACATGGGGGGGTGGATATGAACGACCAGATGATGCAGCCCTACTTGGCCACCAGGAGATCACTGTTTTGGTACAAGAAAGTCGCAATTTATTTGATGCAACAGCCCTGTTCAATTCATTTATTATTTTTTCTAAGTGCACCCAAAGTTCCCTAACCTATCTAAAATTCCAAGAAGACGTGGCCACAGCCCTTCTCTATCCCCAAGGCCAAGCCCCTCAACTAATTCGCTCTGATTCATTAGCCAGACTCCATGAAAGGCACTTTCCCGAAATCCTCCCTCTTACCCAAACAGGTCGCAAACCCCCCAAAAAAAGGTTGTGTGTGTTCAAGTAGAGGAATTCGCCGTGACACCCAATACTACTATCCCCAATGCCCCTCCCAGCCAGGCCTCTGTATTGGAACGTGCTATCGGAGCTATCATACTTCAGTACACTATTAGTAAAGTGAAGATGATTTTTTTCCAATTTCCACTATCTGCCATTTCTGTGAATGACCCGGACTGTTAACGACTATGCCTCTGCCAAACATGTTTCTGCCTCCAACGTGAATTGACCCATATTGTTAACGACTATGCCTCTGTCAAACATGTTTCTGCCTGCAACGTGAATTGACCTCGGCCTGTTAAATGACCATGCTTTTTGCCTGCCTCCTGAACTGATCATTTGACCTGCCACTGTACAGCACAGGGGTCTCACATATGTGAGGGGCTCCAGAAAAGGTTTTCTGAGTGGAGAAAACATTTTTCTCCAGGTTTTTAGTTTTCTCGGATTAGGGTCTGGGGACTCGGAGGCTTCGTAGAGATTTGGGTGATAAGAAGCCTCTACCCCTGTCCTCAGGTCTTACCTGACCAAGGCCCAATGTACAAAGTGCTGCCTGCTGCCACCTGAACTGGTCATGCCTCTGCCTGCCATCTGAACTGGCCATTCCTTTGCCTACTACACAAACTTGCCATGCCTTTGCCTGCCACATGAACTGGCCATGCCTTTGCCTGCCACCTGGACTGGCCATGCCTATGCCTGTTACCTGAACTGCCTGCTAAACCTTGGACTGTACTGAACCATGTTCATACTTTTCCATATCTGTCTGCTGCCTGGACAATTCCTGGACATTTCCTTTGGCTGTCTGGACAAATGCTTTGACTGCTCTGGAACGGTATTCCTGCCTGCTAAAACCACAGGTGAGCTTTTTTTTTTACCTTTTGCTTAGCAAAATGTATTTTGGGGTGTAATTCTTGGTGTGTACATGCTATGTGTTAGAAGTCTGGAGGTGCTACTTGCATGTTGGGCCACTGTATGTGGCCGGGCTGTGGAAAAGTCTCACACATGGGGTATTGCCATACTCAGGACGAGTAGCAGAATGTATTTTGGGGTGTCATTTTGGCTATGTACATGCTATATGTTAGAAAGATCTTCTAAATTGACAACTTTGTGAGAAAAAATAGGTTTTCATTTTCTTTCCACATTTTCCAAAAACTTGTGGAAAGATATGACATGTTCAAAAGACTCATTAAGCCTCGTAGAATATACATTGGGTTTTTTCTTTCCAAAATTGGGTAATTTTGTGGGTAATTCCATTGTCCTGGTGCTCCAGGGCCTTCAAAAATGTGATAGGTACTCAGGAAATGAAATGTGTAATTTATGCCTTTAGAACGCCTGATGGTGCTATATGGATGTTGGGCCTCTGTATGTGGCCAGGCTGTGGAAAAGTCTCACACATGAGGTATTGCCATACTGAGGTCGAGTAGCAGAATGCATTTTAGGGTGTCATTTTGGCTATGTGCATGCTATGTGTTTGAAAGATCTTCTAAATTGACAACTTTGTGAGAAAAAAATAGGTTTTCATTTTCTTTCCACATTTTCCAAAAACTTGTGGAAAGAAATGACATGTTCAAAAGGCTCATTATGCCTCATAGAATATACATTGGGTTGTTTTCTTTCCAAAATGGGGTCATTTTTTTTGGTAATTCCATTGTCCTGGTGCTCCAGGGCCTTCAAAAATGTGATAGGTACTCAGGAAATGAAAAGTGTAATTTATGCCTTTAGAACGCCTGATGGTGCTACATGGATGTTGGGCCTCTGTATGTGGCCAGGCTGTGGAAAAGTCTCACACATGGGGTATCGCCATACTCAGGACGAATGGCAGAATGTATTTAATTTTTAATTTTTAATTTTAATTTTTAATTTAATTTTTTTGGTTTTTTTTAAAAGAGAAAGTAGAAAATGTTGTTTTTTTTCCAAAATATTCGCTCTTTTTTCGCTTATATCACAAAAAATAAAAAATGAAGATTCAGGTAGTTCTTATTGGTGCCACTTTTATAAAGTGGTGCTATTACTGCACTAAATTCAAAAAATAATTACCTTCAGTTTGTAGATAACAAAACTGGAGGTAATTAAGACCAACTGCAAGTTGGCATACAGAGACAAGCAGAGTGCCTGTCTCTGTACGTTGTATATCAGGTGGCCTTGTGATTGGCATGTGTGAGCACCCATGCGATCCGATTCTGGTGCGGACCAAAAAATGGGTTCTGTGCATAGTTGGTCCAAATGCAATGCGATATCAGCCATACTATCTTTAAGGCTAAGATCCCATCGCACAGATATCGCATGTGATATGCAGTGCGAGCGCAATTTTGAAGCATGACATGTCGGGTAGCAATTTACTTGCCTTTAGTAAATCAACCCCTCTGCGGTTGTAATGAATGCAGGTTCATTTTTTAAAAATGTTAAATGCATTCTTTGCTGCAAATATGGGTGCATTTATTATTATGTATTATTATTATTATTTTTTTTGGCAAAAGATTGACTTCACCTTTTCAATGCTCAGGGTAAATGTAGTCAATTTATCCATTTCTTTTATTTCACTGGAACATAAGCTGAAACTCCTTATTTTGTAACATAACGCAACCATCAAATAGGAATACAGAAACTCTAAATTATGTTTAAATGTTTTTGCCAATGTGAATTTGCTACAATTGGTTGTTAGTTTTTTTGGCTGGTTTGATCACAACTTGATGGTGATGAATGTTGAATCTGGCAAAAGTTACCATCTTCCGTGAGCCTGCCATAATGCATATTTATTTTCATCAGAGTGGTTACTAATCATACTTTCCAGAAAAGCACACACAAAACAAAATTCCAGCCTGCTTAATAGATAAAAAATGAGCTTTGGTGAAAAGTGAATTAAATGACACCTCAACAGGTGTTTGTGTTACCTCGACAATACAACCTATAGAATTTAATCTTTGGCCCCTCCTTCATCAATAACCGGACAGGTGTCTCTTGAAATGTGTTCCAATGCCATTTTAATGAGAAAGCCTTTGTGTTCCGTTACTATGCACTGATCTTTTTTGGGTCTACCTGAAAGTGAATTATCAATGACAGCCTCTTTTTTTTAAGAATCACTGGTTTAACACTAATTTCTAATCAGATCCTACAGAAAGGAACAGCCCGCATGGCAGCTGTACTTTTCCCAGGGTTAATTACCTTTCACTGCTCTCTACTAATGAGTCAGCTGTTCCTGTCATTACACAGCTACACTGTGTTCATCTGTAGCTCTTGCTGTGGACAAACATGGTCGCTATATCTCTGTTTACATAGTGTGGATGTTTGTAGTGTTAGGATTTTTCGGAGTTACCAGACTGTGTGTGTGATTTTTTTTTTTTTCAGAAACTTTATACTATAGTGTGCGTCACGCTCACATTTGTTTAAATATAAATATTATGTGCAACAGTTTTATATCAGTCTCCATTTGTTTTAGTTAAATGTTTCGCAAGCTGTTAGACATATTCATTTTTTCTCACTTGCCTGGTTTTTTTTATTTTTTTTAATTTTTTTTTAAATAAATGTGAAAGAGATTCCGCTGATTGTAGATAGTTTGATTAGTGCACTTGAGGGCTGAATAAAATTTTAGTGATCTGTTGCAGTATATTACGTACAATGGTGTATTTCAGTGCCATTCAATGGCAACCTAATGCACTAAAACAAAACAGCTGCTATGCACAGTGTATCACAATGCATGGTAACTTACTACTATGTATTCTGGTATGTTGCAACAGAAAAATGCTGCATATAAAATAAATACACTTGCACCAGTGATACCTCAGTACAGCTGCTATTTCAAGCATTGATAGGTATTAACTCACAAATGCAGGGTAAACCCTATGTGCAAATAGCACTTGCAATATAATGAGTAAACATATAAACCGTGCAAATAACCAAAAAAAAAAAATGTGTAAAAAAAAAAAACCCAGGATGATTCCCTGTGTGCAACTAGCATCAATCAATAAATATCAAATCATATACAAAGAGTAAATGAATATAAGCCAAAATCCGTACAAACCAAAAGCAATATATTGTAATATAAAGTGCTCAGTCCCAATTAGATGTGCAAATTGTGCAATCTTCCACATAGAATAAAGTGCCTTGTGCTTTTCTTCACATACTATTTCCACTCCAGTGCCACCTATGGGTTGAGATGGGCATCGTAATAAGATATAATAGATGCATGCAATGCATTCTTTACACACTAGATGGCCCCATACATCGAAACATGCATATATATATATATATATATATATATATATATATATATATATACCAGCGTTAAGACTGGAGATTTGCCACATGATATGCATAAAATATTAAGGGTATGAAATTTAGGGGTGGTAACGTTGTAGAGGAGGGGATGTAATAAAAGGCCAAGGCACGCACACGTCACATTGGAATGCACAGTGTGTAGACCCACATACAGCTGGAACGCATGCTGGACTCTAGTAGCCCACGGCTTCCGTTGGTCAATGGGATGCCCATGTTTTTAATTGTTACATCACTTTCTTACATCACAAACTTTTTAGCTCGGCCCGAACCGTTCACCCAACTGTACTTCTGACCTATAACAGAACATAGTCCACAATACCCTAAAGTGAACCTTTGCTTTAATCCCTCCATCCCCAGCAGGAGAAAATGACCTTTCTTTGACTCCCTCATTATTCAGTTCAGCACTAGGAACTGAAGGAAATGCCCCATATTTTTTGGTCTGCAGGAGTATGTTACATAAACATAGCCCTGTCTAAGCAACAACTTTGCAGACATGTAGCTTGCAGAGGGTTTTGCTTCTAAACAGAGTGGCAGGGAAGTGAAAGGAAGTTAAATATATGCATATGTGGAGGTCTGCATTACAGTGAGCTTGTTGTTGTGCCTTGCAAAGAACACATTCATTTCATTTTAAGCATTCATTTTAAGCACTCAATCCAAGAATTGAACATCACTGACCTTCAAATACAGCTCTCACTATGTCCATGCACAACAATCCTAGCAGGTATACAGAATCATGGGCATATGTTCCTGCAGGTCTTCTAATGTAATAGATACAAAATGTGCATGAAATTTGACCATCCAGTGGCAGGGGATCTAATGGCCACTATTCTGTAACTTTAAAGTGGTTTTTAAGGCACAAGGTGTCTTACCTTCATGCTTTCTATGCATGAAGGTAGAAAAACCTTCTGTGTGCAGCAGTCCCCCCAATGCTTACCTGAGTCCCCTCTCGATCCAGCGATGTCCACAAGAGTCTTGCCTCTCCAGGGACTCACACTCCTAAATGGCTTTTGGCAGCAGCAGAACCCATTGGCTCCCGCTGCTGTCAATCACAGCCAGTGAGCCAATCAGAAGATGGAGGGGGTGGGGTCGAGCTGTGACTTTGTGTGTGAATGGACACACAGAGCCACCTGGCAAGAGGGAGGGGCCAGGAGCGCTGGCATGGGAACGGAGAAGAGGAGGATCCGGGATGCTCTGTGCAAAACCACTGCACAGGGCAGGTAAGTATAACATGTTTGTTTTTGTTTTTTTATAACAAGGCTTCAAAGAAGTGGAGACTAAATGGTAAAAAAAATCTGGCAATTATTTTAAACAAGCCGCAAAAACAAAGTAAAACAGAAATAAACATTGAATCTTATATATTTCAAGTTTTACCTGCAAAGATATTAGAAGTTCTGGTCAGTCAGTTTTGTGATTTAAGCTATGCAGTCTCTGTCCCTTGTTCACCCCCATCCTGCTTAGTAGGCATTGAATCATCATTATCATCATCATTTTTGTCCAATGAGGAGGGAGTCGGAAGAGGAACTCATCCAGAGTGCTTGACTATGTCCGCCCTTTTTGACCAACTCCTTAATTCCAAGAAGCCAGTACTTCAGCTTCTCTGATGTATCAATAGAATGTCACATATAAGGAGTGGGGGTCCAACCTGATCAGTGTGCTTATGGAAGTACCTTCTACTACTCGCAGCTTACTGTGATGGTAAGGCAACATTGCTGCACTGTTTCTGAATTCAGAGCAGAGTTGCCATTCCCATGTAGACTGCGCCTGTTTGCACTACAGTGTGATGAAAAAAATGTTGCATGGGTCATGGCCACCAGATTTCAACCACCAGTTCACAAATCTATAGCTTTCTATTCAGCAACAACCCACACCAAGTCTGCCCACTGTTTTCTGGATTTACAGCACTGCCTCTGTTGCTGAAACCATCCCAGTGTGTGCTGCAGTGTCTGGGAGGGGGAGCATGTGAACATGAAGGAGGATTTGGCTCAGTCAGGGAAGGTAAAGGAAGCTTGTTATATACTTTATGAGGCTTCTGTATCACATAATAATGGATTTGGTACCAGTTTAAATTGCCAGGAGGCAGTTTAAAATAGGAGGCTTTATTTGTACTTTAACTATAAAAAAATCTTGCACAATGTTGTACCCCCAGCACTCCTTCATCCCTAAATCGCAAAAAATGTTTTAAAGTAGTTCTAAAGGCTGAAGGTTTTTTACCTTCATGCCCCCTAATACTTACTGGAGATCCTTCTCTATCCAGCAATGTACATGTTAGCATCGGCTCTCCTGGGTAGGGATGAGCCGAACACCCCCCTGTTCGGTTCACACCAGATCTTGCGAACAGCCAAAAAATTTGTTTGAACACGCGAACACTGTTAAAGCCTATGGGACACGAACATGAATAATCAAAAGTGCTAATTTTAAAGGCTTATATGCAAGTTATTGTCATAAATAGTGTTTGGGGACCTGGGTCCTGCCCCAGGGGACATGTATCAATGCAAAAAAAGTTTTAAAAACGGCCGTTTTTTTGGGAGCAGTGATTTTAATAATGCTTAAAGTGAAACAATAAAAGTGTAATATCCCTTTAAATTTCGTACCTGGGGGGTGTCTATAGTATGCTTGTAAAGGGGCGCATGTTTCCCGTGTTTAGAACAATCTGACAGCAAAATGACATTTCAAAGGAAAAAAAGTCATTTAAAACTACTCGCGGCTATTAATAAATTGCAGGTCCGACAATACACATAAAAGTTCATTGATAAAAACGGCATGGGAATTCAAAACCAAACTCCAGAACTCCAAACCAAAATTTAAAAAAAAATGACGTGGGGGTCCCCCTAAATTCCATACTAGGCCATTCAGGTCTGGTATGGATTTTAATGGGAACCCCACGCCAAAATTTAAAAAAAATGGCGTGGGGTCCCCCTAAAAATCCATACCAGACCCTTATCCGAGCACGCACCCTGGCAGGCTGCAGGAAAAGAGGGGGGGACGAGAGAGCGCCCCCCCTCCTGAACCGTACCAGGCCACATGCCCTCAACATTGGGAGGGTGCTTTGGGGTAGCCCCCCAAAACACCTTGTCCCCATGTTGATGAGGACAAGGGCCTCATCCCCACAACCCTGGCCGGTGGTTGTGGGGGTCTGCGGGCGGGGGCTTATCGGAATCTGGAAGCCCCCTTTAACAAGGGGACCCCAGATCCTGGCCCTCCCCCTGTGTGAAATGGTAAGGGGGTACAAAAGTACTCCTACCATTTCACTAAAAAAGTGTCAAAAATCTTAAAAATAAATATAATAAATAGTTAATATCCCTTTAAATTTCGTACCTGGGGGGTGTCTATAGTATGCCTGTCAAAGTCATTTAAAACTACTCGCGGCTATTAATGAATTGCCGGTCCGACAATACACATAAAAGTTCATTGATAAAAACGGCATGGGAATTCCCCACAGGGGAACCCCGAACCAAAATTTAAAAAAAAAAATGACGTGGGGGGGGTCCCCCTAAATTCCATACCAGGCCCTTCAGGTCTGATATGGATATTAAGGGGAACCCCGGACAAATTTTTTTTTTTAAATGGCGTGGGGCCCCCCTCAAAATCTATACCAGACCCTTCAGGTCTGGTATGGATTTTAAGGGGAACCCCGTGGCAAAATTTTAAAAAAATGGCGTGGGGTCCCCCTATAAATGCATACCAGACCCTTATCCGAGCACACAACCTGGCAGGCCGCAGGAAAAGGGAGGGACGAGAGAGCGTCCCCCCTCCTGAACCATACCAGGCCACATGCCCTCAACATTGGGAGGGTGCTTTGGGGTAGCCCCCAAAACACCTTGTCCCCATGTTGATGAGGACAAGGGCCTCATCCCCACAACCCTGGCCGGTGGTTGTGGGGGTCTACGGGTGAGGGGCTTATCGGAATCTGGAAGCCCCCTTTAACAAGATCCTGGCCCTCCCCCCTGTGTGAAATGGTAAGGGGGTACAAAGGTACCCCTACCATTTCACTAAAAAAGTGTCAAAAATGTTTAAAATGACAAGAGAGTTTTTGACAATTCCTTTATTTAAATGCTTCTTCTTTCTTCTATCTTATTTCTTCTTTCTTCTATCTTCCTTCGGTTTCTTCCTCCATCTTCTTCTTCTTCTAGTTCTTCTGGTTCTTCCTCCGGTGTTCTCGTCCGGCATCTTCCTCCGCGGCGTCAGCGTCTTCTTCCCTTCTTCTCCGGCCCGCTCCGCATCCATGATGGCATGGAGGAAGGCTCCCGCTGTGTGACGCTTCCCTCTTCATCTTCTTCTCTTCATCTTCTTCTCTTCATCTTCTTTTCGGCTGCTTCGCATCCATGATGGCATGGAGGGAGGCTCCCGCTCTGTGACACTTCTCCTCTTCTGACGGTTCTTAAATAACAGGGGGCAGGGCCACCCGGTGACCCCGCCCCCTCTGACGCACGGTGACTTGACGGGACTTCCCTGTGATGTCACGGGGAATGCCACAGGGAAGTTCCGTCAAGTCCCCGTGCGTCAGAGGGGGCCGGGGTCACCGGGTGGCCCCACCCTCGTTATTTAAGAACCGTCAGAAGAGGAGAGGCGTCACACAGCGGGAGCCTCCCTCCATGCCATCATGGATGCGGAGCGGCCCGAAAAGAAGAAGAGAAGAAGATGAAGAGAAGAAGATGAAGAGAAGAAGATGAAGAGAGAAGCGTCACACAGCGGGAGCCTCCCTCCATGCCATCATGAATGCGGAGTGGCCCGGAGAAGAAGGGAAGAAGACGCCGACACCGCGGAGGAAGATGCCGGACGAGAGCACCGGAGGAAGAACCAGAAGAACCACAAGAAGAAGAAGATGGAGGCAGAAACCAAAGGAAGATAGAAAAAAGAAGAAAGAAGAAAGAAGAAGCATTTAAATAAAGGAATTGTCAAAAACTGTCTCTTGTCATTTTTAACATTTTTGACACTTTTTTAGTGAAATGGTAGGGGTACTTTTGTACCCCCTTACCATTTCACATAGGGGGGAGGGCTGGGATCTGGGGGTCCCCTTGTTAAAGGGGCTTCCAGATTCCGATAAGCCTCCCACCCGCAGACCCCCACAACCACCGGCCAGGGTTGTGGGGATGAGGCCCTTGTCCTCATCAACATGGGGACAAAGTGTTTTGGGGGGCTACCCCAAAGCACCCTCCCAATGTTGAGGACATGTGGCCTGGTACGGTTCAGGAGGGGGGGGCGCTCTCTCGTCCCCCCCTCTTTTCCTGTGGCCTGCCAGGTTGCGTGCTTGGATAAGGGTCTGGTATGGATTTTTGGGGGGACCCCACGCCAGTTTTTTTTTTTAATTTGGTTCGGGGTTCCCCTGTGGGGAAATCCCATGCAGTTTTTATCAATGAACTTTTATGTGTATTGTCGGACCGGCAATTCATTTATAGCCGCGAGTAGTTTTAAATGACTTTTTTTCCTTTGAAATGTCATTTTGCTGTCAGACTGTTCTAAACACGGGAAACATATGCCCCTTTACAGGCATCCTATAGACACCCCCCAGGTATGAAATTAAAAGGGATATTACACTTTTATTGTTTCACTTTAAGCATTATTAAAATCACTGCTCCCGAAAAAACGTCCATTTTTAAAACTTTTTTTTGCATTGATCCATGTCTCCTGGGGCAGGACTCAGGTCCCCAAACACTTTTTATGACAATACCATGAATATAAGCCTTTAAAATTACCACTTTTGATTTCTCCCATAGACTTTTAAAGGGTGTTCCGCGGCATTTGAATTTGCCGCTAACACCCCAAATTGTTCGCTGTTCGGCGAACTTGCGAACAGCCGATGTTTGAGTCGAACATGAGTTCGACTCGAACTCGAAGCTCATCCCTACTCCTGGGACTCTTCCTCATCATTGGCTAAAACAGTAGCAGGAGCCATTGGCTCCCATTGTAATGAATCACAGCCAGACAGCCAATGAGGTAAGAGAGGGGGCCGGGCCCAAGCCACAGCTCTGTGCCTGAATGGACACGTAGAAAAGCAGCTCTGGAGCATGCCTGCTTGGGTGCCCCCATTGTAAGCTGTTTGCTCTGGGGGCGCTCGACAGGAGGGAGGGCCCAGGAGCGGAGGAGGAGGATCGGTGCGGCTCTGTGCAAAACAGCTGCACAGAGCAGGTAAGAATGACATGTTTGTTATGTTTTTTAAAAAATGTTTTCCCTTTAACCACTTGCTCACTGAGCACTTATATCCCAGGATATATTTTCTTTTCTTTCTTCCACTTTCATACTTGGTGGTTTTTTGAGTATCTGTTCTTTCATCTATGCTCAGTTCTTCCTTTCATCTGATCTGGTGTATGGGCTTTTCACACTTCTCATCAATAATATTATACATTCATTATATACTACTGATCTCAATCCACAGAAGTGTTGGCTCACTGTCACCTACATTTGCACATTGGCCTTGGGGAATACACAGTGCTCCCTGCTTGTCCACATGTCTCTACCTCAGCTCCCAATGCAGACATTTCTAACAGCTCTGGTCCTCTGTTCATATCTATGCAGTTGACGTGAGTATTTATAGGGATGTCCATCCTGTCCCTTACACCCATTACTTATTCCTACTATTCAGTTACAATATTTTACCATATGGTTATGTTTCTTTATAGATCACCATTGCATTCACCCCTGAAGAGTTGGTACACCCCAATGAAACGCGTCGGGCTTACATAGATGCATGATGTCCATACAGATGATTTTATGTTTTTTATATTGTTTTACTCTAGATTTTCCAACACCATCCAGTCCTATCAGTGGCCCATGTTGTGCAGGACTTGTCTTTAACTCATGATATGCCAAGCACCATGGCGTCAATATTTATATGTGGTTTTTAGCATGCCCTGCGTTTATGCGATTCTGTGTATGTTTTTTTGTGTCATTCAGTATGCTGTATATTATCTCACAAGGTGTAATGAAATGTTCTTTGCTGAGACTGCTTTTTGATATACATCTCTCATTCAAAGTCGCAAAAAAACTCCCCCCTTTTTTATCGGAACCCATGTAAGCAATACTGTACTGTTTTATATCCCACATGCTTACTCTACATAGTGATTGGCCTCATTCAAAGTCCCTCCGACCAAACCTTCTCTCTTTTTGTTCAAATTTGGGATGGAGGCCAATTACTTATGGTGCCTTGGACCACATAATTCTCTCTTGCTGGGCATAGCTGGGCAAGGCTGAGCACAGCTTGGCATGGCTGAGCACAGATGAGCATGGCTAAGCAAGGCTGGGCATTGTTGAGCAAGGCTGTGCATGACTGAGCACAGATGGGCATGGCTGAGCATGGCTGAGCATGGATAAGCATGGCTGAGCACGGCTGGGCATGGATGAGCATGGCTGGGCACGGATGAGCATGACTGGGCATGGAGGAGCATGGCTGGGCACGGCTGGGCTGACTTAGCATGGCTGGGCATGGATGAGCATGGATGAGCATGGCTGGGCATGAAAAAGCATGGCTGGGCATGAATGAGCATGGCTGAGCATGGCTGGGCACGGATGCGCATGGCTGGGCATAGCTGGGCATGACTGAGCATGGCTGGGCATGGCTGAGCACGGATGAGCATGGCTGAGCATGGCTAAGCATGCATGAGCACAGATGAGCATGGCTGAGCACAGCTGGGCATGGATAAGCACAGATGAGCATGGCTAAGCATGGATGAGCCAGAAGAGGCACAGATCAGCACTGTGGGCACTCCACATCCAGCTCACAAGCACTGCTGCACCCGGCTCCCTCTTCTCACACATTGTACCGATCGATGCAAGGAGAGGGAGGAGCTGAGCCGGACATGCACTGGTTTGTTGACAAGTGATCATTCCGTCATTGGACAGAACGATCACATGGTAAAGGGCCGCTGTCATTGGCGCTTTACCCTGATCCATAACATGCCGGGTCTGGATGACCCAACATTAATGGACATTCCCGGGTGTGTAGCCATCACTCAGCTATGGCCCGGTCGATAACTGGTTAATATCACTTTAAGACAAGTAGTAAACCCTAAACCAAAAATATAATGTATTGCATCTTACCAATCATTAGATGTGGTGACTGCATTCATTTTTTTTTGGGGGGGGGGGGGGCTTTTTACCTTCTGTTTTCATCTGTGTTAGGATACCTACACCCTAAATAAAGAAGCAACAGAGACACTTTCAACAGTAGCATTGTCAGATACACTAAGAGACTTGGATACACTGAACGCACTGAGGCTGAACTCCAGCTAACATGTTTTTGAGCAGTTACAGCAAACAGGTTTTTTTTTTTTTTAATTTTGGGATTATAAAAGCTGACCATTGCAACCACCGCTGTCAGTGGTAAATGGTTTGTGTCAACCCTCTAAATGCTACATCTGCAGGACAGCTTGTTCTGTTGAAAAACAACAGACTTACTGGCAGAATTACCAGGTGAAAATAAAACAAAGAAAGCCTAAAAAGATTTAAATGCAGCCACCTCATATATGTATAGGTAAGCTGCAATATAATAAATGTTTGCATTTACATTTAATATCACTTTAACTCCTAACCTTGCCCACCACTCTTTTTTCATAACCTATACCTTATTGCATGACCTGGCCTTACCATTTAATTCTTACCTTAACCTAACCTCAACACCTAACCTACATCCAAAATTAGTATTTAATACTTAAAGTGTTACTAAACCCACAACAGGAAAATCAGTCTGTATATGCAGTAAAGCATGCTTGTTATAGTTACTGTGGAACCTAAGGGGTTAATCCTCTGCATTGTGTAAAAAGGCTATTTGATTCTGTGTTCTCTGATCCTGTGTTCTTTGATCCTCCCCTTCTTCCGCTGTGCCCAAGCCATCTCCTGATAGAATAGAGCCATGGGGGCACTCTGCACATGCACAGTTTGGTGTGTATTGCTAGAGAGTTTTTTTCTTGGAAAAGTGCATGTGATCAGCACAGGGACAATCAGCACTGTCCAGACAGAGGGTCGGGGATCCTGCAGCCTCATAGGGCAAGTAGGTTTAGTGAAGAATGAAAACTCCTTCTACTAGGCTTTAACCAGACACAGATAGTCACAAGACTGCTATATACTGCTGATGAAAAAAGGTATATAGCAGTTTGTATTTACTAAAATGATTGCATTTCCATGTACTGTGCACTGTGGGAGACCAGATATAGTGAATGCAGGGTCATGGATTTAGTAATACTTTAACCCCAATCACCCCTGACTTAATTAGCCCCTAAAGCCTAAACCTAACTTTTCCCCTTAGACTGAAAATAAAAGCCATTGTTCAGGACCCTTTTACTGAACACTCACCTTATTTTGCTCCAGCCAGCTGAGCCAAAACCAAGAAGATCCTGATCCAACAACTATCTGTATCCAGGTGCAGACAGTGTTATAAGTTCATATTACTGCATATTGAAGAGGGACTTGTGAGTTTCAGTGTGTTCTTGTAATGCTAATACACTCACTGAGACTTAGTGATGTTCTACCTCACTTCACTTATGGGACATACTGTATCTCCTTTGTGTCATTTCCAGATTAATTACATTCAACTGCTAGGCAGGGGAACTATTTGGTCTATATTGTTCATGACCATGAGCTTCTGTGGGCATTTTTTACTGCATGAAAGAATTGTATGATATTTGTTAAAGAAATCAAAATACAGCTACATTTAGTGTAGGAAATACACAGTATATATATATATATATATATATATATATATATATATATATATATATATATATATATATATAGGCTAGGTAATTCATTTATCAGAATAAGCATTAGCGATACACTTTGTATAAAGTTGACTTTGTGAAAATGGAAGTTACGGTTATTTAGTAGTCCCTTGCATCACTCATGTTACAACGTAAAAAACCCCTGAAAAAGTACAAGTTACCCACATTAATCTAAGGCACAGATGGTTCCAAATTCTGCAAGGATGTACTGCTGTACATTGGTGCCTTGGTGCGGAGACCTGAAGCTGTGGTCTAAGATGACTATTTGTTACTAGAGGTGGGCGGAACAACCCCTAGCTCGGTTTGGGGCAGTGCTTTCGAACATCGCAAAAGTTTAGAACCGAATAACAAAGTCTATAAGACCTAAACTTGAAAAATCAAAAGTGACTATTTTGAAGGCTTATATACAACTGATTGGGCATACAATTGTTATGGGGTTACTGCTCTGGGGGACATGTATCAATAATAAAAGTTTGGAAAAAACATAATTTTTAAATGAGCAGTGATTTATTGATGCTTAAAGTGAAACCATCAAAACCAGAAATAACAATAAAAATTAAAAAATCTCTTAAATATATTGCCTGGGGGTCCCCTTAGTCTGCCTCTAATGTGGAACATCTGCACTGTGTATAGAGCCTGCTGCAGCAATAATGACATTTATAAAGCCAAAAAAATGACAGTTTCCATTCAAACTTTATTTATTTTATAAACAACAGCTTGGGGGGCCAGTCTGTATGATGAGGCCACAATTTAGTGCACTCATTCTGGTGTCTCTTTTGCAGACTTTGGATACAAGTAATAGGTGCCGAAAAATTGGGCTTTGGGTATCGGTGAGGCCTTCACACAGTAACCCTATAGAGTTATTCTTAATGAAAGCAAGAATTAGCTCTCAGACCCAGTAACCCAGTGGATTGTCAACTGGAAAGCTCCCCATATCTGTTTTCGCCCCTAGATAATCTCCCACCATATGATGAAGACGCTGCTGATGGGATGTGGAAGTTGACAGCCCTGGGCGCAGAGGACTAAAAAAATTTTGAAAGGCATCACTGAGGCAGCCCCCTTCTCCACTGCTCCTCTCTTGATCAACAGAAGCCTCAAAATGACAATTCCCACCAGACTGTAACCTACCAGAGCCAGGAAAGGCAATACATAAACTCCTGTTTAAGGTGTCCCAAAGAGATCTCATCTTCTGCACCCTCTGTGGGGATGGGATGAGTTCTGAGACTTTACCCTCTCGTAACGGTGGTCAAGGAGGGTTCCTTCTCCTTGATGCCACATATTCTCAGCTTTGAAGAATGAGGGAGTCTATGCACCGCAAATTTGCTGAGGCATGAGAAGCAGACTCCCCAGGGTCACTGAGGATTAGAGTATCTGTAACTGTCTCCTCCCAGCTACATACTTCTCCCAAGGGTTCAGGGGATAGAAAACGATCTGTTAAGAGTTGACGTATGTTTTGCTCTGCTTCAATGCCACCAAAGCTGTCAGAATCCTCCTCCTCCCTCTCCTCTTGTGTGTTCTGTGGCATAGCGAGAATGGTGTCTGCAT
This sequence comes from Lithobates clamitans, assembly GCA_037952925.1. Lineage (NCBI taxonomy): Eukaryota > Metazoa > Chordata > Amphibia > Anura > Ranidae > Lithobates > Lithobates clamitans. The sequence goes on along the minus strand of JBBGZY010000012.1, from coordinate 713,360 downwards.
AAAGTGGGCATTGAGAGGAAAGGAAGTGCTCCTCTTCCTCCTGCTGCTCTGCCTCAAGTCTCCTGTCCATAATGCCATGCAGAGTCTGCTCCAGCAGGAACACAACAGGGATCGTGTCAGTGATGCATGCAATGTCAAGGCTCACCATCCTTGTGGCTTCCTCAAATGGTGACAGTACAGTGCATGCATCCTTTATCAGCAGCCATAGGCATGGGAAAAAAAGCAGAGCCAGCCTGAGGCTCAGTTCACATATGAGCCGCATGCAGCTCACAGCAGGGGTCCGGTGTGTGCTGGTCCATCCGTTTAAGGTCTGATTTCAGCCCAAATTTTGGGCTGAATTCGCACCTGAAACGAACCAAAAGACGCACGTCATTTTTCTGCAAAACGCACCGGACCTGCTGCGGAGATATGTGAACCAGCTCCATAGAGAGCCGGTCAAAATCTCCTGCTATTGCGAGTTGGATGCGGGCATCCAATTCGCAATGGTGTGATCCCAGCCTAAACCTGTCATTGTGCCATACCCACACAGGTATTCGTTGATGGTCCTCTGCTGCATGTGCAGCCACTGCAGCACTGCCAATGTCGAGTTCCACTTGGTGGGCATGTCCCAAATCAGGCAGTTTATGAGCAGGTGGAATTCCTTCTGAATTTCAGCCAACCAAGCACTGGCTGTGTATGACCGCCTGAAAAGACTCTTCTGGCCGGCTTCAGCAGATCTTCCAACCCTGGATACCTATTTAAAAAATGCTGCACCACCAAATTGAGGATATGTGCCAGGCATGGCACATGTGTCAACTTGCCCTGTCTAAGGATAGACAGGAGGTTTGTGCCATTATCGCACGCCTCTATTCCTGGAGGAGGAAGAGGAGGGGGTGGAGCTGACAAATCTTGCGTCATAACCACTAGCTCTATGGAGACATGATGACACAACAAGCTGCAGTACTGAGCCCTGTCCTGAATCCTTCCAAGTTGCAAGCAGGGTTACCCAGTGTGCCGTGAATGAAATATATTGTCCCTAACCATGCTTGCTGGACCACGTGTAAGCAGTAATGTGGACCTTGCGGCTGACTGCCTTGCCCATGATGCCACAGTATTGCCTTCCACGTGATGGTAGAGAGCTGGAACAGCCTTACCTGAAAAGAAATAGTGACTGGGAACCTGCCATTGTGGTACAGCACATTCTGGAAATGTATGGAAAGGGGCAAAATCCACAAGACGAAAAGGCAGGAGTTGTAAAGCCAGCAGCTTTGACAAGCTTGAATTTCGATGCAGGGCATGAGGGTGGCAGTGACTGTATTTTTTTTTTCTCTGCAGCAGATGGGGCAGAGAAATTTGCCTGCTGTAGTCTACAGCTGGTGGTGTGCTACTTGCAGACGTACTGCAAGGACCTGGGACACCCTTCACTATACCATCATTCCTGTCATTGGATAAAAAAGGAGAAAAACAGGGCGCCATGTCAGTGTAAGTAAAACCAACAATACTTTATTCCAATATCCACTTACATCTAAGAAACTTGCAAACTGTATGTAGAGGTGCTGTGATATCCAATTTTCCCATTGATTTGAGTCACATTGTGGTTCTTACCTATTCATGGACTAGTAGGACTTGAATCGTTGTCTATTACTTTTCATTTTCAGTTTTTAATAGTCCGTATTATTTTTATTTATTTTATTGTTATTTCAGTATATATTATACGCAGATACCACCTAATGTCAGTGAGCGCTGACTCACTCACTTTTTAGTTTGTGAATTGTTTGCATATCCCTGTCAGTGGAGGCTGCTGAGAGGTCATAAGATATAGCGGGGGTAGACCAGAAAGCTGAGGAGAGAGGAGGAGCAGAATTGCGTCCCTTTTGTGTGGCTTTTAGGTGCTCTTGCCAACGGACTGAGTGGTGGGAGGTTAAATGCCCTGTCAAGCATGTAGTACTCAAATGGCTGATGTTTTTGCCATGCTTGATGTGCTTGAGGCAAAGTTTGCAAATTGCAACAGTGTGATCGGCTGCATATGTGCTAAAAAAGGCCCAAACAGTTGAGCTGTGGGAAGTGGGCCGGGAGATAACAGCTCCACAATCTGGTGGAATAGGGTGGCTGTTCTAGTCTCTAGTCTTCCATGATGGCTGCCTCTGTGGGATTATGCCTCACTCTTACTTTCCTCCTCTGCTCTATCCGGCACCCAAGTCACGTCATCATCATCATCATCATCTCCTCCATCCTCAGTATCACTACAACTTGTCAATACGCTGTGGATGGGGGAACATGGCTGCCAATCTGTTGTTTAACAGTGTTCTCCCCTCTCTGTAGGCTCATGCTCCTACCTTCCTCAACCTCAGAACCAAGATATGACTCAAGTAATGGCTGTGCATCGTCAATGAGCAAGTGGCTGATGCTGTGTTCAAATAACCCAGTTGACTCCTCCATGCCTGATGCTGGGGCTATGGCAGGAGTAGCTGTGGACAAGGATGCAGAATAAGCCACTCTGGCAGCTGCAGTGGACTGCGCAATAGTCTCTGCTTGGGTGACGGAGGATGAGGAGGATGATTATGGTTTATAAAGGCAGTTCACCACCTCCTTCTGTATGCTGTAGCTGGATGGCACAGGCAACATCACTAAACAGGGGAAATTATGCCCTGCCTGAGGACGGACCATGTCCACCTTTACTTGTGGACACATACACTGCTGGCCTCTCACAGTGCCATGGGATTGTCTGCCTCTCCTTGTTGGCCTCCCAGACATGATGGGGGGCAACAAAATGGAATAAATATGTGGAAATGTGTATGTGGATGCACTTTAATCAATGTAAAGTGGTGTCTGGTGCACTTTAGCTTGAGTATACTGCGTTAAATGTGCAGTAACGCACTCAAATATACTGCATTAAACGTACAGCAACGCACTGGTATATACTGCATTAATTGTGCAGTAACACACTGATATATACTGCATTAAAGGTACAGTAACGCATTTAAATATACTGCTTTAAACATGCAGTAACGCACTAATATATACCGCATTAAACAGTAGTAATGCACTGAAATATACTGTGTTAAACGTGCACTAATGCACTCAAATATACTGTGTTAAACGTGTAGTAACGCACTGATATGTACTGCATTAAACGTGCGGTACTGCACAGATATATACTGTGTTAAACATGCATTAATGCACTGATATATACTGCGTTAAACGTACAGTAATGCCCTGATATATATTGCTGTAAACGTGCATTAATGCACGGATATATATTGTATTAAATGTACAGTAATGCACTGATATATACTGCATTAAACATACAGTAACACACTGATATACACTGCGTTAAATGTGCAGTAACACATGGATACAGTATATGCTGCGTTAAGCGTGGAGTAACGCACGGATATATACTGCATTAAACGTGCAGTAACACACTGATATGTACTGCGTTAAACATACAGTAAACATACAGTAACACACTGATATATACTGCATTAAACACGCAGTAACGCACAGATATATACTGCGTTGAACGTGCAGTAACGCACTGATATATACTGCTTTAAACATACAATAATGCATTGATATATACTGCATTAAACGTGCAGTAACACATGGATATATACTGCATTAAACGTGCAGTAATGCACTGATATATACTGCGTTAAACGTGCATTACGCACTGATATATACTGTGTTAAATGTGCAGTAACACACTAATATATATGTTAAATGTGTGTTAACACACTGATATATACTGCTTTAAATGTACAGTAATGGGCTGATATATACTGCGTTAAATGTGACGTAACGCATGGATATACACTGCGTTAAACATGCAGTAATGCACTGATATGCACTGCGTTAAACATACAGAAACCCATTGATATTTACTGTGTTAAATGTGCAGTAACACAAGGATATATACTGTGTTAAACCTGCAGTAACTCACAGATATATACTGCATTAAACATGCAGTAATGCACTGATATATACTGCAGGAAGCCTGCCCTGACCAATTAAACTGACACTAAAGTAAAAATGAATGGTCACACAACGCTCACAAACTTGATACTAAAGTAAAAATGAATGGTCACACTACACGCACAAAAACTGACACTAAAGTAAAAATGAATGGTCACACAACGCTCACAAAACTGATACTAAAGTAAAAATGAATGGTCACACTACACGCACAAAAACTGACACTAAAGTAAAAATTAATGGTCACACTACACTCACAATGAACTATCACTAGATTCACACTAAACTGATATTCTACACTGACAAAAGAAGCACAATAGCACACTATAGCACTCTAACTCGCGAGCAGCACTGAACAGAGCCCTGTTCTATTTCTCTCCATGCCAATATCACACTGCAAATGGGTACTATGGGGAGAATATTGTTATAGTGTGGAGCGGGACTAAGAACAATGAGCCATGATTGGATAGAGTTATCATTACTTTCTCCAATCATGGCTCTGACAGTGCACTGTGCACTATGCCCTGATTAGGCAAAGCTTTCCTTGCTTCAGCCAATCAGAGCTTCCAATGCACTGTGTGGCGGCGCAGTGCATTGTGGTTATTCAGGCCGAACCGTTCGCCCAACTCTATTTGTTATTTTTTTCTTCGTAATCTTTTTTAGGTTTGACTCTTAACCGCTACAGCCTCAGAAGATTTTACCTCCTTCCTGACCAGAGGACTTTTTGCGATTCGGCACTGTGTCGCTTTAACTGACAATTGCCCGGACAAGCGACGTTGCACCCAAACAAAATTGAAGTCTTTTTTTTCCCCACAATTAGAGCTTTCTTTTGGCAGTATTTGATGACCTCTGCGGTTTTTATTTTTTGCATTATAAACAAAAAAAGAGCAACAATTTTGAAAAAAACCCTTTTTTTTTACATTTTGCTATAATAAATATCCCCCAAAAATATTTAAAAATCATTTTTTTTTCCTCAGTTTAGGCCAATGTGTATTCTTCTACATATTTTTGTTAATTAAAATCGCAATAAGCCTATATTGATTTGTTTGTGCAAAAGTTATAGAGTCTACAAAATAGGGCATAGTTTTATGCCATTTTTATTTATTTATTTTTTTATTAGTAATGGCGGGAATCTGCGATTTTTATCAGGACTGCAACATTATGGCGGACACATCAGACACTTTTGACACTATTTTCAAACCATTGTCATTTATACAGCGATCAGTGCTATAAAAATGCACTGATTACTATGTAAATGACACTGGCAGTGAAGAGGTTAACCACTAGGGGGCTCTGAAGGGGTTATGTGTGTCCTAGGGAGTAATTCTAACTGTGGGGGGGTGGGCTTCAAGTCAAATGACAGCGATCACCGCTCCCCATGACAGGGAGCGGTGATCTCTGTCATAACACAAGCCAGAACAGGGAAATGCCTTGTTTACATAGGCACTTCCCCATTCTGAGGCTCCGTGACACCATCGCCGGGAGACCGGCAGACACTGAGTTCTCCGGTCCCGGGGGCACAGTATGATGTACAAGGCGGCATGCCTGCTATCCCCGGCTCTTAAAGGGGACGTACAGGTACACCCATTTGCCTACCCCTGGCATTGTGCCGACGTATATCGGCGTGCAGTGGACGGCAAGTGGTTAACATTTGAGATGTTAGCTGCTAAGTATTGGCTAAGTAATAGCATGTAAAGTCCCCTTTAAATCTTTTTATTGTAATCAATAACTCTGCTTGAGTGTTTCCTTAATGCTTCATACTTTTTCTTTCAATGGTTCTTTTCTTTTCTGTTTTTTTAACAGACCAAAAAAAAACAAATATCCATCCTAATATATAAAGGAAAAGAATCCTAAATACACATTTTTAAAAACGAATGTGGAAATACAATTAGATATTTTTTTTGGATAGGGGGGGGTGGATTACAACCTATATTTGATGGCAATTGCTGTCTGTGTCACCACAAAGGAGATTTGCCTACACATTTGTTGTATCATTGGGGCATTCAAACAGGGACATAGGCAATATTAAAAAAACATGTTTCTTTAGAAAACGGGGTAGGTGTACAACCTCTGATAGTTTTTTCTATTGTCTGTGACATTGTTGGAAAAGAGGACACACGGACATAAAAACCTTTTATCAGATCTAACCCTTCCCCATAAAAAAATAAAATAAATATCTTTTCTGGAGTTCCACTTTCCTCTACATCAAAATAACTATATAGTCAACTATGTTAATAGTATTTTAGTGTTGAATGAATTTAATTTCAGCGTGACTTTAGAAAAAGTGGAATCCTATGATTCAGCAAAGAGTCGATCATGTTCTTTGTTAACAGGTTTTCCCCAGGCGAAGTTTTTTTGTGAAGCTGATACTGATTTATCAAACACTGTAAGAAATCATTAATTCATTTTTTTGTACTTTTTTGATTAAACCCATTTTTGACCACTAATATTAGAATAAATGATATATCCCCACTCCACACTGAGAATATTCCCCTATAAAATGTGAAAAAAATAATTGTAAGATGTTAGATGTGCAAAAAAAAACGAATCCAACTTATGTAAGACCCGCAGTGCAGTGTTATGTGTACATTTATATAAATCAATCTTTAAAATAACAAGTAGTAATAAAAAAGTATACAAATATAAATCCACCAAAGAAAAATCCACCTAGAGAAAGTCCACCGTGAGTACTCACCACTCACCAGACAGACACTCACCACAAAGGTATGTCTCTCTAATTAAAGATCGGTATATTAGCCTTGCGATTAAAGGCTCATGCAGGGCATACATTATGCAATGTTCTTTCCTTCCACTATGGGTGGAAGGAAAGAAAAGTGTTTTGTGTCCTCATCAACACGATCAGTTTTGATGCAAGAATCCCCCCTGCAGCGCTATTGAGTTCTGCCAGTGGGGAGCCTTCCCTTTCAGCACTAACCATTTGGGAAAAACCTGACAGGCTGGTTGTACACAAGTCAAATGATGGATCGACTTGTGTACAACCAGAGTGCCCATACATAGATCGAAATTCGTCCAGTCTAAAGCAGACAGGTTTTGATCCATATGTGGCCAGCTTCAATCACTCTTGGGGACACCCTTTCATGGGATAATAGATCTCTCCTCCACTCTCCTCCATTACTCCACGCATGTTATATATACATATTTAAACCTCAAATAGTGTAAAATCCTTGAGATATACTTTATTAAATAAAAAATATGTTCACAAAAGATCTGTAAATTAAAGATCCTCACTGAATCCCAATCAACCGCTGTGAAAAGCTGCTCCATTGCAATTGCAATTAAGCCATAACTCTGCATGAACGTATATGGTGGTGTTCCGCGCTTAGGACAGGCTTGTGACTGAACTGCAGCCCCCCAAATAAAGAAAGCCCCAAAGGTGCGATCCAATAATTGTAAAATCTGAATTAGGGGATTGGCGCTGTTCACTAGTATGAAATAAATGAATCCACTATAAACAAACTGCTACTACAAGGGAAGCCTTTTACCCCAACTATAAATGAATGAAAAGTGTAACACAAGTGCTAGGAATGGTCACAAAAGTGTGCAGACTACCCAAGGTAAAAGAATTATATATAATACATAAAAAATATTAAATATAAAAAATGGAACTCCAAACAATGAGTGATCGATCAAGTGTGTATAGAAAGTGATTGTCAATGTCCACTGAAAAGGATGATGTGTATGTAAAAAAAGGCGATAAAAAATATATATATCAGTGAGTGATACCTAAAATTGGGGACAAACGTACTGTTGCCCACTATTAGTGTGTGTACTTGTGTAGCTAAATATTGAGAAAAATATTTGGAAAAAATGTGTGCGAAAAATAAAACAAAAAACAAAAATAGAAATATAAAAGAAAACATATGAAAAAAACAAAGTCCAGGTAACCACAATATAGTTTTCAACAAGCAGCACAAAAACAACAAGTGCCGTGAATATTAGTTCTGTCGTTCAGTAAAACAGTTCTAGTGCAACAGGCTAGTGCATCTTCAGAGGTTACAGGTAAGTCCGTCCCAATAGTTGTATACTGTCCAGTGTGGAGTCCCCTCTAGTGCCCCCACTCACCAGAGCGCCCAACCCCTGCAGGGGTAATGAGCATGTAGATCCAAATCTGATGATCCAATCGGTCGGTGTCCCCCTCACCACCTTTTATCACTTGTGTCACCAGATCGTTCTCAAAGGACATCCATCCGGAACTTAGCCGAATATACAATAGCGTGTCTGTTAAATTCGAGCTGGCCGGCTCTCGATAGCTTCCCGTTGCTCCCGGGACTTTTTATATTTAAAATTTTTTATGTATTATATATAATTCTTTTACCTTGGGTAGTCTGCACATTTTTGTGACCATTCCTAGCACTTGTGTTACACTTTTCATTCATTTATAGTTGGGGTAAAAGGCTTTCCTTGTAGTAGCAGTTTGTTTATAGTGGATTCATTTATTTCATACTAGTGAACAGCGCCAATCCCCTAATTCAGATTTTATAACTCTGCATGAGCTTGTCAACCATCCACAACTCAGTGAAAGATCAACACCACTGGCCATGCCTTGATGCTGAGCCATACACACATACAGTAAACTGTATGTCAGTAAATCAGGCCCATAAAGAGGTGTAAACATAAAGGTTATGAAGAATTCAGTGTGAAAATCGTCAGTATTAGCCTCTGCATGTAACTTATCATAGCTGGCCTTGAGGAAGCTTTCAGTTATTTTGATACTTGAGCAAATAATTGAGTGGTCACCCATTTACGTAAACGGGTGACCACATCCCCCTCTGACACCACAGGGAAAGCCATAGGGAAGTCCCCATGCGTCAGAGGTGGGCGGGGTCACCGGGTGGCCCCCCTCAGTTATATAAGAGCTGTCACAAGAACAGAAGCGTCACACAGTGGGAGACTCCCATTGAGGCGGATTGTCCGGAGGATGAAGCGGGGAAGAAGAAGCCGGAGGAAGATGCCAGAGGAGAAGACCGGAGGAAGAAGCAGAGGACCAGAGGAAGAAGCAGAGGAAGATAGAGGAAGAAGCGGGGGAAGAACAAGATAGAGGAAGAAAAAGAAAACCGAAGGAAGACCAGAAGAAGATGGAAGAAGAAGCGGGGAAAGAAGAAGACATTAATAAAGGAATTGTCAAAAACCGGCTATTGTATTTTTTAACATTTTTGACACTTTATTTGTGAAATGGTAGGGGTACATATGTACTTTTTTAAATTTTGGCGCGGGGTTCCCCTTAATATCCATACCAGACATGAAGAGCCTGGTATGGAATTTGGGGGGACCCCCACGCAAATTGTTTTTAAATTTTGGTTTGGGGTTCCCCTTAATATTCATACCAGACCCAAAGGGAATCCCATGCCATTTTTTTCAATGACTTTTATGTGTATTGCCAGGACGCGAGTACTTTTAAATGACTTTTTTTCCTTTAGAAATGTCATTTTGCTGTCGAACTGCTCTAAACACGGGAAACATGCGCCACTTTACAGGCATACTATAGACACCCCCCAGGTACGAAATTTAAAGGAATATTTCAATTTTATTGTTTCACTTTAAGCATTATTAAAATGACTGCTCCCAAAAACACGGCCGTTTTTAAAACTTTTTTTTGCATTGATACATGTCCCCTGGGGCAGGACCCAGGTCCCCAAACACTTTTTATGACAATAACTTGCATATTAACCTTTAAAATTAGCACTTTAGATTTTTCCCATAGACTTTTAACCCGAACCTGACCCGAACATAAAGCTCATCCCTACATCTGAGCTCATCCCAGCTAATTAGTTGTTGTCATAAAAAGTTCTAAAATAAGACATCTCTGCTGCTTTATGATAGTGTAAACAGTTTAGAATAATAATGATTATTAAAATTTCACCTTTTGGAACATATTACATGTTTCAGCTCCTGCCACAATTCCCCCAGATTTCGTGACAGCATGGGGTCAGGGGCGGAGCCAGGGTGGGGTTGTGGGCCGGACCAAGGGGCCCTGTCAGGTACGCTGTACGGGGCCCCATGATTTCTAACAGTGGCCCTGGTGGCAGGTATGAGTGAGCTGCTATTTTTTGCTCAGAAGGCCACCCCTGCCCCTCCCCAGCATGTGGAATGTAATGTGCCTGTGTTGCTGAACTATGTTGTCAGCAGCAGGGTGCACATGAGCCTGAACACTTGGTCCAGTAAGCATGAGCAGGGTTGCTACATATCCTTCACAGCACACTAGGCTAGTCTACTGGTGGCTTGGAAAGATACAGGCTGGGTCACACCGCTGGAGCTTGTGGTGGTTCTCTGTGTCTTGTATATTGTTAACATCACAGTCACCTGTACCCTCCTCTTCTCTAACCTCATCCTACAACTGCTCAGAACTACAATTCCAGACCAATGCAATGTCTGAAGCATAACGCATGCTGTTTTGTAGCCAGACCTCAGCTGCCAAATTTCTAATGTTTCCTGCAGGGCACCTTGCAGTTTGCAACCTATTCCAGTGTTCTGTCACTGTGAAGGTGTCACATAATGTTTCCACTGGTGAAATTGAGTTGCATGGTAAATCCTGTATTGAATCTCAAAGTTCGTGGCCTATTCCAATTATGAGGCTGTGTAAAAGTTCCACACAATGCTTTGGCAGAGAGAACCCAGTTGGCAAATTTTACTGTTTGCTACAAGGAAAATCCTGTGTTGCCTCTCAAAGATTGTGGCTTTTTTCAGTGCTCTGACACTGTTACGACACACAATCTGTTTGATCCCAGGTTGCAAGTGTTTGCTGCAGGGAAAATTGTTTAATGTGCCTCGAGTTTGTGGCCTATTCTGGTGCGCTGGCATGTAAAAATATTCATGGCTGTAATGACTCTAATAATAATTTCAAGATAAAACCTGCCTCATCTCGCACTATTAAATTATTTAAACTATTTAACCAAACTGTTTGCATACTATCTATTCACTGCACAATATTTTGCGCATTGTCTCTCAAATGATCCACGCTATTGTTTATTTCAAGTTAAAACCTGCCTCCTATCACCCTGTTTTATTGAGGTCAAACGAAGCTGCTTACTTACTAGGGATGGGCCAGTTCGGACCAGAACTTCCGAACAGTGTGAACGTTCGGACCCGAACACCGATCTCCATTAAAGTCAATGGGACCCGAACGTTAAATATCAAAAGTGCCCATTTTGAAGGCTTAAATGCAAGTAATTAGGCATACAATGGTTATAGGGGTCCGGGTCCTGCCCTGGGGGACATTGATCAATAAAAAAAGTTTGTGAAAAATTTCATTTTTAAATGAGCAGTAATTTTTTGATTTTTAAACTGAAAGCCTAAAAATGAAAAATTCCTTCCAATATAGTGCCAGGGGGTTCCCCTTAGTCTAACTGTAAAGTGGCAGATCTGTACCATGTCTAAAATCTGCTGCAGCAACAATCGAATTTATAAAGCCAAAAAAATTACATTTTTCCTGCAAGCTGCCTTTATTTTGCTCAGCAACAGCTGGGGAGTCAGTGTGTATGATGAGGCCACAAAGTAGTGCACTGGGAACAAGAATAGAGATTTTTTGGATACATTCTGGTGTCACTTTGACTTTGGATAGAAGTAACGGGTGCATTAAAATTAGTCTTTGGTTGTTGGTGGCGCCTTCCCACCATAACCCTATAAAGATAATCTTGATGAAAACAAGAATGTGGATGGCAGGGACCATATTTTTTTTTCCACTGCAGAAGATGGGGCAGAGAAATTTGCCGGCTACAGTCTACAGCTGGTGGTGTGCTGCTGGTAGATGAGCTGCTAGGAACCTGAACACGCTGTGCTATACCATTATCCCTGTCAGTGGAGGCTGCTGAAAGGTAATGACTCGGTATCGCAGGGGCAGACTGAAGTGGGTAAGGAGGAGGAGGAGATTTGTGCCCCTTTTGTGTGCCTTTTAGGTGCTACACCTATTTGAGTTCAATCTCTCTTGTAAGCAGCTTCTGGTGTCTTTGGTGGTGGATCTACTATCAACTGTTATTACATTATACATATTTGAAGTGTAATACTATCACTATATCATATCCACATGTGGTTGAGGATTATCATCACACATGATTGAAGTTTGTCACTGACTTTTTTTGGACATCACACGTCCAAGTTCCTCTATTTATAGACATCACATGTCATAATAGAGGACTGCTTGGAGTATTTTTGAGCACATAATTTATTATTCAGGTTTTTTGTACTCATATTATTTGTTATGGTTTATGTGATCATATAAGCACCGAACATTTCACCCAATAGGTGTGGGCTACTCCTTCATTATTTCTTCATCAATTTAGCAGGTAAAAGGTCTAGAGTTGATTCTAAGTGTGGTATTTGCATTTGGAATCTATTGCTGTGAACCTACATCATGCGCTCAAAGTCGACGTCCATGCACGTAAACAGGCCATTACAAGGCTTCAAAAATGAAACAAATCCATCAGAGAGATAGCAGCGACATTAGGAGTGGCCAAATCAACAGTTTGGTACATTCTGAGGAAAGAAGAACGCACTGGTTACCTCAGCAACATAAAAAGGCCAGGACATCCACTGATGACAACGGTGGTGGATGATCGCAGGATCCTCTCTATGGTAAAGAAAAACCCATTCACAACATCCAGAAAAGTTAAGGACACTCTCCAGGAGGTGGGCGTATCTTTGTCAAAGTCTACAATCAAGAAAAGACTTCACAGGAGCAAATACAGAGGGTTCACCACAAGGTGCAAACCTATCATAAGCCTGAAGAATAGAAAAGCCAGAATAGACTGCCAAAATACATTTAAAAAAGCCAGACCATTTCTGGAAAAGCATTCTTTGAAAGAATAAAACTAAGATTAATCTGTACCAGAATGACGGGGTAAAAAAGTGTGGAGAAGGCTTGGAACAGCTCATGATCCAAAGCACACAACGTCATCTGTAAAACATGGTGGAGGCAGTGTGATGGCATGGACATACATGGCTTCCAGTGGCACTGGGCCATTGGTGTTTATTGATGATGTGACAAAAGACAAAAGCAGCCAGAAGTCTGCAGTGTTTAGAGATATACTGTCAGCCCAGATTCAGCCAAATGCAGCAAAGTTGATTGGATGGCGCTTTACAGTACAGATGGACAAAGATCCAAAACACACTGCAAAAGCAACCCAGGAGCTTTTGAAGGAAAATACATGGAATATTCTGCAATGGCTGAATCAATCACCTGATCTCAACCCAACTGAGCATGCATTTCACTTGCTGAAGGCAAAACTAAAGGCAGAAGACCCACAAACAAAGAACAAATGAAGTTAGAGCCTGGCAAAGCATTAGAAAGGAGAAAACCCAGTCTTTGATAATGTCCATGGGTTCCAGACTTCAGGCAGTCATTGCCATTAAGGATTCTCAACAAAATATTAAAAATTAACATTTTATTTATGATTATTTTAATTTGTCCAATTACATTTGAGCCCCTGAAAATGGGGGGGCTGTGTATAAAAATGGTTGCAGTTCCTAAAATTTGTACTTGATGTTTATGTTCAACCCCTTGAATTAAAGCTGAAAGTCGTCAATTCATTTGGATTTCATTTTAATTTTATTCATTGGTTTCATTTTAATTTTATTCAGGTGGCATACGGAGACAAAAGTATGAAAATTGTGCCTGTGTCCAAGTATGTATAAACCTAACTGTATACTGCCCAGCCACTGAACAATTTTTGTGGATATTGTCTCACAGCTATTGTACAGAATGTCTCCAATGCACCCTCTGCATTAGAGATGTAAGTTTTGGTAAGGGTTAAGCCTTAAATCAGATCTGGGTTTGAATTGTTTTGATTACTTATTTGAAAAAAAACAATCTGGTCTGACTCATACTCATCTGGTCTTACAACCATGTCATCTTTCCAAACATTTGCAAGAATTTAAAGGCTACATTTGCCCGAAACTCCATTTTTTCAGTTATGAGTGGAGATTTTTAAGCTATCTACTAACTTTTAATACATTTGGAATTCATTAGTGAATCCCCTATGCTAGTGTTACAAGCTCTAATCTTACATGAACCAAATACTCAATGCTACTTGAACATCTGGAAAGGTATCACAATGTGTGATAGGACCTTGTTGTCGGAAATTCCCACTGTGTGTGGGCTCCATCACACATTTTTCATCGGAATTTCTGACACACAAAGTTTGAGAGCTTGCAATAAAATTTTCCGACAACAAAATCCGTTGTCGAAAATTCCGATCGTGTGTATAAAAATCCGACGCACAAAGTGCCACGCATGCTCAGAATAAATTAAGAGACGAAAGCTATTGGCTACTGCCCCATTTATAGTCCCGACGTACGTGTATTACGTCACCACGTTCAGAACGATCGGATTTTCCAACAACTTTGTGTGACCGTGTGTATGCAAGACAAGTTTGAGCCAACATCCGTCGGAAAAAATCCATGGAATTTGTTGTCGGAATGTCCGATCAATGTCCGACCGTATGTACGGGGCATTACTGTTGCATTCTTCAATATGTAGAATAAAGACTTCTTAAAAGAAAGAAACAAATCTTCCTAAATACTGTAGCAGGTGGACACACTACAATATAAATAATCTGCAAAGTCCTTTCTGCTAGGATACAGTGGGGACAGAAAGTATTCAGACCCCCTTACATTTTTCACTCTTTGTTATATTGCAGCAATTTGCTAAAATTATTTAAGTTCATTTTTTTCCTCATTAATGTACACACAACACTCCATATTGACAGAAAAACACAGAATTGTTGACATTTTTGCAGATTTATTAAAAAAAAATAACAGAAATATCACATGGTCCTAAGTATTCAGACCCTTTCCTCAGTATTTAGTAGAAGCACCCTTTTGATCTAATACAGCCATAAGTCTTTTTGGGAAAGGTGCAAGTTTTTCACACCTGGATTTGGGGATCCTCTGCCATTCCTCCTTGCAGATCCTCTCCAGTTCTGTCAGGTTGGATGGTAAACATTGGAGGACAGCCATTTTTAGGTCTCTCCAGAGATGCTCAATTGGGTTTAAGTAAGGGCTCTGGCTGGGCCATTCAAGAACAGTCACAGAGTTGTTGTGAAGCCACTCCTTCGTTATTTTAGCTGTGTGCTTAGGGTCATTGTCTTGTTGGAAGGTAAACCTTCTGCCCAGTCTGAGGTCCTGAGCACTCTGGAGAAGGTTTTCATCCAGGATATCCCTGTACTTGGCCGCATTCATCTTTCCCTCGATTGCAATCAGTCATCCTGTCCCTGCAGCTGAAAAACACCCCCACAGCATGATGCTGCCACCACCATGCTTCACTGTTGGGACTGTATTGAACAGGTGATGAGCAGTGCCTGGTTTTCTCCACACATACCACTTAGAATTAAGGCCATAAAGTTCTATCTTGGTCTTATCAGACCAAAGAATCTTATTTCTCACCATCTTGTAGTCCTTCAGGTGTTTTTTAGCAAACTCCATGAGGGCTTTCATGTGTCTTGCACTGAGGAGAGGCTTCCGTCGGGCCACTCTGCCATAAAGCCCCGACTGGTGGAGGGCTGCAGTGATGGTTGACTTTCTACACTTTCTCCCATCTCCCGATAGCATCTCTGGAGCTCAGCCACAGCGATCTTTGGGTTCTTCTTTACCTCTCTCACCAAGGCTCTTCTCCCCTGATAGCTCAGTTTGGCCGGACGGCCAGCTCTAGGAAGGGTCCTGTTCGTCCCAAACGTCTTCCATTTAAGGATTATGGAGGCCACTGTGCTCTTAGGAACCCTAAGTGCAGCAGAATTTTTTTGTAACCTTGGCCAGATCTGTGCCTTGCCACAATTCTGTCTCTAATCACTTCAGGCAGTTCCTTTGACCTCATGATTCTCGTTTGCTCTGACATGCACTGTGAGCTGTAAGGTCTTATATAGATAGGTGTTTGGCTTTCCTATCCAATGAGTCCAATCAGTATAATCAAATACAGCTGGACTCAAATGAAGGTGTAGAACTATTTCAAGGATGATCAGAAGAAATGGACAGCACCTAAGTTAAATATATGAGTGTCACAGCAAAGGGTCTGAATACTTAGGACCATGTGATATTTCAGTTTTTCTTTTTTAATAAATCTGCAAAAATGTCAATAATTCTGTGTTATCTGTCAATATGGGGTGCCGTGTGTACATTAATGAGGAAAAAAAATGAACTTAAATGATCTTAGCAAATGGCTGCAATATAACAAAGAGTGAAAAATTTAAGGGGGTCTGAATACTTTCCATCCCCACTGTATATATATGATGAGGGCAAGTAACAGCCCACCATATTCGCTCATAATTGAGAAGCCAGTCTAGGTTTCTTCCAGAATACCACTGTAAAAAACAAATAATTTAACTAATCTATAATTACCTAACAGACTCCATAACTGACCATGTTTATGTCTTAAAGCAGGGTTTCGGTTAAAAAAAAAAATAAATAAAGTCAGCAGCTACAAAAACTGCAGCTGCTGACTTTTAATAATCAGACACTTACCTGTCCCAAGGTCCAGCGATGCGGGGGAACGAAGCCCCGCTCATCTCCCCCTCCGCTCGGCGGTGCCGGCATTGTAACTGTGGGCACCCACTGCGCATGCATGAGCGGCACCGCGCACCGGGATTGGCTGCACAATCATCTGGGACCTGTGACGTGTCCCAGATGATTGACAAGAGGGAGGGGGCAGAGCTGATCTCCCTTCCTGCGCCGAGGGAAGTGACGTCAAGAGCCCAGGTGCTGAAGGAGACAGACTATGAGGGACCCACCAGCAACAGGCATTTAGAGGTAAGTAAAAAAAAAAAATTTCTCCAAATGTTTTTTTTTTTTTATGAACATAAATGACATTTTTTATTTTTTTTTGGGTGGAACTCCACTTTAACTAGTAAATGTCTAATATGCAAATAATTGTAACATTCTGAATACATATAAAAGGAGAAAATAGATGAAGGTGAATATAACAAAGGTTACCCCATGAACTCCTACTCTCTGTTTATATGATAAGTTTATTGTATTATATAATTTGCACCCTTGAATATGTCATCTAAACATTTGCCACTTTTGAGCGGTGCTAAAACCTTCTCGATGAACAAGATCATGTTATGCTTTAATGCGGAGCTACATTGACCTTTGCTTCAGCAGGAGAGTACTTAGTAGATTATAATGCAGCTTGTATCAAAAATTAAGTCAGATGTCACTGAATAATGTACAGGAAAAATAGACTGGCAGATGTATTAAAATGTGAGAGTGCCATTGAACTTTGTTAGCAATTTTCACATAAAATATATTAACTGCACAGCAGTTCTATATTCCTGACGTTAAAGTGCAAATTTATGAAATGTGTTAAAATTGTGTTAGTTAGGCAATATGAATTTTAGAATTAATAGAAGAAAAAATAGTAAACTGAAGTCAATAATGGATGTTTGCTTGTCGCTAAAATACTAAACTTTTTTTTTCTGCATAGAAAATACTTCCTCTTTTACTGTGCAGAGAACTAGTGCCCAAACAGATAATTTCCCAATGATCGTTTTGGAAACTCTGATAATTTCTATCCAAAAAAAAAGAAAAAAGGAACATGGAATATTTTCTTTTATAGCCACCACACTAACGGCACAAACTCATTTTCCAGGTCTGACATTCACCAGGTGACCTCTCTTGTTTGTCCCTACATGTTTTCCAAAATATAAAAGTGAAATAGAGTCCCAAGGGTACTGTACTTGAAAGGTTATGAGAGTTAGAGAATTTCACCCATGCCTGCCAAATCAGCAGATGGCTTGTGATTATAATTATATGCATCAATAAAACGAATAATCTTTACAAAATTTGAATTTCTACTAAAGTAAGGGATTTGGTAAGCAGATGCAACCGAATATATTTTCTTTAACCCATTCTGCTGGTTGCCCTAGCAAGAATGCTTTTCATTTACATCACTGGCTGGAGGTTTTTTTTTTTATTTACTGTTTGCCTTCTAAGTAGATTTTGTTGATGTAATTAAAAAACAATACACCTAATTTTACTCAAAATTAATGTTAAACATTTTGAAGATTAAAAATACAATACTACATCAATCTGACTATCTGAACTCAGACGTAAAAAAAATAAAACAATACAAAATTGTTATGTGCACAGTGGCATTTCTATAAAAATCAGAAGAAAAGAACACTGGACCAAAAGTCTAGATTACTTTCCTTGTTTCCTTTTTCTTTTGTAAATTATTTTATTTAAGTTTTAGATTCAGAACAAGCAAATTACAAGTGACACAAAATGAAACTTTATACCACTTTACCCAGACATGTTGTCCTTGTTGACTTTTTAGACACAGTAAGAGATGACATTTGATACGTCACTGTGGGCAATAACTCCACTTTAGGCCCAGTTTTATTTTCCTCATTTAAAACTTAAAATAGTCCTGTAAATACGGCTATTAAAAAGTACTGGAACTGCAAAGGCTGATAACATTCAAATTAGGTAAACAAAGCACTCCTTTTTTTGCATTCTTTTTAGGCTGAGTTGTGAATTGGATGCGGGATTGACCGCATCCAAATCGCATGACAGGAGACTGTGCCTGGCTCTCAATGAGGATGGTTCAGAGATCTCCACGGCAGCTGCGGAGCGGATTGCACAGGGGTCCTGTGCACCTTTGGCTCCGTTTCAGGTTTGAATTCAGGCAAAAATTCAGACCTGATTCACCCCTGAAATGGAAAACAGGGATGCACCGGACCCCTGCTTTGAGCCGCATCCAATTTAAGTGTGAACCCAGCCTTAAAATAATTGTTGGGAGTTAGTGGTAGCTATGCATGTACAGTATATGTATGTGCTTCACCGAACAATATAGCTGAAAACCACATGTGGCTTCCAAGATATTACATAAGCACAACTAATGTATAGGGATTTTTTGCTCTTTCAAAATTGGGGAAAATTCTTGTGCAAACATGCAGAAATATATAGCTGTGTCCAATATGTTCTGGCATGGTGTGTTCGGTATAGCGTGTTGGGATAAACCCTTTTGGGGGACAGTAGAAACACTGGAAAGTATTTTGATTTCCACAGTGCAACATTATCGCTATAGTTTTATTAATATGCGGACTGATGCTTTAGTAAACTTTACAATTAGTGATGCAGATACATAACAACAGATCTTATAATGTACTTCTATGACTTGTACTTTCTGGCTACTGATGCCCTACTGCACATGACTAAGCTAGCACATCTACCGTACCCTGAAAAAGTATTCATACCTCTTGACATTTTCCACATTTTGTCATGTTACAACCAAAAATGTAAATGTATTGTAATGGGATTTTATGTGATAGACCAACACAAAGTGGCACAAAATTGTAAAGTGGAAGGAAAACAATAAATGGTTTCCTTTTTTTTTTACAAATAAATATCTGAAAAGTGTGGCGTGCTTTTGTATTCAGCCCTCTTTACTCTGATACCCCTAAATAAAATCTAGTGGAACCAATTGCCTTCAGAAGTCACCTAATTAGCAAATAGAGTCCATCTGTATGTAATTTAATCTCAGTATAAATACAGCTGTTGTGTGAAGCTTTCAGATGTTTGTTAGAGAACCTTAGTGAACAAACAGCATCATGAAGGCCAAGGAACACATCAGACAGGTCAGGGATAAAGTTGTGGAGAAGTTTAATGCAGGGTTAGGTTATAAAAAAAAGCTTCCCAAGCTTTGAACATCTCACAGAGCAGTGTTCAATCCATCATCTGAAAATGGAAAGAGTATGGCATAACTGCAAACCTAACAAGACATGACCATCTACCTAAACTGACAGGCCGGGCAAGGAGAGCATTAATAAGAGAAGCAGCCAAGAGGCCCATTGTAACTCTAGAGGAGCTGCAGAGATCCACAGCTCAGGTGGGAGAATCTGTCCACAGGACAACTATTAGTAGTGCACTCCACAAATCTGGCCTTTATGGAAGAGTGGCTAGAAGAAAGCCTTGATTGAAATATGAAACATGGTGGTGGCAGCATAATGTTGTGCGGATGCTTTTCTCCAGCAGGGACAGGGAAGATGGTCAGAGTTGATGGGAAGATGGAAGATTCTCGTCTTTTCATCAATTTTGGAGGGATGTCCAGTTCTTGGTAATGTCACTGCTGTGCCATATTTTCTCAACTTGATGATGACTGTCTTCACTGTGTTCCATGGTATATCTAATGCCTTGGAAATTCTTTTGTACCCTTCTCCTGACTGATACCTTTTAACAATGAGATCTCTCTAATGCTTTGGAAGCTCTCTGTGGATCATGGCTTTTGCTGTAGGATGCAACTAAGAAAATGTCAGGAAGGACCTACTAGAACAGCTGAACCTTATTTGGGGTTAATCAGAGCGGCAGTTTGAATGTGATTGCTTCATTCTGAACACAGCTACATCCCCAGTTATAAGAGAGTGTGCACACTTATGCAACCACATTATTTTAGTTTTTTATTTTTACCCCCCCCCCCAAAAAAAGATTTGTTTTTTAATTGAGTTGTACGGTTTATAAGTCACATTAAAGCTGGAAAAAGTTCTGAAATGATTTATCTTTGTCCCATTTTTTGACATCACAGAAATCTGTGACAATTTAACAGGGGTGTGTAGACTTTTTATATCCACTATATTGTCAAAAGTATTGGGAAGCCTGCCTTTACACACACATGAGCTTTAATGGCATTGTTAGTTCGTAGGGTTCAATATTGAGTCAGCCTACCCTTTGCAGCTTTAACAGCTTCAACTCTTATGGGAAGGCTGTCCACAAGGTTTAGGAGTGCGTCTATGGGAGTTTTGTACCATTTTTGCTGAAGTGCATTTGTGAGGTCAGGCACTGATGATGCCTGGTTTGCAGTCTCCACTCTAATTCATCCCAAAGGTGTTCTATTGGGTTGAGTCAAGTTCCTCCTCCCCAAACTCACTCATCCATGTCTTTATTGACCTTGCTTTGTGCACTGGTGAGCAAACATGTTGGAACAGGAAGGGGCCATTCCAAAATTGTTCCCACAAAGTTGGGAGCATAAAATTGTCCAAAATGTCTTGGTATGCTGATGCCTTAAGAGTTCCCTTCACTAAAACTAAGTGGCCAAGCCCAACCCACCTGCCTTGTCTCATTCTATTTGCTGCCTATACAGGTGTATGCATATTGTCCTGATGGTATTCAGTTTTCATAATAATTGGGGGTATGGGGATGAGAGAGGGTTCAGGGAATATGGGGTTGTGGATTTGAAGGTTTTTTGTGTACTCTGATTTAACAATTTCTTACATTTTTAAGACAGTGCAGTGTGGTACTGCGAGAAAAGAAGCTCACTATCTCTACTCTGCCATTCCTGTTTACAGCAGGAGTCACAGTGGAGGATTCCCCAGTGGAGTTTTTTTACTGTGCTATATGTATTAAATACATTTTTGTTTATATTCTTAAACTTTTTTAATAAATAAAATAATGATTTTATGGAAACGTGGGTACCTAAGCCTAAGATTCATCCATATTCCTTTTCCAGTCCAATCTATCTCTACTATTAAACTCTTTTGCCACTGGCCAATTTGTAGAAAAGTTGAGGGCTTCAGATTTATTTTAAAGTAAACTTTCCTATAGCTTTTAGATCTATTACTGCTGGATAAAAAAAATCAGGTGCTGCATCCAAAACGTAAATAACCCTTAGGAGGCATCGGGGAGGGCCTACAGACAAATACTTCCCTGATCAAACCAATACTTATGCACTTTAGATAGAAAATTTTAGGAATGGAACTGCCCAGTTATGATCCCTACAATCAGAACTATACACAATGAGCTTGTTTAGCTGTTTTAGAAGATTTGCTAACACATGTTTAGAAGTTCAATTCAGCTAAATAAACACTTTCATTGGAAAAAAAAAGTCTAAAAAAGATGCAAAGATATTTAATACTCACCTCACCTGCTGCCCAGACAATCGATCAATGCTGTATTGCAGAAGAAACTGCTGCTTAAAGGTTAAGTTCACCTTTACAGAACATAATAATAAATGCACATATTTTTGCAGGAAAAAAAAAAATTCATTTATCCTTTTTTTGTGCAGAAGACTGGAAAGCATAGCACCCACGATCAGTAAATTATGGGTGCAATGTAGGCTCCTGCAGACTTGTCCTCCAGCTTTCAGCTCATACCTCTGTACAGGCTTTCTGTTTGGAAACTGGAGTACATGTCAGAAGACTACGAGACCACTCATCAGAGCTCCTGCAGCCCACTAAAACTACAAGTCCATCTGCCACGGGGGTAGACAGCAATTGTTGTATATTTATTCACAGGAATTTGTAAATTAATGACACGGCTGTATTGGCGGAGCCCTGCACAGCCACGCTGCTTTTAAGAAGTGAAAGCAGGTGCGAGAAGAGAAACCTTCACACACTTTCAGGGAAGGGGAGAACAGGAGGGGGCAGTAGCTGGAAAATGTTCCACCCTAAATACACGGGGAACATGTAACATGTTCCAAATGATAGCTTATCCTTTAAGAAATCTTCTAAATCCAATAATTCCGGGATTCCAGGAGCCATTGGCTCCCGCTGCTGTTAATCAAATCCAATGACGTGGGAGCCCGGGACGGGACCGGGTCCTGATGTCTGTGTCAATAGACGCAGCAACAGGACTCTGGAGCATACCCACAAGAGTGCCCCCAGGGGAAGCGCTTCTCCGTTGGGGCACTCGAGAAGAGGAGGAGCCAGGAGCACCACGGAGGGACCCCAGAAGAGGAGAATCTGGGCCAGGAGAGGAGGTAAGTATGACATGTTTGTTATTTAAAAAAAAAACAAGACTTTACAACCCCTTTAAGCCTTAAGAGATCTTTAGTTTAAATCTTCACCTTAGTTGTGTTTTAATACTTGTCTTGGGTTTTAACTAAAGGCTTTTTGAAAAATAGCATGTTATAAATAACCTATTGAATGAAAATTTATTATGCAAAAAAATAAACATGTCATTTTTGGAATTGTGGAATTTGAAATAATTCTCAGGTATTGCACACATAAAGTAATACTATCAATTTCATCCAACTAAGCCATTCTGTTAGATCCTTGAAAAGTTTGCTACCATCTCTGACTTGGAGGTTAATGAAGCCAAATCAAAGGCCCTTAGTTTGACTCTCTCCCCACAAGACTTTGCCTCCCTACAAACTTTGTTACCTTTTTTTGTCTACTGACTCAATCCAAGTCCTGGCATATATTATGGTTGGGTAAAATCACAGACATTAAAATGACACTCCTCCTCAAAATCTTGTACTTTTTTTGCATGTTGCCAATTAATGAGCCTTTATATTACATGCGTATACTTCAACAATGCTTTTCCCACTTTATATGGGGACGAGCAGACCCAAAACTCTCTAGACCCACAATTTTTTTCCCCAAAATATGGAGTGGTATGGGGCTCCCCATCTGATACACACCTACCATACAGCTCAAATGATCCAAATGACCAAATTGCACTCGACAGTGCAGTGCATATATCTATCAAAAACCTCATCACTTTACACTCCCTCACCCTCGGGGACTGAATTAAACATTGGAGAGATCATCTCTCACCCCATTTTCCTATGTTATCTTTCATGTAGAACCCCTCACTGTACCCAGCCTATACCTCTGCTGCCTCTTTCTAATCCTTGTTTGATTTAGCAGGCCCAGATGGGATCCTCCCTTTCTCAAGGTGGTGCCAATGCATTCATGTGCCACCAACAGAACTTGTTTGGCTACTTTCAAATTAAATGGAGTGCTTTTAGGGCTGCAAGGAATTGGAAACACACAGTTGTGGCTGGCGCACATGCCCCATAGTTCACAGGTGCTGGACAAAAGTCTTTGACCTTCTCTCCATAGCGTTTGGCAAAACTATTATTCCAGATCCCACTAAAGTTATTCTAAATATCCTCCCCCAGGCATTACCACTATGCATTTCAAGCTTCTAAACAGACAGTGGCAGCTGCCTGGAAAATCTCCTCTCTTTTTTTTTAATACAAACGATTTTATTTGGAAGGGTATACGCATATACAATAGGCTTCGTGTACAGAAAATAATACAACATGTATCATGTAATAGAGAGTAATGAGAATGGTTAAAATGTACATATATCAATGGTATGTTATAGGATGACCAATAAGGACTATGTGGTCCGTACATTTACATAATAACACATCTATTAAGCAACATGGGGAGGATGCCTTGTAGGAGAACTCCCACTGTAAGCTGAAGATGTTGAAGGCCTCCACACGTTAACAAGTTTCTTCAGCTTTAAAATTAGCAGATAACATGTACCTAAGCCATAAACAAAAAAAGAAAGGGAAAGTTTGAACATTAAAATGTAAAACAGAAAAGGTTACGGGAAACCATGTTGGAAAATGCTGCCAACAATGCATCGTAATATACGGGCTCAGTATTAAAATTGTGAGTGAGGATAATGTGTGGTCAGGGGGACCAGGATTTCCATTTCAGGTCATAAATGTGCATGGTATCCATGATAGTATGGAAGACTTTCTCCATAAGCTGAATTGCTGCTATACGTCTAAGGACCTGATCCCAAAGGACCCCAAGGGAACGCCAAAATAAGGCGATCGACCAATGGACCGCACTAAAGAGAGTATGGGGTAGTTTTTGTTCAGGGGGGTGGATCATGGTATTTTAGCAAAGAATAAGCACATCTGGTGGGTGAGAGTTGTCTAAATACCTGTGATCTCTGCTACCTTATCGGATACCTTTTGCCATAGGTCCCTCAGGGCTATACAACTCCAGAAAATGTGCAGGTAGGTCCCTTTCTCGGGACAGCCCCTGTAGCAGTTCTCTGAAACAGTGGGGAAGAATTTATGTAACTTAGTAGGGGTATAATACCACCTAGTGTGTAACTTTACCACAGTTTCTTTCACCGCCACTGATTTCGTGTATTTATGCATATTGGAGATACGGACTGGCCACTTCTCCGAGGAAGCTACCACCCCTGTCTCCACCTCCCAGCTGATTATGGCAGAGGATTTTTCTGAGAGGCCTAGGCTGCCCAGGAAGCTATATAATAGGGAAATTGTTCCCCTGTCTCTGGAAGAGGGGCCACATAAATCCTCAAACGTAGTAACGGGGTTAGCTACAGTTCCGGGGTGTATTGAAGAAGTGTCTGATCTGTAGGTATTTGTAAAATTCCGTTCTCGGTAATGAGTGGAGGGATTGTAAGGATAGGAAAGAGCAGATTATCCCATCCTTCTGAATAGAGTCCAGGGTAACCAGATCCCTTGACGTCCAAAGGGCGAAGGTGGTAGGGTTGGGGAATGCTGCCAGAAACAAAGGGTCCCCAATGTAGGATGCTAGCCTGGCTTTGGTATAAGTACCAAAGGTGCAGAGATTGGCCAACTACAGCATTTAAGGTGGAGATATCTTTGGGGCGAATCGTCTTGGCCCACAGTAATCCGGGAAGAAAATATGGGGCTATTGAAACCCGCTCAAAACGGAGCCAGGGGATTCTGTGTGGGAAGGTATGCCATTGTGCCAATTGTAGTAGTCTGGCGGAAAGGTAGTATAGCCAGAGGTTCGGTAATCCCAATCCACCCATGGCCCTTGGTCTGTATATCATTTGTTTGCCTAATCAGGGTTTTTTATTTTGCCAAATAAATTTGTTTATGTTGCACTGTATTTGGTCGATTGTCTGTCATGACACATAGTTAGAGAGGGCTCTGAAAAAAATTAAAGTTTGGGGAGAATAAACATTTTCACTGCTTGGATCCTGCCTAAGAAAGTGATGTGAAATGGGCTCTAGGAATGTATCAGTTGTCTGATACGAGTAAATGCTGGTGGGTAGTTAGTGAGGTATAACTTATGAAGAGAAGGGGCCAACTTGATTCCTAAGTATGATAACATCTGTCCGTCTGCAGGAAAGCCAAGATTACAATGGATCAGGGAGGTAATACATTGGGGGAAGTTTACCGAAAGGGCAGAACATTTGTAGAGGTTAACCCCTAGGTCTGAAATATCCTGAAAAACACGTAAGGTGGAGATAAGGTTGGGAATGGAAACTATAGGGTTCGGCAAGAACAAGAGGACATCATCCGCGTATAAACTTAGTTTGAATTCTTGATCCCCTTTCGTATAACCCTTAATGTTGGAATCTAAGCAGATTGAACGGGCTAGCGGTTCGATGGCAAGGGCAAATAAAAGTGGCAAGAAGGGGCACCCTTGTCTTGTTCCCTGCCTAATGTGAAGTATTCAGAATTGCAACCCGGGAGTCTAATCCGAGTACGTGGGTGATGGTAAAGAGCCCAGAAACCATGGACGAAAGCCCCTGAAAAGCCAAATTTTTTCTAGGATCTGTTAGAGGTATGGCCATAGAACACTGTCGAATGCCTTGTGAATGTCGAGGCTTAAGAGTAGTACTCTGCGAGAATGTAGGTCAGCGTCTTGGATGATGTTGGATCCAAGTCTAATATTGTCGGTGATTTGTCTGGTCGGGATAAAGCCAGTTTGGTCAGGGGCGATTAAGGAAGTGATGATATTCGAGAGTCTGACGGCTAATATGCGACCAAAAATCTTCAAGTCAGTGTTAATGATTGAAATTGGTCTGTAGTTCTGGGGAAGGGAGTGATCTTTGTTGGGTTTTGGGATCAGGGACATATTAGCTAAAAGCATGTCACCTGGGAATACATTGCCTTCGAGGACATGGTTAAAGAGGGATCTTAGGTATGGAAGTAAGGTACCCTGGAATTTTTTGAAATATGGGGCTGAGTAACCACCAGGACCTGGGGTTTTGGAGGGTTTTAAAGATTTAATTACAGTAATTATTTCAAGGTCCGAGCAGGGTGCGTTCAACTCCCGGAGTTGTTCTTGAGAAAGGGCGGGGAGAGGTAGATCATCTATCCATGTTTTGAGGGCTTGGTCAGGGGGCGAGGGAGGAGGGGGGAGTAGTTCTGTATAAAATGTATAGAAAATTTGAAGTGTCTCAGATGGGTGAGAAACTACGTTACTGTTAGGGTTTCTCAATTTGTATGAGTGAGGGGGTTGAAGGGATTGATTGAGCTTTCTCGCAAACATGGCCCAAGCCGAGATGCTGTGTAAAAAGAATTTGGCTCTAGACCATCTTAAGGTTTTCTCTGTGTGTTCGGAGAGGATTTTGTCAAGATCTAGTCTGTGTTTGTTAATTTTCTGCAGTAGGTCTGGGGAGTGATTCTGTGTGTGTAGATGATATAACCTCTAATTCTGTGTGTAGATGATATAACCTCTAAATCTAATTCAGTGGTGAGATTGGTAATATCAAGCAGTCTCTGTTTTTTCTTTCTGTGGCTAATTGGATCAAGTGCCCCCTTATCACCACCTTAGCCCATAGTATAGTAGGAGAGATGTCGGTGGTATCATTAGTGGTAAAGTATTCTTCCATATATTTAGAAATCTGGGATACCAGGATTGGGTCTGAGAGGAGAGATTCATTCAGTCTCCAGCCAGCAACTGAGGGTTTAAAGCCTATATGGGATATGTCGAGGGTAGCCATCTGGTGGTCCGACCAAGTGCAAGAATGTATAGCAGCAGAGGTAGAGTTTGCGAGAAGTATAGAGGAGCAAAACATGTAATCCAATCTAGAATAGCTGTCATCGGGGTGGGAATAATATGTGTACTCTCGGGCCCCTACATTGTGTGCCCTCCATGAGTTCACCAGATTGTGGTTATGCAGCAGTGTTTTCAGGGTTTTGGGGAAGGCATTGGAGGCATTACCTACCCTGCTTCTATTGAGGGCAGAATGAGTCACCAAGCTAAAGTCTCCTCCCAGTATTAGATGTGGGGAGCTGTATTTGTCTAAAATCAGGAAAAAGGCCTTAAAAAGGTTGCCTGGGACTCATTAGGTGTGTATACGTTGGCAATCGTGACCTTTTTACCCCGCAGAGAGCCTTGTAAGATAATAAACCTGCTAGCTGGATCTTTATAAGTGTTCTGGACATCAAACAATAAACCATTTTTAACAAATATTGCCACTCCTCGGGACCTGGACCCAAACGTTGTATAGTACCCCACATCATAAGATCTATCAAAAAAATGGGGTGATTATTTTCGAAGAAGTGAGTCTCCTGTAAAAGAATAATGTCCGCCTGTAGGCGTTTGTATGTTTGGAAAGCTTTTTTGCGCTTCTGGGGGGTATTAAACCCCCTTCATTATGGGAAATTAATCTAATACCCATTTTTAATTTGGTGGTCATATAGGCATACAAGATCCGGGGGGTCCTAAGGAGTAGGCCTCCGATGTCCCCCACCACAAATGGTTGGGGATAACCGGATTGATGTGTAACAGTATACAACCCATCATGTAGTTATAATAAGGAGTGACCGTAAGACAAAATATATCAAAATCAGCATATATAGTGCATTTAAAGAAAAGTCCTGTAACCAAAAAAAAAATGAACTGTAAAATAAAATAAAGTATGTGTAACCCATTGGGGTCGGGAGAGGAAAGACCATCCCGACTGTAGGATAATCAACACTTTGTTAGGGGTAAAAACTTCCTGAATAATAGGACAGTAGTGTCCAACGCTCTTGGCAACCTGTTGGCAGATAGGAGAAGGCAAAAACAAAAATCACAAAAGATGTGTCCGGGGAGAGAGAGAAAGACAAAAAAGTCTGTCCCTCTTCCCCTTCTTTCTCTCCTTTCCTCCTCGCTCCCTTTACTTGTGGTGCTCAGCAAGAGTGGGGGACAACCAAGCGGGTGCTACTGTACGAAAGCACAGCGGGGAGCCGTCAGATAGTTCTATGGTGCATCGAGGTGTAAACGAAAAGTAGGCGGGGGGAGGCTGAAATTAAGAGGGGAGCCAGGTAGTTATTGTTGTCCCCGTGAATGTCCATGGAGATCCTTGACCATCTGTTGGAGTCCCAGGTTACAAGATACAGTAGTCCTTGAGGCATAGAATAATATCCCTGGGCAGTTTGTCCTCGGGCGGTTTGGGGCGAAGAGCTCTGTGTAGCCTATTGCATGCAAAAGCAGCCACCGGGGAAGCGGGCAGTAAGGACTGGAACAACTTGTAAATTGCCGGGGTTAAGTCAGTGACCACCTCAGGGACCCCTCTGATTCTCAGACTGTTTTGTCTGTTTCTATTGTCCAGGTCCTCCAAGTGGACCTGGAGCTGGGAGACTGATTCGGTGAGGTCTTCATGATCTCAGTGTATGCAAGCTGCAGCTCGCCGTGCTTCGTTTCAAGGAGATCCGTTCTGCCACCTAGAACAGCTATCTCCTGCTGCAGAGTGTTTGTGGATATGTGAAGTTCAGTCTGAAACTTCTCCACAATCTTATTGTACATAGCTGTTAGGCTGTCATGTAAATCAGCCTTGGTGAGATGTAACGTGTACTCACCGTCTCCAGATGAATGTATAGGGGAGGCTGCCAGGCTCTGTGCAGGGGCTGAAGCGTTTTGTGGCTCAGCGCCATCTTGGGACTTCCCTGCCATCTCACGGACCCTGAGGAGATAGTTCGTAAGGGACCTTTGAGCTGGTTTCCCACGACGGGACTTGGAGGACGGCATGCACCGATCTTCCCCCGGGGGTGCAGGTAGTTTTTGAGTCAATTAATACAGTTTTATGGCCCCGGGGAAGGCAATGAAGTCCCCGCTGTGTCGGAGCTACGCTCAGATGCTTCCTTCCAGATTCACGCCGCGCATGCGCCCCGAAAATCTCCTCTCTTAATCTAAATGTTACGCATGCCATCCTACATGACCATGTCCCCACATATGCTAAAATTTGGCAGCAGTGGATAAATATGTTCCTTCCCACTGTCAGGAGCGTATAATGCTCCTGTTCCATGGCAGCTGCTGGTCTCATTTCAGCATCCTGGTTTTGGCTGAGCTGCACCCTCCCTCTCTGAATGACCACCTGCAGGATAATAATTATAGACACAGCCTTTGGGTGGAGACCAAACCTGTTTTAAGCCTGCCAGGCCCTTAAATTCATGATTGTAATAGTGTTTGCAACACGTGCTTCAAGCTCCCTGTTTTTCTGCCTTGTTTCCGTGCTTTGACCTTTACCTTTGCCTGATCAGTCCTGCCTGCTAGTTTGGATTCCCTTGTTATCTACCTTGTATTGGACTTTGGACTAATTTCTGAACTCTGATTGCCTTTTGACCATGAATTTGACCCTGAGTGCTTTCTGAATATTGCCTGCCTTGAACCTGGACTTCCATTGGATCACTCTGCCTGTCTGCCAACTGCAAGTACCTATTTGCTGAGCTCTGCTCACATCTCCCCCAGCGTGGTAGCCAGGTACTATAGCATTGTGTATAAGAGCTGGGAACTGAGCAATCAGTGGTCTTTGATTGCTTAGTTCTTGGTGTAGAGGCTGTGGGGGGACCGATGCATGGTGTACTGATAGGCCTGCTTGCCTTATGGGAAAGGGGGCTGCTATGGATGAAGAACACAGAGCCAGCTATAGTGCCTGACACCCAATGCTAGTGTTAGATGTGAACAGGGCTTTTTTTTTTCTCAGAGAATAGGTGCAGGAACTCCCCCTTTCCGAGTCCCCTCTTTTCTCCGCCCCTACCCACCTCCCAGTACCGTCCCTTTTAGGCTATATAGAACCAACTATCATTTTGAGGAGCTAAGTAATTTGTATGGAATTTGGTAATGATATCAAGAAAAGCAGTAAAATAGATCCCCTGCAGCCAGCAACAATATATTCCCCTAACAACAATGGAACAACCACAACAAAATTTCCCTGCCAGCAACGTTAGACTCCTGGCAGCTTCAACAAATCTCTGCACAGCCAGCATTAATAGTCTGTCTGGCTACCATCCACAATAGACCCCTCCCCCAACAGTAGATCTCTTTCAGCAACAACTGACCCCCCAGCAACGTAATACCCCCCCAGCAACAATAGGTCCCCCACCAGCAACAATAGACCTCCCCAGCAACAATAGACCCCCCCTTGCAAAAATAGATCCCCAGCAGTGAGCATTAATACCCTGTAGCACACCCCAGCACCCCTTGCCATTACATACAGACAATCCAAGAGGTGCCGGAACTCCATTCCCCCGCGTTCCCGCTGAAAAAAAGCCCTGGATGTGACATCCGCAAACTTTGACACCATGCTACTTGACCTATAACAGCGCACTCCTTCCCTGTATCATCATAAGTAGCTTCCCCACCATGACATTGACCCCCTTTGGGAACCCCCCTTTGCCCTTCTTGCCTACCTCACCCACTCACCTACCTACTTCCCTATGCTTTTCTCTCACTCTTTTACTATTACTTGAGGGATTCATTGTTTCCCATCATCATTGCTGTGCTCATTGGTTTATGACCTCTAGTTATAATGTAAGTTCTTTTGGCGCAATATAAGTGGTTTCAGCCAACATTCTGTAATGTGTGGCCCAAATTATGGCCCAAATTATGAAATGTAATAATTTAGCCCCCGTTCACTCTTGAACATTTTTCTGCTCATTTACCTATATCTGACTACACAGAGTCCCATTGCATTTTTTTTTTTCTTTTTTTAACATATTTAGGCGTTTTTGATTCCATAGACATGAAAATGTCTGTAAACATGTGATATGTGCATTTTTGCATGCATTTTTACACCTGAAACATTTCTCTTCTGCTATAGAACCCCTCTCTTCCCCTTACTCAGTTTGAGCAAAAAATCCCTATAACACACCTGGTATATATCTGAAAAACACCTCTGCAAAACTTCTGAAAAAAATGTTCCGAAATCACCAGAAATATGCTCTGCTCAGGTGTGAATGCAGGCTTAAACAAAGCAGACACAAACAAAAATACAAGAATTCAGGATAATTAATTCAGACTTTAAAATATTTTCTGATCGTTAACCTAAAGCCGGAATTCAAAAACCAATAGGTTTATTGGTCATACCCAAGTTAAAGTATAACTAAAGGAAAAACATTTTTTTAGTTTAAAGTAGAAATGGATTAGAACAGCTGTCAGCTTTTTATTGCTAGCTCATCCCCCATTAGGGAGATTCACCTTCTCTATTAGTCCCATTTACCATTATCCTTAAAAGTGAAAGTAAAAGAAAATCCCAAATCTTGGGTTTTCCAGACAACAGCAATAGAGGGGAAATCTTCCAATGGGGACACTAGTTTTGGTGGCCTGAGGACCCCCAGTGAATTCCCTTAATTTGCATTAATTTGCAGGGATTTCCTCCCACTTCCTGTTATGGGCAGCATGTGAAGGTAAATCTTCTCAATGGGTAAAAAAAAAAAATAAATAAACCCAAAAGGGGGTTAGAACCCTCCCTTACTCGATCCAAAGTGAAAAAAAAAGTTTTGCCAATAATTCTAGTTCGACTTCTTGCAGCCTGCATTTTGTACCATTTTCAAGTTTGATTACAGGTTTATCGACATGCATCTGAAATGAACCTTCCGATAATAACTAGTGGAATATGGTTATATAACACTGACTGTAATCATTTAATCCACAAGTTCTTAGTACAATATTGCAATTTGTTCTTGAACTGACATGATTTTGAATGTATTTATCAATCATTTCCTTTTATTCCTGTAAGCAAAAACACTTCTAGATAATGCAAACATGTTCTCTGTGATATTCAGTATCAAATTACTGTACTAGGCAAAACCTCATTTGACCTTTGAAATCTAAGACTGTACTCTGCTCCATATGTTGCATAGAGTATGTACATAGTAACTGAATACTACCAGCACACACACAAGGTTTGCTTGAAAGACTATTGTGCAGTATGCTGTAATTATAATTGTTTCTGTAGGTTTTGGACAGGCAGCTAAAAATGTGTATGTTGTGTGTACGTTCATCATGATTAGCCATACTATAATTTTGCAACTAATGGGTTAGAACTTAGAAAATCTCAAAATATAAAAGTAGACCAATCATTTATCATTTACACTTCAATTCTTGCTCTCTCTAAGGTCTCTATATTGTATGCAGACATACATGCACAGACATACTAGAGCCAATTTAGAAAGGAGCCAGTTAATATTTACTCCTGTCTAAATTGACTTGGATTATCGCTTCTCGGCCTTTTGGCTAAGATCAAGTGTAGTATCTGTTCTTATCAGTTTCCAGAGGAGGCGCTGTGCTACTCTCAAAGGGGAGAGCTATGCAAATCCAATGGTGCAATTGCACCTGGAAGGGGGTTTCAGCAGGGAGTATATCAGGCCGCCCAACAGATACTGGGGGCCAATCAATGGCTGAGTCTGAGCCGTCTGGAAGGGTGCTCCTGGAGGGGAAGGGTGCTACACTGAGTCTATCCAGAGGGTTGGGTCTCTGGCCTTCTGGCCTAGATTGGTGTAGTCCTTGCTCCAGTCAGTTTTTCGGGAGAGAACACTGGCCCCCCTATTCCATCCGGGGGGGTGGTTAGTATTTCCCGAATGTAATTAGGTAGGATTAGGTAGGAGTGATGGGAGTGGTGGTTGAGCCTTGGGGTCAGGGGCTCTCCCTAAGCTCTCAGAACTCCAAGCCTTCCACTGACTGGGCTGTTGGTCAGGGTTGAGAGAAAAGTCTGTGGTGAATGCGCCCCTGGAGTGGCAGTCTAGGGGTGCCATAATTCTCACTGTGTGGATGAGAACACTTTGAGTTTTGTTGGCACCATGGTCACTTCACAACACACTTTTTTCACACCTGCCTGTAGGGCCGAGCCTTATGGCTAGGACCAGAGAAATGTTTTATTCCTGGCCAAAGGGCCGGCCATTGTATTGCACAATGGGCACTTTCACTTCTCCAGCTTCCTTCTCCCCACTTTCTATTTATTTACCCCTGTGTTCGTCACTTTTTTGTATTTTGTGTTGGTTGTTTACACATTTGTCACAGTGTGATTAGTGGGGTGTGGGACCTCGGGCCTACCCTGAAAGTCTTGGGAAGGGGTGGACATGGCCTTCTGGTTTGGTTCACCCTCTCTCATGGGGTCTCCCTTTAGCGGAGCCCCACCGAGTACTTGGGTGGGTCTGTTTCAACAGACCCTCCAGAGAAAGGGGTCCATTTGGTTTTGGCCAGATGGGCCAAGTGAATACCTCAGTCCCCGTCTGGAGTCTAACGGGGGATCAGGGTAAGGTCATTCCTAGGGAGGACCGTGTAACACCCGCTGCACGTTTTGTGTCACTCTTTATGTGTGTGCACTTTTTTTGACACCTGGTGGAGTTTTTGGGTGTGTTTCACATGCCACTGGCTTTTCAAGAAAAAAAAATTGACTTGGATTATTAAAGTGGAAAGGCAGAAGGTTTTTTACCCTAATGCATTAAGATAAAAAACCTTCTGGGTGCAGCTCCCCCCTGGCCCCCCAATACTTACCTAAAACCCCATCTCGATCCAGCAAAGTGCATAAGAGCAGCGGCTCTCTCGGGTCTCTCTCTCCTCATTGGCTTACACTGCTGCTGTCAATCACAGCCAGTGAGCCAATGAGGACACAATGAAGCAAAGCTGCGCTATGTGTGTGAATGGACTAGAGCAAGTCTCCTCAGTACGCACGGGAATCTGGAAAGCCTTTGGTCAGGTCAGACATTCAAGCCCTCAACTGAACAAATGTCTAGTAGTCAATCCATTTGCCAGTTCAGCCACGCTTATCCATGACACTAAAGGCTAATCTGGATTACCTTTATGAATTATTTAATAAAATATTCACAATTCTAGAGAAAATAGTAACATTATTGTCATCTATATGGTTAAACAGGGTGGCAAGAAAATTCATATGCTGAATAATAATTCTTTAATAAATGCAACAACTATTGTTAACTAGACAAATAAATAACACATTCTGTATGTAAATACGCTTGCATAATTAGTAGAAACGTATTATTAACATTACCCTTTATTACATGCATTTTCATAATATGTTAGCTTTTATTTTCATATCATGTTTAACATTCACATCAGTTCCTTCCTGATGAATGACCAACAGAGAATAACACAGACAACAGGAGAATAAATTTTGCTATGCACAGTACTGAATCAAGACTTAAGCAAAGCTAAGCATTGCTACCAACCACTGTGCCATCACCGCACACCATAAGCACAAGTTTGCTCTTTAACATCAATCTTTTCTTGTAGATGTCATTGACTGTAATTTTGACATCTTTATAGACACATTTGTTCTAAACTGTTACAAAATGGAATGCCACATTTAGAATTATCATGATATACAGTATCTCACAAAAGTGAGTACACCCCTCACATTTTTGTAAATATTTTATTATATCTTTTCATGTGACAACACTGGGAAATGACACTTTGCTACAATGTAAAGCAGTGAGTGTACAGCTTATATAACAGTGTAAATATACTGTCCCCTCAACTAACTCAACACACAGCCATTAATGTCTAAACCGCTGCCAACAAAAGTGAGTACACCCCTAAGTGAAAATGTCAAAATTGGGCCCAATTAGCCATTTTCCTTCCCTGTTGTCATGTGACTCGTTAGTGTTACAAGGTCTCAGGTGTAAATGGGCAGCAGGTGTGTTATATTTGGTGTTATCACTCTCACTCTCTCATACTGGTAACTGGAAGTTCAACATGG
The DNA here is from genome assembly GCA_037952925.1 of Lithobates clamitans. NCBI lineage: Eukaryota > Metazoa > Chordata > Amphibia > Anura > Ranidae > Lithobates > Lithobates clamitans. The sequence goes on along the minus strand of JBBGZY010000012.1, from coordinate 678,002 downwards.
CACCTCATGGCATAGAATTCTCTGAGGATCTGAAAAAAAGAATTGTGGCTCTACATAAAGATGTCCTAGGCTATAAGAAGATTGCCAAGACCCTGAAACTGAGCTGCAGCACAGTGGCCAAGACCATACCGGCATTTAACAGGACATGTTCCACTCAGAACAGGCCTCATCATGGTCCACCAAAGTAGTTGAGTGCACATGCTCAGCGTCATATTCAGAGGTTGTCTTTGGGAAATAGACATACAAGTGCTGCCAGCATTGCTGCAGAGGTTGAAGGGGTAGGAGGGACAGCCTGTCAGTGCTTGGCCCATACACCGCACACTGCATCAAATTGGTCTGCATGGCTGTCATCCCAGAAGGAAGCCTCTTCTAAAGATGATGCATAAGAAACCCTGCAAACAGTTTGCTGAAGACAAGCAGACTAAGGACATGGATTACTGGAACCATTTCCTGTGGTCTGATGAGACCGACATAAACTCATTTGGTTCAGATGGTGTCAAGCGTATGTGGCGGCAACCAGGTGAGGAGTACAAAGACAAGTGTGTCTTGCCTACAGTCAAGCATGGTGGTGGGAGTGTCATGGTCTGGGGCTGCATGAGTGCTGCCAGTACTGGGTAGCTACAGTTCATTGAGGGAACCATGAATGCCAACATGTACTGTGACATAATGAAGCAGAGCATGATCCCCTCCCTTTGCAGACTGGGCAGCAGGGCAGTATTCCAACATGATAACGACCCCAAACACACCTCCAAGATGACCACTGTCTTGCTAAAGAAGCTTAGGATAAAGGTGATGGACTGGCCAAGCATGTCTCCAGACCTAAACCTTATTGAGCATCTGTGGGGCATTCTCAAACGGAAGGTGAACAAAAAAGCAAAAAAGGTGGGACTTTATATGAGACATGCACCCCAGGAGATAACACGATAACAATGAATATGGCAGGTACTCAAAATAATATAATAGAACCAAAAACGTTGCATAGAAGCATCACATGGCATCAATTGGCATTAAATGGTTTAATTGTATATAAAATATGACAGAAGTACAAATAATGACATAATTCATACTGTAAATATTTACACTCCCTTCAGCTCATTCCCAGCTCCCACACGGTTGTCACCCCCATGGCCTCTGTGCACCTCTGGACCTTCATTGCTTACACTCCCCAGGTAACCTTTTTTTTGGTTTCCCCCACACACTTTCTCCCTTTTCTTTTTTGTGCCACATTATCCTCCTTATACCTTGCACTGATCTCACATTCTGTTTCACTTCCCTGCCACTGACTGGCACCTGCACCAGTACAATTTTCCAAGGTTTACTTATATTTTACGATATATCCCCTCCTTTCATAGATGGCTACCACGTGGATCACACCAATTTTTCAACTCATGGGGGTGCATCCATGGGGACTAGTGTCTGTTACTGGACTTCCATCGTTGTATATCTGGGTCAGTCCACCTCAGCTCCCAGGGGCTGATGTTTCTTGGGTTGGCCTCTAGCCCTCCATGCCTATGCTCAAACTCATAGGATTACTTGTAAGTAGCTCTGGGAAATCGGGTTTAATCCCTCCTCCCCTCCCCCCTCCTCTCCCTCTACATAGACAAACTATATAATTTCTTCCAATATATATGTTTTTAATATTTCTAGACACCTACCTCATACCTGCTCCTGAAGAGTGGCAGTCACCATGAAACGCGTTGAGCCAATAGATGCCCTTTTGTCGATACTATATTATCACCATTTACTACCTTATACACCAACTGGACTGTACCAACCAATTACGGCTATAACTATTTATCATGGAGACACGCTTCAGTGAATTTGGTTATCTACAATGTTTACAGTGTGAACCAATTATGTTGCTTTACCATGGGATTGTGAGCCAATAGTTGCCCCCTTATGTTTATAATTGCATCATTACCTTACCTTATACATCAATTAGATTTTACCAATTAACCAAGGATACAATTATCTATCATAGAGACGTGCCTTTAATGAATTTGTTTTCTACAGTATTTACAGTATGAACTAATCATGTTATTATTCTTATTTCTGTCATATTATATATACAATCAGAGACTTGCCTCCAATGAATTTGGGTTTTTATAATATTTACAGTATGAATTATGTCATTATTTGTACTTCTGTCATATTTTATATACAATTAAACCATTTAATGTCAATCGATGCCATGTTACATAGTTACATAGTTACATAGTAGGTGAGGTTGAAAAAAGACACAAGTCCATCAAGTCCAACCTATGTGTGTGATTATGTGTCAGTATTACATTATATATCCCTGTATGTTGCGGTCATTCAGGTGATTATCTAATAGTTTCTTGAAGCTATCAATGCTCCCCGCTGAGACCACTGCCTGTGGAAGGGAATTCCACATCCTTGCCGCTCTTACAGTAAAGAACCCTCTAAGTAGTTTAAGGTTAAACCTCTTTTCTTCTAATTGTAATGAGTGGCCACGAGTCTTATTAAACTCTCTTCTGCGAAAAAGTTTTATCCCTATTGTGGGGTCACCAGTACAGTATTTGTGAATTGAAATCATATCCCCTCTCAAGTGTCTCTTCTCCAGAGAGAATAAGTTCAGTGCTTGCAACCTTTCCTCATAACTAAGATCCTCAGACCCTTTATTAGCTTTGTTGCCCTTCTTTGTACTCGCTCCATTTCCAGTACATCCTTCCTGAGGACTGGTGCCCAGAACTGGACAGCATACTCCAGGTGCGGCCAGACCAGAGCCTTGTAGAGTGGGAGAATTATCGTTTTATCTCTTGCGTTGATCCCCCTTTTAATGCATGCCAATATTCTGTTTGCTTTATTAGCAGCAGCTTGGCATTGCATGCCATTGCTGAGCCTATCATCTACTAGGACCCCCAGGTCCTTTTCCATCCTAGATTCCCCCAGAGGTTCTCCCCCCAGTGTATAGATTGCATTCATATTTTTGCCACCCAAATGCATTATTTTACATTTTTCTACATTGGACCTCATTTGCCATGTAGTCGCCCACCCCATTAATTTGTTCAGGTCTTTTTGCAAGGTTTCCACATCCTGCGGAGAAGTTATTGCCCTGCTTAGCTTAGTATCGTCTGCAAATACAGAGATTGAACTGTTTATCCCATCCTCCAGGTCGTTTATAAACAAATTAAATAGGATTGGTTCTAGCACAGAACCCTGGGGAACCCCACTACCCATCCCTGACCATTCTGAGTACTCCCCATTTATCACCACCCTCTGAACTGGCCCTTGTAGCCAGTTTTCAATCCATGTACTCACCCTATGGTCCATGCCAACAGACCTTATTTTGTACAGTAAACGTTTATGGGGAACTGTGTCAAATGCTTTTGCAAAATCCAGATACACCACATCTACGGGCCTTCCTTTATCTAGATGGCAACTCACCTCCTCATAGAAGGTTAATAGATTGGTTTGGATGCATGTGATGCTTCTATGCAACGTTTTTGATTCTAATATATTATTTTGGGTACCTGCCATATTGTTATCATTGTTATCGTGTTATCTCCCGGGGTACATGCCTCATACAAAGATCCACCTTTTTTGTTTTTTTGTTCAAATTATCAGGGATGGAGGTGCTTGGTTCTACACACCTCGCGCTTCATACAAAGTCCCACCTTGCTGCTCTGTTTTCAAACTTTATTCAAACTGAAGGTGGAGGAGCACAAGATCTCTAACATCCACCATCTCTGTAATGTCGTCATGGAGGAGTGGAAGAGGACTTCAGTGCCAACCTGTGAAGCTCTAGTGAATTCTATGCCCAAGAGGGTTAAGGCAGTGCTGGAAAATAATGGTGACCACACAAAATATTGACACTTTGGGCCCAATTTGGACATTTTCACTTAGGGGTGTACTCACTTTTGTTGCCAGCAGTTTAGACATGAATGACTGTGTGTTGAGTTATTTTGAGGGGACAGCAAATTTACACTGTTATACAAGCTGTACACTCACTACTTTACATTGTAGCAAAGTGTCATTTCTTCAGTGTTGTCACACGAAAAGATATAATAAAATATTTACAAAAATGTGAGGGGTGTACTCACTTTTGTGAGATATTGTATATGTATAATATATATATATATATATATATATATATATATATATATATATATATATATATATATATATATATATATATATATATATATATATATATATATATATATCTATATATTTAGATATATATAGATATATAGATATATATATCTATAGATATATATATATATCTATATATCTATATAGATATATATATATCTATCTATATATCTATATCTATGTATAGATATAGATATATCTATATATCTATATCTATATATAGATATAGATATATAGATATATCATTTTAAAGTTAAAAAAAACTCAAGTTGATCAAGCAAAAAGTACACCTTTTTTACAGCAGATACTGTGCTGTGTTATTTTTTTTCTACTTTTCCGATGTGGCCTTTGTTTTATAACTTATGGGAAGCTGAATGATGTTTTAATATCAGAATATCAGTGTCCATCTCTTTTGACCTTGAGCAGATTACTTTGCATACTGTGTTCAAAGAAATTACATTATAATCTTTATGGGCAGTTGTACATGGAAAACATTTGCCAAAATATTAAAATGCATACTTATGAAGTCTGCAAAACTAAAAGTAATCACAATTCATAAATCTTCTAAGCACATAAAATTTAAATATATATTAATATATAATTACCACACAGTTGACTTGTGTATATATATATATATATATATATATATATATATATATATATATATATATATATATATATATATATACAGGGCTTTTTTTTTCAAACAATAGATGCTGGAACTCAACCACGACCCCCCAAAACCCCTCCACCCACACACACCCTCCAAATCACATCAAATAGTTGGTGTGGTCAGTCAAATTTTACGAACAGTAGGAGGGTCTTAAAGGGGCATTAAATATCAGGATTGCATTACATACAGAGTGCAGTGTTCAGGGGGGTTACCCACAGAGTGCAGAGCTGTCACTTGTAAACACAGAAACATTTTTGTAAATATTTTATTATATCTTTTCATGTGACAACACTGAAGAAATGACACTTTGCTACAATGTAAAGTAGTGAGTGTACAGCTTGTATAACAGTGTAAATTTGCTGTCCCCTCAAAATAATTCAACACACAGCCATTAATGTCTAAACTGATGGCAACAAAAGTGAGTACACCCCTAAGTGAAAATGTCCAAATTGGGCCCAATTAGCCATTTTCCCTCCCTGGTGTCATGTGACTTGTTAGTGTTACAAGGTCTCAGATGTGAATGGGGAGCAGGTGTGGTAAATTTGGTGTTATCGCTCTCGCTCACTCATACTGGTCACTGGAAGTTCAACATGTCAGCTCATGGCAAAGAACTCTCTGAGGATCTGAAAAAAGAATTGTTGCTCTGCATAAAGATGGCTTAAGCTATAAGAAGATTGCCAAGACTCTGAAACTGAGCTGCAGCACAGTGTCCAAGACCATACATCTGTTTAACAGGACAGGTTCCACTCAGAACAGGCCTTGTCAAGTCGACCAAAGAAGTTGAGTGCACGTGCTCAGCATCATATCCAGAGGTTGTCTTTGGGAAATAGACGCATGATTGCTTCCAGCATTGCTGCACAGGTTGAAGGGGTGAGGGGTCAGCCTGTCAGTGCTTGGACCATACACTGCACACTGCATCAAATTGGTCTGCCTGGCTGTCGTCCCAGAAGGAAGCCTCTTCTAAAGACTATGCACAAGAAACCCCGCAAACAGTTTGCTGAAGACAAGCAGACTAAGGACATGGATTACTGGAACCATTTCCTGTGGTCTGATGAGACCAAGACAAACTTATTTGGTTTAGATGTGTCAAGCGTGTGTGGCGGCAACGGGGTGAGGAGTACAAAGACAATTGTGTCTTGCCTACAGTCAAGCATGGTAGTGGGAGTGTCATGGTCTGGGGCTGCATGAGTGCTGCCGGCACTGGGAAGCTACAGTTCATTGAGGGAACCATGAATGCCAGCAAGTACTGTGACATACTGAAGCAGAGCATGATCCCCTCCCTTCAAAAACTGGGCCGCAGGGCAGTATTCCAACATAATAACGACCCCAAACACACCTCATAGACAACCACTGCCTTGCTAAAGAAGCTGAGGGTGATGAAGGTGATGGACTGGCCAAGCATGTCTCCAGACCTAAACCGTATTGAACAATTGTGGGGCATCCTGAAATAGAAGATGGAGGAGCGCAAGGTCTCTAACATCCACCAGCTCCGTGATGTCGTCATGGAGGAGTGGAAGAAGACTCCAGTGGCAAACTGTGAAGCTCTGGTAAACTCCATGCCCAAGAGAGTTGGGGCAGTTCTGGAAAATAATGGTGGCCACACAAAATATTGACACTTTGGGCCCAATTTGGAAATGTTCACTTAGGGGTGTGCTCACTTTTTTTGCCAGCAGTTTAAACATTAATAGCTGTGTGTTGAGTTATTTTGAGGGGACAGAAATTTTACACTGTTATACAAGCTGTACACTCACTACTTTACATTGTAGCAAAGTGTCATTTCTTCAGTGTTGTCACATGAAAAGATATAATAAAATGTTTACAAAAATGTGAAGGGTGTACTCACTTTTGTGAGATACTGTGTATATATATATATATATATATATATATATATATATATATATATATATACAGCCTTCAAATTTTCCACTCGCATTCTGCAAGTGGAAAATGGTTTCTGGCAGGCATGGGCTGCCTCTTAGTGGGGGGAGGGGGGGCACCGCCAGTAGGCAGGGTTAAATGGGAGCTGTTCTCCCAGCGATCTCCCCTGGGGGAAGAGAGAGTGGAGGAAGAGATGAGCTGGCCGGATCACAGAGCAGGGATTATCCACTGTAACAGCTTACATTTGAATTGCCGTCTGCTCATGGTCATGCACAGCCCCGTCTCCTGATCAGGCTCCTGTGATAGACAGAACACATGCCAGTATTGGACTGGTGTTCTGTTTGTCACAGGCCCCAGGTCAGGAGGCGGGCCTGTGTTTGTGAGCGCGAGCGGGTGGCAATTCAAATGTAAGCTGTTACGGCGGGCAATCTCCGCTCGGTGATGAGCTGGCTGCCCTCTCTCTTCCTCTGCACAGGTCATGCTGCAATCTTGGGCACAGGTGAGGCTTCAATGATGGGCACAGGTCACACTGCAATGATGGGCCCAGGTGAGGCTGCAATGTTGGGCACTGGTCACACTGCAATGACGGGCACAGGCAAGGCTGCAATGATGGGCACAGGTCATGCTGCAATGATGGGCACAGGTCATGCTGCAATAATGGGCACAGGTCACACTGTAATGATGGGCACATGTGAGGCTGCATTGGTAGGCACTGGTCACACTGCAATGATGGGCACAGGTCACACTGCAATAATGGGCACAGGCGAGGCTGCATTGGTGGGCACTGGTCATGCTGCAATGATGAGCACAGGTCACGCTGCAAAGATGGGCACAGGTGAGGCTGCATTGGTGGGCACTGATCCTGCTGCATTGATGGGCAAAAGTCACACTACAATGATGGGCATAGGTCACGTTGCATCGGTGGGCACTGGTCACGCTGCATTGATTGGCACTGGTCCCACTGCATAGATAGGCACAGGTGAGGCACAGGTCAGGCTGCATTGATGGGGACAGTTGAGGCTGCACTGATGGGCACTGGTGAGGCTGCATTGATGGGCACAGGTCAGGCTGCATTGATGGGCACTGGTGAGGCAGCATTGATGGGCACAGGTCAGGCTGCGTTGATGGGCACTGGTGAGGCTGCACTGATGGGCACTGATAAAGTTGTTGTTCATATTTATTTTTGTAACTTAATTCTGCATAAAATATTTAGGTGTCATTTAGGAGGGCGTGTTTAGGGGCGGAATTAGGGGCGGGGCAGGATAGGGGTTGGGTGGGGCAACTGGTGGCGAGTTACCCTTAAGGCTTGGCTAGTAGCTCAGGACTTATATATTTTATGTATGGGAGTTTTTCAGAACTTGAGATCTTAAGAAATAATGGGAATAGATTGTTTATTATAATTATACCATATTCCATTTAATGCTTCAAACTGGTCATATTTGGGCCAAGATTGGTGCAAAATTGTAGCACAGATGTGCAACAATTTCTCCCTGTGCAGAATGAGAACAGTTATGTTTAGACCTCAAAAGACCAGTGTCTGTTGATAATGTAGAAATGAATATAGATAACATGACATTTGCCATCACTGCATCATAAACATTAAAGAGGAGATCACTGGTATGCCCTGACTAGTGGATATGCATGTCATTTAAAGGGAGGATTGCTCAAGGGTCACTGTTTATGAGCATTCTTAGAAGGATGAGTTCACTGAACCTGTAACACCATGATTTCTTTCTCTGTATTGTACTCTACCCAAGCATATTCCCTTAACTGAGGGAACATATGTAGGCTAATGGATATGTTTTAACTTATAAAAGAGAAAGGTATACCTTTTATAACAAGGACAAAATGGTAAAACAAACACAAAGTATATCATATATACTGTATATTTAGATACAATAGTCATGAAAATGTTATAAACCACATATAACCCTTTATATAACCCAAATAAAACAAAGCTGAAAAAAGCTGAAAGTACATGCCACTATACTGGACTCTTGTATTTAAAATATAGGTTTTTACAGTAGCACGCACTGTATTTATTTATTTTTTGTGTGTTTGCAGTAAGAAATGCCTGGCTTATTTGGGAAACATCAATTCATACACTAATTTCAAGATGTAATGCAATATAGCTTTTGATCTCTTTTGTATATAATACGGTGCTCAACTTTAACCTTGCAAATGATTGAAAAGTCATTATAAAGCATTATGTATAAAGACTTACAGAACACAGCTAAGCAGTCATGTCCATAACAGAGCTCTTAATAACTGTGCCATGAACTTCTGTCAGTATTATGGACACTTTTTTACAAATTTCCTACTTCAATTGTGACCCACATGTCATTAAGTGACAAAGCATAAGATTGTCATCTTGAAGAAAAGCATTGAATACACGTCCCTTTTAAACTTTGTAGCTAAACAATCTTTTAATTGGGTAGAAATGTGTATTCAAAAAATAATATACACTAAAACCATTATGTCAGATTTAACAATTGCACTTCCTTTTATATTCTCTTTCAACCTTGCCGACATGATGTCTTTTTTAACTTTTTAAAGTTGAAAATGTAAATGTCTTGTGCCCTGTCAGTTACACTTAACTAACAAAACAGCAAAAACAACAAAATTCTGATGTATCATTTTTTTGCAGCTGGCTTTGTTCATTTTCATACTTTGTTCATTTTCATACTTTAAAATACAGCTCTTACACTGTTTATATCTACATAAGCTACTTCTTGCTTTGTCCCTTTCCTCTGCATATTTTAGAAGTTTGTGCACTAAAGCAATCATATCAATACAAAAAAAAAAGAAAAAAAGAAAAAACTCATATGAAGCCTTTGAAATGTCTTGAGTAAACCTTTAACTTTGCAAATGTAGACAGAAAAGAGCCCCTTATGGATGAGAAGTGAAGATGTGCAGAAATGGAAATTATGTTACACTTACATACTATATGAGGAACACTTTGTTAATGGTCCACTTCACATGTTTACCATATGCACTATATTGTCAAATGTATTGAGGCACCTGCCTTTACAAGCACATGAACTCTAATGGCACCACAGACTTCTGTATAGTTTAATATTGACCCTTTGCAGCTATAACAGCTTCAACTCTTCTGGGAAGGCTGTCCACAAGGTTTAGGAGTGTGTCTATGGGAATGTTTGACCATTGTTCCAGAAGCACATTTGTGAGGTCAGGAACTGATGTGGACGAGAAAGCCTGGCTCACAGTCTGGCTCACAGCTCTAATTCTTCCCAAAGGTGTTCTATCAGGTTTAGGTCAGGACTCTGTGCAGGCCAGTCAAGTTCCTCCATCCCAAACTCACTCAACCATGTCTTTTTTGACCCTGCTATGTGCACTGGCCCAAATCATTTGGTGGAGGGGGGATTATGGTGTGGGGTTGTTTTTACAGGGGTTAAGCTTACCCCTTAGTTCCAGTGAAGAGAACACTTAAGGCGTCAGCATACCAAGACATTGTGGATAATTTCATGCTCCTAACTTTGTGGGAACAGTTCGGGGATGGCCCCTTCTTGTTTCAACATGACTCCGCACCAGTGCACATAGCAAGGTCCATAAAGACATGGATGAGCGAGTTTCGGGTGGATGAATTTGACTGGCCTGCACAAAGTCCTGACTTTAACCCAATAGAACACCTTTAGGATGAATTGGAGCCTGTGAGCCAGGCCTTCTTGTCCAACATCAGTGCCTGACCTCACAAATGCACTTCTGTAAGAATGGTCAAACAGTCCCATAGACACACTCCTAAACCTTATGGATAGCCTTCCCAGAAGAGTTGAAGCTGTTATAGCTACAAAGAAGGTTCAACTCAATATCAAACTATAAAGACTAAGTCTGGGATTCCATTAAAGTTCATGTGCTTGTAAAGGCAGGTGCCCCAATACTTTTGAAAATATAGTTTACATACATACATACATACAGGGGCAAGAACTGTATCAATGGACTTGATTTTGCTTTCCATTTTGACTAACCAAACCAGACTTCTGGTTTCTTGTCATTTATAAGAAATAAATAAGAGAGTTTAAATTCAAAGTTAATGTTCAAAGTTAATGTTCACTTAGCTTAGTGAACAAATTGAAGCTCCCAGTAATGTAAAATCAAAGATCTTTTTTTTCTCTTGCACATGATTGTTTATTCAAAGTGAACTTTGCCTTATCTTAACGTCAGCTTATTGACTGATTTTGAAAGCCCATACACATATTCCTCTTTTAAATGGACCTTATAGAGTTCTGTTGCTGGTATTCTGGTAATGTCAAATTGTGTTCATAGTTTTGCAAGCCAAGTAGACCCTCTGAAACCTAATTATGCACACCCTTAATCTTTTATGGAGAATGTAATAATCGCCTTGCTTTACCACTCCCTCAGTCTACAGGAAACATTGCCTACAAGGACAAATAGATTTGAAGGCACAACACACAACACAGATGGGCTAAAAGGAGGCTGCAGTGCCACCCAGACACCAGAAAACCGCTATGGGTGTGAAAAAAGCCACATGATCCATGTTCATGGAAACATACTGGAAAGATGTCTCTTGTCTTTCCAGGACATACTGGAAAGACAAGAGAAGCTTGTTTTTTCAGGTGAATATTCCAAACACCGAATTTATTTTCTAAATATCTAAGGTTATATATTTTATGCAGAAAATAGTACTACACAGAGATTCTTAATGAAGAGAGAAAGAATAGAAAGGAAATACATACACAATACTAAGGGGAAGTGTAGTTATCAGGGCAAACATTCAATTATCACTACATTATTGCAAAAATAAATTTGGTTAAGGGGTAAGTTCTCCAACACTGATATCAGCGTTGATTTTAGGACACAGAGATGGCTGGCAGACTGACTTATTGAATCTCTCAGGGACACCATTAGTGAGTACAAACTAAATATATTTTGTTGCTATGCAAAATAGTTTGAATTGAATGTCAAATTACTTGTACAGGCTTTGACATAATCCATCAAATACATTGTAAATATGTAATGTTTTTTTTTGTTAGCATATTTTTTACTGCCAAACTAAATACTGATCCAGATTTACATCTAAACAAAATCTAGATGTTTTGCAATTTCAAAGGATGTGTAAAGTCTCTGTGACACAGGTCATAAATGGAAATTTTTGTCTACATATACTGATTTAGAGGAAGGCACATCTTTAATGATTTGTTGTTATGAGTTATGATTGAGTAACTGTGTAACAGGATAGGTCATCTAAAAGATGTCATTTGTATAACTGCAGCTTGCAGTTTATTAAAAAGGTGCAAAGTTAAAAACAATAATGCAAAACAGGTTGAGAATAAAAAAAAACCATGCATACAAAAAAAAAAAAAAGCTTTAAATGATTGTAAACCCTCACCTTGTAAAACAGCCCATTTCGTTTAAAATAGAAATTACAGGGAAAACATTTGTGTGTAGATATAAACAGACATTATCAATACATTTCCTGTTTTTTTTTATAAGTGATCACATTCCCTTTGTTCTCAACTTCATAAGAGCTGGGGAGGAAAAACAGCAGCACACCGAACTTCCCAGTGAATGGCTGTGCAGTGAGGCGTGTCAGGACAAGTCTGATCATTGGAGGAGAGCAGGCTAAGTTCCCAGCATAGCTAGAAAACTGAACATGGTGTGTTCTTCTGCTTAGTGTGGTCTGTTTTTAATAGGAAAGCAGAGGGACTGGCAGGAACACCAGGGATTTTACACAAAGAAAGCAATACAAAGAGAGCCTGATACTTTTTCATAGAAGTACATGGTACAGCAGGCACATATCAGGAATATGAAATGTTGAGGTAACAAATGCTTTATGAAAGCTACACATACACGGAATCTTCACAGCAATGCCTCTGTGACTCAGTCAAGGTAATATGGCTGCATAGCAGTCTTTAGAAGTCTTTATAATGAGAGAGTGTAGCTGAGAATCACTACCAGCAAAACTGTTTGAAACACAAACAGCTACTTGCACTTATCATCAAAAAAGTAAGTTTGTGAAGATGTATGACTTCTCCTGGGGATCTCCTGGGGATCTTGGAGAAGAGCAGGAGATAGTGATCATTTAATGTCTATGGCTCACAAACTTTAACAAGACTTAGACTTCTTCAAAAACCCCTTTATAGACCTCTGTGGGTTTCAGTGAGTTGATGAGTTTAGAGTGTAGGCATCTTTATTTTTCTTGGGTTCCTTCTCTATGGATATCGTAGACTGGCATACCTGGAACAGGCTGTTGTCGGACAACTCTAGTCTTTCCACCATGTTTTTCAATGTTCCTTGCTAGTGTGTTCCTTTACATTGGACAGCACTGTGTACCCAGGTTGAAGGTCAAAACGAAATGCTTCTACATCTGCTTGCTTCGCCCATGACCCTTCTTTAAGAAACTATTGGATTTTCAGACAGGCATTACTTTCACACCTGAATCAATGAAGTCAGAGTATGTTCAAATTCTTTTGTGGGCACTGTGGTCCATAGGTCTGTGAGACCCTTGGAAGTATGCCCAAATATAACACAGAAGTGTGAGCAGTCTGTCAAAGAATGTAATTTATGGTTTGTATTTTTAGGACCACTTTGACTAATTATTGGGCCCATTTCCTTTATTTCTCATGAAATAATCCTCTGAGTTTTGTCATGGTGCAATTGAACAACTTATATGCATCATTGCCTTGTGGGTGGTACACAGTATTGTGCAACCTCTTAAGTCCTAGTGAGTTGACCATTCTTGGAAGAACTCACTTTTAAAACAGGGTCCCTAGTCTGAATTTAGTTTTGGCAGACAGCCATAAGGGAAGCAGAAGTGCTACCACCTGAGAGACAGCTTAGTGGTCTGGTTGTTGGTTGGTACTACCATATCAAATTCAGGGTTCTAGGTCCACTATAACTTGAACATAATTGTATCTGTCTTCTAACATGTCCAGTATAAGAAAGTTTATGGTTGGTACTTCCAGTGGAGCTAACATGTGCCAAGTCAAAGGTAGAACTCAGCCCCTTCGACAATGAATAGACCACAGAGTGTCAGAAGACTTGTTCAACCAACCGAACCCACACACATAAGTTGTCAGTTGAATCAAGTGAACATTTTGTTTAGTATCTCACGTCCACATCATAGTGTATCACTTCCATGTAAGTTCTCTCTGCCACAGAGGACGCCCAGGTCTTTGACAGTGCAACCATCCAGGTCACTGAAGACTCATGGGGGTACATTATTTTGCAGTACAGTGTATGATCCATGAGGATGAGACAGGACAATTAATTCAGAGGTTTCTTGGTTTATGCTAATAGTTTCAGTCCTTCTCTAAAATTGTAACTATTGTAGGCATTCTTGTTAGTGTTAATGGTCTCAACCTTCCAAATTTTTCTGGACATCTTGATCTGTGAAAGGATGCTGAGGAATAACAGACGTACTGGCCAAAACCCCAGGTAGAAATTAGGGGAAAATGCCTAAAAAAAGAAAACTACCACATTTAAGGATTGGTAAGCTGCAATCTATAAAATGTTTGCTTGTGAGTTTAGATATGCTTTAAGGTCCCCCAACGTTACCACTTGGTTATAAACTGCAACAACAGTCAACAGTCAACAGTTTCAGTTCCCATTGAAACGTGATACATTTTGTATGGCACTGCACAGGTTAATACATGACCTCTGTCTGTTTTATAAGGCCTGACACTTCCTGTGAAGAAACTAAAAATCCCACAATTATTGTGCCTCTCAGTCTAGCACTACTGCAGGTAAGAGCTACACAGTAATTAAAATGAAGACACAAGTAGGCAGAACATTTACAGACACACAGAGAGCTCACTTGTAGTTTGGAGATGTGTTCCATCACATTAGCACTCCCACATTTGTGATGCAAAACAGAGGGGGTAATTAAGCATACACTAGCTTCTGGCTGGTCCAGAACAAGAAGTTGTCCAGTCCCTTTGGCAGGGGACCAATCAGCCATGACACCACAAACTGCAGCCACAAAATGTGATACCATCATTACAAGGTAAGAAAAACAAACAACACAAGGGATACAACTATGCCAATACCTAGTTAAAACAACAAAACCATTTTAAAATGTACAATGCCTTTAACTATCTTATGGAAGGAATAGAGGTTGTCCACTGAGAGGTGCATGATTAACCTTATTGCTTCCCCCTCTACAGGTGTTAAAAGCCAGTTTTGCCTGCTGAGCAGTTGGGATTCCACATGATTAGAACAGGCCCTGCGATCTCTTGCACCTGTCACACAAATCCTGATATAGACCTGTGAACTTAGGTAATTGATGCAGCAGGAATCCTGCCAGGAATAAGGTGGTCATTATTTAAGGGTGGTTCACTGTCATGCCACTCCCATCACCATTTTCTGGCAAGGTCATTTCTGTTCCTAGACACCAAGGGGTTTATTTACTAAAGCTGAAGAGTACAAAATCAGGCAATTTTTGCATAGTAACCAATCAGCTTTCAGGTTGTATTGCCAAAGCTTAATTGAACAATCTGAGGTTAGAAGCTGATTGGTTTCAATGCAGAAGTGAGCCTGATTTTGCACTCTACAGCTTTAGTAAATAAACCCCAAGTGTAACAGAATGGGTAATTAGCCAAATGATGAGACACAAAGCAACTGTAATTTGCTGTTAACTAAAAGATGCAAAGTTTAAAGCACTAACGCAGAACAGGTTAAGGGTGGCAAAACATGCATATGCTGCAGAATAATAAAACCAGATTATGAAAGCTGTACAAAAAATGCCCCCATCACAGCAATGTCTCTGTGGCTCCATCAAGGAAATGTGGCTGCAAAGCACCGTACACACTGGCCGAATGTCGTACGGCATTGCCAGTCCAACAGAAGCCGGCTGTTTGTGCCTTATGGAAAAAGGTCTGCCTCCTGACTCCCGATCAGCACTTTCAGCCAATGGCTGAGGGCACTGACTGGAGTGTTCTGATGGCGGCCGACCCCCTGTCAGAACACAATAGAACAGCAGGGGCGATCTCTGTACTAATATCAGATTTGTAGTACAGTGGCTCCGACCTGAGCTGTCCGTTTTTTGTTTTTTTGTTCAGCCTGCTGGTTGGAAGGAACAAAAACCAGCAGGGTGTACTAGGCTTTAGTTAGGCTTTATAACAACAGAGTTGGGAATCACTACTTCAGTAAAACAGTTGAGAACACAAACAGCTACCTGTGCTTATCCTCATTAACATCAGCTTTCTCTGTGATGTCCAATGTAGCTCTGGTAACACAGGCAAACAACTAGAGAGGTCCTGGGCTAGAGAGATCCTAGGTCCATGAAAACAGGACCACTCCACTGGATCAAGAGTTCTCTAGTAGCAATTTGGGAGGTGCTGGAGCTATCCAGGGAAGCTTTGTTCTATTAGGTTCCTACCTGGATGTACACTCCAATTCTGAAAGTGGTGGCCTTCCACCTTGCTGCAGATCACTTTCCCAACTATCTCTGGCTTATCAGGTAGTCCCTTTTTGAGCTGCTGAGTGAGGGTAGTAGAGAATCCTATTTCCCTGGGCTTGTACAGAAATCTAGGGAGTTGTAAGAAAATGAGTTAAATGAGCCTGCACATGCACCTTAGCATGTGTGTGTAAATGAGCACTATGCTACAACTGTCATTCTGGATAAATCAAATTGAAGAATACCTGAAATATTATCCATGCATCATTAAGAAACATGTTTGCTTTAATCACTCCTAACCAGCAGTATCTGCTCACCTTTCCCTCACTTCCCGGACACTCCATTCAGCTCCTGGAAAGGAACCTTGTACTTCCCTGGTACATGTGGGAGCATGTGACTGGACCACTTACCAAGCAGCAGCAGCCCTGTCCAATCAGGAGAGTCTATAACCCTGTGTAAGCACAACATAGAATAGATAAGTATGCAAAGAAGGGTAGTTGCCAGCAGGGAACTCTGCACCAAAAAATAATGTCAATAAATAACTTCTGGATCTAATAGCTAATGTGTCACTTTTCATTACACTGCTCTTTCCTGTTTCTTTATTGCTCTTTCAAATTTTAAACGGTAATGGGTTGTCATGGTTGATATAAGCAGTCAACAAGCCCTCACACACAGTGACAGTGGCTAACAGAATCACTGTAACATAACTATCAGTTATATTCAGTACAGTTCCTATGCATTACAGATGTGCTTTAATCTCTCCCCAGCATTTACTTATCTTTCCTTCACACTCATGTCACTCTGTTCAGTGCCCAAAAGTAATATCAAGTACTTCTGGGTATGGAGGTGCATGTGACTTATCTCATTTGGCAGTGCTGGGCCAATCAGATTTGTAATTTGAAAAGTTTGCAGTTCTTTGTAACCTACAACTTTGGCAAATCGGGAATTAAAAAGACCCTTCTTTCATATTCAGCCATCATATTCAGCCATCCATCCATATGCTGATGGAAAGTGATAAATTAAAGAGTATATAAACCCAACATATCATATTCCTGATGTGTGCCTGTTGTACCATGTATTTGTATGAAAAAGTATCCTGGCCTATTTGTATTTCTTCTTTTGTGTGAAATGTCTGGTGTTCCTGTCAGTCCCTCTGCTTTTCTATTAAAAATTACCACACTAGGCAGGAGAACATAGTGCAGTCAGTTTTCTGGCTGTACTGGGAGCTAATCCAATGATCAGACATGTGCTGACACGCCCCCTCCCCTGTACAGCCCTACACTTGGAAGATCAGTGTGCTGCTGCTTCCCCTTTCCTAGCTCTTCTGCAGCTGGGAACAGATATTATGGGATAACTTATAAAGAAAAGGGGGAAAAAGTTTTTATATATTTTTATATATGTATACACAGATGTTTTGCCCTTCATTTCTATTTTAAATTGAATGGGTTGTATGACAAGGTGAGGGTTTACATACACTTTAAGGAAAACCCATAGCTTTACCCTGCATGGAAAAAGCTTACATTAACCTCTTCATGACAGCGCTATAGCCAAATAATGGGTGAAGAGCAGTCCCACATTGTGGCCTCCTGCAGTGCACATCTGTCGGCATCTGTAATCGCTGTGTCCTTGATGATCACAGTGTAAACAGGATTTGCTGGTTATCGGCATTCCTCTCCTCACGCTGACAGCCCTTGAGGAGAGGAGAGCGGAACCGGAAAATCCACACAGGGAACATCTACACTGATAATCAACAGGGCACTGATGATCATTGCACTAATAATCAGTGCAGCCCCAACAGTGCCCACCAGTGCTGCCAATCAGTGCCCACCAGTGCTGCCACACAGTGCCGATCAGTGCCCATAAGTGCTGCCAGTCAGTCCACATCAATGCTACTTGTCAGGCCCATCAGTGATACCTATCAATGCCACCTACCAGTGCCAGTCAGTGCCACCTCTCAGTGCCCATCAGTCCCGCCTATTAGTGCTGTCTATCAGTACCCATCATTGCTGCCTACCAGTGCCCATCAGTGTTACCTATCAGTGCTCATCAGTGTTACCTATCAGTGCTCATCAGTGCCGTCCATCAATGCTTATCAGTGCCACCTATCAGTGCAGCCTCATCAGTGCCCATAAGTGCTGCCTAATCAGTGCCCATCAGTGATGCCTCATCAGTGCCACCTCATCAGTGCCCATCAGTAATGCCTATCAGTGTTCATCAGTGCCACCTATCAGTGCAGCCTCATCAGTGCCTCCTCATCAGTGTCCATCGATACTGCCTAATCAGTGCCCATCAGTAATGCCTCATCAGTGCACATCAGTGCAGTCTCATCAACGCACATCAGTGAAGGAAAAAAATTACTTATTTACAAAATTTTATAACAGAAACAAAGAAAAACTTTTTTTTTCTCAAAATGTTTGGTCTTTTCTCGTTTGTTTAGCAAAAAATAAAAACCCAGTAGTGAATAAATAGCACCAAAAGAAATATCTACCTGTCTCAAAAAAATAATAACAATTTTGTTTGGGTACAGTGTTGCATGACCGTGCAATTGTCATTCAAAGTGCAACAGCACTGAAAGCTTAAAATTAGCCTGGGCAGGAAGGGGTAAAAGTGCCCAGTAGGCAAGTGGTTAATGACATTAATTTTACATATCACAGTTTTACATAATACTATTTTTCCTGCCCAACTTCTCCTTATGCCATACTCTTCCTTTACAAATGACTGAACTTACCCTGCCTGACATAACAATTCATTTACTGTACTGAATAAAAAAGAGAGCTTTATATGTAGGAGGGATGTCTCACAATGGCCATGATAGTTTTTTTCCCTGTCTGTGTGCCAGTGGAGAGATTTCACTTTGTGTCCTGGGGACAGAACAGGAAGTGAGAGGATTTTTTCCAGCACAGTGCATTTGTTCACCTCTAATGACATCCTTAATGATGAAACTCGTTGAGCGGGACAAAGTGCTCACCACACATGCAAAGGTAGCTGAAGACACTGACACAGGATTTTGGAAGTGGTGTGGTGTCATATACACAAGTGAATGCTGATAGTTCCTAGTGCTGGGTAAAGCACTGTCTTTGTAAGCATAATAAATTATTATTGGGGTTTTAGATACAGTGTTACACTATTTGCTTCCACTATTTGTGTGTAATATGAGGAGTAAGTAAAGGGCTGAGAAATCACTGTGTACTGGGGATTTAAAAAAATCAGCACTATTTGACTGTCTGTATAAAAAAGGTCAGACAAATCTGGCGAGTAATTTGATGCACATGGGGCTGCCTAAATTGTGTAGAATTGACGCTTTCTCACACTAAAGAGTGAATTTCTGCACACTCTCACACCAAAAAGAGGACATGTGTAGTGGTCACTGCTAGATTATAATGTAATCAAGTAAACTATATGAATTTGCATTTTTTGTATTTATATCAGCACTTTATGTATTTAAAGTGAATGTAAACCCGAAATGTATTTATTTATTTTTTTGTGTCATAATGTAGAGTATAAGATTTCCTATCATTTGAGCCCAGACTTGCCACAAAGAGTTAATCCAGCTCTGAGCAATCCTCTTTTATTGTTCAGTGAGATAAAACTTGACAAACAGAGAAAAACTTTGTCAAATCCTCCCCCTTGCTGTGAGTGACAGGTGATTTACATATCTCGTGCACTAGCCTAAGACATGCATTTTTTTTAAATTCCCACCCCCACTCCTTTCTTCAGCAGCTCTGCAAGGATTGGCTGTTCCACACCTCAGCATGATTTGGCATGCTGAAGTGATGTGGTTACTTTCCTGTCTTTTCACTGGATGTTAGAGATCATAGCAGTAAAACAAAGTGAACAAAGTAAAACCAATTGGAAATCAATGCGAGGTGTATGTCTATTGTTGGTGTGTGTGTGGCTAGTTATATATGAGTTTTTGATGTTTTTTGTACTTGTTTATGTTTTTCTTTGTGAACATGTGTATATTATGAAATGAAACAATGATAATTTCTTTAAGTTGTTTATTTGTATAAAAAATATTTTTCTCTCATCTGTATTGAACAAGCATTATAAAAATACAAAAGATTTGATTTAAAAAAAAGAGATCATAGCAGAAGTTCAGTGTAAGAAAAACACAGGAGAATATGCATATTGACAAGGGGAGTGTAGAGGTGGGCGGGGAGTCTACTGACATCACGACTCCACCCACCAAGCTCCAGACAACAGACCCACCCACAGAATCTGCAGTTTTTGGGTTCTCATAACAGACAGAGGGGAGACATTTGACAGGTAAAGATACATGCAGGAGGCATGTATATCCGTATAGATAACCCCTGTGGCAGTAGTTTAGAAAGGATGACATTGGGTTTACATCCACTTTAAAGCAGAGCTCCACCCTAAAGGGGAAGCTCTGCTTGTCTGGCTCCCCCCTTCTGTTGCCACATTTGGCACCTTTTGAGGGGGAGAGGGGAAGGGGGAACGGGTACCTGTTTTGACAGGTACCCGCTCCCACTTCTGGCTCAGTTCACGGAGGTGAAGTGAGCAGGAAGTTCGGCCCCCCTCCTTCCCCCCACAGCCAGCCTTTTCCCAGAGCGCAGCACAATTCACGCATAAGCAGTAGGATACTGGGTGTGAATCTGCAAGGCTTCACTGCTGGTTACCTTTAGCTGAGATTCAAGAATTGGCTCAGGTGATGACACCACTGGATGCCTGGACAGGTAAGTGCCCTAACAGTAAAAGTCAGCAGCTATGATATTTTTAGCTGCTGGTGTTTCATTTTTAGAGGGGGGGAGGCAGAACCCTGCTTTAATGTATTGTTTATAATGACTGGTGGATTATTTGATGATTTATATAAAATTGCAGTTTTATTAGCACTTTGATAAGTTTATTGCTTTTACATAGTGGGTACATTTTTGTACCAATTTATTTAGTAAATTATGTAGTGCTGTTATTATATAAATATTTTCTTGTTAATAACTTTAAGAGATATTTTACAGCTGCTATTTGTTTTAGATCGGGAGAGGGTTAGTGCAGGTTTCACAAAAATCCTTTATTTATTGGGCAATAAAAACCTGACAGGGATTTCAGCACTTTTTAGTTATAGCCAAAACTAAATAAATGTTTCAGCTTTGGATCCATTTTAAGCATTATCTGTCTACTTTGGAAGTTTGCTCAGCTCTTGTTACAATGACAATTATACATTTTGGATCTCCAAACTAAATCTTTTTTTTGTGATAATCTATTAATCTCCCCAGCAGGAAAACAGACAGCAAAAAAACCTGACAGAACACTTTACTAAACAATCTAAAACTACAAAAACGTTTTGGCTAAGTATACACTTTAAAGCTAAACTCCAAGAAAAAATAAATTTCCTTGCAGTGGGTCCTCAATTTGCTTGAAGGCTGATGAAAAAAGTGATATCATTGCCTTATTCCTCGTACCTACAGACATCTTCTTCTTCACATGCCTGGTCCCCCAGCTGCAGCTTTGTGACATCATGAGAAAAAATGCAGGACCAGCAGTCCTGCATTGTATGAGAGGATGTCACGGGATTCTCTGCATTCCAGAGGTTCAAATAGTGGAGAAGAGCACTGGCTGCAGAGAGGACAAGGAATATAGTAAGTATATCATCTTAATAATCATCCCCTAGGCAAAAGGAGCAGTTAACCCTTGGAGTAGGAAGAGAGACTTTTTTTTCTATGGATTTCAGCTTTAAGCTGTACAGTGTTAATTATAGAATAGTAACAACTATACAATAGTTTGTAAAAGCTCAGTAGATGCAGAGATTCGATATGGGAAAGGTAGAGACCCTGCATTGCCCATTCCCCAAATTTGGTGAATCAGAGAAAAAAAAATGGCAACCTTTTTTTTTTATCTTAGAAAGACATCCTCTTATATATGTCCAACCTAATGGTACAAAAACATTGTTAAATTTGCTCTACTTAGGAGAGCCATATACAAGTATAGAAACCAATTTTAAGTATTTTTATCAAACATTTGTCACAATTTGTCACAATTTGCTTCCAGCAACTGTTCTATGATAACTTAATACTATGTTTCACAACTCAGGTCTGTCGTGTATTTCGATATACTCAACAAAGTCACAATAATTAGCATGTGTAATTCTGATATGGAACTCTAACTATAAATTATGTGTGCTCTCTGAACATATAGAAAACATGACCTATTAGCACGTTGGGACACTTGTTTGGGAAACTGCAGTATTATATCGCATAACTATTCTGATACAGATATTTGTGTTATTAGATATGGACTAATGCAGAGACAAAATTCTGAAATTGTGGTGCAAAAATGTTATATTTAAAAGAATAGAACAGTAAAACATGCTTTTTTTAATAAAAAAAGTAATAATAACAAGGTGATTATTTAATCACATCAGAGATGGATCTGACCATATTACCTTTTTATGTTTATACCAAGAAACTCCTTCTTCATAAAAGAATCAAAGAATTTTAACAGATCGCTAAAGTTTTGTGATTGCCAACGGCAGCTAAAAAGGTAGGTTTCCTTATGGTTTGTGTTGGCTGCATGGGGCATATTTTGTCACGGAATACCAAAATGTGCTAAGCTTAGGGGCCTGCCTTATAACAGATTAGACAGGCCCCTAGGACACACACATATATATATATATATATATATATATATATATATATATATATATATATATAAAAATGTATATATTTATTTATTTATTTATTTATAGATACCATTTTTTTATGGCTAGTATAGTTACTAAGTACTTCAGCATTGTGCTATGATTTATGGAGTCATTAGGTAATACCAGGGCAAACCTGAGTCTTCTGACTTTCATTTGAGACCCTTGGACAAAAATACAGTATCAAAATTCAATGTAGTTGTTCATAATTCTCCACCTGTGGTCTCAGAATACTGAAATGACAATTACATAAAAGGTTGCTCGACAGATTAGGCTACTCAATTTTTTTTTTTTTTTTTGCTGAAGATTCAACGTAGTTGTTTTCTTACTATTTAAAAGTATAGAAATGTCTATGCTCTTGCTCTTTTTGCATACTTGCGTATTCCACTTTTTTACATAAAGGTTGTTTCAATGAATATAGTGCTGATTTTATCATGCAGTAAATATCATTTGCTGGACTAGCGATGTAGTGTTGTGAATTACAGTCATAAAGGTTTGCTCTGTGGTCAGAACTTTAAATTTAAGCAGGAAAAAAAAATGGTCTAATGATACAGATTTCCCCACAGGGGCATTACAAGTGTCTTTCAAAAACAGGGACATATGAGAGCAGTACTTTACAAGTACTTGGTCAAAATGATATCTTGATATTTAAAGCACCTTTTCTGAAACAGTCTTATGTAGATTTTTGATTGGCAAGTTGCTATTACTGCCTTTACTGCTTTGTATACATTATTTTATTTCAAATATGTGATGAGAAGATTGTGATAGTAATGTGATATGATGAAGACAGTTTGATCATCTGTGATCAGTTCCATGGTGTTCACACACAATTGACAAAATTAAACCCATTATTTCAAGATAACTTGAAACTTAGTGAAAAAAAAAGTATAGGGAAGCTTAGACTTTTTTCTCGATTATAGTCTTCTCCAGGGTTTTACCTTATCCATAATAAATCATGTTTTTCAAAAGACTGAAAAGTTATGGATAAGCTCATGATAACTAATAGGTTGGAGTTTATTTATACCTTTAGTGTATGTCACTAATACAATATAGATTTTAGGTCTAGATTTTTTCCAGTTCATCAAAATATTTTTTTTGAACTGTAGCAAGGAAAACCAAATGTTTTATAATATTTAAACAAACACAGCATGCCCTTGAAATCATATAAGCTGTATAAGAGTATTTGGTTATCATATATTTGACAATATATAAAATGCAAACAACTAAGAACTTACTGGCATGATACACTACACTCTTTCTATGATATAAACATATTATTATATTTATAGGTGCTGTTCTGATAAACACTATTTTTCCTGACTTGATGCATTATAACGCTTTCTTTGATATAAACTCATTGTAGTACTTTTTAATTGTATGTTGCATATCAATAAATTATGAATCCATCCTATAATGTACACATGCAGTACATTTTAAAATGCCAATTTACAATGTGTAAAAAAACTAAATAGGTTTGATAAAGGATAAAAGGGTAAAAGAACTTAAGGAAAAGAAAGGAAAACACCACTGAATACCTTGGCTGTCAAACTGTGAAATATAAAAGTAACATAAAATGTGTATATATCAATAAGTCATGTATATTTTAATGGAGCTTGTGTTTGTCCAAAACTATTTCTATTTTAGTTACACTTTTCACTATACCATAGCCTAGAAACCTTGCAAAGTTTAGTATTATTTCTGAAAAGAATACACCATAGGCATTTAAAAAACTGTCATGTACCACAGAAATTTAGGGTAACATTCAGAAACTGCAATATAACTGTACCTTTCCCGTCACATTAAGCTGCATCGTTATGTTTTGTGATGATGTTAGGCTTAAAAAAAATGCAAAACTGTAATGTATGCCAAATAAGCATTAATAATAATAATAATAATAATAATAATAATAATAATGATAATACTAATATCCCACCTCTGAATTCAGTGGCAGAACTCTCACACCAAGTGGTGTTTATAAATATTACTAGTTTGTTCTGTGTTCAATGTCACCTGCGTAATCGCAGTACTTTCAGTGAGTTTATATTAAATTACAGTGTTCTTTTTTTTTTTTATTACAACCTAGCTGAAATGTAGACTGAAACAGCAGACACTTTAAAATAATATTTAACTGTTTCATGCTTCATGTTTATGTCTCAGTAGAAACATTTTTTGCCCTAGGCTGTCCAACAAATACCAAAACTGAAAAACAAATACAAAAAAAGAGCAAAATAAAATATAAAAAACAACTATCATTGTCATTTTGTTTAAAAGTTGTTTTTCCCCCTTCAAGATGACCTCTTCTTCCAGACGCAATCACAGCATACTTTACTATCACCTTTCTTTTTCAAATATGCTCACTTTTCAATTCTGATCTCAGACTTTCAAAATATCAAAGTGAAATTTTGTTTTTTTATCCACTCTTTTTAAAAAGCAACATGCGCTTTATCACATTAACATGCACTTTGGAAGGATATAAATCCTATTCACTATTAAGTGGGAACTAGCATACACTGCTGTGTTGTGCCATATGTTTGCTCTTTTATCATTTTAATGTAGTTATATAGTCTTTCTGCACTCTTCTATTAGACCCAATATGACAACAACAAAGCATCTGCTGCATTTAAATTTCAGAAGATGAAACATAGTGATCTACATAATTCATGCACCAGTTCCGTTACAAAAACTTCAATATAGTATTTCAAACTTTCAGCAAGTACTGTACCAATGCACAAAGAGCTTACAATCATTATTCATGTGAAATGAGGGGTGAAAAATCAGCCCTTTATTACGACCTACTTGTCTACCAACGGATTTTCAGACACTTAGATAGGCTAAGGTTTCCATAGTGTCTCCCCAGGGCAAAATTGTCAGACTAACTTACCGTGTGTTTTTTTGCCTTTTGTTCTGTCTCTCTTGCTGACTTGAGGGAAGCAGTGATGTAGAATAAAGCAGGGTGGGCTAGGTTAGTCCACTGTTTGTGTCATTGTATGGTGTGTGCAGGGACACTCTGTGATACTCTAGTGAGCTACTAAGCTTTTTTGTAGGCTTTGTGTCATTTACTTAACGACCAATCTCATTAGCTGCCAGAGTACAATGGGCTTATGCATTTTCTATGTACACACTCTACATAGTGACCCTCAATGTTGGCAGAGGTCTGTTCAGTCACTCTCAGATGGTGAATATATTTGTAATAAATTACTAAAAAATATTATTGGAGTTGAAAAATACAGCAGAGAATAGCCATTGTAAACGTCACAAAAACTAGCAAATAAGTTGCATACAAAAACTTACAAAGCAAAGTTTTAAACCAAGTTTATTTTTTATTTATAAGTACAATGTAATTTAAATATTAGCATTAAACACCTACACCTGATAGAATTTTTACAAGGCAGCGCTAAGCCATTATATTTGTATTACGGCCTCTGTTCATTTACAAGGTAAAAACCTTTTTAATGCCAATGAAAAATGAAATACTGAAAGCACTTTGAAGCATGACAGCTGTCTATAAGTATCAGGGAGAGTTCTATTGTCCAACTTGTCCCTGGATAAAATGAATACTTTACAGCAGAGGCTGTTCAACTTGGCGAAAGAGTATGGGGAGAAGGGGAGGAGGTCACAAGAGATTTCGCACACTAATTTAATCTGGGAAAAGGACAGGCTCTGCATCTCACTTGAACAGACTGCCGGCAATCTGGGCTCCCACAGAACTATCTCCTTTTGCCTGTGCTCTATTTATTCCTTATCTCTGTTTACCAACCGCTAGGTCCCTTTCATTCACACCACGAGGCCGTTTTCCTACTATCAGTCAACAGCTGACACTATGGAAGAGCCTCAAAGGCAAAAAAGGGATCAAAACTGAACCAAAGCTGTATAAACAATACTGCAGCAGAAGTAAATGCATAAATCCTAATTCTTTACCCAACCCACAGGGTATGAACAGAACCTTTATAGTATTTCCAACTAGTTCTGCACAGTGAGCTAACAGCTAGTGATAATAAAGTAAAGGCCAGCTATCACTCACAGAATCAGAACCTACAATAAAGACGACAGCTAAATCAGAAACAAACAAAACTTCCAGCCAAAGTGCCATGTTTAACCCAGTTAGCACAGAGATAAAGTTTATAAATGAGCTAAGTGGAACATTATTAAAGAAAATATTACTTTACATAATATGTTTTATACATTCGTAAAGAGCATAACACACACAAACACACATTTTATTGGCACTAAGATATATACTTATATGTGTTATTGATCTCAGCAATGCATTTTATACTGTATATCTGTATATGTTGCACTGTGATATCTTTGCTGTAGGTATATGAGCTAAATTAGGAAATCAGCAAGAAACTATTAACCAAACATAATTTCATAAAAATCAAATGTGTATGGCCAGTCTGTGCAAGGAATACCAAAAGGATGCACATATCATGCTGGCTGTAAAAACGTAACAAGTGGCAACTTATCTAGCATGAAGTGGCATGCACTGTAGATGTTTAATTTTTTTGCATTTGTAGTAAACAAACTGGTATATTTGTATTAATACCCTGCATCCTATGCATACATTTTTTTCTTCTAATGTTTTATGTTTTATATATGAACAACTGTGAATGTTAAAAAAAGAACTAAAAGTTTGAAGTAAACTACTGTAATATATATATATATATATATATATATATATATATATATATATATATATATATATATATATATATATATATATTCATATTGACTGTATTGTAAATAATGTGCTCTCTCTCAGAGAGCTCAGTAGTTTACATCAAACTTTTAGAAAGTTATTTTTTAACATTCACAGTTGTTCGTATATAAAACATTAGAAGATATTTTTATATTTAACTTAGCAGGTATTCACTTGGAGGAGGAATAACTGTATTTTATTTTATTTACTTAGCTTTGATTGGAGGATTATAAGAAATGTAGTTTTGCTGCTTTTGTCCCTTATGAACTTATTATCACTTATCATTTTAAAGATCCATTGCTTTTCTTTAAAAATGATTTACATACACAGCCTCATTTCACAAATAATGCAACCAGTTTAAACATCTCCATTGCCAAGCAAGCAGTATAGGGGTTAACCCTGAGCAATAAAGAGCACTTGTGAGCATCAGAATTGCTCATTATCACACTAAGAGATTTCCCAACATGTTGGAAAATGTTTGTGACCAGTCAGTGAGTGATTCCTCTACTACATGCACATCTTAACCAAATTTGGGGGAGTGGATCTATGAGATCACCAGTGTACAGGTGGACAACAAGAACTTTAACCATCCTTAGTTCCCTGTGAGA